>CM038147.1:512632165-513232165 GCA_021437245.1 Aegilops speltoides
GATCTGGTATCCCCACAGCTCACCTCCTAGAAAGAAAGGGCTTGTTGTGGGGCAATCGAAGCTGGCGGGACTCGAGCACTGTATCCGAAGCTGGTGAACAATCAGCTCGGGCTTGTCGATGTGGTCAAGTCATGCTCATCCGCGGATTCTCCCATGCCAAACGGGCATTCAATTTGTGGGAGTTCAATCCGAAACAGCACGGGCGCTAAGCGCTCTCTTGACCTGACGTCTGAAGGCGCTGGAGGTGTTGTTTAAGGCGCCGAAGCCCCGCATCATGACGGAAGATCGCGGATTTTGCTTCAACATCCAGGTGGCGAGGTAAGTGATTCAACCCTTTACGGGACACTTGTGGTAAATAGATTGATTCTAAGAGGTTTCAATCTCTCTTTTCCTTTGGCGAGGAATGGATGGAGAAGGCGAGCAGCTCATCATCGGCTCCCATGCGAAAGACCAGGTGGGCGCCCGTCTAAGCGGGGCTGCTGGTTCGGCACTTTGCGTGGTGCGGAGAAGAAGGCCAAGAAGGTGGCCGGGGACTTGAAAGAGTTCCGTGTCAGTGTCCGACGATGGCGGAATCCTCCCGAGCGAGGAGGAGGAAGACTCTCTCCGGAGGAGGAGAAGAAGAAAGCTTCCCCAATAGGGGAGGCGAAGGGTCAAGAGGAAGAACTATTCCCGGACAGCTCTGCCAACATCGGCGTTGGCGAGGAGGTGGCCTTCAAGGGCCAGGCCTCAGCGAGATCGTAAATATCCGGATCCACGACATGCAATTTCTTTTGGGTCACATAGTGTCCTACTAATGCCGCATCTTGTCCATGATCCGGCCGATGATGATCTCCCGCTTCATCGGCGGTTCGTTAGCCCGTCGGATGTGGATTCACTTCAGACTGCCTCCACCCCAGCCCGCGAGGGCGCGAGGTGGGATCCCAAAGAGGACCCGTCGGGAGGAGGCTCGGGCGCCGCCCGAGCAGCCTCTCGGACTTTGCGCGGACTCTACATCCGAACCTGCAATGGTTCGGAGTCCGGCAGCGGCCCTCGAAAGAAGGGCAAGACCGTGGCGCCCGGCCTCCGTCAACCGGGGCGCGGACAACTCTTCAGAGTCGCTCAAAGGCGCTTCCATCGAGGAAGAACACCTCACTATCATGAGTGCGGTGATTGAAGGTTCAGCTCGCCAAGCGGGCTGGTGAAACTTTCTGCAGCAGCCTTCTAACGAGCATTGAGGTAGAAGTTATAATTATGTAATGTAATACCGCATAGACGGTAGCCCACGATGCTCGATTCGGTGTTGGAAAGAAAAGCGGATGAGGATCTAAAGATATACGAGGTTGCTTTAAATATGTCAATATGGGTTTGCAGGCTCTTTCTTGACCTCTGCCGCCTTGGCTGCGGAGGTCGGTGCATTGAAGCGGGATCTCGGCGGTCAGGCGAGCTCGGCCATGCCAAGGCAGCTCGAGGACAAAGAAGGTGAGTAACACCACTTTGAATAGTTACCTTCTGAAAAGGATTTTGGTTGCAATAAAATTAACAAGGATAATATGGGTATCACGGGGGCCACTAACGAGGTGGCAGCCCTAAAGGAGGCTGTGTCATGACCAAGCGCTTGATCTTGACGTGAGCAACGGCGTGGCAGGAGGCACGGGGTGGCGGAAGTGCGGCAAGAGCTCCAAGCTCTCATGGAGAAGCATGAGAGCTTGGAGCGTGACTCAAGACTTCGAGAGTCGAGCTTGCCTCGGCTCTCGAAAGTGCCAAATCCGCCAAGGCCGAGGCCGTAAGGCCCTTTAGGAGGTTGAAGATTTAAAGAAGATAGCGGCGAGTAAGGCATTTTTCATGCAAAGCAGGCATGTTAATGTAAACTACGACACTTACCGCGTCGGAGCTCTCCATGGGTGTTTGCGGATCTGCGTGCGATGTATGCGATGTCGCCGCATTCTACCGTGGCAGGAGGGAGCTCAGCGGAGAAGGTCTTACGGTCTCGATGCTGCTGAGGCCGGCCATCCAGTGCCCCTAAGCGACCAGTGAAGCAGTTGGTCGAACTCCACAAGGTAGGCGAGGAGGCCATGAAGGGCCTTATAGTCGGTGTGGCTGGACAGACCATGCTGAGGAGCTACTTGACCTCGTCGCGGCTGGTGGATCGTGCCCCACAGGTGGAAGTCATCAAGCGCTCCGCTTTGTATTGAAGGTGCTCGTCGGGCCCTTGCCGCACAAAAGTACATTAGGGCAGGCTGGATGCGGAGAATCTTCTCAGCGACCCACCGCCACGGGCAAGGAGTATCGGACGCCGAAATGTATTATAAAACTGTCTGAGCAGACCCGCGATATTGTGGATGAGTGCCCCGAGATGTAATTTTGAGTGAACTTGTTATATATTATCACATCTGCTGAAAACTTTGTTCATATCGCCTTAAAGCAACGCTTGTTTAATTTAAAATATTACCTACATGCGGCCGTTTATAAAATCGAGAGATGGCAAGTCGTTGGCTTTAGCCCCGAGCATGAGTCTTTGGGGTGTTCGGGATAAACTTGAGCACTCTTGTTCCCATTTTGGGTCCATCTAGGGCGCTCAACACAACGAACAAAACAACCGGACTTATAATGCTTGAACACTCCCTTAGCCATAGAATTCTATAATTTTAAATTTGGTGAAGCCCCTGGTATTCGGAAGACCGAATGCAGGCGCTATCCATGCCTTAAATCGGACATTATCCGAACTTCGCTCGAAGCGGCGTGAGTCTTTAGGACCGAAAAGACCTCTCGAACAGCGACCGGTCTCTCGCCTTATCATGCCGGTCAGTTTAGCTTTCTCCTTTGGCGCTCGCCCGGCTCAACCGGCATAATCGCGGTGGTTCTCCCGTGCCACCTTAGCCCGTGAGCGGGCGTAAGGTACCAAAGCGTGGGGCAGGCAAACCCAACTATTGACCCAAGACATGATTGAGCCGATTCATATAATGCTATAAGTTCGGGTGCGCACTTATGAAAGTGTTCGGACTTATCACACCATAATGTGGGAACATAAGCCCACAATGTATTAGGTCATTACCAAGATATCTGGTGCAAGATGTCATGTAATGAGCATATATATAAAAGTAATGTAATTGCAGTCAAAAGTGCTGCATTATTTATTAAAGGAAATCTGCAATGAATGCGGACTGATACAAATAGTGCTATAAGCAAGGGATTTGGACTAATTAAACATGTCCCCCTCCAGGGGTGAGCTATGGATTTTGTGTATATAATCAATTTAATGCTCGTATTTGAGACCACACAGTATTAAATGCAGCCTTCTTTCTTCCTGGCTGTTGCATCATGAGTTCGGCAGGTTCACCGCGGACCAGAGACCTCTGTTAGCGAGTCCTGTGTATACAAAGAAGGAAAATAATAATAAAAAAAGGGGCACACTTGCGAGCCCTTGGTGTGGTCGAGCCGCACTCTGGGTCCATTGTGATCGTGCCCCTTCCCTGCGCCCATGGTATCTCCAAAGCGTAATGATGTCTGCGGAGGTTGTTCTTACAATCATGTGAGGCGGGGTCGGGGCCGCGTGCTACGCGTGCTCGATCATGCCGAGTGGTCTTGGTTGGTATTGCTTGGTAGCGTTTTCTTGTATCCGGCCGTTTAACGGCGGACTCGAAATGCCTTAAAGGCTGCTCATACTTACGCGAGAGCGGCTGTATGTTCCTCCGTTCGGAGGGCGTTCCGTATTTCCGTTGACCATGATGACTCCACGAGGCCTAGCATCTTGAGCTTGAGGTATGCATAATGCGGCACGCGTTGAACTTTACAAGCGGTTCGTCCGGCGAGCGTGATAGCCACTGTGAAATGGGACTATGTCGAAGATTCACTCCTCGCTCGGAAATTATCCGGGGATCCGAACCACTTCGGTGTGGTGAGCTGTACAATTGGCTTCCACACTGGTATGACACCTTTAAAGGTTGTCGTTGTAGGTTTAATCCTTGAAGGGTCTATGCCCATCTTGCGCCTTGTATCTGATAAGCGAGTTAGAACTCTTTATCGCCGTCCATCGGGACTCTCATGAGGTGAAATCCATCGGCGATTGGGTCTAAAACCAATGCGGCAAATCCGCCATGGCGTATGCTGGTCGGATGGTCTCTTCGATCGAAAGTGATGGGACAAGAGGACCATGGATTGAACTTGAGTGGCTCCATCGCATAGAGCGTCACTTAGTGCGCTTCCGCTCCCTCTTGGGTATGTGGGTTGCGTAAATCATGTTCACCGTCCACACTTGTGGAAAACCTTCATCCTCTATTGTTCGCGGTCGGGTCTCTTCCTCGTCGCGCTGTTTAGCCTTGTCATTGTTTTGACAATTAACTTGCCTGCACTTGAACACCCAGCAATCTCTGTTGGTGTGATTAGCTGGCTTTCGAAGTGCCATGTATCGGCATAAGCGGTCGAGTATTCGGTCCAAATTGGGCCGGACCGGAGTAGTTCTTTTGAATAGCTTCTTCCGCTGACGGGTTTAGAGCCTCGGAATCGGCGTTGACTGCCGTATCCTCCTTATAAATGCGCCGTTAATCGGCGCTTATTTTGTTCGGCGTGACCAGCCATTGTTGTCCTTAGTATCCGGACTGCCAGATTTTCTTGAGGTTGTTGCTGCGAGCTAGCCACTATCCTCTCCAGCATAAGCGGGTCATTAATGATGTGAGGGCTGCCATGGATTTCAGCTTTTCTGTCCCGGTGCGGGCTAGCCACTCGTCGCGGATGTTATGTTTGAAGGCTGCGAGGGCCTCTGCATCCGGACGATCGGCGATTTGGTTTTTCTTTGTCAAGAACCGTGTCGAGAATTATGCGGCGATTAAATCTGGCTGCTGAATTATGTGGCTGAGGTCATCGGCGTCTGGTGGCCGCACATATGTGCCCTGGAAGTTATCAAGGAATGCAGCTTCCAGGTCTTCCCAACACCCAATTGACTCTGCGGGCAAGCTGTTAAGCCAATGCCGAGCTGGTCCTTTAAGCTTGAGTGGGAGATATTTGATGGCATGGAGATCGTCGCCGCGGGCCATATGGATGTGAAGAAGATAATCTTCGATCCAAACAGCGGGGTCTGTTGTGCCATCGTAGGATTCGATGTTTACGGGTTTAAACCCTTGAGGATTTGATGATCCATTACTTCGTCGATGAAGCATAAGCGGGTGTGCGGCGCCTACGTATTGGCGATATCACGGCGCAGCTCAAGAGAGCATTATGCTGCTGTGTTGGCCCGGCGGGTTATTGTATCGGCGCAGCGGTATTAAATCGTGGGTGGGTAGAGGCGCCCTCGTGATCCGTAGATGGATCTGGATTGCCTTGCTTTGTCCTCAATATGTCTCGTAAGTCCGGTAGCGTTCCTTTTGGCCGTACTTTTGGAGGCGATGCGAGTGCGGTCTTGGTTGAGGGCACTGGATGCCTCTCTGTCGCGACCACGTGGTGGTCGGTGTGCCGTATCGTCTTGTTGGTGATGAAGGTATGTATGCTTCCTCTTCTAGTCGGAGAGTAACTTGCGTCTTAGGTAACTTTTGGAGGGCGTTCGAGTTTATACTCTTGACGCGGACCTCGGTCCATCGATCGGCCAGCAGGTCTTGATCAGCTTGAAGCTGCTCTGCTTTTCTTTAGGCTATTTGCCGTGGCGATAAGCCGGCGTTTAAACGCTCTTGTTCGGCGGGATCCTCGGGCATAGCGAATTAAATCGTCGTTGAGGCTTTCCTCGTCTTGGAGGAGGTATATAGTTATAACCCTCGACCTCTTCGTCTGCCGCCCTCTTGTGAGGGCTTGCTACATCCTCTGCTGCTGAGTCTTCTTTGGAGGGATTATCTTCAGCACTTTACGGGGTATTATTATTTCTGTGCGGAATCTCCATTCTTCTTTGTGGCGGGATTTAAGCGGCGCTTGTTGCGGCGGCGCTTGGGCTGTTTCTTTAAGGAATCTGCCTCCGCTGCTTCTTCGCCGTCCTGTCTTTTGGGGTATCCACCATGTATATGTCATATGGCGAGTGGTCTTCGGTGCCACATGGCGCTGGTTCCTATTCGTCTCGGCATAAATCGTCCATAGCGTCGATGTCTTGAGTCGTAGTCTAGCATGTCGGTTAGATAAATCGGCGGTGGCTACAAAGTGGGTGGTGGGTGGGCTCTGAATTTCTTCGTCGTCCGTATCCCAACCATCCGGCCATAATCCAGCCGGGACTCTCCGGATAGCGAGAGATGCTTTAGCGAATTTAGGATGTCGCCAAAGGCGAGTGTTGGAAAGATGTTCGTGGCGGTGAATTCCATAATCGGCGCCCAATCAGATTCGATTAGCGGGGCGCGGGAGGTCGGAGTCCGGCAAGAGTCCGGCACCTCGAGTCCTGACCAGCGAGGACAAAGAGTAGTGTTCGGCTCCATCGCCGTGGGAGTTGGAGCCCCAAGGC
Source organism: Aegilops speltoides (assembly GCA_021437245.1). Lineage (NCBI taxonomy): Eukaryota > Viridiplantae > Streptophyta > Magnoliopsida > Poales > Poaceae > Aegilops > Aegilops speltoides. The sequence goes on from CM038147.1 coordinate 512,638,554, forward strand.
GGTGTCAACCACGGTCCTCGATCTGGCGATCGGCTCCATTCTAAGGGCGGGCGGATTCTTGTCTGACCACCAAGGCCTTTGTCTGTTGCGAGCTAGATCGTGCCCATTATAGCAGTCTTGTGGCGCTTGGCTAGGCTCAAGTCCGTCGAAGATCAAGTCTCCGCGGACGTCGGCCGTGAAGTTTAGGCTTCGAATCGACGATGGCGGGCGTAGCTTCGATCTGCTCGGATGGCCAAGTGAATTAGCCCGCAGCGAAGCCGCCGAATCTGAAGATCTGTCCGGGAGAAAAGTCTCACCACAGGCAGCGTTGTTGGCCAAAGATGCCATCGAGCCTATCGGTGATGACGGAGGAACTCTCAATGAAAGCACCAATGTCGGTGTCAAAACCAGCGGATCTCGGGTAGGGGTCCCGAGCTGTGCGTCTAGGCGGATGGTAACGAGGAGACAAGGGACACGATGTTTTACCCGAGTTGGGCCCTCTCGATGGAGGTAAAACCCTACGTCTGCTTGATTAATATTGATGATATGGGTAGTACAAGAGTGGATCTACCACGAGATCAAGGAGGCTAAACCTAAAGCTGGCCTATGGTATGATTGTTGTAATGTATGTTGTGTCCTCGGACTACAGACCCTCCGTTTTTATAGACACGAGAGAAGGCTAAGGTTACAGTCGATTACAATGGTAGGAGATCTACATATCCGTATCGCCAAGCTTGCCTTCCACGCCAAGGGAAGTCCCATTCGGACACGGGACGGAGTCTTCAATCTTGTATCTTCGTAGTCTTGGAGTCCGGCGGACGATGATAGTCCGGCTGTCTGGACACCCACTAGTCCAGGACTCCCTCAGGGAGGGGCAGCCGGCCAGGAGGGGGCGCACCAGGAGGAGTCCTACTCCCACCGGGAGTAGGACTCTCTTTCTTTCCTAGTCCAAGTAGGAGAGGGGGAAGGAAGGGAGAGAGGGGAGGAAGGAAAGGGGGGCGCCGCCCCCCCCCCTCCTTGTCCTATTCGGACTAGAGGGGGAGGGGGCGCGCGGCCTGTCCCGGCCCTCCTCTTCTCCACTTTGGGCCCATGAGGCCCATTAACCCCCGGGGGGTTCCGGTAAACCCCCCCAGCACTCAGATAAATACCCGAATCACTCGGAACCTTTCCGATGTCCGAATATAGTCGTCCAATATATCGATCTTTGCGGAACCCCCCCAGCACTCCTCGTCATGTCCCCGATCTCATCCGGGACACCGAACTACCTTCATCGAACTTTAAGCATGCGGACCCTACAGGTTTGAGAACTATGTAGACATGACCGAGACCGTCTCCGGTCAATAACCAATAGCGGAACACGGATGCTCATATTGGCTCCCACATATTCTCGAAGATCTTTATCGGTCAAACCGCATAACAACATCGTTGTTTCCTTTGTCATCGGTATGTTACTTGCACGAGATTTGATCATCGGTATCTCAATACCTAGTTCAATCTCGTTCTTGGCAAATCTCTTTACTAGTTCGTAATGCATCATTCGTAACTAACTCATCAACTACGTTGCTTGCAAGGCTTATAGTGATGTGCAATACCAAGAGGGCCCGGAGATACCTCTCGACAATCGGATGACAAAACCTAATCTCGAAATACACCAACTCAACATGTACCTTTGGAGACACTGTAGAGCTCCTTTATAATCACCCGATTCGTTGTGGCGTTTGGTAGCACACAAAGTGTTCTTCCGGTAAACGGGAGTTGCATAATCTCATAGTTGTAGGAACATGTATAAGTCATGAAGAAAGCAATAGCAACATACTAGACGATCAAGTGCTAAGCTAACGGAATGGGTCAAGTCAATCACATCATTCTCCTAATGATGTGATCCCGTTAATCAAATGACAACTCATGTCTATGATCAGGAAACACAACCATCTTTGATCAACGAGCTAGTCAAGTAGAGGCATACTAGTGACACTATGTTTTCTATGTATTCACACATGTATTATGTTTACGGTTAATACAATTCTAGCATGAATAATAAAATTTATCATGATATAAGGAAATAAATAATAACTTTATTATTGCCTCTAGGGCATATTTTATTTAGTCTCCCACTTGCACTAGAGTCAATAATCTAGATTACAGTAATGATTCTAACACCCATGGAGCCTTGGTGCTGATCATGTTTTGCTCGTGGAAGAGGCTTAGTCAGCAGATTACGCTACATTGAGATCAATATGTATCTTGCAAATCTCTATGTCTCCCACGGACTTGGTCGGATGGAATTGAAGTGTCTCTTGATGTGCTTGGTCCTCTTTTGGAATCTGGATTCCTTTGCCAAAACAATTGCACGGTATTGTCACGAGAAGATCTTCATTGGTCCCGATGCACTAGGTATGACACCTAGATCGGATATGAACTCCTTCATCCAGACTCCTTCATTTGTTGCTTCGAAGCAGCTATGTACTCCGCTTCGCATGTAGATCCCGCCACGGCGCTTTGTTTAGAACTGCACCAGTGACAGGCTCCCCGTTCAATATAAACACGTATCAATTTGCGATTTAGAATAAATGCGGACGGTGTCAAGCTTGCATCGAGTAACCATTTACGACTAGCTCTTTGTTACCTCCATAAGCGAGAAACATATCCTTAGTCCTTTTCGGTATTTGGGATATTCTTGACGCTGTCCGATGATCCACTCTGGATTACTTTGGTACCTCCTGCTAAACTTATTGCTAAGCATACAACAGTGCAGTACCTGACATTGCATACATGATAGAGCCTATGGCTGAAGCATAGGAAAATCTTTCATTTTCTCTCTATCTTCTGCTGTGGTCGGACATTGAGTCGACTCAACTACACCTTATGTCTGAGCAAGAACCCTTTCTTTGCTTGATCCATTTTGAACTTTTCAAAACTTTATCAAGGTATGTGCTTTGTGAAAGTCCAATTAAGCGTCTTGATCTATCTCTATAGATCTTGATGCCTAATATGTAAGCTTCACGAGGTCTTTCATTGAAAAACTTTTATTCAAGTATCCTTTTATGCTGTCCAAAATTCTATATCATTTCCAATCAACAATATGTCGTCTACATATAATATCAAAAATGCTATAGAGCTCCCTCACTTTCTTGTAAATCTGAGGCTTCTCCAAAAGTGCATATAAAACCATATCTTTGATCACACTATCAAAGCGTTTATTCTAACTCGAGAGGCTTGCACCAGTCCATAAATGGATCGCTGGAGCTTGCACACTTTGTTAGCACTTTTGGATCAACAAAACCTTCTGGTTGCATCATATACAACTCTTCTTCCAGAAATCCATTCAGGAATGCAGTTTTGACATCCATTTGCCATATTTCATAATCAGAAAATGCGACAATTGCTAACATGATTCAGACAGACTTAAGCATCTCTACGGGTGAGAAAGTCTCATCGTAGTCAACTCCTTGAACTTGTCGAAAACCTTTTGCAACAAGTCGAGCTTTGTAGACAGTGACATTACCATCAGCGTCTGTCTTCTTCTTGAAGATCCATTTATTCTCGATGGCTTGCTAATCATCGGGCAAGTCAACCAAAGTCCATACTTTGTTCTCATACATGGATCCCATCTCAGATTTCATGGCCTCAAGCCATTTTGCGGAATCTAGGCTCATCATCGCTTCCTCATAGTTCGTAGGTTCGCCATGGTCAAGTAACATGACTTCCAGACTAGGATTACCGTACCACTTTGGTGTGGATCTTACTCTGGTTGACCTATGAGGTTCGGTAGTAACTTGATCTGAAGTTTCATGATCAATATCATTAGCTTCCTCACTGATTGGTGTAGTCGTCGCAGGAACCGGTTTCTGTCATGAACTATTTTCCAATAAGGGAGCAGGTACAGTTACCTCATCAAGTTCTACTTTCCTCCCACTCACTTCTTTCAAGAGAAACTCCCTCTCTAGAAAGGATCCAAATTTAGCAACAAAAGTCTTGCCTTCAGATCTGTGATAGAAGGTGTACCCAATAGTCTCTTTTGGGTATCCTATGAAGACACATTTCTCCGATTTGGGTTCGAGCTTAATTATCTGGTTGAAGTTTCTTCACATAAGCATCGCAGCCCCAAACTTTAAGAGACGACAACTTTGGTTTCTTGCCAAACCACAGTTCATAAGGTGTCGTCTCAGCGGTTTTGATGGTGCCCTATTTAGCGTGAATCGGTGTCTCTAAAGCATAACCCCAAAATGATAGCGGTAAATCAGTAAGAGACATCATAGATCGCACCATATCTAGTAAAATACGATTCTGACGTTCGGACACACCATTACGTTGTGGTGTTAGGGTGGCGTGAGTTGCAAAACTATTCGCATTGTTTCAAATGTAAACCAAACTCGTAACTCAAATATTCTCCTCCACGATCGGATCGTAAAACTTTATTTTCTTGTTACGATGATTTTCCACTTCACTCTGAAATTCTTTGAACTTTTCAAATGTTTGGACTTATGTTTCATTAAGTAGATATACCCATATCTGCTCAAATCATCTGTGAAGGTGAGGAAATAACGATACCGCCCATGAGCCTCAATGTTCATTGGACCACATACATCAATATGTATGATTTCCAACAAATCTGTTGCTCGCTCCATAGTTCGAGCGGCGTTTTAGTCATCTTGCCCATGAGGCACGGTTCACAAGTACCAAGTGATTCATAATCAAGTGATTCGAAGTCCATCGATATGGAGTTTCTTCATGTGCTTTACACCAATATGACCCAAGCGGCGATGCCACAAAAAGTTGCACTATCATTATCAACTCTGCATCTTTTGGCTTCAACATTATGAATATGTGTATCACTACTATCGAGATTTAATAAAAATAGACCACTCTTCAAGGGTGCATGACCATAAAAGATATTACTCATATAAATAGAACAACCATTATTCTCTGATTTAAATGAATAACCGTCTCGCATCAAACAAGATCCGGATATAATGTTCATGTATTTGGCACCAAATAACAATTATTAGGTCTAAAACTAATCCCAAAGGTAGATGTAGAGGTAGCATGCCGACCGCGATCACATCGACTTTGGAACCATTTCCACAGCGCGCGTCACCTCGTCCTTAGCCAATCTTCACTTAATCCGTAGTCCTGTTTGAGTTGGAAATATTAGCAGCAGAACCGTATCAAATACCTAGGTGCTACTGCAAGCATTACTAAGGTACACATCAATAACATGTATATCACATATACCTTTGTTCACCTTGCCATCCTTCTTATCCGCCAAATACTTGGGGCGATTCGCTTCGATGACGATCGCTTGCGGTAGAAGCACTCAGTCTCAGGCTTAGGTCCAGATTTGGGTTTCTTCTCTTGAGCAGCAACTTGTTTGCCATTCTTCTTGAAGTTCCCCTTCTTCTTCCCTTTACCCTTTTCCTCGAAACTGGTGGTCTTATTACCATCAACACTTGATGCTCCTTTTTGATTTCTACCTCCGCAGCTTTCAGCATTGCGGAGAGCTCGAGAATAGTCTTGTCCATCCCTTGCATATTATAGTTCATATGAAGCTCATGTAGCTTGGTGGTAGTGATTTAAGAATCACATCAATGACACTATCATCGGAAGATTAACTCCCAGTTCAATCAAGTGATTATTATACCCGAGATGATGTCTACTACACAACCTTCTTCTTGTAGGCGTTGTTGGGCATGCAAGTGCAGCAGGTTTGTAGGACGATAGCAAATTTCCCTCAAGTGGATGACCTAAGGTTTATCAATCCGTAGGAGGCGTGGGATGAAGATGGTCTCTCTCAAACAACCACAAACCGAATAACAAAGAGTCTCTTGTGTCCCCAACACACCCAATACAATGGTAAATTGTATAGGTGCACTAGTTCGGCAAAGAGATGGTGATACAAGTGCAATATGGATAGTAGATAAAGGTTTTTTGTAATCTGAAATTATAAAAACAGCAAGGTAACAAGTGATAAAAGTGAGCATAAATGGTATTGCAATGATAGGAAACAAGGCATAGGGTACATACTTTCACTAGTGCAAGTTCTCTTAACAATAATAACATAGATAGATCATATAACAATCCCTCAACATGCAACAAAGAGTCAGTCCAAAGCCACTAATAGCGGAGAACAAACAAAAGATTATGGTAGAATGCGAAAACACCTCAAAGTTATTCTTTGGATCAATCTATTCAAGAGTTAGTACTAGAATAACACCTTAAGACACAAATCAACCAAAACCCTAATGTCACCTAGATACTCCATTGTCACCTCAAGTATCTGTGGGTATGATTATATGATATGCATCACACAATCTCAGATTCATCCAACCAACACAAATTACTTCAAAGAGTGCCCCAAAGTTTCTACTAGAGAGTTAAGAAAGCGTGTGCCAACCCCTATGCATAGGTTCATGGGCGGAACCCATAAGTTGGTCACCAAAACATACATCAAGTGGCACATGATATCCCATTGTCACCACAGATAATCACGGCAAGACATACATCAAGTGTTCTCAAATCAAAGACTCAATCCGATAAGATAACTTCAAGAGGAAACTCAATTCATTACAAGAGAGTAGAGGGGAGAAACATCATAAGATCCAACTATAATAGCAAAGCTCGCGATACATCAAGATCGTGGCATAGAGGAACACGAGAGAGAATGAGAGAGGAGAGATCAAACACATAGCTCTTGGTACATACCCTCGGCCTCAAGGGTGAACTACTCCCTCCTCATCATGGAGGCGCCGGGATGATGAAGATGGCCACGGTGATGGGTTCCCCCTCCGTGAAGTCTTGGAATGGGCTCCCGAGAGGTTTTGGTGGCTCTGAGGCTTGCGGCGGAACTCCGATCTATCTTGATATTCGATGGTTTTAGGGAGCGTGAAGCTTATATAGGCGAAAGAAGTCGGTCGGGAGGTGCTCGAGGGCCCACGAGACAGGGGTGCCCTCCTATCTCGTGGCTGCCTCGAGGATCTTCACGTGAACTCCAAGTCTCGGGATCATATTCTTCCAAAAATCACGCTGCGAAGGTTTCATTCCGTTTGGACTCCGTTTGATATTCCTTTTCTTCGAAATACTGAAACATGCAATAAAACAGCAATATGGGCTGGGCCTCCGGTTAATAGGTTAGTCCCAAAAGTAATATAAAAGTGTAAAATAAAGCTCATAAACATCCAAAAAGGGTAATATAATAGCATGGAACAATCAAAAATTATAGATACATTGGAGACGTATCAAGCATCCATAAGCTTAATACCTGCTCGTCCTCGGTAGGTAAATGATAAAAATAAATTTTGATGTGGAATGCTACCTAGCATAATTCTCAATGTAATTTTCTTTATTGGGGCATGAATGTTCAGATCCAAATGATTCAAAATAAAAGTTCATATTGACATAAAAATAGTTATACTTCAAGCATACTAATCAAATTAATCATGTCTTCTCAAAATAACATGGCCAAAAAAGTTATCCTACAAAATCATATAGTCGGCTGTTGCTCTATCTTCATCACACAAAGTATTTAATCATGCACAACCCGATGACAAGCCAAGCAATTGTTTCACACTTTAGTAATCTCAAACTTTTCAACTATCACGCAATACATGAGCGTGAGCCATGGACATAGCACTATATGTGGAATAGAATGGTTGTTGTGGAGAAGACAAAAAGGAGAAGATAGTCTCACATCAACTAGGCGTATCAACGGGCTATGGAGATGACCATTAATAGATATCAATGTGAGTGAGTAGGGATTGCCATGCAACGGATGCACTAGAGCTATAAATATATGAAAGCTCAACAAAAGAAACTAAGTGGGTGTGCATCCAACTAGCTTGCTCACGAAGACCTAGGTCATTTTGAGGAAGCCCATCATTGGAATATACAAGCCAAGTTCTATATTGAAAAATTCCCACTAGTATATGAAAGTGACAACATAGGAGACTCTCTATCATGAAGATCATGGTGCGACTTTGAAGCACAAGTGTGGAAAAAGAGATAGTAGCATTGTCCCTTCTCTTTTTCTCTCATTTTATTTTTTTTCTTTTTTTTCTTTCTTTTTCTTTTTTTCCTTTTTTTCTTTTTCCTTTTTTTCTTTGGCCTTTCTTTTTTTTGGCCTTTCTCTTTTTTTTTCTTCTTTTTTTTTCCTCACTAGGACAATTCTCTAATAATGAAGATCATCACACTTTTATGGATTTACAACTCAAGAATTACAACTCAAAGCTAGAACAGGATATGACTCTATATGAATGCCTCCGTGATGTACGGGATATGCAATGAATCAAGAGCGACATGTATGAAAATTATGAAGGTGGCCTTGCCACAAATACAATGTCAACTACATGATCATGCAAAGAGCAATATGACAAAAGGAATGCATGTCATATGAATGGAACGGCGGAAAGTTGCATGGCAATATATCTCGGAATGGTTATGGAAATGCCATAATAGGTAGGTATGGTGGCTGTTTTGAGGAAGGTATATGGTGGGTGTATGGTACCGGCAAAAGTTACGCGGCACAAGAGAGGCTAGCAATGGTGGAAGGGTGAGGGTGCGTATAATCCATGGACTCAACATTAGTCAAAAGAACTCATATACTTGTTGTAAAAATCTAGAAGTCATCAAAAACAAATTACTACACACATGCTCCTAGGGGGATAGATTGGTAGGAAAAGACCATCGCTCGTCCCCGACCGCCACTCATAAGGAAGACACTCAATAAATAAAATTGTGCTCCAACTTCATCACAAAGCGGTTCACCATACGTGCATGCTACGGGAATCACAAACCTCAACACAAGTATTTTTCATAATACCTCAACTATCATGACTTTAATATCACTACCTCCATAAACAATTATCAAGCATCAAATTGATCATAGCATCCAATTCACTTTCTATGATAGTTTTTATTATACCCAACTTGGATGCTCATCATTCTAGGACCAAATTTGTAACATAGCAAATACCATGCTGTTCTAAAAGACTATCAAAATAATATAAGTGAAGCATGAGAGACTAGCAATTTCTACAAAATATGACCACCGCCGTGCTCTAAAAGATATAAGTGATGCACTACAGCAAATGACAAACTACTCCGAAAGATATAAGTGAAGATCAATGAGTAGTCGAATAATTGTGCAACTATGTGAAGATTCTCTAACATTAAGGAATTTCAGATCTTGGTATTGTATTCAAACAGCAAGCAAAACAAAATAAAATGACATTGCAAGGATAGCACAACTCATGTGAAGAAGCAAAAACTTAGGCTCAACCGATACTAACCGATAGTTGAAGAAGAAAGGCGGGATGCCTAACGGGGCATCCCCAAGCTTAGATGCTTGAGACTTCTTGAAATAATATCTTGGGGTGACTTGGGCATCCCCAAGCTTGAACTTTTGTGTCTCCTTAATTCCTCTCATATCATGGTTTCTCTATTTCTCAAAAGCTTCATCCACACCAAACTCAACAAGAACTCGTGAGATAGGTTAGTATAAACCAATGCAAAACCTTATCATTTTCTACTGTAACAAATCACTAAAATTATTATTCCACATTGCATACTAAATGCCTCTGCATATTTAATACTCCTATCCTCAAATAGAATCATTAAACAAGCAAACATACGCAAACAATGCAAACATAATAGCAATCTGCCAAAACAATATAGTCTGTAAAGAATGCAAGATTCATCATACTTCCCTAACTCCAAAAATTATGAAAAAATACTACGCTGTATAAGATTTATCAGAGATCAATATGCAAAAGGTTTCAACATTATATAATTCTCTGAATTTTCGAGGGAATCTTTGCAACAGCGGTAAACTTTCTGTTTTCAAACAGCAACATGTATACTAGAAAAATAAGCATGGTAAAGGCTATCCTTAACATTTTTATTGAAACTAATGATGCAAAACATTATTCTAAATAACAGCAAGAAAATACTAACAAGAGAAAATGACGCTCCAAGCAAAACACATATCATGTGGTGAATAAACATATAGCTCCAAGTAAAGTTACCGATGAACGAAGACGAAAGAGGGGATGCCTTCCAGGGCATCCCCAAGCTTAGGCTCTTTGTCGTCCTTGAATATTACCTTGGGGTGCCATGGGCATCCCCAAGATTAGGCTCTTTCCACTCCTTATTCCATAGTCCATCGAATCTTCACCCAAAACTTGAGAACTCCACAACACAAAACTCAACAGAAAACTCATAAGCTCCGTTAGTATAAGAAAATAAAACCACCACTTAGGTACTGTAATGAACTCATTCTAAATTCATATTGGTGTAATATATACTGTATTACAACCTATCTATGGTTCATCGACTTAATACTAGCCATAGATTCATCAAAATAAGCAAACAACACATAGAAAATAGAATCATCAAAAAGCAGAACAGTCAGTAGTAATCTGTATCAAGCGTATACTTCCGGAACTCCAAAACTCCTACCAAATTAGGAAGTCCTAAGCAATTTGTGTATCAATCCATATAAAAAGAATCAGATCAGAAGAAGTTTATGTGAATTAACAAAACTAATTTACTGGGTGCAAAAGTTTATGATTTTCAGCAGGATCAACACAACTATCACCATAAGCTATCCTAAAGTCTTACTTGGCACTTTATTGAAACAAAAGCTATAAAACATGATTACTACAGTAGCATAATCATGTGAACACACAAAAACAGTAAGGGTAAATATTGGGTTGTCTCCCAACAAGCGCTTTTCTTTAATGCCTTTTTAGCTAGGCATGATGATGACAATGATGCTCACATAAAAGATAAGAATTGAAACATAACGGGAGAATCATGAAGCAAATGAATAGAACATTTAAGTCTAACCCACTTCCTATGCATAGGGATTTTACGAGCAAACAACTTATCGGAACAATAATCAACTAGCATAGGTAGGCAAAACAAGCATAGCTTCAAGATTTTAAGCACATAGAGAGGAAACTTGATATTATTGCAATTCCTACAAGCATATGTTCCTCTCTCATAATAATTTTCAGTAGCATCATGAATGAATTCAACAATATAACCAGCACATAAAGCATTCTTTTCATGATCTACAAGGAGGGAAAATTTACTACTCTCCACATAAGCAAAATTCTTCTCATCAATAGTAGTGGGAGCAAACTCAACAAAATAATTATCATGTGAAGCATAACCAATTGAAAACTAAAATCATGATGACAAGTTTCATGGTTATCATTATTCTTAATAGCATACAAGTCATCACAATAATCATCATAGATAGCAACTTTGTGCTCGAAATAGTGGATTCATCACTAAATAAAGTCATGACCTCTCCAAAATCACTTTCATCAATATAATCATCATAAATAGGAGGCATGCTTTCATCATAATAAATTTGCTCATCAAAACTTGGGGGACTAAACATATCATATTCATCAAACATAGCTTCCCCAAGCTTGTGGCTTTGCACATCATTACCATCATGGATATTCAAGGAATTCATACTAACAACATTGCAATCATGCTCATCACACAAAGATCTAGTACCAAACATTTTAATGCATTCTTCTTCTAGCACTTGAGCACAATTTTCCTTTTCATCATACTCACGAAAGATATTAAAAAGATGAAGCGTATGAGACAAACTTAACTCCATTTTTTGTAGTTTTCTTTTATAAACTAAACTAGTGATAAAACAAGAAACAAAAGATTCGATTGCAAGATCTAAAGATATACCTTCAAGCACTCACCTCCCGGCAGCGGCGCCGGAAAAAGAGCTTGATGTCTACTACACAACCTTCTTCTTGTAGAGCGTTGTTGGGCGTGCAAGTGCACAGGTTTGTAGGACAGATAGCAAATTTCCCTCAAGTGGATGACCTAAGGTTTATCAATCCGTAGGAGGCGTAGGATGAAGATGGTCTCTCTCAAACAACCCTGCAACCGAATAACAAAGAGTCTCTTGTGTCCCCAACACACCCAATACAATGGTAAATTGTATAGGTGCACTAGTTAAGCGAAGAGATGGTGATACAAGTGCAATATGGATAGTAGATAAAGGTTTTTGTAATCTGAAATTATAAAAACAGCAAGGTAATAAGTGATAAAAGTGAGCGTAAATGGTATTGCAATGATAGGAAACAAGGCATAGGGTTCATACTTTCACTAGTGCAAGTTCTCTCAACAATAATAACATAGATAGATCATATAACAATCCCTCAACATGCAACAAAGAGTCACTCCAAAGCCACTAATAGCGGAGAAAAAACTAAAAGATTATGTAGGGTACGAAACCACCTGAAAGTTATTCTTTCAGATCAATCTATTCAAGAGTTCATACTAGAATAACATCTTAAGACACAAATCAACCAAACCCTAATGTCACCTAGATACTCCATTGTCACCTCAAGTATCCGTGGGTATGATTATACGATATGCATCACACAATCTCAGATTCATCCAACCAACACAAAGTACTTCAAAGAGTGCCCCAAAGTTTCTCTGGAGAGTCAAGAAAAGCGTGTGCCAACCCCTATGCATAGGTTCATGGGCGGAACCATAAGTTGGTCACCAAAACATACATCAAGTGGCACATGATATCCCATTGTTACCACAGATAATCACGGCAAGACATACATCAAGTGTTCTCAAATCAAAGACTCAATCCGATAAGATAACTTCAAGAGGAAACTCAATTCATTACAAGAGAGTAGAGGGAGAAACATCATAAGATCCAACTATAATAGCGAGCTCGCGATACATCAAGATCGTGCCATAGAGGAACACGAGAGAGAACACGAGAGAGAGAGAGAGAGATCAAACACATAGCTCTTGGTACATACCCTCAGCCTCGGGTGAACTACTCTCTTCTCATCATGGAGGCGCCGGGATGATGAAGATGGCCACCGGTGATGGGTTCCCCCTCGGCGAGTCTTGAACGAGGCTCCGAGAGGTTTTGGTGGCTAGAGAGGCTTGCGGGCGAAACTCGATCTATCTTGATATTCGATGGTTTTAGGGTATGTAGACTTATCTAGGCGAAAGAAGTCGGTCGTGAGGTGCTCGAGGGGCCCACGAGACAGGGGGGTACCCTCCTATCTCGTGGCTGCCTCGAGGATCTTCTGACGTGAACTCCAAGTCTCCAGGATCATATTCTTCCAAAAAAATCACGTTGCCGAAGGTTTCATTCCGTTTGGACTCCGTTTGATATTCCTTTTCTTCGAAATACTGAAACAGGCAATAAAACAACAATATGGGCTGGGCCTCTGGTTAGTAGGTTAGTCCCAAAAGTAATATAAAAGTGTAAAATAAAGCCCATAAACATCCAAAAAGGGTAATATAATAGCATGGAACAATAAAAAATTATAGATACGTTGGAGCGTATCACGGTTTATTTTGAGTATATGTTCCTTGTGAAACTATTCTCTTCCATCTTGCAGCTATAGAATTTATTAGAGACTTCATATCTCTCAATCCGGGCATTTGCTTGAAATATTAACTTCAACTCTGGAACATCTCATATGCTCCATGCGTTCAAAACATCGTTGAAGTCGGTTCTAAGCCGTAAAGCATAGCACACGAACTATCGAGTAGTCATCAGCTTTGCTCTGCGGACGTTCTTAATGTCGTCGGTTCCATCTGCGAAGGCACGGCACCCAGCGGTGCTTCGGGGCGTAATTTTTACGTGCAGCAATGAGGATAATCCTCAAATTCTGGACCCGATCCGTGTAATTGCTACCATCATCTTTCAACTTAGCTTTCTCAAGGAGCATTAAAATTCAGCGGAACAACAACAAGAGCCATCTATCTACAACAAACATAGACAAGCAAAATACTATCAGGTACTAAGTTCATGATAAATTTAAGTTCAATTAATCATATTACTTAAGAACTCCCACTTAGATAGACATCCCTCTAATCATCTAAGTGATCACGTGATCCAAATCAACTAAACCATGTCCGATCATCACGTGAGATGGAGTAGTTTTCAATGGTGAACGTCACTATGTTGATCATATCTACTATATGATTCACGCTCGACCTTTCGGTCTCAGTGTTCCAAGGCCATATCTGTATATGCTAGGCTCGTCAAGTTTAACCTGAGTATTCCATGTGTGCAACTGTTTTGCACCCGTTGTATTTTAACGTAGAGCCTATCACACCCGATCATCACGTGGTGTCTCAGCACGAAGAACTTTTGCAACGATGCATACTCAGGGAGAACACTTATACCTTGAAATTTAGTGAGAGATCATCTTATAATGCTACCGTCAACCAAAGCAAGATAAGATGCATACAGCATAAACATCACATGCAATCAATATAAGTGATATGATATGGCCATCATCATCTTGTGCTTGTGATCTCCATCTTCGAAGCACCGTCATGATCACCATCGTCACCGCCGTGACACCTTGATCTTCATCGTAGCATCATTGTCGTTTATACATATTGCTTCTCGACTATCGCTACCGCTTAGTGATAAAGTAAAAGCAATTACTGAGCGATTGCATTGCATACAATAAGCGACAACCAAATGGATCTGCCGGTTGCCGATAACTCGGTTACAAAACATGATCATCTCATATAATAAAATATAGCATCACGTCTTGACCATATCACATCACAACATGCCCTGCAAAAACAAGTTAGACGTCCTCTACTTTGTTGTTGCAAGTTTTACGTGGCTGCTACGGGCTGAGCAAGAACCGTTCTTACCTACGAATCAAAACCACAACGATAGTTCGTCAAGTTAGTGCTGTTTTAACCTTCTCAAGGACCGGGCGTAGCCACACTCGGTTCAACTAAAGTTGGAGAAAGTGACACCCACCAACCACCTATGTGCAAAGCACGTCAGTAGAACCAGTCTCGCGTAAGCATACGCGTAATGTCGGTCCGGGCCGCTTCATCCAACAATACCGCTGAACCAAAGTATGACATGCTGGTAAGCAGTATGAATTGTATCGACCACAACTCACTTGTGTTCTACTCGTGCATATAACATCTACACATAAAACCAGGCTCGAGATGCCCTTTGTTGGGGAGCGTAGTAATTTCAAAAAAATCCTCGCACATGCAAGATCATGGTGATGCATAGCAGAGAGGAGAGTGTTGTCCACGTACCCTCGTGAGACCGAAGCGAGCGTTAACACAACACGGTTGATGTAGTCGTACGTCTTCACGGCCCGGCTGATCAAGCACCAAAAACACGGCACCTCCGAGTTCTTGCGCACGTTCAGCTCAATGACGTCCCTCGAACTCCGGTCGGCCGAGTGTCAAGGAGATTCATCGGCATGGCGTGGTGAAGATGATGTTCTACCGGCGCGAGGCTTCGCCTAAGCACTTTGATGCGATATTATCGAGGTGGAATATGGTGGAGGGGCACGCTGCGGCTAATAGATCTCAAGGATCAATTGTTGTTGTGTCTAGAGGTGCCCTCCTGCCCCCATATATAAAGGAGCAAGGGGAGGAGGCGGCCGGCCGAGGGGCGCTAGGAGAAGTCCTACTCCCACCGGGTAGGACTCCTTTCTTTCCTTGTCCAAGTAGGAGGGGAAGGAAGGAGAGAGAGAGGAAGGAAATGGGGCGCTGCCCCCTCCTTGTCCTATTCGGACTAGAGGGGAGGCGCTGACCTGCCACCCCGCCCATCCTCTTCTCCACTTTGGGCCCATGAGGTCCATTAACCCGCCGAGGTTCGATAACCACCCCGGCACTCCGATAAATACCGAATCACTCGGAACCTTTCCGATGTCGAATATAGTCGTCAATATATCGATCTTTATGTCTCGACCATTTGAGACTCTTCGTCATCTCCCCAATCTCATCCGGGACTCCGAACTACCTTCGGTACATCAAAACACATAAACTCATAATATGACCGTTATCAAACTTTAAGCGTGAATCACTCGGAACCTTTCCGATGTCCGAATATAGTCGTCCAATATATCGATCTTTATGTCTCGACCATTTCGAGACTCTTCGTCATCTCCCCAATCTCATCCGGGACTCCGAACTACCTTCGGTACATCAAAACACATAAACTCATAATATAACCGTTATCAAACTTTAAGCGTGCGGACCCTACGGGTTCGAGAACTATGTAGACATGACCGAGACACATCTCCGGTAAATAACCAACAGCGGAACCTGGATGCTCATATTGGCTCCCACATATTCTACGAAGATCTTTATCGGTCAAACCGCATAACAACATACGTTGTTCCCTTTGTCATCAGTATGTTACTTGCCCGAGATTTGATCGTCGGTATCTCAATACCTAGTTCAATCTCATTACCGGCAAGTCTCTTTACTCGTTACATAATGCATCATTCTGTAACTAACTCATTAGCTACATTTCTTGCAAGGCTTATAGTGATGTGCATTATGATACGTCCATTTTTCATCATGCTTTTATATTAATATTTATTGCATCATGGCATGTTATTTCACGTTAAGTCACAATACTTATGGCTATCCTCTCTTATTTTACAAGGTTTACATGAAGCGGGAGAATGCCGACAGTTGGAATTCTGGGCTGCAAAAGGAGCAAATATTGAAGGCCTATTCTGCGCAACTCCAAAAGTCCTGAAACTCCACGGAATACCTTAAAATAAATAAAGAAAAATCGTCGCCAAAGATGAAGGCCAGGGGGCCCACACCACTCACGAGGTGGGGCGCCCCCCAGGCGCGACCCCTACCTCGTGGGCCCCCTGGTGGCTATCCGATGCCCATCTTCTCCTATATGAAGTCTTTCGATGAGAAAAAAATAGAAGGCAACCTTTGGGACGAGACTCCGCCGCCACGTGAGAATCAATCTAGGGCTCCAGCGAGCTGTTCTGCCGGGACACTTCCCTCAGGGAGGAAATCATCACCATCGTCATCACCAACGCTCCTCTCATCGGGAGAGGGCAATATCCATCAAAATCTTCACCAGCACCATCTCATCTCCAAACCCTAGTTCATCTCTTGTATCCAATTCTTGTCTCCAAGTCCGGGATTGGTGCTAGTAGGTTGCTAGTAGTGTTGATTACTCCTTGTAGTAGATGCTAGTTGGTTTATTTGGTGGAAGATCATATGTTTAGATCCTTTATGCACATTATTACCCCTCGATTATGAACATGAATATGCTTTGTGAGTAATTACGTTTGTTCCTAAGGACAAGGAGAAGTCTTGCTATTAGTAGTCATGTGAATTTGGTATTAGATTCGATATTTTGGTAAGATGTATGTTGCCTAACCTCTAGTGGTGTTATGTGAACGTCGACTACATAACACTTCACCATTATTTGGGCCTAGAGGAAGGCATTGGGAAGTAATAAGTAGATGATGGGTTGCTAGAGTGACAGAAGCTTAAACCCTAGTTTATGTGTTGCTTCGTAAGGGGCTGATTTGGATCCATATGTTTCAATGCTATGGTTAGGTTTACCTTAATACTTTTGTTGTAGTTGCGGGTGCTTGCAATAGAGGTTAATCATAAGTGGGATGCTTGTTCAAGTAAGAACATCACCCAAGCACCGGTCCACCCACATATCAAATTATCAAAGTACGAGCGAATCATATGGCGTGATGAAAACTAACAGCGATATTGCCATGTGTCCTCGGGGCGCTTTTCCTATTATAAGAGTTTGTCCAGGCTTGTCCTTTGCTACAAAAAGGATTGGGCCACCTTGCTGCACTTTATTTACTTTTGTTACTTGTTGCTCGTTACAATTTATCCAATCACAAAACTATCTGTTACCATTTATTTCAGTACTTGCAGAGAATACCTTGCTGAAAACCGCTTATCATTTCCTTATGCTCCTCGTTGGGTTCGACACTCTTACTTATCAAAAGGACTACGATAGATCCCCTATACTTGTGGGTCATAAAGACTCTTTTAAAGCGCCGTTGCGGTGAAGCGCCTTTGGTAGGTGGAATTTGGTCAGGAAAAATTTATTTAGTGTGCTGAAATTTTACATCACTTGTTACTATGGAAAGTAATTATGCGAGGGGCTTGTTAGGGTATCTTCACCTCGTCGATGAGAGCAAAGAGTTGCTCCTCAACCTCTGAACCCTGAACCTATTGAAAATGAAACTCCTTTTGATTCCTTGGGTATGATGGAAAAACTGCTAGCTAACACTTTTACAGGATATGGAAGAAAGCATCCTGACGAACATCTACGCTATGTAGATGATGTTTGTGGACTATTTAAGCTTGCAGGTATACCCGATGATGTTGTTAAGAAGAAGGCCTTCCCTTTATCTTTGAAGGGAGACGCATTGACATGGTATAGGCTATGTGATGATATGAGATCATGGAACTATAAAAGAGTGAAATTGGAATTTCATCAAAAGTATTACCCTATGCATCTTGTTCATCGTGATCGCAATTATATATATAATTTTTGGCCTCACGAAGGAGAAAGCATCGATCAAGCTTGGGGGAGGCTTAAATCAATGTTGTATTAATGCCCCAATCATGAGATCCCAAGAGAAATAATTATGCAAAGTTTTTATGCTCGGCTTTCTGATACGCACCATGCTCGATACTTCTTGTGCTGGCTCTTTTATGATGAAGCCTATTGAATTTAGATGGAATCTATTGGATAGAATTAAATGCAACTCTGAAGATTGGGACCTCGACGAAGGTAAGGAGTCAGGTATGACACCTAAGTTTGATTGTGTTAAATCTTTTATGGATACCGATATTTTCCGTAAGTTTAGCACTAAATATGGACTTGACTCTGAGATAGTAGCTTCTTTCTGTGAATCTTTTGCTACTTATGTTGATCTCCCCAAGGAGAAGTGGTTTAAATATCATCCTCCCATAGAAGTAAAAGTAGTTGCACCTATTAAAGTTGAAGAAAAGACTATCACTTACAATGATCCTATTGTTCCCACCTCTTATGTTGAGAAACCACCTTTCCTTGTTAGAATGAAGGATCATGCTAAAGTTTCAACTGTTGTCCGTAAAAGCAATATTAGGGCTTATACACCACCTGAGCAAGTCAAAGTAGAACCAAATATTGCTATTGTTAAAGATCTCTTGTCGATAATATTGATGGGCATGTTATTCAATTCTCTGGTGAAGCTGCTAGAATTGCTAAACCCTATGATCGAGATAAACATAGACACATGGTAGGCGTGCTGTTATTTACTGTTAAAATAGGAGATCATTGTTATCATGGCTTGTGTGATATGGGTGCTAGTGCTAGTGTTATACCCATAGACTTATACAAAGAAATTATGCATGATATTGCACTGCTGAGTTAGAAGAAATTGATGTCACAATTAAACTTGCCAATAGAGATACTATTTCACCATGGGAATTGTTAGAGATGTTGAAGTCTTGTGTGGGAAAACCAAATATCCGGTGATTTTCTTGTTCTTGGTTCTCCACAAGATAGCTTTTGTCCCATTATATTTGGTAGACCCTTCTTGAATCTGTTTAATGCTAAGATAGACGTAAAAAAGAATGTTGTTACTATTGGCTTGGATGATATGGTTCATGAGTTTAATTTCTCTAAATTTAGTAAACAACATCGTGAGGAAGAATTGCCTAGTAAGGCTGAAATTATTGGTCTTGCTTCTATTGCCGTACCTCCTAGTGATCCTTTAGAACACTATTTGCTAGACCATGAAAATGATATGTTCATGAATGAAAGAAGGGAAATAGATGAAGTATTCTTTAAACAGGAACCTATTCTGCAACACAATTTGCCTGTTGAAATCCTAGGGGATCCTCCTCGTCCCAAGGGTGATCCCGTGTTTGAGCTTAAACCGTTGCCTGATAATCTTCAATATGCTTATCTTGATGAAAAGAAAATATATCCTGTCATTGTTAGTGCTAACCTTTCAGAGCATGAAGAAGAAAGATTATTGAAAACTCTGAAAAAGCACCGTGCCGCTATTGGATATACTCTGGATGATCTTAAGGGCATCAGTCCCACTCTATGTCAACATAGAATAAATTTGGAAGCGGATGCCAAACCAGTTTGTGATCCTCAACGTCGTTTGAATCCTAAAATGAAAGAAGTGGTAAGAAAGGAAATACTCAAGCTTCTGGAGGCAGGTATAATTTATCCCATTGCTGATAGTCGTTGGGTAAGTCATGTCCATTGTGTCCCTAAGAAGGGAGGCATTCTTGTTGTCCCTAATGATAAAGATGAATTGATTCATAAAGAATTATCACATGTTATAGGATGGTAATTGATTTCCATAAATTAAATAAGGCTACTAAGAAAGACCATTACCCTTACCTTTTATTGATCAAATGCTAGAAAGATTATGCAAACATACACACTATTGCTTTCTAGATGGTTATTCTTGCTTCTCTCAAATACTGTGTCGGCTAAAGATCAATCAAAGACTACTTTTACATGCCCTTTTGGTACTTTTGCTTATAGGCGTATGCCTTTTGGTTTATGTAATGCACCTGCTACCTTTCAAAGATGCATGATGGCTATATTCTCGACTTTTGTGAGAAAAATTGTGAGGTTTTCATGGACGACTTTTACGTCTATGGTTCCTCTTTTGATGATTGCTTGAGCAACCTTGCTCGAGTTTTGCGAGATGTGAAGAAACTAATCTTGTCTTGAATTGGGAAAAGTGCCACTTTATGGTTAATGAAGGTATTGTCTTGGGGCACAAAGTTTACGAAAGAGGTATTGAAGTTGATAAAGCCAAGGTTGATGCTATTGAAAAGATGCCATGTCCCAAGGACATCAAAGGTATAAGAAGTTTCCTTGGGCACGCCGGATTTTATAGGAGGTTCATTAAGGACTTCTCAAAAATCTCTCGACCTCTGACTAATTTATTACAAAAAGATGTACCATTTGTCTTTGATGATGATTGTGTAGAAGCATTTGAAATACTTAAGAAAGCATTAGTCTCTGCACTTTTTGTTGTTCAGCCACGATTGGAATTTACCCTTTGAAATTATGTGTGATGCTAGTGATTATCTTTGTAGGTGCTGTTCTAGGGCAAAGAGTTGATAAGAAATTGAATGTTATCCATTATGCTAGTAAGACTCTAGACAATGCTCAAACAAATTATGCTACTACCGAAAAGGAACTTTTAGCAGTTGTATTTGCTTGTGATAAATTCAGACCCTATATTGTTGATTCTAAAGTAACTATTCACAAAGATCATGCTGCTATTAAATATCTTATGGAAAATAAGATGCTAAGCCTAGACTTATTAGATGGGTTCTCTTGCTCCAAGAATTTGATTTGCATATTGTTGATAGAAAAGGAGCTAAGAACCCCGTTGCAGACAGCTTATCTAGGTTAGAGAATGTTCTTGATGACCCACTACCTATCGATGATAGCTTTCCTGATGAGCAATTGAATGTCATAAGTACTTCTCGTAGCACTCCATGGTATGATGATTATGCTAATTATATTGTTGCTAAATTTATACCACCTAGCTTCACATACCAGCAAAAGAAAAAGTTTTTCTATGACTTGCGACATTACTTTTGGGATGACCCACATCTTTATAAAAAAGGAGTAGATGGTGTTACTAGATGTTGTGTACCTGAGCATGAACAGGAATAGATCCTACGCAAGTGTCACTCCGAAGCTTATGGAGGACACCACGCTGGAGATAGAACGGCACATAAGGTATTGCAATCCGGTTCTTATTGACCTACTCTCTTCAAGGATGCCCATAAGTTTATTTTATCTTGTGATGAATGTCAAAGAATAGGTAACATTAGTAGACGTCAAGAAATGCCTATGAATTATTCACTTGTTATTGAACCATTTGATGTTTGGGGCTTTGATTATATGGGACCTTTTCCTGCCTCTAATGGATATACAGATATTTTAGTTCTTTGTTGATTACGTTACTAAGTGGGTAGAAGCTATTCCAACTAGTAGTGCTGATCATAACACTTCTATTAAAATGCTTAAGGAAGTTATTTTTTCGAGGTTTGGAGTCCCTAGATACTTAATGACTGATGGTGGTTCACACTTTATTCATGGTGCTTTCCGTAAGATGCTTGCTAAATATGAAGTTAATCATAGAATTGCATCTCCATATCACCCTTGATCTAGTGGTCAAGTAGAATTGAGCAATAGACAGCTCAAATTAATTTTGCAAAAGGCTCAATAGGTCTAGAAAAGAATTGGTCCAAGAAACTTGATGATGCATTATGGGCCTATAGAACTGCATATAAAAGTCCTATGGGTATGTCTCCATATAAAATGGTTTATGGAAAAGCTTGTCACTTACCTCTCGAACTAGAACATAAGGCATATTGGGCTATTAAAGAGCTCAACTATGATTTCAAACTTGCGGTGAGAAGAGGTTATTTGATATTAGCTCACTTGATGAATGGAGAACAAAGCTTATGAAAATGCCAAGTTGTTTAAAGAAAAGGTTAAAAGATGGCATGACAAAAGGATACAAAAGCCTGAGTTTAATGTAGGTGATTATGTATTGCTATACAACTCTCGTTTAAGATTTTTTGCAAGAAAACTTCTCTACAAATGGGAAGGTCCTTACGTTATCGAGGAGGTCTATCGTTCCGGTGCCATAAAAATCAACAACTTTGCAGGCACAAATCCGAAGGTGGTAAACGGTCAAAGGATCAAGCACTATACCTCAGGTAATCCTATAAATGTTGAAACTAATATTATTGAAACCGTAACCCCGGAGGAATACATAAAGGACACTTTCCAGAATGTTCCAGACTCCGAAAGGAATAGGTATGTGATGCAGTAAGTAAACCGACTCCAAAACAATTTTAAGGCAATATTTCTCCGTTTTGGAATATTTAGAAAAATAGAAAAATAAGTAGCAGTCCGGGAGGACACGAGGCCTCCACGAGGGTGGGCGCGCCCTACCCCAGGCGCGCCCCTACCTCGTGAGCACCTCGTGTGCCCTCCGGACTCCGTTTCCTTGCGATACATATTTTGGTCGGTAAAAATTCATTATATATACTCCGAAGGTTTTGACTCTCGTATCCATAAATCTCCCTGTTCTTGTTTGAGCTGTTTTTACGGCGGGTCTAGAGCACCATGACTTCTCCCTTCTCCAACAACGAAGACAAGGACGCTTGGCTATTGAAGATAGAGTTGAAAAGAGAGGAACCAGAAGAAATCAGCAAGGATGAAGGGATCAAGAAGGCCATGGAGGTTCAAGCTCCGGTGGGGAAAGAAGACATCCCTCAACCTTTACCTAACCTTTTCACTCCATCAGAGCTTGAAGCCTTCAAGATGATCGAGTTAGCCCGCATACAGAACAAGTATCTTACACAGGAGAATATTCTGTTGAAGGATCATATTGCTGGGCTCAAGGGCATTATCCGCAAATTGGAGGAGCGTTTATGCTCAATGTGCGATTATCCACCATCATCATCACCACCTCCATCACCTCCGAGGACATAATCATCTGGGTATGGGCACTCCCCTTGGCAACTGCCAAGCTTGGGGGAGGTGCCCTGGTATCTTATCACCATCACAACTCCTATCTTTACCGTTTTTCTTAGTTCGATCTTTTTAGTAGTATCTTGATTTAGTAGAATAAAGTCATGTCATGATCTAGTTTTGAGTTTTGCTTTATGATCCTTCTTTGTAATCGAGTCCGTGAGCTATATAATAAAGATTAGTGTTGAGTCAAGGGCTTGAGTATTTTGCCATGATCTTGGGTGATTAGAAGAAAAAGAATAAAAAGAATCAAAGAGTTCATATTGATCTTAGTGAAAGTAATGACTCCACATAGAAAGAGTATGATGATTAAAAGTTGTTGAGAGTTGGCAAATATAGCTTTGGTCATCGTTGCAATTAATAGGAAGTAATAAGGAAAGAGGTTTCACATATAGATATATTATCATTGACATCTTTTATGATTGGGAGCACTCATTAAAATATGACATGCTAAAGAGTTGGTGTTGGACAAGGAAGACAACATAATGAGTTATGTTTTCTTACATCGAGATAAAGTATCTTGTCATGGATCCTCTACCGTGTTGAGCTTGCCTTTCCGCTCATGCTAGCCAAATTCTCAGCACTAAGTAGGAATACTACTTGTGTTTCCAAATATCCTTAAACCAGTTTTGCCATGAGAGTCCACCATACCTACCTATGGATTGAGTAAGATCCTTCAAGTAAGTTGTCATCGGTGCAAGCAATAAAATTGCTCTCTAAATATGCATGACTTATTAATGTAGAAAATAAACTTTATGCGAACTTGTGGGCCTTAATAAAAGCGACGGACTGCATAATAAAGGTCCACATACAAGGGGCAATATAAAGTGGCGTTGTTTAGCATTAAGATTTTGTGCATCAACCCTAAGCAGCATGACAACCTCTGCTTCCCTCTGCGAAGGGCCTATCTTTTATTATTATCCTCTACCTTATGCAAGAGTCACGGTGATCTTCACCTTTCCTTTTCATTTTATCCTTTGGCAAGCTCAGCATGTTGGAAAGAACATGATATATATATATCTAATTGGATGTGGGGAGCATGAATTATTATTGTTGACATTACCCTTGAGGTAAAGGTTGTGGGGCAAAACTATAAGCCCTATCTTTCTCGTGTCGATTAAAACTCCGTAACCACAAGTATTGCGTGAGTGTTAGCAATTATGAAGGACTAAATGATAGTTGAGTATGTGGACTTGATTTTAAGCTCGACATAGACTCTTTCCAATGTTATGATAAATTGCAATTGCTTCAATGAGTGAGATTATAATTTGTTGGTGCTCAATAAGTTTCGATTCATGCTTTGGCTTTGTGAAAAGATCATCACTTGAACATGAGTAATCATATGACAAAATCTATATATGTTGTTGTTATGGAAATAATCATGATGCCTTCATGTCCGTATTTTATTTTTATCGGCGCCTCTACCTCTAAACATGAGGACATATTTATTGTTATCGGCTCTTAAGCTTGAGGACAAGCGAGGTCTAAGCAGGGGAGTTGATCGTCCATTTTGCATCATGCTTTTATATCAATATTTATTGCATTATGGGCTGTTATTTCATGTTATGTCACAATACTTATGGCTATTCTCTCTTATTTTACAAGGTTTACATGAAGCGGAGAATGCTTGGCAATTTGGAATTCAGGGCTGCAAAAGGAGCAAATATTGAAGGCCTATTCTGCGCAACTCCAAAGTCCTGAAACTCCACGGAATACCTTAAAATAAATAAAGAAAAATAAATCGCCAAAGATGAAGGCCGGTGGCCCACACCCTCCTCACGAGGGTGGGGCGCGCCTCGTGGGCCCCTGGTGGCTCTCCGGCGCCCATCTTCTCCTATATGAAGTCTTTGATGAGAAAAAAAAAAGAAGGCAACCTTTGGGGCGAGACTCCGCCGCCACAGGCGGAACCTTGGCGGAACCAATCTAGGGCTCCGTGAGGCTGTTCTGCAGGGGACACTTCCCTCCGGGAGGAAATCATCACCATCGTCATCACCAGCGCTCCTCTCATCGGGAGGGCATTCTCCATCAACATCTTCACCAGCACCATCTCATCTCCAAACCCTACTTCATCTCTTGTATCCAATTCTTGTCTCCAAGTCCAGGATTGGTGCTAGTAGGTTGCTAGTAGTGTTGATTACTCCTTGTAGTTGATGCTAGTTGGTTTATTTGGTGGAAGATCATATGTTCAGATCCTTTATGTGCATTATTACCCCTCTGATTATGAACATGAATATGCTTTGTGAGTAATTACGTTTGTTCCTAAGGACAAGGGAGAAGTCTTGCTATTAGTAGTCATGTGAATTTGGTATTAGATTCGATATTTTGGTAAGATGTATGTTGTCTAACCTCTAGTGGTGTTATGTGAGCGTCGACTACATAACACTTCACCATTATTGGGCCTAGAGGAAGGCATTGGGAAGTAATAAGTAGATAATGGGTTGCTAGAGTGACGAAGCTTAAACCCTAGTTTATCGTTGCTTCGTAAGGGCTGATTTGGATCCATATGTTTCATGCTATGGTTAGGTTTACCTTAATACTTTTGTTGTAGTTGTGGATGCTTGCAATATAGGTTAATCATAAGTGGGATGCTTGTTCAAGTAAGAACATCACCCAAGCATCGGTCCACCCACATATCAAATTATCAAAAACGAGCCGAACCATATGGCGTGATGAAAACTAACAGCGATATTCCCATGTGTCCTCGGGGCGCTTTTCCTATTATAAGAGTTTGTCTAGGCTTGTCCTTTGCTACAAAAAGGATTGGGCCACCTTGCTGCACTTTATTTACTTTTGTTACTTGTTGCTCGTTACAATTTATCCTATCACAAAACTATCTGTTACCGTTTATTTCAGTACTTGCAGAGAATACCTTGCTGAAAACCGCTTATCATTTCCTTCTGCTCCTCATTGGGTTCGACACTCTTACTTATCGAAAGGACTACGATAGATCCCCTATACTTGTGGGTCATCACATTACCGAGAGGGCCCAGAGATACCTCTCCGACAATCGGAGTGACAAAACCTAATCTCGAAATACGCCAACTCAACATGTACCTTTGGAGACACCTGTAGAGCTCCTTTATAATCAACCAGTTACATTGTGACATTTGGTAGCACACAAAGTGTTCCTCCGGTAAATGGGAGTTGCATAATCTCATAGTTGTAGGAACATGTATAAGTCATGAAGAAAGCAATAGCAACATACTAGACGATCAAGTGCTAAGCTAATGGAATGGCTCAAGTCAATCACATCATTCTCCTAATGATGTGATCCCGTTAATCAAATGACAACTCATGCCTATGGTCAGGAAACACAACCATCTTTGATCAATGAGCTAGTCAAGTAGAGGCATACTAGTAACACTATGTTTGTCTATGTATTCACACATGTATTATGTTTCCGGTTAATACAATTCTAGCATGAATAATAAACATTTATCATGATATAAGGAAATA
This sequence comes from Aegilops speltoides, assembly GCA_021437245.1. Classification (NCBI taxonomy): domain Eukaryota; kingdom Viridiplantae; phylum Streptophyta; class Magnoliopsida; order Poales; family Poaceae; genus Aegilops; species Aegilops speltoides. Next base: position 512,665,369 of record CM038147.1, read on the forward strand.
AATAATAACTTTATTATTGCTTATAGGGCATATTTCCTTCACGAGGCTCCCTTGATCGAATTCTTTCGCCTATATATTCCCATATACCCTAAAACCATCGAAGGAACAATAGATCGGGAGTTCTGCCGCCGCAAGCCTCTGTATCCACCAAAAACCTCTCGGGTGCCTGTTCCGGCACCCTGTCGGAGGGGGAATCCATCACCGGTGGCCATCTTCATCATCCCGCCGCTCTCCATGAGGAGGAGGGAGTAGTTCACCCTTGGGACTGAGGGTATGTACCAGTAGCTATGTGTTTGATCTCTCTCTCTCTCTCTCTCTCTCTCTCTCTCTCTTGTGTTCTCTCTATGGCACGATCTTGATGTATCGTGAGCTTTGCTATTATAGTTGGATCTTATGATGTTTCTCCCCCTCTACTCTCTTGTGATGAATTGAGTTTTCCTCCTAAAGTTATCTTATCGGATTAAGTCTTTAAGGATTTGAGAACACTTGATGTATGTCTTGCCGTGTTTATCTGTGGTGACAATGGGATATCACATGATCCACTTGATGTATGTTTTGGTGATCAACTTGCGGGTTCCGCCATGAACCTATGCATAGGGGTTGGCTTTGCGTTTTCGTCTTGACTCTCGGTAGAAACTTTGGGGCACTCTTTGAAGTACTTTGTGTTGGTTGAATAGATGAATCTGAGATTGTGTGATGCATATCGTATAATCATGCCCACGGATACTTGAGGTGAGAATGGAGTATCTAGGTGACATTAGGGTTTTGGTTGATTTGTGTCTTAAGGTGTTATTCTAGTATGAACTCTATGATAGATTGAACGGAAAGAATAGCTTCGTGTTATTTTACTACGGGCTCTTGAATAGATAGAGCGAGAAAGGATAACTTTGAGGTGGTTTCATACCCTACCATAATCTCTTCGTTTGTTCTCCGCTATTAGTGGCTTTGGAGTGACTCTTTGTTGCATCTTGAGGATTGTTATATGATCTATCTCGTTATTATTGTTGAGAGAACTTGCACTAGTGAAAGTATGAACCTTAGGCCTTGTTTCCTAGCATTGCAATACCATTTACGCTCACTTTTATCATTAGTTACCTTGCTGTTTTATATTTTCAGATTACAAAACCTATATCTACCATCCATATTGCACTTGTATCACCATCTCTTCGCGAACTAGTGCACCTATACAATTTACCATTGTATTGGGTGTGTTGGGGACACAAGAGACTCTTTGTTATTTGGTTGCGGGGTTGTTTGAGAGATACCATCTTCATCCTCGCCTCCCACGGATTGATAAACCTTAGGTCATCCACTTGAGGAAATTTGCTCTGTCCTACAACCCTCTGCACTTGGAGGCCCAACAACGTCTACAAGGAGAAGGTTGCATAGTAGACATCAAGCTCTTTTAAAGCGCCGTTGCGGTGAGTGCTTGAAGGTATATCTTTAGATCTTGCAATCGAATCTTTTTGTTTCTTGTTTTATCACTAGTTTAGTTTATAAAATAAAACTACAAAAAAATGGAATTGAGTTTGTCTCATATGCTCATCTTTTTAATATCTTTCATGAGTATGATGAAAAGGAAAACTGTGCTCAAGTGCTAGAAGAAGAAGTCTATAAAATGTTTGGTACTAAATCTTTGTATGATGAGCATGATTGCAATGTTGTTAGTATGAATTCCTTGAATATCCATGATGCTAATGATATGAAAAGCCACAAGCTTGGGGAAGCTATGTTTGATGAAGATGATATTTTTGTCCCCATGTTTTGATGAGAATATTTATTATGATGAAAGCATGCCTCCTATTTACGATGATAATATTGATGAAAGTGGGTTTGGAAGAGTGTCAACTTTAGGAAGTAATGATCCCACAATTTTGGAGGATGTTGAATATTATTGTGATAATTATGAAAGTGGATTTGGAAGAGTGTCAACTTTATTCAGTGATGATTCAACTATCTTGGAAAAGGTTTCAATCGATTATGATGAGAACAAAGTTGCTATCTATGATGATTATTGTGATGACTTGTATGCTATTAAGAATAATGATAACCATGAAACTTGTCATCATGATTTTAGTTTTGAATTGGATTATGCCTCACATGATAATTATTTTGTTGAGTTTGCTCCACTACTATTCATGAGAAGAAATTTGCTTATGTGGAGTAGTAAAAATTTATGCAAGTATATCATGAAAAGAATGCTTTATGTGCTGGTTGTATTGTTGAATTTATTCATGATGCTACTGAAAATTATTATGAGGGAGGAATATATGCTTGTAGGAATTGCAATAATATCAAGTTTCCTCTCTATGTGCTTAAAATCTTAAAGTTATGCTTGTTTTGTCTTCCTATGCTAGTTGATTATTGTTACCATAAGTTGTTTGCTCACAAAATCCTATGCATAAGAAGTGGGTTAGACTTAAATGTGCTATTCATATTCTTCATGATGCTCCCGTTATGTTTCAATTCTTATCTTTTATGTGAGCATCATTGCCATCATCATGCACAGCTAGAAAGGCATTAAAGAAAAGCACTTTTTGGGAGACAACCCAATATTTACCCTTACTGTTTTGTGTGTTCACATGATTATGCTACTGTAATAATCATGTTTTATAGCTTTGTTTCAATAAAGTGCCAAGTAAGACCTTTAGGGTAGCTTATGATGATAGTTGTGTTGATCCTGCTTGTGAATCGAAACTTTTGCACTCGATAAATTAGTTTTGTTAATTCACGAAGCTTGAGCCTCTGATCTGATTCTTTTTGCTTTGGATTGGTACACAAATTTCTTAGGACTTCCTAATTTGGTAGGATGTTTGGAGTTAGGATCTGATTACTACAGACTGTTCAGTTTTTGACAGATTCTGTTTTCTATGTGTTGTTTGCTTATTTTGATGAATCTATGAGTAGTATCGGAGGTATGAACCATAGAAGTTGGAATGCAGTAGACATTACAGAAATATGAATTTAGAATGAGTTCATTACAGTACCTAAGTGGTGGTTTTATTTTTCTTATACTAGCAGACTTCTGAGTTTTCTGTTGAGTTTTGTGTTGTGAAGTTTTCAAGTTTTGGGTAAAGATTCGACGGACTATGTAATAAGGAGTGGCAAGAGCCTAATATTGGGGATGCCCAAGGCACTCCAAGGCAATATTCAAGGATAACCAAGAGCCTAAGCTTGGGGATGCCCCGGATGGCATCCCCTCTTCGTCTTCGTCCATCGGTAACTTTACTTGGAGCTATATTTTTATTCACCACATGATATGTGTTTTGCTTGGAGCATCATTTTGTTTTATTTTGTTTTGCTTGATGTTATTTAGAGTAATGTCTTGCATCTGTTTTTTCAATAAAAATGTCAAGGATAGCCTTTACCATGCTTATTTTGCTAGTATACATGTTGCTGTTTGAAAACAGAAAGTTTACCACCGTTGCAAAAATTCCCTAGAAAAGTCAGAGAATTATATAATGTTGAAACTTTTTGCATGTTGAGCTCTGATAAATCTTCTACAACTAGGTATTTTTCTGATAACTTTTGGAGTTAGGGAAGTATTGATACTCTTGCATTCTTTACAGACTATATTGTTTTGGCAGATTGTTGTTATGTTTGCGTTGTTTGCATATGTTTGCTTGTTTAATGATTCTATTTGAGGATAGGAGTATTAAATATGCAGAGACATTTAGTATGCAATGTTGAATATTTTTTTAGTGATTTGTTACAGTAGAAAATGATAAGGTTTTGCATTGGTATATACTAACCTATCTCACGAGTTCTTGTTGAGTTTGGTGTGGATGAAGCTTTTTGATAAAAAGAGAAACCATGATATGAGAGGAATTAAGGAGACACAAAAGTTCAAGCTTGGGGATGCCCAAGGCACCCCAAGAGAATATTCAAGAAATCTCGAGCATCTAAGCTTGGGGATGCCCGTGAGGCATCCACCTTTCTTCTTCAACAACTATCAGTTAGTATCGGTTGAGCCTAAGTTTTGCTTCTTCACATGAGTTGTGCTATCCTTGCAATGTCATTTTATTTTGCTTTGCTTGCTGTTTCAATAAAATACCAAGATCTGAAATTCTTAAATGAGAGAGTCTTCACATAGTTGCATAATTGTTCAACTACTCATTGATCTTCACTTATATCTTTTTGGAGTAGTTTGTCATTTACTCGTGTGCTTCACTTATATCCTATGAGTAAATGATTAAATGAGTTGAATGTCATAAATCTGAAATTATATATGTTTCATTTGCTTATCCGGGAGTAATGACTTCACATCTAAGTAGAGGTTGTAAATTTATTGAAGGTTAGCAAGCATTGTATTGGTCATTTGAACAATTCATGAAAGAATATTGAAGGAAGAGATTTCACATATAAATATACTATCCTAGACATATTTTATAATTGTGAGCACTCATTAAGTATGACATGCTAAAGAGTTGATGTTGGACAAGGAAGACAACGTAATGGGTTATGTTTTCTCACATCTCAGTTAAAGTATATTGTCATGGATCATTCAAACATGTTGAGCTTGCCTTTCCCCCTCATGCTAGCCAAAATTCCTTGCACCAAGTAGAGATACTACTTGTGCTTCCAAATATCCTTAAACCCAGTTTTTGCCATGAGTGTCCACCATACCCACCTATATGCGGTATTTACCTGCCGTTCCAAGTAAATTTGCATGTGCCAAACTCTAAGCCTTCAAATAATAATCTGTTTTGTATGCCCGAATCGCATGTAGCGACTAGGGGCTGTCAGTATCTTCCATGCTAGGTGGGTTATTCTCAAGATGAGTGGACTCCGCTCATCATTCACGAGAAAAATGGCTGGCAACCGGGATGCCCAGTCCCATGATCAAAAGATCAAAATCAAATCAAAAATCATTAAAACAAAACTCCCCCAGGACTGTTGTTGCTATGGACGGTACCCCGTTGCTTCGGATGGCCGTGGAGTGTGATTCTTGGTGGAGGGGATATTGGGAACCTATAATGTATGTAGTATGGAAGATATTGGGAACTCTTGGTTGTTATGTTGACAATGAGATCATACCTCTCAAAATTATTTATCTCTATTTTAAAATCGAGCTCTGGCACCTCTGCAAATCCCTGCTTCCCTCTGCGAAGGGCCTATCTTTTACTTTTATGCAAGAGTCAAGGTGATCTTCACCTTTCCCTTTTTCATTTTATCCTTTGGCAAGCACCTGGTGTTGGAAAGATCCTGATATATATATCCAATTAGATGTAAGTTAGCATGAACTATTATTGTTGACATCACCCAAAGGTGAATACATTGGGAGGCGAAATTATAAGCCCCTATCTTTCTCAGTGTCCGATTAAAACTCCATAACCATAAGTATTGCGTGAGTGTTAGCAATTGTAGAAGACTATATGATAGTTGAGTATGTGGGTTTGCCAAATCAAAGCTCGACATAGACCCTTCCTAAAAATAGGATGAATTGTAATTGTTTGATGATGAGAATGAAGTTTGCTAGTTTTCAAGAAAGTTTATGGTTTATGCTTTAACATGTGAATAACTTGTTACTTGATCTTGAGATGTTTTATGAGATGAACTACTGTTATGACATATAATCATGCTAGAAAAGGTGATTGAAATTATCATTGATCAAACTTGTGCACTGCTAGCATTCACACTTCATAAATTCTTTCTTTTATCATTTACCTACTCGAGGGGCGAGCAGGAATTAAGCTTGGGGATGCTGATATGTCTCCAACGTATGTATAATTTATGAAGCATTCATGCTATTTTTATCATCTGTTTTGAATGTTTATGGGCTTTATTATACACTTTTATATTATTTTTGGGACTAACCTATTAACCGGAGGCCCAGCCCATATTGTCGTTTTCTTGCCTATTTAAGTGTTTCGAAGAAAAGGAATATCAAGCGGAGTCCAAACGGAATGAAACCTTCGGGAAACTTATTTTTGGAACAGAAGCAATCCATGGAACTTGGAGTGCAAGTCAGGGAAGCTTCGAGGAGGCCACGAGATAGGGGGCGCGCCCACCCCCTGGGCACACCCTCCACCCTCGTGGGCCCCTCGAGGCTCCCCCGACCGACTTCTTTCGCCTATATATTCCCATATACCATAAAACAATCGAAGGAACAATAGATCGGGAGTTCCGCCGCCGCAAGCTAGCTTTAGGGTTTAGCCTCCTTGATCTCGTGGGAGATCCACTCTTGTACTACCCATATCATCAATATACGGTGGAATGTCGGTGTCAAAACCGGCGGATCTCGGGTAGGGGGTCCCGAACTGTGCGTCTAGGCGGATGGTAACAGGAGACAAGGGACATGATATTTTACCGAGTTCGGGCCCTCTTGATGGAGGTAAAACCCTCGTCTGCTTGATTAATATTGATGATATGGGTAGTACAAGAGTGGATCTACCACGAGATCAAGGAGGCTAAACCTAAAGCTAGCCTACGGTATGATTGCTGTAATGTATGTTGTGTTCTCGGACTAAAGCCCTCCGGTTTATATAGACACGAGAGAAGGCTAGGGTTACAGTCGGTTACAATGGTAGGAGATCTACATATCCGTATCGCCAAGCTTGCCTTCCACGCCAAGAAAGTCCCATCCGGACACGGGGCGGAGTCTTCAATCTTGTATCTTCGTAGTCTTGGAGTCCGGCGGACGATGATAGTCCGGCTGTCCGGACACCCCCTAGTCCAGGACTCCCTCAGTAGCCCCTGAACCAGGCTTCAATGACGATAAGTCCGGCGCGCATAATGTTCGGCATTGCAAGGCGGGTTCCTCCTTTGAATAATCCGGAGAAGATCATGAACACCAGGATAGTGTCCGGCTCTGCAAAATAAATTCCACATTCCACCGTAGAGAGAATAATATGTGCACAAGTTCAATCTGCTGACGTATTCTGCGGCATGACGTCACACCACTACCAAGCTTTTACTTGAATCGTTTTTTATTATACCACCTCACCACGTTTAGCGAAGCAGTTTCCTTGGCACGTCTTGTCGAAGCGGAGATCGTGTTCCCTTATTCCGGGATTCTCATCAATACGGACGTGGGCAACCCAACCGCGCCATTGATGGTGGCGCTTGGGAGATAAGCGAGTTTTACCAGGCCGGTGGGGGCGCATAGTCTTCGCCGCCTATATATAAGGGATAAGATTCACCTTTTCACCGCCTTCTTCCTCCTTTGCTTATCCACCTCTGCGCCTCAAGCTCCAGCGCCCAAGCTCGCGCATCTCATCTAAACCTTCCCGACCATGTCGGAGGGAGGCAAATGGTTAGCTTCCACCGTTAAGGAGGAGCACATCACCAAGTTGCGCAGCGCGGATACCTTTCGGCGATATTGCTTGCGGCTGCCGACGAGGGCAGCTCATCCCTACCCCAGGCCCCATGAGAGGTCGTTTTCCTTCCCCACTTCCTCCATGGACTGGGCTTTCCACTCCACCCCTTTGTCAGGGGCTCATGTTCTACTACGGCTGGATTTCCACGATCTGGCGCGAACTTCATCCTCAACATCTCGGCGTTTATCATGGTGTGCGAGGCCCTCCTCTGCATCCAGCCCCGCCCGACTTGGCTCAAGACCTTCAACGTCAAGCGAAGGTAGTGAAGAACCTTGGTAGTCTTGGGCGCCATGTTGGGCAAGATGCCCAGCGTCCTCTGAATTCGAAGGGCCTTCGTGGACTCCGTCAAGGGGTGGCAATCGGGGTGGTTCTATACCACCGAGCGCGCGACCCTCGTGGTGGCGGCCCCAATTTAGATCTGGTATCCCTCGCAGCTCACCTCTGGAAAGAGAATGGCTTGTTGTGGGGTAATCCGAAGGCGGCGGGACTCGAGCACATATCCGAAGCTAGTGAATAAAGCTCGGGCTCGTCGGCGTGGTCAAGTCATGCTCGTCGCGGATCCTCCCATGCCAAACGGGCATTCACTCTGTGGGAGTTCGATCGAGAACAGCACCGGTGCGCTGGCGGGCTCTTGACATAGCGTCTGAAGGCGCTGGAGGTCTTTGTTTAAGGCGCCAAGCCCCGCATCCTGACGAAAGATCGCGGATTTCACTCGCAGCATCCGGTGGCGAGGTAAGTGATTCTACCCTTTATGGGACACTTGTGGTAAATAGATTGATACTAAGAGGTTTCAATCTCCATTTTCCTCTGGCGAGGAATGGATGAAGAAGGCGAGCAGCTCATCGCGGCTCCCATGCCGAAGACCCGGTGGATGCCGTCTAGCGGGGCTGCTGGTTCCGGCACCGCCGCGTGGTGCGGAGAAGAAACCAGAAGGTGGCCACGGGCACTCGAAAGAGTTCCGTAATCGGGCGTTCGGCGGCGGCGGACTCCTCCCGAAGGCGACGAGGAGGAAGACTCTCTCCGGAGGGAGAGAGGAAGAAGGCTTCCCCAGCGAGGGGAGGCGAAGGGTCAGAGGAGAACCATTCCCGGACAGCTCCGCGACACCGACATTGGCGGCGAGGTGGCCTTCAAGGGCGAGGCCTCGGCGAGATCGTAAATATCCGGATCCACGATATGTAATTTCCTTCGTGTCACATAGTGTCCTACTAATGTCGCATACTTCCCGCAGATCCGGCGATGATGATTTCCCGCTTCATCGGCGGGTCGTTAGCGCCGTCGGATGTGGATTCACTTCCATTGCCTCTACCCAGCGTCGATGAGGGGCGAGGTGGGATCGAAAGGACCCATCGGGAGGAGGCTCTGGGCGCCGCAAGGCAACCTCCGGACTTTGTGCGGACTCGTCGGAACTGCGGTGGTTCGAGTCGTGGCGAAGCTTCGAAAAGAAGACAAGACTGTGACACGGCGGCCTCCGTCAACGGAGGTGCGGACAACTTCTTTGGGCGCTTAAAGCGCTTCCATCGAGGAAGAACACCGCCTTTATTATGAGTGCGGTGATTGAAAGGTTCACTTCGCCAAGCGGTGACCGAAACTGCGGTAGCCTTCTAACGAGCTTTGAGGTAAGTTAAAATTATGTAATGTAATACCGCATAGGCAGTAGCCTGATGCTCGGTTCGGTGTTGGAAAGAAAAGCGGATGAGGATCTAAAAAGATCGCGAGTTGCTAATAAATTATGTCAATATGGGTTTGCGGGCTGTCTGCGACCTCTGCGCATTGCTGCGGAGGTTGGTACATTGAAGCAAGATCTCGGCGGTCGGCGAGATCTCGGCCATGCCAAGGGCAGCTCGAGGACAAAGAAGGTGAGTAGCACCACTTTGAATTTTACCTTATAGAAAAGGATTTTGGTGTAATAACATTACGAGGATAATATAGGGAATTGCGGGGGCCACAAATGAGGTGGCAGCCACGAAGGAGGCTGTGTCATGACGAGCAAGTCTTGGCCGTGGAAGCGAGCGAGAAGCAGGAGGCACAGGTGGCGGCGGTCGCGGCAAAGCTCCAGAGAGTTCCGGTCGCCACCGATAGGCTCGATCTTCTTCATCAACAACGCTGCCGGGTGAGACTTTTTCCCGACAGATTCAGATTCGGGCGGCCGACCGCAGTTAATTCACTTGGCCATCCGAGCAGACGGTTACGCCGCCCGTCGATTCAAGCCTAAATTCACGCCAACGCCGGGAGACTTGATCCGACGACTAACTAGCCGGGCGGCCACATGGGCATGATCTAGCTCGCCCAACGCCTTTGGGGTCAGAAAAATCCGCCCGCCTTAAACCGCCGACGCCAGACGAGGACCGTGGTTGACACCGGGCTCAACTTCCACGGGATGGAGCCAAATAACTTTCTTGGGTCCTCCGCTTTGCCGGACCCCCGCCAATCGGATCCGAGGGCCGGTTATAATTCACCCCACGACATTTTCCAACACTCGCCTTTGGCGACATCCTAAATTTCTAAAGCATCTCCGCTATCCGGAGAGTCCGGCCGGATTATCAGGATGGTTGGGATACGGACGACTAAGAAATACAGAGCCCACCCACCACCCACTTTGTAGCCACCCAATCTAACCGACATGCTAGACTAACCAAGACATCGACGCTTATGGACGAATGCGGAGATGGATGGAACCACGCCACAGGCACCGGAAGACCACCTCATCATACGAATATAAGGTGGACACCCCAAAAGATGGGGACAAGAAGCGGAGGGTTCCTTAAAGAAATACCAAGGCCGGGCCAAGGCCGCTTTAAATCCCCCACAAGAAGAATGGAGATTCCGCACAGAGAAATACCCCGAAAGTGCCGAAGATAACCCTCCAAAGAAACTCAAAAGAGGATGTAAAAGCCCTCACGAGGGCGGCAAAGAGGTCGAGGACTATAATTATAACCCCTCCAAAGACAAGGCAAGCCTCAACAATTAATTCGTGGCCCGAGGATCCCGTTAACAAGAGCTGCTTTAAACGCAGTTATTGCCACGGCAAAAGCCTAAAGAAAAAGCGCAGTTCAAGTGATCAGACCGGGCCGATCGATGGACCGAGGTCCTGCGTCAAGAGTATAAACCCGCCCTCCGGTTACCAAGACGCAAGTTGCCCTCGACCAGAGGAGGAAGCATACATACCTTCATCACCAAAAGATGAACGGCAATCGACCACCCCGTGGTCGCGACGAGAGGCATCTAGGCCCTCCACAAGATTGATTCCAAACGCTTCCAAAAGTGCGGCCAAGAGGGAACGCCGGACTTGCGAGATATATTGAGGACAAAGGGCAATCCAGATCCATCTACGGATCACAGGGGCCCTTTAAAACCATTTAATCCGGCCAGAAAATCATCCGGGGGAACACAGCAGATAATGCTCCGGCTACGCCGGATATTGCTCAATATAGAGGCGCCAGACACCCGCGCTTAATCGACGGTAATGGATCATCAAATCAAGGGTTTAAACCCGAAACATCAATCCTATGACCACAAAGACCCCGGTTTGATCAAGATTATCTCCTTCACATCCATATGGCCCGCCCACTCTCCATGCCATCAAGTATCTCCCATCGGTTTAAAGGACCAGCTCGACATTGGCTTAACATCCCGAAATAATTGGGTTAAGACCGAGGCCACATTCACAACTTGGCACGAAAAGGCCACCGACCCATGACCTAAGCCACATAATTCAGAAAAATCCCGGCATAATTTGACATTTCTTGACAAAGAAAACCAAATCGCCGATTGTCCGGATGGAAGGCCTCGCAGCCTTCAAACATAACATCCGGACGATGGCTAGCCCGCACCGGGAAAAAAAGCCAAATCCATGGCAGCCCTCACATCATTAATGACCCGCTTCAAAGAGAGGATAGGCTAGCTCGAGAACAACCTCAAGAAAATTGGCACCTGAATAAGGACCACAATGGCAGGTCGCCCAAGAAATAAACGCCGGAAACCCATTTAAAAGGAAGATAGGCAGCAACGCCGGATTCCGAGGTTAAACCCGTCAACAAGAAGCCATTCAAAAGAACCACCTGGTCCCCCAATTTGGACCAATTAACCCTTTGAACATGGCACATCAAAAGACTAATCACACCAAAGAGATTGGGGTGTTCAAGGGGCGTTAATTGCAAAACAATGAAAAGGGCTAAACACACGACGAGGAAGAGACCCAGAACAATAGAGGAAGGGTTTCCCCGTGCGGAGGTGAACATGATTTACGCAACCCATATACCCAAGAGGGAGCGGAAGCGGACTAAGGCGGATGGAGCCACCCCAAGTTCAATCCATGGTCCTCGTCCATCACTTTCGATCAAGAGACCATCCAACCATCATGCCATTTGGGGATTGGGCCCATTGGTTTTAGACCCAATCGCGATGGATTTCACCCAGAGTCCCGATGGAGGCCAAGAGCCGAACCGCTTTATCGATACAGGCGCAAGATGGGCATAGACCCTCAAGGATTAAACCTACAAAGACAACCTTAAAGGTTACCAGGTGGAAGCCAATTGTTGGCTCACCACACTAGAAGTGGTTTCGATCCCTTTTCCGAGCGAGGAGTTAAACCATAGTCCCATTTCACAATATCACGCCGGCCCGAAACCGGACGGTAAAGTTCAACACGGTGCCGATTATGCAACCCAAGCTCAAGATGCCAGGCCCTCGGGAGTCATCACGTCAACGGAATACGGAACGCCCTCCGCGAGGAACATCATCTCGCTAAGGGCAGCCTTTTTAACAACCGCCCAAACGACCGGATACCAAACGCTACCAAGCAACACCAACCAAACCACCGGCACGACGAGCAGGTAGCAATGCGCCAACCCCCCTCGACGATCGAAGAGCAACCTCCGCACATCATTACGCTTGGAGATACCATGGGGGGGGCACACCAAATAGACCTAGAGGCTCGACCACAAGGGTAAGGTGCCACTTTTTTATTTACTATTTTTTTTTTGTATAAAGGACTTAGCGAGGTTCCCTCTTCCCGTGAACCCCAAACTCATGATGCAAAATGGGAAGAAAAATGCGAGTAACACTGTGGTCTCCATTACAGCATTAAATTTGATTATATACACCAAGTCCAGCCCATCCTCGAGGGGACATGTTTAACTAGTCCAAAACCCTTGCTTCCTTTATTATTTGTATCACCCACTCATAGCATTCCTTTAATAAATACGCACCTTTTTGCCGGTTATTACATACATATGTTCAACGACATCTTGCACCGATATTTTGGTACGGCCAATACACGGGGCTTATGTTCCTACATTATGGTGTGATAAGTCCAACACTTTCACAAGTGCCCCTTTAACTTATAGCATTATATGAATCGGTCAATCATGTCTTGGGTCAATAGTTGGGTTTGCCCGCCCCATGTTTTGGTGCCTTACATTCCCTCCGCTAAGGTGGCACCGGGAGAACCACGCAATTGCGCCTGTTGAGCCCGAGCGCCTGGGAAAGCTAAACCGACCGAAAGAAGAGACGTCTTTCGAGAGGTCTTTTCGGTCCTTAAAGACTCACGCCCTGAAGTTCCGGATAATGTCCGACGGGGGATAGCGCCCAAAGGCTTCCAATACGGGGTTTTCAAAATTTAAAATTATAGAATTCTATGGCTAAGAGAGTGTTCACATTATAAGTCCGTTTTGTTCGTGTGTTGAGCTTTCGATGGACCCAAAATGGGAACAAGAGTGCTCAAGTTATCCAACACCCCAAAGATTATGTTGGGGGCAAGCCAACGATTTGCCATCTCTCGATTTTATAAACGCCCAATAAGGTAATATTTAAATTAAAGTTGCTTAAAGCGCAATGAACAAAGTTTTCACCAGGATAATACATAGCGAAGTTTTACTAAAAATTACATTCTAGGGCATTCATCCGCAATCGGGCCCTTCAGGTTTTATAATACATTTCGGGCGAGAACTTCCTTGCCCTGGCGGGGTCGGGAGAAGGAAATCCACCGCCCTAGTACCTTTTGTACGGGCAAGGGCCCGACGAAAGCACCTTCAATACAAAGGGAGCGCTGATGACCTCCACCCGGGGCACGATCCACCAAACCCGACGAGGCCGAGTAGTCCTGTGCATGGCCTGTCCAGCCACCCCGGACTATAAGGCCTTCATGGCCTCCCCCATTTTAGGAGTTCGACCAGGCTTTCACGGTCGCTTGGGGGCACGGATGGCCGCCCTCAGATCGAGACCAAGCCTTCTCCGCAGCCCCTCCCGCCACAGAATGCGGCCTGGATACACCCGAGACCGCAAACGCCCGGAGAGTCGGCAAGGCGTAGTTTACATTAACATGCTTTTTGATGAAAAATGCCTACCGCCACTTCTTCACATCTTCAACCTCCCGGCCACGGCCCCCGGCGGATTTGGCACTTTCGAGACCGAGGCAAGCTCGACCGGTTTGGAGTCGCGCCCTTCCTATGTTTTCCATGAGAGCCGAGCCTTGCCGACCGCCCCACCGGCCTCCCTGGCCTTTACTCGCGTGATTGTTTCTAAACACAGCCTCCTTCAGGGCCCCCTCCCCCTCCCCCATATTATCCTCAAGTTATTCACCAAAACTTTTTCAGAAGGTAAAATTCAAAGTGGTGTACTCCTTCTTTGTCCTCGAGCTGCCTTCTTTATGGGGCTCGCCACCGCCGAGATTTGCTTTAATGTACCAACCTCCACAACAAGGCCAGAGGTTAGCAAAGCCAAAACCCATATTGACATAATTTATTAGCAACTCAAATATCTTTTAGACCTCATCCGCTTTTCTTCCAAAACCAACCGAGCATCGTATACCTATGCGGTATTACATTACAAATTTTAATTTTACCTCAAAGCCGTTAGAAGGCTATTAAAGTTTCCGGCCCCCTGGCAAAAATTTTTCAATCACCGACCAAATAAAGGCGGTGTTCCTCATGGAAGCGCTTTGCGCCCAAAAGTTTCCCAAACCTCCGTTGACGGAGGCCGGGCATGGTCTTGCCCTTCTTCGAAGGGCCCACTGAAACCACTAAGTTCCAACGAGAGTCCGACGCAAGTCCGGAGGTTGTTTTGCCCCGATTCCTCCCCGAGGGTCCTTTTCGATCCCACCGCGCATCATGGGGGGGGTAGAGGCATTAAGTGAATCAAGATCCGACGGGCCAATGACCCACTGGAAGCAGGAATATCATCGCCGGACTACGGGCAGATAGGGCATTAGTAGGACACTATGTGAACAATTACATATCGGGATCCGGATATTTACGATCTCGGAGGCTCGCCCTTTGAAGGCCATTGCCGCCAACGCCCGGTTGGCGGAGTGTCCGGGGAATGGTTTCCTTGACCCTTCGCCCGGGAAGCCTTCATCTTCCTCCTCCTCCGAAGAGAGTCTCCTTCCTCCCCCTTCGGGAGGAGTCCGCCTTTCCGGACGCTGACACGGAACCTTTGCCCGGCCACCTTCTTGGTTTTCTTCTCCCACCACGGCGGTGCGGAACTAGCAGCCCCGCCAGACGGCATCCACCGGTTTTCGCATAAGATGAGTCGCCCTTCATCCATTCCTGCTGAGGAAAAGGAGATTGAAACCCTCAGTATCAATCTATTTACCACAAGTGTCCAGGGGAGAATACTTACCTCCACCGGATGGCGAGGAAACTGGACCCGTCATGATGGGCTTTAAAAAAGCCCCAGGCCAGACATCGTGGAAGGCCCGCCATGTTGGGATCCTAATTGAATGCCCTTTGCATGGGAGGATCCGCGACGAGCATGACTTGACTACGTGGACAGCCGAGCTTTGTTCACCCGTGTAACGCCGATCCGGCGCGCCAGTGTCCGCCTTATTCGTCGTTTGCCGTCATCTTCTTTGCGGTTATTTGCCATGTCATCATTTGCATTTTATCATGTCATCATGTGTTTTATTTTGCATACATGTTCGCCCTATGCATCCAGCTTTTTTCCCGTTGTCTGCTTTTGCAATCCGCCCCACGCCATCCGGCCCCTTTCTTCCTATTGTGAGCGGTATTAAATTTTCGAATGGCGAGGTTTAAGCCTTGGTATAGCACCGAGACCGTTCCAAGTTTGGGCCATTTGGAGGTCGTTGATACCCAACGGTTAACCGAACCGGAACCCTTTTTTTCCAGCCCAACACCCTTCCAAAGTGGACCAAAACCCACCAAACTCCTTCCATGTTTTTGGCGCTCGATCACGATCGGGCGAAAAACCGCCTCATTTGGACTCTCCTAGCTCCTCTATTATATTTGCATCCCAAATTTTGGAAACCCCCTTTGCCACGGACATTTTCCCACCGACCGACATGTCCCGCCTCGCCGAACGGAGGCGCCACGGTTCCCCGGCCTTCTCTTCCCCATTGGTCGCGAAAGGGGGAGCCCGGCCCAGCCATCCGGCCCGAGGCCACTCCTTGCCGCCCCCTGGGTTGTTGGGCCCGGATCCCCCCGATTTTTCCCCCACCGGACGGTTTCCGCCGGAGTTCCCGCGGTTACATCTGCTCCATGAGCCCAGGGGTTTCCGCCCACGGCCCGGATCCGCCCGGGGGTTCCCCGGGCGCTGCGGGCCGCCGGGCTTCCCCCAGCCCACCGCTGCCGAATCCACGACCCGGTCCATCCGGCTTCCTCCCAAGGCTTCTCCCAAAGCTTGACGGTTTTGAAACCGTAAATCCACTAAGGTTGACCCAAACTGCTAAGTCCCCAGTTTTGTAACTTTCATGCCATTTTCATCGGATCACATCTTCACACCCGAGTCTTTTTGCCAGATAATATGTCAAATTGTTCGTCTCGACGAGTACATCATTTCCTTACATTGCATCATTTTTATTTGAGCTCATCTTGATGCCCGAAATGCTGTTGGAAGAGGGCTTCAGATTGTTAATTCCAGAATCTTATCAGCTCGAGCTCTTTTGTCATTTTTGCCATGATTTATGTGTGCATCCTATGAGTATGAGCTCTACATGAATGTTGGACAATGCCATGCCATCTTTCCAGGGGTGTTGACCTTCTTTTTTTGTGAGTTGTGTGCTGAGTGCATCGAGCTTGTAAAGTAGGGTACGTTTGTTGTTTTCCCGAAGACTTTATAATTTGATGCCATGTTAACATGCTTCCACTAATCATTATATGCATAATCTGGAGATGCTCTATAAACATGTTTTGATATACATGTCTTGCTCTATCCATTCATGCCCTTGTTTGCATTTATATCCTGCTGGAACATGTTCATTTCTTGCTCCAAATTTGCTTGAAAATGTTTCCACAGATTGTTTGCATGAGATTCAATTTTCAGAGGTCGCTAGGATCTGTGTATGCTATGACCTTGCTCTTGCCATGCTTAGTTTTAAACATGCCTTCTTACTGTTGGTTGCCTTGCCATGCCATGTATTGCTCTGGTGAGTGGTTGAGCTCACTTAACATGCCTACTAATCGTTGTTTCGCCATGTTCAAATCTGTAATAAAACTTGCCATGTTTACATGGGTGCCCTTATTTTCCGTGCCTTTTTGGCTCATGGTCAGTAAGGGTCTATTGATATATGCTATTAGTAGTTTCATGCCATGCCTTTGTTTGCCATGATAAGTTCCGTAAATGTTGTTTGATAGCTCTAAACATTGCAACCGATGTTATTTCGCTAAAGTCCAAACTGTTATTACTTGCAAATCTCCATGTCATTTTGAGCATGTTCTAGTCTTTTCGGAGATAGCTCAGTGTTCATGTATTGTTATGCTTTACGGTACTTCATGACCATGCCTTTTGTTATTATGTTGGGGTGTGTAGATGTTGTTTTGATGTGTAATATGCCTAGGTTTTGGAAGATTATTGCTATGACTTGTATAGTGTGCATGTGTTGCACCGCTGTCGCTTTTGAGTGTGCTCTATATGAAACTTGCTTGTTTTTGCATGTAGCTTCATATTATCATGTTTCATCCTTGTGTTGGTGTGTTTGTTGATGTTTGGGTGCATTTTGCATCATGCCATGTTTAACTTGTTTTGCTTTATATCTTCTAGACCGTATTTCAATCTAATGAACTTTATATGTAACTTGACTAGAATTTCGTAGATCATCTCGGTGATCTTTAACTTGCTGTTTAACAACTTCAACATAAGGTTTATTCAGTTCTGGACCAATTTCAAAATTTGCATATGAGGACTTATCAATTGTTATATGTTGTTTCCCTATTTAAACTTGCCTTGATGTGTTGTTCTTGTTTGCATCATCTCATGCCATGAGTAGCTTCATTGCTTGGTCATGCCATCTTGTTGTGCATCATGCCTTGTTCATTGTGGTGTGTTTACCATGTTGTGTGCTTCTTCTTGTTAGTTCCTCGCTTGCGTCGGAGGATTCGCTCGTCACGCTTGGTTTGCTTCATCCGCTCATCTTCTTCATGGACTCGTTCTTCTTCCTTGGGGATTTCGAAGATGACCGCACCCGATCTCACTACTATCATTGCTATCAGTTCCTCGTTCTTTCGCTATGTCCGCTACCTATTACCGCTTTCCAACCATCCCATATTGCCATGAACCTCTAACCTTGACACCATTCCTATGCAAACCGTTGTTTGGCTATGTTACCGCTTTTGTCCCTCTTATAGGCTAAGTTGCAGGAAGTTGAAGATTTTCCATGGTGGAAGGGTTTATGTTGGGATATCACAATATTTCTATTTTATTAATGCATCTATATACTTGGTAAAGGGTGGAAGGGCCTTATGCCGGTGTTTTGTTCCACTTTGCCGCCTCTAGTTTCGGCCATACCGTTATGTTCCCGGATTTTGGCCTTTACGGTCGGGTGATTTAGGACCCCCGACATCTTTTGAATAAAACTTGTCCAAAGAAGGCCCAACATTGCCTTTTACCTTTTCACCACCACCTTTTTTTCCTTGGGAGTCGCCTCGAGGGTCATCTTTTTCAGCCCCGGCCAATGCTTGTCTGTTGGTCCAAACTAGAGCCCTTTGGGCCTCGGAAACTTGAGGTCTGGTTTTAGTTGAGGATTGCTCATCCCGTGGGCCGAGACGGATACCCGCGCTACTATCGGATGTGGCACGCCGGAGGTCTTGCTGGTCTTGTTTTACCATTGTCGAAATGTCTTGATGTACCGGATACCGAGTCCGATCGAGTGTCTCGGTGAAGGTCTATTCTTCGATGATCGCGAGAGCTTGTCATGGGCTAGGTTGGGACACCCCGCAGGTATAAACTTTCGAGAGCCGTGCTCCGTTATGTGGCGATGGGAATTTGTTAATGTCCGTTGTAGACAACTTGACACTTGATCCGAATTAAAACGATCAACCGAGTGTGTAGCCGTGATGGTCTCTTCGCGGAGTCCGGAAGTGAACACGGTTTCGTGTTATGTTTGACGAAGTAGGTGTTCGTGATCACCTCTTGATCATTGCTAGTTGACGCATCGCTCCGCTTTGTTCTCTTCTCGCCTCATTTGCGCTGGTTAGCCACCATACATTGCTTAGTCGCCGCTGCAACCTCACCACTTTACCCCTTCCTTTCCTTTAAGCTTTGCTAGTCTTGATACCCATGGTAATGGGATTGTTGAGTCCTCGTGGCTCACCAGATACTTCCAAAACCAGTTTGCGTGCCTATGTTATCGAAAGGGTGACGAACCAAGCTCAAGGAGGAGCTCGGGAAGATCTTGCCTTTGTGTTGTTTCGCTCTAGTTGTTCAAAGAGGGAGCCCAGCTTGGGTCGATCGTGGACCTTTTGTCGATTTGGGGTTCTTTTTTTATTTTGGTTCCGTAGTCGACCTTGATTGTATCCGGATGATGTAATGCTTTTTCATGTAATTGTGAAGTGGCGATTGTGCCAACTATGTATCTCTTTCCTTATGTATTACTTGGGTTGTGTGAAGATTACCTCACTTATGACATTGCTTTCAATGCGTTATGCTCTAAGTCGCGGTTTCACACGGGAGATATAGCCGATCGAGGGGCGCTATATCTCGATATGTGCTGAGTCCCCTTCCTTTTTCGGATTTACCCCCACAAGCCTTTCTTCCGTGGAGGTGAGCCGAGATACTAGATCTAAATTGAGGCCGCCGCCCACGAGGGTCGCGCGGCTTGCGATATAGAACCACCCCGATTGCACCCCCTTGACGGAGTCCACGGCGCCCTTCGAACTAGGAGGACGCAAGCATCTTGCCCAACATGGCGCCCAAGACTACCGCAGGTTCTTCACTACCTTCGCTTGACGCAAGGTCTTGAGCCAAGTCGGGCGGACTCTGGACGTAGTTTGTAGCCGTGTCCTTGGGGTGACGAGATTAGTGTTTTCGTCATGTGGCGAGATTTGTCGCGGATGCTTAAGATTTATGCAAGGGTTCAACGACACACAACCCAGGCTACCGATCCTTAGGGTATGTGCACGAAGACTCCTGTCATCGTAAGGTCAAGCCGACCCAAGAGAGATGAGCAATGGCAACGCCGCTGCGCCATTGTTCTCGATGACGGTGTGGCCGCTCGGTGGTCACGAATTTTGTTTATAATTTTATTATGTTTGTGATGCTTTGTATTGTAATTTTTATTATGTTTTTGATGCTTTGTACCTTCGGTGAATTTTTATAACAGTTCTGATTATTTTTCAAAAAGCTTTGGATGTGGGAACCAGACTTTGAAGCTGAAAACTATAGTCAGATGCACGCACGGGAGAGAAGAGTCGCCCGTGGCGATTTCCTGGCCCCGCATTCCACAGCCTCACGTGGCACGACGAGCGCGCCCACGGTCCACGTACGCAACCCCGACGCGGTGCCCCCACCCCAACAGACTACACGAGCAAGCAAAGCCCAGCTGCCGCCTTCTTTCCTCCCCGGCCCGTCCCCCCTTCCCCGTCTGACTTTTTCTCCAAGTTCAACTCCGCCGCCCCGCCCGCCCCCTCTCCCCGATCTCGGGAGAGAGATAGAGATGTCCTGGCGGTGGGCTCTGGCGCGTCGCGTCGCCACGCTCGTCGGCGGCGGCACCGGTGGCCCAGGCGCTGCCCAGGCGCAGAGGCTCTTCTCCTCATCGGGCGCCCTCCTGGGGAGGCTTCCCCCCGCGCCGCCCCAGATTCGGAACAAGGTCCCCCTCCTCCGCGCATTAGCCTCCCGTCCCAGTCCTAGGCGGTCCTCGTAGTGCGTTGTGGTGCCTGTGGTCCTGGTTCGCGGCTCTGACCTTGTCCTGTCCAGGCAGCCGCGGCGGAGCTGCCCGCCCGCCAAGTGTTTGTGTATATGCCACCGACTAGTGCAGCGCCGCGGCTAAATCCTTTCTGGTCGTGCTCGTAGCTGCGTGTCGGCGCGCGCATTAACTCGTCCTTGCCGATGATTTTGAGTTATTTTTACCGATTTTAGTAACTCGCTTAGCTGCATAGTGGCTACACTGAAAAGGGTAAAGAGAATTAAGGCGGGCAGGAATAGTAGCCGGTCAACTTAGTGTTACTCTCCTATTCGATTGATTTGCCGATTAGGTGACGGCGTGTTGTTGAACTGTGCATTGTATTCGCCTTCTGTTATGCTGATAGGTTCTCTACTTTTGGTGTGGATTAGTAGGTGGTGGGTTGCAGAGGAGCTGCTGTGAACTCGCGATGGCTGCATGATGCCACCCAATGCCAGACTCGCCAAGATGGAGTTTCGAGGGTCAAGTAGGTGAACCCTTTATTTGTTCAGTGAATTGCCTTTTGCTGCTTGTTTGTTATGTTAATGATCTTTGCCATTATACCTCTTTTGTCAATCAAACATCTAGAGCCCAGCTTAATAAAGAAACTAATTGTGCATCACTATTCACCGCTGAAAAACGCAGGCGATCCTGCTACAGTGATGCCCGCTGAATACATTATTTAATTATTATGAACTGAAATATGGGACATGTCTAGCAATTAAACATAGATATCAAAACTAGGCTGTTGTACAACCAACCCATAGTTCCACACATTACCTGCTGCCATTGATTGAAGCGCTGCCACTCACGGCTCCCATTTATTTGTGTCATTTTGCTGATGCACTGTGCCCTATGAATGGCTTCTTCTTTGATAACTCTGCCCGTGAGTTATTCTATGCATTGGTTTTCATGAAGATTAAATGCACCCAAGTTCTAATTTCTCTGTGCCAAAATCAAAAAGTAGGATGCCAATGCATCAGATGAAATGGGCCTTCAGTTGTTAACTGATAAATCAACTTGTTATGCTGCGGAATATGTTGTGCCTGGAATGGAATCAGATTATAGCCTAGCAAGACAACCATGCATTATACATTTATACTGTGTGCATAAATTTGAAACTTAAATCAAGTGATGTTTTCCGCTTTATCAGAGAAATTTATTTTTGATATTCCTGGCCCCTGGCCAGTTATTCTCTATATGTTGTCATCAACATAGAAGCTGAAGAAAAACTGGCTGAAGGTCCCCTCAGCTATGTGATTATGCTGTCCGTAATGAAGGATAATGATGATCAGTTTTAACAATGAATAACCTGAAATCCTCTTTTTTTCTTAATGCACGTGAATGCTAATCATGGAAAGTGTAGTGTATTGCTGTTCCCTGATGAGAAAAATTCTTCTTGCTCCCAGGAACAACAGGATCCATTTGAATTGGTTGCTGATGAACTATCGATTCTTGGAAATAGACTACGGTCCATGGTGGTTGCTGAGGTTAGTAGTGCATCCTACTCATGTCAACTCTCTGTGGTACTAGGCTGCTGCTGGCATGGTGTTTGGATGTTTCTTTTATCTAGTGATTACCACATTGTCAAACATACCCAATTTGCCTAAGTGAGTACTTTCAGGTCCCTAAACTAGAATCAGCTGCTGAATATTTTTTAAAGTAGGAGCGAGGAAAAGATTCACTCACGGTAACATCTTAATCTCCTTCTTTAGTCAATATTACATTATCGCTTTTCTATGATTTCTTTCTATCCTATCTACTTTGTGTGCACTGAATGCATTTATTTACATTGGCAGGTTTTATTGCTTATGGCATCAGCTCTGAAATTCCCAATACCAGAATCGACAGATGTTGGAGTTTTCAGTATATTGGCAAGTAAGCTATGCACACGGCAGCAAAACATTGCGAGATAACTGAAATGATCCATGTTAGTATGGCGCCTGACCATCAGACCCAGTATATTTTATTTTTATTTCTCGCTGACATCTATTACAGGTCGCAAGTCTTCTGCATGATGATGTTCTGGATGATGCTGACACTAGGCGAGGTGTCACTTCATTGAATTGCATTATGGGCAACAAGGTACTGTATGCCACACCATTGAACATTCAGTATACTAGGTGAATCAACTGGGTCCTCACATTAAGAACTATCTTCCGTCTCATAATGTAAGATATTTTTCACACTAGTGTAGTGTCAAAAACGCCTTACATTATGGGACGGAGGATAATTATCCGTCCGAAATATTTGTCGGAGAAATGGATGTATCTAGGCGTATTTTAGTTCTAGATACATCCATTTTCATCCATTTCTTCAACAAAGTATTTCCGGACGGAGGGAGTTTTAGTAGTTAGCACACAGTGAAAAGCTTGATCTTCCAGTAAAAAGTGCTGCACCACAGCAGGAAAGTTTACCTGGACATCATTTTTAAGAATTTTCGTGGAGGTACTGCAGTCAGAATCATCTTAGCATTCATTCTCCGCTCGAATTACTTGTCACAAAAATGGATGTATCTACAACTAAAATACATCTAGATACATTCATTTCTTGACGAGTAATTGAACGGAGGGAGTATATTCATGGAACTTTTGTGTGCAGCTTTCTGTTTTGGCTGGTGACTTTCTCCTGTCCAGAGCATGTGGCACTTGCAGCACTTGGGAATACAGAGGTACATTATTTATTTATCCTAATTTAGATTGCTGTGCATATCCTGTAGATTGTTTTAATGATGCGGAAATTAAAGTGGTTTTGATTTATGCTGGTCACTATATTATTTTTAGTTTCCGCTATATAATCATTATGTCCTTGATTTCTTTACTCCTATAAAGACGTCAATCTGTGAGGTTGTGTGTTCACCTCCTTTCCACCTCCTGATGTAAGCTGTTAGATTTGTTGCAAATGCCTGAGATGGTGGTCCTGTTTGCTACCAAAGTAGGGTCGCCTGACTTGTTTTCTCATGGCAAACTATTGGGTGGTCTTATTGTTATATCTGTTTCAACGCTGGAGATGAGCTTTTCCGTCTCAATTATAAGAGCGCTGACACTAGTGTAGTGTAAAAACGCCTTATATTTTGGGACGGAGGGAATCGTTAATACTAGGCTGTCAGTGCCATTTCTTAGGAGTCATTTTTCTTGTTTTCTCCATTCCAAGCTTATCCATCCTAATGGTTTAGCATTCAAGATTGTCCTGTATGGTTGGAGTTCTGACCTGCTCTCTTCTTGTAAGTCTTATATGGTACCAAACTTTCAATTGATCAACCTAACTTATGCAGGTGGTATCTCTTATGGCAACTGCAGTTGGACATCTAGTTACTGGTGAAACTATGCAAATGTCAACAAGCAGAGAGCAACGCGAAGGTTAAATAATGCCTCTCTATCATGAATAAATGTTCATCACATCTAATGCCTAAAACCAGGAGATGCATAATAAAATGCTTGGACATATTTGTTTTTTGTTTACTCTGGTTTCTCCATTTTTATGCCATTGTTTGTTGGTTCTGATACGATTTTTAAAAAATGCTAGTATGGAGTACTACTTGCAGAAGACGACTACAAAACAGCATCGTTGATATCAAACAGTTGCAAGGCTGTTGCTATTCTTGCAGGGCACACTGCTGAGGTTTCAGTGCTTGCATACTAATATGGTCGAAACCTGGTTCGTGAAACATCTCTCTTTTCTGGAATTATTTCCTCTGATTTAATCCTTGATTAATTTTGATATCATTGTAGGGTCTAGCCTTCCAGTTGATCGACGATGTTCTTGATTTCACAGGAACCTCTGCATCACTTGGGAAGGGTTCATTATCTGATATTCGCCATGTAATAATAGCCATCCTCTCTTTTTTGGTTATATTTTATTTACAGTATTCATCATCTGAAATAGCTGTTTGCCTCCCAGGGCCAGCTACTTAGATTGTTTCTCAGTAGGACAGATCTACACAAAACTTTGCTGGCTAACAATAGTGCTACATCGGCTGATCGGCATAGACTGCTTGTCTGACACTAAAGCTCGTGTTGCTGTAATTATGTTAGCCACTGTCTTGAACTTGTCACCCCATGCCAGACAGATAGAATACTCACATGAAAAACTTGCATAATTATGCTCTTCTTTCAGCCTTCATTGACCTATCGCATTAAGTTAACATATTAGAAGTGTAGAATCTACTATTGACAACGAGATAAGAAGGATATTCTGAACCCTACTGCTTGCAAAACTAATTGTGTATGTGGTCAGGCCAGTGCAAATTAGATGCAAAATTTAGTTAACAAAGAGCTCTTGTGTTCAAGGAGAGCCTTGGCATAGCGGTAAAGCTATTGCCTTCTGACCATGAGGTCACGTGTAGTCCTTGAAACAGCCTCTTGCAGAAATGCAGGGAAAGGCTGTGTACAAAAGACCCAAAGTGGTTTGACTCTTCCCCGGACCCTGCGCAAGCGGGAGCTACGTGTACGGGGCTGCCCTTTTCTTTAGAGAGCTCTTGTATCAAAATTAAAATACTTGCTTCTGTTTATGATCACCTACTTTGTGAAATTACCAGCATATCCAGTTAGATGGTCCTCAAACAAGGACCACTCCTGCTGTTTCTCTCAGTCATCATGCAGGTAGCGCTTTGTTTTTGCATTACATAATGGCATTCATGATGCAGGGAATTATTACTGCTCCAATGCTATATGCGATGGAAGAATTCCCACAACTACAAGATGTCGCTGACCAGGGTTTTGACAATCCTGCAAATGTTGAGATCGTGAGTAGTTATTTTTATAAATAAAAGAATGGATGCTGTCTTGACCTGTATTATGACGTTGAAATAACAATCCATACTTGCAAACTATAGGCCTTGGACTACCTTCAGAAGAGCCGGGAATCGAAGAACAAAAGAGCTTGCGAAGAACACGTTAACCTTGCAGTCAAAGCCATCGAATCTCCCGGACAGCTTGATGATGAAGATGTTCTGATTTCAAGGCGCGCCTCATTGATATCACACAGAGAGTCATCACGAGGACAAAATAGCAAGATTGTACACAAGGTGGAGAAGATAAGGCGGAGTTTCGCCACAGGTGTAGTGTTCCACTTGGAAAATTTTGGACGCCTTGGTCATTGCATTCTTTCCATTGCCTGAGTTTTGTGTAACATTTGATGAGACTTCAGGGTTACCATTCCTGGGGATCATCCTAAGTCGCAGCTGTAGTGGTTTTAGTTACTGGTGGCAGCAGAATCTGTGTATTAGTATCACGATTGGCATTGCAATGGTAACCTGATCATAAGACTGTAACCTTATAAATCGAAGTATGTAACATGATATACAAAAAAGGAACCTGTTTCTTGTGTTGAGAAAATCATGTTCTTCCGTTTGTTGATGACTCAGTATTTTTGCTATCTTTTACCCTTAATTTTCCTGAACTGAACTACATCTTCTCAATTTTGCGGCATTCTGCTTTGTATATTTGGTTTGATATGCAAATGTGTTCAGTACGCCATGATAAAACATTACAGTGGAAACAAATGTTGATCTGGATATATCATCAATGAGCACATAATCTAGAATGTCAGTGTGGTTGCAACTTCAAATCAAACTTCTTTCTTCTTTTGAGTGGAGGACTAGAGAGTTGAGACCTAATGTGGGCCTTCAAATCCCATCATGCTTCTGCCACTGCTAATGAATGCTAGGCCTGGCTCCAGAACCTCTCTCTTGGCCCACGCGATCGCCTCGTCCACGGCGGCGGCGCCGACGCTGTCGATGTCGCCGTCGTCGTCCATGAGCAGCGGTGCCCGCTCCCTCACCTCCATCATCATCGCCTCCTGCATCACCGCCTCCTCCAGCCGGTGTGGCCGCGGCCGCGGGTTGCCGAAGAGCGACGACGACGCGGCCGAGGACGGCGAGTAGTAGTAACCATAGTCGTCGGCGGCGCCGGAGCACTCGGTGCTGGTGTCGACGGCGTAGTCTGGTGCCGGTGACCGCGCCCTGCCGCGCCGCTGCGTGCGCCGGAAGCTCGGCCTGCGGCTGCTGGTCTCCGGGTTTGACGTGAAGCAACAGCTGCTGCTCGCGCCGCGGTGGTGCCGCGACGAGGAGCTCTCTGCGGCGGCGCTGTTGTTGCTGACCGCCGACGACGCCGCGCTGCTGCCGCTGTGGTTGGTCCAGTCGCCGCCGTTGCCGTAGTAGTAGCGGCACGCCGGGTACGCGGCCGTCGAGCACGTGAAGCTGCTCTGGTACCCGCCTCGTCGACACGCTCGACGGCGGCGACGAGTCGTACCGGCGCGACGGGATCGCAATGGGCCTGCAAAACCGAGAGCGTCAGAATGGATGATCGAACAATGCAACGTGTCACGTGACCAAAACCAAATGCTTCATGCATGCGCACGAATCGTCGTCAGGTTCACCTAAGCTTGGAGGCGAAGGAGGAGAGGGCGGCGTCGCCGCGGCCGCCGCTGGTGGCCGCCGACCGGAAGGCGGAGCGGCGGAGCCGAACTCGTCGGAGCTGATCACCGACGAAGACTTGGTCGACTTGGACTGGACCTCGACCGCACCTGACGGGCGCGGGCGCCGAAGATGTCGTCGAAGAAGCCCTCCGGTGGGCACGGCCGCCGACGCCGGCCTGCCACGCCCGTCCCGGCGGCACAAGGCGTCGGCGCCACCGCCGTAGGAGTAGTACGGGTACTGGCCGGCCGTCGCGGCGTGGTAGTCAGCGGCGGCTGCGTCACCGCAGAAGCTGCTGAGGAGGACGGTGCGCGGCGGGCCGCCGAACACGTCCCGGAAGTCGTCGGGGCGAGGCTCTTCTGGCCGTCCGACGAGCGCTGCCGGCAGCACCGCGCCCATCGTGCACCTCCATGACTCGTCCATTCCACCGACCGATCACACGCACCAGAGCGCACCACTATAAAACTATAGCACCACCACTATGCTCGGCTCGATCGTCGTGTGAGGGCTTTGTGCTTCTTCGTGTCAGAGGAGAAGGAGCTCTTATGATGATTTATACAAGAGACAAGCAGGGCGAGTAGGTTGGAAAGATGGGTGCTTTTGGGCCGTTGGATGCGCGCGTGTATATATAGTGTCCGTCTTAGTGCCACTTACGTACTGTAGCCAGGTACAATTAGTACGGACAGGTACTAATCGGCGTCGCCTTTGCATCCTAATTTCACTCCCAGTGAAGAACTCGCTGCACACCAATCACAGCCCTGAAATTTCACATTTCTTTGGCAGAAAAAAGTTACAGAACATCGCCGGTTTATTTATTTACTTATAAATCAGAGAGTAGTCATTGATTTTTCCGGAGACGGATAAATTAATTGTGGTTTTATCCTGCTTGTGGGCGGTCAAATCACATGTTAAAACGGTCCAACTTTGCATGATTAAGCACTCTGATCACCACAATCATGCACCGATGCTTAACTGAAAGACCAACACTTTAACCACTGCACAGTTGTCAGTTAAACTGACAGCTCCTTGTTCTGTGTTGCCTAGCTGTTGTGTTGTTGCATATATCTTCCAGTATATTAGATGAGATAATTGATGCGTGCAAGAGGGGAGTAATTAAGCGATTTTAAGATATGATGGCATCACTTTTAGTCGAGGGGAGGAGGCATGTGAGATGGGATGATCATGTTTTGCCGTCCCCTTTGCAGACACGGCATCATGGTGGTTGATCCATTGCCCCCAAAATCCAATCTCCTCGCCTTTTTTTCATACCAGAAAATTCCATTGCCTTTTCCACTTGACCTGAGACATGGCCTCCTTTATAGTTCTTGTTAATGGTTTCTTTATGTTGCTGCTTTGCACACTAACTATTGTATTAGTTACAGGAGTAGAAAATTAATTGAGACGTAAATAACTATCCAGTTCAAAGATCAAAAGGTGCTGGAACAGAAAATTAAATAACCTCAGGCCCCAAAGATAGTCATTTTGGAATCATCGTCTCCAACGCGTAATTTTGACCACTAACGTATATTAGAATGCACTTATATACTGTATAACTCAAGAATATCATATGCTATTGAAGTATTTTGTGAGATAAATTTATGCATCTGACTTCAAGTATTTGTAGAAGATATTGACGGTTGGTTTCGAAAGTTTAAATATGTCTCGCCAGCGCTTATACCTCTGAGGCCTGGCATGTTTTCTGAAATTCCTCTTCATGCATTAATATGTTGCTCGTTATCTGAAAAAACTATAATCCATCCATCTGTTCCTTTATTTGAGGCCATTTTGACTTAAATTCAGGCTTTGACCAATAACGAATCAAATGATATGAGGATTGTGTTACACAAAATTGTGTTGTAATCATCTTTAAAAGTAATTTTTCTGAGTTGTGACCGTGATTTTGTAACCCTTAACAATGTATTATACTGAAAAGACACCATTGCATATAAAACAGATCCAGCGGTGATGGAAAAAGCTACCAGGCAGAGACAGATCGAATTAAGTGGTTACTTATTACTCCAGCTCAAAGTGGTTATTAATTACTCGAGCCAGTGTCATGCATAAGGTGTGCTAATTAATCTCGGCTTGTGGCCAGTCAAGTTGAAACAAAAGTAGTAGCAAGCAGTTGATAGTTGAGACACTACAACTCAGGAGCAGCTCATGACCGAGGTGCAAATCATGTGGAGCTTGCTTAAAGCTGTAGGCTAGGGAGCTACAAAGGCACACTTTGTGCTCCGCAGATGCACCTATCAGGCTTAAACAAACCCAAGGAAATCTTTGCCAGAATCACATAAAAACTTTGTTTATGCGACATTCCAAGATCCAAATCCAACGTTGCCTCTCTGGAAGATCCATGCAGAATGTATACTAAGAAATGCAGCAGCTCAGCATCTATCCACGTATGAAATTCTGAATTGCTATGAGTGTCTTCCTCTTTCAGGACCCATGGTAAGCAAAGTGGAGCTTAGGTGAAAGCACACTCATTAGCTACGCATCACACAGATCGAGTTGCTTCGTTCCCAAACCATCTCCTTTTTTTCATTCCATGGGGGGCCCCCTTGTGTTGTTCATCGTCTGCTGGTCTAGAAGAACAGAACAGATCAGGTTTCTGTCCGTCTGTGTCTCTTTCCCTTCATTAGGCATCATGGATCCGGGTCAAATGTCGAGCTTGACCGGCTCCATGAGCGTGTCTGCGCTTTCCCCAGCAGATTCAGATAAAACGCATCGATGCTTTCAGAATTCAGGTTCAGGCGCTCAGGCTCAGGTAGGGTGAGCGAGTGAATGATACTGAATGAGCCTTGGCTGCATGCATGCATGCATGCAAAGAAGAGCAGGGCGTGAGATGGATCGACGGGAGAAGCAAACAGAGAAAAGATCATTCCGAATGATGATGATCCGGTGCCAGTGTCCCACAAGGCGCGAGCGAGCGCTGCTGCTTGCTTTGCCGCCGACGCCGCGCAATGATGCGCATGATTTGCTCGTGTCCGGTGTCCCTCCGGCTCCGGCAAAAGGTCGCGGCGAGGCGAGCGCTGAACGTTTTGGCGAGGAAAGGAGGGGCTGGAGGAGGGGCACTGCAGCTGGGCCTGGGCGGGCTACAGATACAGAGGGGAAAGCTAAAGAGAAGCACAAAGATTGAAGAAGAAGAGAAGACTAATTAGCAGTAGTATAATCTAAGCGAGGCGTCCAATCATACTTGCTGCAATGAATGAATCTCCTGACTCCTGGTTAGATTATTGTCCAACCATCTCTGACGATATAAGTAGCTAACTTTCCTCCGTTTTGACCGCCTCTCTGTTTTTGCATTTTTCAGCAAAAGGAAGTTGTTGAAATATTTGTGAATTTGCTGAAACCAATGGAGGTTTAGCGAAATTCTACCATGTTTTTGTTGGGAGACGACATTTATGACAGTGTTTACTCCTTGTCTTGTCGGGCAAGTAGGGAGGGCACGCCTATCTGGTTTGCATTGCCGGGTCGGCGTCCAGGTCACCAGCCACGTCGGCCCGGCAAATGGGTCTAGCCGGTAAAAACCTGACACAGTGTAACAACTTTGGGGTACATTTTGACGGAAAAATTGGACATGTAAACACCGCCGCAAATGTACAAACAGGGTGAAATGTGGAACCCACTTGGATTCTACCCTCCGTCTCCAAAATTTTCGTTTTAAATTTCATTCAAATACGGATGATCAAGTCACGCTTTATTATTAGAGACATCCGTATCTACACAAATCTAGCAAGCAATTTTGAGACGGAGGAGACAAATTTCCATTGATGTGATGTGATGCATCAACCTTCTGTTTTCGAAGAAAGATGCGCCAATCTCTGTCAATGCAAAAAGGGGGGATAAATAGGAGCTTTACATATACACGAAGATCCATGCTTGTGCCCTGATTGATTGATTTGCGGTGCTTGGAGAACACACAAAACACAATGATGACTCAAGTATCTTCGTTCAGGGGCAACTCTGAAGACAAGATCATCATGATGCGCCACAAATCAGCAGCATGCAATGGTGGCAGGAGAAGCAAAGAACATGCATGATCGCTTTAGGTTTGCTATATGCCGTCGCAAAGCGCACACATGTGGGCCACCAGGATGCTCATTGCGAAGGGGACACCGAACCAAACCAACCAAACCATGCATATGCATGGATGCAAATTGCGAGCCTTTCCAGGCTTTAAAAGAAGCGAGGAGACCCCTCTCGCCTTTGCGCGCGCACACATGAGACCAAATTTACGCTTTTGCTCTTTACTTCATGTATGTATGTACTGCTGGCCAGAAAAGAATCGCCGGCCCTGGCAGCTCAGCGAGTGTGCTGCTGCTCATGCAAATTACTGGCTTTATGCGAGGGATTTCGTACGTACATTCTTTTTTGTTGTTGAGACAAACGTACATTCTCATGTTACGGATGGCAGCGAATGTAGTAAAGCTTCATGCAAGACGAAGCGATGATGTGCTAAAACATTGTCTAAGGGCATAGCGACCAACAAAATTTCTCCGCGTCCATCCGCGGACACGGATTCGAAGGCCGTCATCCAACACTGCCTGCATACATCCGGTCTTCCTCATTTATTTAAACACTTTAGCTAAATGTAAGTCGCCTGAATTGATTTTCGCCAGTCAAATATTTTGGCCGTAGATTTCCGCTGGAGATCCGTGCTCTTTTTTTCCCCTTGGCTTGTCTTTTGAGTTGTTTTGCTGGTTTTGACTGACCACATATTTGGGTCAGTCAATTTTGCTACTGGGTTGAAGCCATTTAATCTACACCCCAGCCTAGCCCTCCCTCTGTCCCTTTGTTTTCTTTTTTCTGTTTTTATGCCTTTTGCTTTTGGTTTTTGTGTGTTCCTTATCAGTTTTTTGGGATGTTGGGTGAGTACAAATGTATACACATAAATACTATGATATGCAGGAAAATTACGCTATTATATAATTATTGCTTGCATACTAGAAAAGGTGCAATTTTAGTGAAAAGTTGTGTGCAAGTTTTTTCATTATATTTCTTCTTAAAGGGCAATATACCAATGGCTCAAATTCATAGTTCCTCATAAAACTTCATTATTTTGATTATTTTAGTTACCATTTCAATGTCATTACTTACCAATGCCACTATTTCATTCCTCTCAGGAAACTATTTTTTGCAACATTCCACTACTATGTTTGTATTCTTGCATAGTTTAAACAAAGTGCGATTTTTTGTGTATATTGTGCAATTTTGTCATCGCTTTTTAGTTTTTCTTTCTTCTTAAGTGTAATACCAATGGCACTCAATCATTCTTCTATAGAAAACCTCATTATTTTTATTTTTTAGTTACTAATTCATTTTTTTTTTTAAAGGTTAATACCAAAGCCACTAATTTATTATATCTTGTAAAATTTTACTATTTTGCTTTTTTAGACTTTTTCATTTTCTTTCTTTTAAAGGGTAATGTCAATGCTACTAATTCATTATTCCATAGAAAAACTCATTATTTTGATTATGGTTTAGACTTGGTTGTTCTATATTATTAATTTTTTCATTTTCTTTCATCTTGAAGGGCAATACCAATGCCACTAATTCTTTCTACCCTAGAATACCTCATTATTTTGATTTTTCGTTTTAGTTTTTTTTCATTTCTTCTTAAAGGGTAATACCGATGCCATTAATTCGTTCTTCCCTAGAAAATATCATTATTTTAATTTTTAAGTTATATTTCATTTTATTTTTCTGTAACTCGTTATTTTGAATTTTTACTTTTATTTTATTTCTTCCTTAATGGTCTTATCAATGCCACTGCTACCTAGGAAATTTCCCTATTTGTGAAAATTCCATTATTATAAGCTTAGTCTTGCATGTTATAAAAAAGGCAATTTGTGTGTAAATTGTGTGCACATTTTTTTATTATTTGTTTTAGTAGTTTTTTCATTTTCTTTCTTCTTAAAGGTTGATACCAGTGTCAATAATTCATTTTTCCTTAGAAAACTTTATTTCTTTATTCTTTAAGGGTAATACCAATGACACGAGTTCAACTATTATATGTTTATTATTGCATATTATACCAAAGGGCAATTTTATATAGGTTACGTGCAAATTCTGTCATTATTATTTTAGTTTTTGTTCTAATTTAGTTCTTCTTTAAGGGTAATACCAATTCTACTAGTTCCACTACTATATGTTTATTCTTGCATATTATAAGAAATTGCAATTTTGTGTGGAAATTTTGTCATTATTTATTTAATTTTTATTTATTTTCGTTGATCTTTAATGGTAATACCAATGCCGTTAGTGCATTGCTTCTTAGAAAACTTCTTTTTTGCTTCCAATTTTTGTGTATTCTGAATTTTAAAAGCAAAAAATTGTGTAAATTGTGTGCAAATTTTTTGCTATTTGTTTTAAGTTTTCATTTTCTTCTTCTTAAAGGGTAATGTCAATTCAGTAATTCTTTCTTTCTTAGAAAACTTTATTATTTTGTTTTTGTTTTAGTGGCATAAGTTCTTTCATTGGACGCCAAATTATGTGCAACATTTTCTTTAAGTGTAATACCACTGCCATTAATTCATTCCTTCTTGTAAACTTTTGTTCAATAAAATTTCATTGTTATACGCTTATTCTTGCATATTATGAAAAGCCGCAATATATGTGTAAATGTACTTGTATTGTGCCTTGTTGTTGCTTCAGTCCAAGACCTATCAAGTTAACGGCTTTGTATTGTGCTTAATTTTGTGTTACAAACTTAAAATAAAATCTATATGTCAACCTGAAATCATATGTAGTTTCGTCCGATTTCTCGTTATTTAGCAGCCGACCAAGAAAGGATTGTATCCATAGTGTGTGATTCAAGTAGACATAAAAAATCAATTTGTGCTCTTATTTACACGTGAAATAAGT
Source organism: Aegilops speltoides (assembly GCA_021437245.1). Taxonomy (NCBI): domain Eukaryota; kingdom Viridiplantae; phylum Streptophyta; class Magnoliopsida; order Poales; family Poaceae; genus Aegilops; species Aegilops speltoides. Next base: position 512,699,075 of record CM038147.1, read on the forward strand.
AATCGGCCCTATGCATAAATGTCAATGTCCCACGATCCTCAGGCTACACCTCTAAGACTTTGGGACGCCTTGGTACCACATGGCCCCGACTTCCACTCAGTTCGCCTTCAACCTAATGGCAATATTATGTCGATTTGGGATGCCCGGGATGCTAAGGCATTCAAAACTTAGGCACCCACTCAACTTAGGCACCCACCTCCTCCGAAATATGCCTAGAGGCAATAATAAAGTCATCATGCAACTTCTGCTGGCGTATCCGATGGTTGAGTTGGCTGGGTCTCTCTCGCACGGTCATCACTAAGTTTTGTAGTATCAGATTAATATTAGTTATGGATGATTACTGGTGATATCGATGGTTCGGGCAAGTAACATACCGACGACAAAGGGAACACGATGTTGTTAAGTAAAGGTCAATTTATAAAGATCTTATTGAATATGTGGGAGCCAATATGAGCATCCGTGTTATGCTATTGGTTATCGATCGAGACGGGTCTTCATTGGCGTTCACATAAATTCAACCCAGAGGGTCCGCACGCTTAATGTCTGGCGACGCATCGGCGTTATGAGTTATGTGTTTGATGTACCGAAGGTAGTTCGTAGTCCTTATGAGATCACGACATGACGCAGGAGTCTCGAAATGGTCGAGACATAAAGATCGATATGTTGGAAGCCTATGTTTGACATCTAATGGTTCCGGATGAGTTCAAGACATACTGGAGTACCGGAGGTTACCGAACCCCGGAAGTATATGGGCCTTATTGGGACATAGCGGGAGAGAGGAGGCGCCAGTGGAGGGGGGGAATCGTTGGAACGAGTAATTTCAAAATTTTTCCACGCACACGCAAGATCATGGTGAGCATAGCAACGAGAGGGGAGAGTGTTCGCCCACGCACTCGTGAGACCGTGAAGCGTAGCGTTAGCACACGCGTGTTGATGTAGTCAGACGCCTTCACGATCCGACCGATCCAAGCACCGAACGTAGGAGCCTCCGAAGTTCAGACACGCTCAGCTCGATGACGCCCCTCGAACTCCGATCCAGCCGAAAGTGTCGAGGGAGAGTTCCGCCAAGACGACGGGCAGGACGATCTTGATGTTCTCATCGCACATAGGCTTCGCCTTAAGCTTCATGGACGATATGACCGAGGTGGAATAGTGGAAGGGCACAGACACACGGCTAAGGAACGATCCAGATCAATTGTAGTGCTATGGGTGCCCAGTCGATGGAGCTCCGACGTAGTTTGTAGCCGTGTCCTTGGGGTGACGAGATTAGTGTTTCTCGTCATGTGGCGAGATTTGTTGCCAGATGCTTAAGATTTATGCAAGGGTTCAACGACACACAACTGTGGCTCCAGAGCGCTGATCCTTAGGGGTATGTGCACGAAGACTTTCCGGTTGTCATCAGCAAGGTCAAGCCGACTCCAGTAGCGGAGCAGCGACAACGGCGCGTCGGCGGCTTGTTCTGATGACGGTAGTGGCCGTTCGGTGGTCACGGAATTTTGTTTATAATTTTTATTATGTTTGTGATGCTTTGTATTGTAATTTTTATTATGTTTTTGATGCTTTGTACCTTCGGTGAATTTTTATAACAGTTCTGATTATTTTTCAAAAAGCTTTGGATGTGGGAACCAGACTTTGAAGCTGAAAACTATAGTCAGATGCACGCACGGGAGAGAAGAGTCGCCCGTGGCGATTTCCTGGCCCCGCATTCCACAGCCTCACGTGGCACGACGAGCGCGCCCACGGTCCACGTACGCAACCCCGACGCGGTGCCCCCACCCCAACAGACTACACGAGCAAGCAAAGCCTAGCCGCCGCCTTCTTTTCCTCCCCGGCCCGTCCCCCCTTCCCCGTCTGACTTTTTCTCCAAGTTCAACTCCGCCGCCCCGCCCGCCCCCTCTCCCCGATCTCGGGAGAGAGATAGAGATGTCCTGGCGGTGGGCTCTGGCGCGTCGCGTCGCCACGCTCGTCGGCGGCGGCACCGGTGGCCCAGGCGCTGCCCAGGCGCAGAGGCTCTTCTCCTCATCGGGCGCCCTCCTGGGGAGGCTTCCCCCCGCGCCGCCCCAGATTCGGAACAAGGTCCCCCTCCTCCGCGCATTAGCCTCCCGTCCCAGTCCTAGGCGGTCCTCGTAGTGCGTTGTGGTGCCTCGCTGTGGTCTCTGGTTCGCGGCTCTCTGACCTTGTCCTGTCCAGGCAGCCGCGGCGGAGCTGCCCGCCCGCCAAGTGTTTGTGTATATGCCACCGACTAGTGCAGCGCCGCGGCTAAATCCTTTCTGGTCGTGCTCGTAGCTGCTAAGTGTCGGCGCGCGCATTAACTCGTCCTTGCCGATGATTTTGAGTTATTTTTACCGATTTTAGTAACTCGCTTAGCTGCATAGTGGCTACACTGAAAAGGGTAAAGAGAATTAAGGCGGGCAGGAATAGTAGCCGGTCAACTTAGTGTTACTCTCCTATTCGATTGGATTTGCCGATTAGGTGACGGCGTGTTGTTGAACTGTGCATTGTATTCGCCTTCTGTTATGCTGATAGGTTCTCTACTTTTGGTGTGGATTAGTAGGTGGTGGGTTGCAGAGGAGCTGCTTTCGTGAACTCGCGATGGCTGCATGATGCCACCCAATGCCAGACTCGCCAAGATGGAGTTTCGAGGGCCGAAGTAGGTGAACCCTTTATTTGTTCAGTGAATTGCCTTTTTGCTGCTTGTTTGTTATGTTAATGATCTTTGCCATTATACCTCTTTTGTCAATCAAACATCTAGAGCCCAGCTTAATAAAGAAACTAATTGTGCATCACTATTCACCGCTGGAAAAAACGCAGGCGTATCCTGCTACAGTGATGCCCGCTGAATACATTATTTAATTATTATGAACTGAAATATGGGACATGTCTAGCAATTAAACATAGATATCAAAACTAGGCTGTTGTACAACCAACCCATAGTTCCACACATTACCTGCTGCCATTGGATTGCGAAGCGTTGCCACTTACGGCTCCCATTTATTTGTGTCATTTTTGCTGATGCACTGTGCCCTATGAATGGCTTCTTCTTTGATAACTCTGCCCGTGAGTTATTCTATGCATTGGTTTTCATGAAGATTAAATGCACCCAAGTTCTAATTTCTCTGTGCCAAAATCAAAAAGTAGGATGCCAATGCATCAGATGAAATGGGCCTTCAGTTGTTAACTGATAAATCAACTTGTTATGCTGCGGAATATGTTGTGCCTGGAATGGAATCAGATTATAGCCTAGCAAGACAACCATGCATTATACATTTATACTGTGTGCATAAATTTGAAACTTAAATCAAGTGATGTTTTCCGCTTTATCAGAGAAATTTATTTTTGATATTCCTGGCCCCTGGCCAGTTATTCTCTATATGTTGTCATCAACATAGAAGCTGAAGAAAAACTGGCTGAAGGTCCCCTCAGCTATGTGATTATGCTGTCCGCAATGAAGGATAATGATGATCAGTTTTAACAATGAATAACCTGAAATCCTCTTTTTTCTTAATGCACGTGAATGCTAATCATGGAAAGTGTAGTGTATTGCTGTTCCTGATGAGAAAAATTCTTCTTGCTCCCAGGAACAACAGGATCCATTTGAATTGGTTGCTGATGAACTATCGATTCTTGGAAATAGACTACGGTCCATGGTGGTTGCTGAGGTTAGTAGTGCATCCTACTCATGTCAACTCTCTGTGGTACTAGGCTGCTGCTGGCATGGTGTTTGGATGTTTCTTTTATCTAGTGATTACCACATTGTCAAACATACCCAATTTGCCTAAGTGAGTACTTTCAGGTCCCTAAACTAGAATCAGCTGCTGAATATTTTTTTAAAGTAGGAGCCGAGGGAAAAAGATTCCGACCTACGGTAACATCTTAATCTCCCTTCTTTTAGTCAATATTACATTATCGCTTTACTCTATGATTTCTTTCTATCCTATCTACTTTGTGTGCACTGAATGCATTTATTTACATTGGCAGGTTTTATTGCTTATGGCATCAGCTCTGAAATTCCCAATACCAGAATCGACAGATGTTGGAGTTTTCAGTATATTGGCAAGTAAGCTGCGCACACGGCAGCAAAACATTGCCGAGATAACTGAAATGATCCATGTTAGTATGGCGCCTGACCATCAGACCCAGTATATTTTATTTTTTATTTCTCAAGCTGACATCTATTACAGGTCGCAAGTCTTCTGCATGATGATGTTCTGGATGATGCTGACACTAGGCGAGGTGTCACTTCATTGAATTGCATTATGGGCAACAAGGTACTGTATGCCACACCATTGAACATTCAGTATACTAGGTGAATCAACTGGGTCCTCACATTAAGAACTACTCCCTCCGTCTCATAATGTAAGATATTTTTTCACACTAGTGTAGTGTCAAAAAACGTCTTACATTATGGGACGGAGGGAGTACAAATTATTTCCTCCGTCCGGAAATACTTGTCGGAGAAATGGATGTATCTAGGCGTATTTTAGTTCTAGATACATCCATTTTCATCCATTTCTTCAACAAAGTATTTCCGGACGGAGGGAGTACTTTAGTAGTTAGCACACAGTGAAAAGCTTGATCTTCCAGTAAAAAGTGCTGCACCACAGCAGGAAAGTTTACCTGGACATCATTTTTTAAGAATTTTCGTGGAGGTACTGCAGTCAGAATCATCTTGGCATCTACTCCCTCCGTTCGGAATTACTTGTCACAAAAATGGATGTATCTACAACTAAAATACATCTAGATACATTCATTTCTTGGACGAGTAATTCGGAACGGAGGGAGTATATTCATGGAACTCTTTTGTGTGCAGCTTTCTGTTTTGGCTGGTGACTTTCTCCTGTCCAGAGCATGTGTGGCACTTGCAGCACTTGGGAATACAGAGGTACATTATTTATTTATCCTAATTTAGATTGCTGTGCATATCCTGTAGATTGTTTTAATGATGCGGAAATTAAAGTGGTTTTGATTTATGCTGGTCACTATATATGTTTTATGAGCATCAGTATCACACAAGTCTGTTCTTGTATTATTTTTAGTTTCCGCTTGGCATAATCATTATGTCCTTGATTTCTTTACTCCTATAAAGACGTCAATCTGTGAGGTTGTGTGTTCACCTCCTTTCCACCTCCTGATGTAAGCTGTTAGATTTGTTGCAAATGCCTGAGATGGTGGTCCTGTTTGCTACCAAAGTAGGGTCGCCTGACTTGTTTTCTCATGGCAACCTATTGGGTGGTCTTATTGTTATATCTGTTTCAACGCTGGAGTATTTAGCTACTCCCTCCGTCCCAAATTATAAGAGCGTTTTTGACACTAGTGTAGTGTAAAAAACGCTCTTATATTTTGGGACGGAGGGAATCGTTAATACTAGGCTGTCAGTGCCATTTCTTAGGGAGTCATTTTTCTTGTTTTCTCCATTCCAAGCTTATCCATCCTAATGGTTTAGCATTCAAGATTGTCCTGTATGGTTGGAGTTCTGACCTGCTCTCTTTCTTGTAAGTCTTATATGGTACCAAACTTTCAATTGATCAACCTAACTTATGCAGGTGGTATCTCTTATGGCAACTGCAGTTGGACATCTAGTTACTGGTGAAACTATGCAAATGTCAACAAGCAGAGAGCAACGGCGAAGGTTAAATAATGCCTTCTCTATCATGAATAAATGTTCATCACATCTAATGCCTAAAACCAGGAGATGCATAATAAAATGCTTGGACATATTTGTTTTTTTGTTTACTCTGGTTTCTCCATTTTTTATGCCATTGTTTGTTGGTTCTGATACGATTTTTAAAAAATGCGCAGTATGGAGTACTACTTGCAGAAGACGTACTACAAAACAGCATCGTTGATATCAAACAGTTGCAAGGCTGTTGCTATTCTTGCAGGGCACACTGCTGAGGTTTCAGTGCTTGCATACGAATATGGTCGAAACCTGGTTCGTAAAACATCTCTCTTTTCTGGAATTATTTCCTCTGATTTAATCCTTGATTAATTTTGATATCATTGCAGGGTCTAGCCTTCCAGTTGATCGACGATGTTCTTGATTTCACAGGAACCTCTGCATCACTTGGGAAGGGTTCATTATCTGATATTCGTCATGTAATAATAGCCATCCTCTCTTTTTTTGGTTATATTTTATTTACAGTATTCATCATCTGAAATAGCTGTTTGCCTCCCAGGGCCAGCTACTTAGATTGTTTCTCAGTAGGACAGATCTACACAAAACTTTGCTGGCTAACAATAGTGCTACATCGGCTGATCGGCATAGACTGCTTGTCTGACACGAAAGCTCGTGTTGCTGTAATTATGTTAGCCACTGTCTTGAACTTGTCACCCCCATGCCAGACAGATAGAATACTCTCACATGAAAAACTTGCATAATTGCGTTCTCTTTCAGCCTTCATTGACCTATCGCAATTAAGTTAACATATTAGAAGTGTAGAATCTACTATTGACAACGTAGATAAGAAGGATATTCTGAACCCTACTGCTTGCAAAACTAATTGTGTATGTGGTCAGGCCAGTGCAAATTAGATGCAAAATTTAGTTAACAAAGAGCTCTTGTGTTCAAGGAGAGCCTTGGCATAGCGGTAAAGCTATTGCCTTCTGACCATGAGGTCACGTGTAGTCCTTGAAACAGCCTCTTGCAGAAATGCAGGGAAAGGCTGTGTACAAAAGACCCAAAGTGGTTTGACTCTTCCCCGGACCCTGCGCAAGCGGGAGCTACGTGTACGGGGCTGCCCTTTTCTTTAGAGAGCTCTTGTATCAAAATTAAAATACTTGCTTCTGTTTATGATCACCTACTTTGTGAAATTACCAGCATATCCAGTTAGATGGTCCTCAAACAAGGACCACTCCTGCTGTTTCTCTCAGTCATCATGCAGGTAGCGCTTGTTTTTTTGCATTACATAATGGCATTCATGATGCAGGGAATTATTACTGCTCCAATGCTATATGCGATGGAAGAATTCCCACAACTACAAGATGTCGTTGACCAGGGTTTTGACAATCCTGCAAATGTTGAGATCGTGAGTAGTTATTTTTTATAAATAAAAGAATGGATGCTGTCTTGACCTGTATTATGACGTTGAAATAACAATCCATACTTGCAAACTATAGGCCTTGGACTACCTTCAGAAGAGCCGGGGAATCGAAAGAACAAAAGAGCTTGCGCAAGAACACGTTAACCTTGCAGTCAAAGCCATCGAATCTCTCCCGGACAGCGACGATGAAGATGTTCTGATTTCAAGGCGCGCTCTCATTGATATCACACAGAGAGTCATCACGAGGACAAAATAGCAAGATTGTACACAAGGTGGAGAAGATAAGGCGGAGTTTCGCCACAGGTGTAGTGTTCCACTTGGAAAATTTTGGACGCCTTGGTCATTGCATTCTTTCCATTGCCTGAGTTTTGTGTAACATTTGATGAGACTTCAGGGTTACCATTCCTGGGGATCATCCTAAGTCGCAGCTGTAGTGGTTTTAGTTACTGGTGGCAGCAGAATCTGTGTATTAGTATCACGATTGGCGATTGCAATGGTAACCTGATCATAAGACTGTAACCTTATAAATCGAAGTATGTAACATGATATACGAAGAAAAAGGAACCTGTTTCTTGTGTTGAGAAAATCATGTTCTTCCGTTTGTTGATGACTCAGTAATTTTTGCTATCTTTTACCCTTAATTTTCCTGAACTGAACTACATCTTCTCAATTTTGCGGCATTCTGCTTTGTATATTTGGTTTGATATGCAAATGTGTTCAGTACGCCATGATAAAACATTACAGTGGAAACAAATGTTGATCTGGATATATCATCAATGAGCACATAATCTAGAATGTCAGTGTGGTTGCAACTTCAAATCAAACTTCTTTCTCTTCTTTTTGAGTGGAGGACTAGAGAGTTGAGACCTAATGTGGGCCTTCAAATCCCATCATGCTTCTGCCACTGCTAATGAATGCTAGGCCTGGCTCCAGAACCTCTCCTTGGCCCACGCGATCGCCTCGTCCACGGCGGCGGCGCCGACGCTGTCGATGTCGCCGTCGTCGTCCATGAGCAGCGGTGCCCGCTCCCTCACCTCCATCATCATCGCCTCCTGCATCACCGCCTCCTCCAGCCGGTGTGGCCGCGGCCGCGGCGGGTTGCCGAAGAGCGACGACGACGCGGCCGAGGACGGCGAGTAGTAGTAACCATAGTCGTCGGCGGCGCCGGAGCACTCGGTGCTGGTGTCGACGGCGTAGTCTGGTGCCGGTGACCGCGCCCTGCCGCGCCGCTGCGTGCGCCGGAAGCTCGGCTCGCGGCTGCTGGTCTCCGGGTTTGACGTGAAGCAACAGAAGCCGCTGCTCGCGCCGCGGTGGTGCCGCGACGAGGAGCTCTCTGCGGCGGCGCCGTTGTTGCTGACCGCCGACGACGCCGCGCTGCTGCCGCTGTGGTTGGTCCAGTCGCCGCCGTTGCCGTAGTAGTAGCGGCACGCCGGGTACGCGGCCGTCGAGCACGTGAAGCTGCTCTGGTACTCCGCCCTCGTCGACACGCTCGACGGCGGCGACGAGTCGTACCGGCGCGACGGGATCGCAATGGGCCTGCAAAACCGAGAGCGTCAGAATGGATGATCGAACAATGCAACGTGTCACGTGACCAAAACCAAATGCTTCATGCATGCGCACGAATCGTCGTCAGGTTCACCTAAGCTTGGAGGCGAAGGAGGAGAGGGCGGCGTCGCCGCGGCCGCCGCTGGTGGCCGCCGACCGGAAGGCGGAGCGGCCGGAGCCGAACTCGTCGGAGCTGATCACCGACGAAGACTTGGTCGACTTGGACCTGGACCTCGACCGCACCTGACGGGCGCGGGCGCCGAAGATGTCGTCGAAGAAGCCCTCCTCGGTGGGCACGGCCGCCGACGCCGGCCTGCCACGCCCGTCCCGGCGGCACAAGGCGTCGGCGCCACCGCCGTAGGAGTAGTACGGGTACTGGCCGGCCGTCGCGGCGTGGTAGTCAGCGGCGGCTGCGTCACCGCAGAAGCTGCTGAGGAGGACGGTGCGCGGCGGGCCGCCGAACACGTCCCGGAAGTCGTCGGGGGCGAGGCTCTTCTGGCCGTCCGACGAGCGCTGCCGCGGCAGCACCGCGCCCATCGTGCACCTCCATGACTCGTCCATTCCACCGACCGATCACACGCACCAGAGCGCACCACTATAAAACTATAGCACCACCACTATGCTCGGCTCGATCGTCGTGTGAGGGCTTTGTGCTTCTTCGTGTCAGAGGAGAAGGAGCTCTTATGATGATTTATACAAGAGACAAGCAGGGCGAGTAGGTTGGAAAGATGGGTGCTTTTGGGCCGTTGGATGCGCGCGTGTATATATAGTGTCCGTCTTAGTGCCACTTACGTACTGTAGCCAGGTACAATTAGTACGGACAGGTACTAATCGGCGTCGCCTTTGCATCCTAATTTCACTCCCAGTGAAGAACTCGCTGCACACCAATCACAGCCCTGAAATTTCACATTTCTTTGGCAGAAAAAAGTTACAGAACATCGCCGGTTTATTTATTTACTTATAAATCAGAGAGTAGTCATTGATTTTTCCGGAGACGGATAAATTAATTGTGGTTTTATCCTGCTTGTGGGCGGTCAAATCACATGTTAAAACGGTCCAACTTTGCATGATTAAGCACTCTGATCACCACAATCATGCACCGATGCTTAACTGAAAGACCAACACTTTAACCACTGCACAGTTGTCAGTTAAACTGACAGCTCCTTGTTCTGTGTTGCCTAGCTGTTGTGTTGTTGCATATATCTTCCAGTATATTAGATGAGATAATTGATGCGTGCAAGAGGGGAGTAATTAAGCGATTTTAAGATATGATGGCATCACTTTTAGTCGAGGGGAGGAGGCATGTGAGATGGGATGATCATGTTTTGCCGTCCCCTTTGCAGACACGGCATCATGGTGGTTGATCCATTGCCCCCAAAATCCAATCTCCTCGCCTTTTTTTCATACCAGAAAATTCCATTGCCTTTTCCACTTGACCTGAGACATGGCCTCCTTTATAGTTCTTGTTAATGGTTTCCCTTTATGTTGCTGCTTTGCACACTAACTATTGTATTAGTTACAGGGAGTAGAAAATTAATTGAGACGTAAATAACTATCCAGTTCAAAGATCAAAAGGTGCTTTCTGGAACAGAAAATTAAATAACCTCAGGCCCCGAAAGATAGTCATTTTTGGAATCATCGTCTCCAACGCGTAATTTTGACCACTAACGTATATTAGAATGCACTTATATACTGTATAACTCAAGAATATCATATGCTATTGAAGTATTTTGTGAGATAAATTTATGCATCTGACTTCAAGTATTTGTAGAAGATATTGACGGTTGGTTTCGAAAGTTTAAATATGTCTCGCCAGCGCTATACTCCTCTGAGGCCTGGCATGTTTTCTGAAATTCCTCTTCATGCATTAATATGTTGCTCGTTATCTGAAAAAAAACTATAATCCATCCATCTGTTCCTTTATTTGAGGCCATTTTTGACTTCTTAAATTCAGGCTTTGACCAATAACGAATCAAATGATATGAGGATTGTGTTACACAAAATTGTGTTGTAATCATCTTTAAAAGTAATTTTTCTGAGTTGTGACCGTGATTTTGTAACCCTTAACAATGTATTATACTGAAAAGACACCATTGCATATAAAAACAGATCCAGCGGTGATGGAAAAAGCTACCAGGCAGAGACAGATCGAATTAAGTGGTTACTTATTACTCCAGCTCAAAGTGGTTATTAATTACTCGAGCCAGTGTCATGCATAAGGTGTGCTAATTAATCTCGGCTTGTGGCCAGTCAAGTTGAAACAAAAGTAGTAGCAAGCAGTTGATAGTTGAGACACTACAACTCAGGAGCAGCTCATGACCGAGGTGCAAATCATGTGGAGCTTGCTTAAAGCTGTAGGCTAGGGAGCTACAAAGGCACACTTTGTGCTCCGCAGATGCACCTATCAGGCTTAAACAAACCCAAGGAAATCTTTGCCAGAATCACATAAAAACTTTGTTTATGCGACATTCCAAGATCCAAATCCAACGTTGCCTCTCTGGAAGATCCATGCAGAATGTATACTAAGAAATGCAGCAGCTCAGCATCTATCCACGTATGAAATTCTGAATTGCTATGAGTGTCTTCCTCTTTCAGGACCCATGGTAAGCAAAGTGGAGCTTAGGTGAAAGCACACTCATTAGCTACGCATCACACAGATCGAGTTGCTTCGTTCCCAAACCATCTCCTTTTTTTCATTCCATGGGGGGCCCCCTTGTGTTGTTCATCGTCTGCTGGTCTAGAAGAACAGAACAGATCAGGTTTCTGTCCGTCTGTGTCTCTTTCCCTTCATTAGGCATCATGGATCCGGGTCAAATGTCGAGCTTGACCGGCTCCATGAGCGTGTCTGCGCTTTCCCCAGCAGATTCAGATAAAACGCATCGATGCTTTCAGAATTCAGGTTCAGGCGCTCAGGCTCAGGTAGGGTGAGCGAGTGAATGATACTGAATGAGCCTTGGCTGCATGCATGCATGCATGCAAAGAAGAGCAGGGCGTGAGATGGATCGACGGGAGAAGCAAACAGAGAAAAGATCATTCCGAATGATGATGATCCGGTGCCAGTGTCCCACAAGGCGCGAGCGAGCGCTGCTGCTTGCTTTTGCCGCCGACGCCGCGCAATGATGCGCATGATTTGCTCGTGTCCGGTGTCCCCTCCGGCTCCGGCAAAAGGTCGCGGCGAGGCGAGCGCTGAACGTTTTGGCGAGGAAAGGAGGGGCTGGAGGAGGGGCACTGCAGCTGGGCCTGGGCGGGCTACAGATACAGAGGGGAAAGCTAAAGAGAAGCACAAAGATTGAAGAAGAAGAGAAGACTAATTAGCAGTAGTATAATCTAAGCGAGGCGTCCAATCATACTTGCTGCAATGAATGAATCTCCTGACTCCTGGTTAGATTATTGTCCAACCATCTCTGACGATATAAGTAGCTAACTTTCCTCCGTTTTGACCGCCTCTCTGTTTTTGCATTTTTCAGCAAAAGGAAGTTGCTGAAATATTTGTGAATTTGCTGAAACCAATGGAGGTTTAGCGAAATTCTACCATGTTTTTGTTGGGAGACGACATTTATGACAGTGTTTACTCCTTGTCTTGTCGGGCAAGTAGGGAGGGCACGCCTATCTGGTTTGCATTGCCGGGTCGGCGTCCAGGTCACCAGCCACGTCGGCCCGGCAAATGGGTCTAGCCGGTAAAAACCTGACACAGTGTAACAACTTTGGGGTACATTTTGACGGAAAAATTGGACATGTAAACACCGCCGCAAATGTACAAACAGGGTGAAATGTGGAACCCACTCTGGATTCTACTCCCTCCGTCCCAAAATTCTTGTCTTAAATTTGTCCAAATACGGATGTATCAAGTCATGCTTTATTATTAGGTACATCCGTATCTACACAAATCTAAGACAAGAATTTTGAGACGGAGGGAGTACAAATTTCCATTGGGATGTGATGTGATGCATCAACCTTCTGTTTTCGAAGAAAGATGCGCCAATCTCTGTCAATGCAAAAGGGGGGATAAATAGGAGCTTTACATATACACGAAGATCCATGCTTGTGCCCTGATTGATTGATTTGCGGTGCTTGGAGAACACACAAAACACAATGATGACTCAAGTATCTTCGTTCAGGGGCAACTCTGAAGACAAGATCATCATGATGCGCCACAAATCAGCAGCATGCAATGGTGGCAGGAGAAGCAAAGAACATGCATGATCGCTTTAGGTTTGCTATATGCCGTCGCAAAGCGCACACATGTGGGCCACCAGGATGCTCATTGCGAAGGGGACACCGAACCAAACCAACCAAACCATGCATATGCATGGATGCAAATTGCGAGCCTTTCCAGGCTTTAAAAGAAGCGAGGAGACCCCTCTCGCCTTTGCGCGCGCACACATGAGACCAAATTTACGCTTTTGCTCTTTACTTCATGTATGTATGTACTGCTGGCCAGAAAAGAATCGCCGGCCCTGGCAGCTCAGCGAGTGTGCTGCTGCTCATGCAAATTACTGGCTTTATGCGAGGGATTTCGTACGTACATTCTTTTTTTGTTGTTGAGACAAACGTACATTCTCATGTTACGGATGGCAGCGGTGAATGTAGTAAAGCTTCATGCAAGACGAAGCGATGATGTGCTAAAACATTGTCTAAGGGCATAGCGACCAACAAAATTTCTCCCGCGTCCATCCGCGGACACGGATTCGGAAGGCCGTCATCCAACACTGCCCGCATACATCCGGTCTTCCTCATTTATTTAAACACTTTAGCTAAATGTAAGTCGCCTGAAAATTGATTTTCGGCCAGTCAAATATTTTGGCCGTAGATTTCCGCTTGGAGATCCGTGCTCTTTTTTTCCCCTTGGCTTGTCTTTTGAGTTGTTTTGGGCTGGTTTTTGACTGACCACATATTTGGGTCAGTCAATTTTGCTACTGGGTTGAAGCCATTTAATCTACACCCCAGCCTAGCCCTCCCCTCTGTCCCTTTGTTTTCTTTTTCTGTTTTTATGCCTTTTGCTTTTGGTTTTTTGTGTGTTCCTTATCAGTTTTTTTTGGGATGTTGGGTGAGTACAAATGTATACACATAAATACTATGCGATATGCAGGAAAATTACGCTATTATATAATTATTGCTTGCATACTAGAAAAGGTGCAATTTTAGTGAAAAGTTGTGTGCAAGTTTTTTCATTATATTTCTTCTTAAAGGGCAATATACCAATGGCTCAAATTCATAGTTCCTCATAAAACTTCATTATTTTGATTATTTTAGTTACCATTTCAATGTCATTACTTACCAATGCCACTATTTCATTCCTTCTCAGGAAACTATTTTTTGCGAACATTCCACTACTATGTTTGTATTCTTGCATAGTTTAAACAAAGTGCGACTTTTGTGTATATTGTGTGCAAATTTTGTCATCGCTTTTTTAGTTTTTCTTTCTTCTTAAGTGTAATACCAATGGCACTCAATCATTCTTCTATAGAAAACCTCATTATTTTTATTTTTTTAGTTACTAATTCATTTTTTTTCTTTTTAAAGGTTAATACCAAAGCCACTAATTTATTATATCTTGTAAAATTTTACTATTTTGCTTTTTTAGACTTTTTTTCATTTTCTTTCTTCTTAAAGGGTAATGTCAATGCTACTAATTCATTATTCCATAGAAAAAACTCATTATTTTGATTATGGTTTAGACTTGGTTGTTCTATATTATTAATTTTTTCATTTTCTTTCATCTTGAAGGGCAATACCAATGCCACTAATTCTTTCTACCCTAGAATACCTCATTATTTTGATTTTTTGTTTTAGTTTTTTTTCATTTTCTTTCTTCTTAAAGGGTAATACCAATGCCATTAATTCCTTCTTCCCTAGAAAATATCATTATTTTAATTTTTTAAGTTATATTTCATTTTATTTTTTCTGTAACTCGTTATTTTGAATTTTTTACTTTTATTTTATTTCCTTTCTTCCTTAATGGTCTTATCAATGCCACTGCTACCTAGGAAATTTCCTATTTGTGAAAATTCCATTATTATAAGCTTAGTCTTGCATGTTATAAAAAGGCAATTTGTGTGTAAATTGTGTGCACATTTTTTATTATTTGTTTTAGTAGTTTTTCATTTTCTTTCTTCTTAAAGGTTGATACCAGTGTCAATAATTCATTTTTCCTTAGAAAACTTTATTTCTTTATTCTTTAAGGGTAATACCAATGACACGAGTTCAACTATTATATGTTTATTATTGCATATTATACCAAAGGGCAATTTTATATAGGTTACGTGCAAATTCTGTCATTATTATTTTTAGTTTTTGTTCTAATTTAGTTCTTCTTTAAGGGTAATACCAATTCTACTAGTTCCACTACTATATGTTTATTCTTGCATATTATAAGAAATTGCAATTTTTGTGTGGAAATTTTGTCATTATTTATTTAATTTTTATTTATTTTCGTTGATCTTTAATGGTAATACCAATGCCGTTAGTGCATTGCTTCTTAGAAAACTTCTTTTTTTGCTTCCAATTTTTTGTGTATTCTTGCAATTTTAAAAAGCAAAAAAATTGTGTAAATTGTGTGCAAATTTTTTTGCTATTTGTTTTAAGTTTTCATTTTTCTTCTTCTTAAAGGGTAATGTCAATTCCAGTAATTCTTTCTTTCTTAGAAAACTTTATTATTTTGTTTTTGTTTTAGTGGCATAAGTTCTTTCATTGGACGCGTAAATTATGTGCAACATTTTCTTTCTTTAAGTGTAATACCACTGCCATTAATTCATTCCTTCTTGTAAACTTTTGTTCACGAAAATTTCATTGTTATACGCTTATTCTTGCATATTATGAAAAGCCGCAATATATGTGTAAATGTACTTGTATTGTGCCTTGTTGTTGCTTCAGTCCAAGACCTATCAAGTTAACGGCTTTGTATTGTGCTTAATTTTGTGTTACAAACTTAAAATAAAATCTATATGTCAACCTGAAATCATATGTAGTTTCGTCCGATTTCCTCGTTTGGCTTGAAGCAGCCGACCAAGAAAGGATTGTATCCAGTGTGTGATTCAAGTAGACATAAAAAAATCACCGAGCTCTTGCTTATTTACACGTGAAATAAGTACCGGCCCTATGCATAAATGTCAATGTCCGGCGCATCCTGTGCTACACCTCGGTACTTTGGGACGTCTTGGTACCACATGGCCCTCGACGACTCTGTCTGGCCTTTCAACCTAATGGCAATATTATGTCGCATTTGGGATGCCCGGGATGCTAAGGCATTCAAAAACTTAGGCACCCACTAACTTAGGCACCCACTCCTCCCTCTGAAGGAAATATGCCCTAGAGGCAATAATAAAGTTGTTATTTATATATTTTCTTATATCATGATAAATTTTTATTATTCATGCTAGAATTGTATTAACCGGAAACTTAGTACATGTGTGAATACATAGACAAATAGAGTGTCACTAGTATGCCTCTACTTGACTAGCTCGTTAATCAAAGATGGTTAAGTTTCCTAGCCATAGACATGAGTTGTCATTTGATAAACGGGATCACATCATTAGGGAATGATGTGATTGACTTGACCCATTCCGTTAGCTTAGCACTTTATCGTTTAGTATGTTGCTATTGCTTTCTTCAAGACTTATACATGTTCCTATGACTATGAGATTATGCAACTCCCGAATACCGGAGGAACACTTTGTGTGCTACCAAACGTCACAACGTAACTGGGTGATTATAAAGGTGCTCTACAAGTGTCTCCGATGGTGTTTGTTGAGTTGGCATAGATCAAGATTAGAATTTGTCACTCCGATTGTCGGAGAGGTATCTCTGGGCCCTCTCGGTAATGCACATCACTAAGCCTTGCAAGCAATGTGACTAATGAGTTAGTTATGGGATGATGCATCACGGAACGAGTAAAGAGACTTGCCGGTAACGAGATTGAACTAGGTATTGAGATATCGACGATCGAATCTCGGGCAAGTAACATACCGACGACAAAGGGAACACCGTATGTTGTTATGCGGTTTGACCGATAAAGATCTTAATTGAATATGTGGGAGCCAATATGAGCATCCAGGTTATGCTATTGGTTATTGACTGGAGACGGGTCTCGGTCATGTCTACATAGTCCTCGAACCCGTAGGGTCCGCACGCTTAATGTTCGATGACGATCGATATTATGAGTTTATGTGTTTTGATGTACCGAAGGTAGTTCAGAGTCCCAGATGAGATCACAGACATGACGAGGAGTCTCGAAATGGTCGAGACATAAAGATCGATATGTTGGAAGCCTATGTTTGGACATCGGAATGGTTCCGGATGAGTTCGGGCATATACCGGAGTACCGGGAGGTTACCGGAACCCCCGGGAAGTATATGGGCCTTATTGGGACATAGTGGGAGAGAGGAGGCGGCCAGGTGGAGGGGGGGGGAATCTGTTGGGGAACGTAGTAATTTCAAAATTTTTCCTACGCACACGCAAGATCATGGTGATGGCATAGCAACGAGAGGGGAGAGTGTTCGTCCACGTACCCTCGTAGACCGTAAGCGGTAGCGTTAGCACAACGCGGTTGATGTAGTCGTACGTCTTCACGATCCGACCGATCCAAGCACCGAACGTATGGAGCCTCCGAGTTCAGCACACGTTCAGCTCGATGACGTCCCTCGAACTCCGATCCAGCCGAGTGTCGAGGGAGAGTTCCGTCAGCACGACGGCGTGGTGACGATCTTGATGTTCTACCGGCGCAGGGCTTCGCCTAAGCTTCGCGACGATATGACCGAGGTGGAATATGGTGGAAGGGGGCACCGCACACGGCTAAGGAACGATCCGTAGATCAACTTGTGTGTCTATGGGGTGCCCCGCCCCGTATATAAAGGAGCAAGGGGGGTGCAGCGGCCCTAGGAGGAGGCGCGAGGAGTCCTACTCCCACCGGAGTAGGACTCCCCTTCCTAGTTGGATTAGGACTTGGGGGAGGAAAGAGGGAAGGGGCGCCCTCTCTCCTGTCCTATTCGGACTAGGGGGGGGCGCGGCCTGCCCCGGCCGCCCTTCCTCTTCTCCCTCATGGCCCACTAAGGCCCATTAACCCCGGAGGGTTCCGCAACCCGGTGTTCCTAAGAAAATCCCGATTTCACCCGAACCATTCAAGTCCAAACATAGGCTTCCAATATATCAATCTTTATGTCTCGACCATTCCGAGACTCCTCGTCATGTCCGTGATCACATCCGGACTCAACAAACTTCGTACATCAAAACTTATAAACTCATAATAAAACTGTCATCGAAACGTTAAGCGTGCGGACCCTACGGTTCGAGAACTATGTGGACATGACCTAAAACCATTCTCGGTCAATAACCAATAGAGCGACCTGGATGCCCATATTGGTTCCTACATATTCTACGAAGATCTTTATCGGTCAAACCGCATAACAACATACTTTGTTCCTTTGTCATCGGTATAGTTACTTGCCCGAGATTTGATCGCTCGGTATCCAATACCTAGTTCAATCTCGCTACGCAAGTCTCTTTACTCGCTCCGTAATACGCCATCTCATAACTAACTCATTAGTCACATGCTTGCAAGGCTTAGGTGATGAGTATTACCGAGAGGGCCCAGAGATACCTCTCCGACAATCGGAGTGACAAATCCTAATCTCAATTATGCCAACCCAACATGTACCTTCGAAACACCAGAGAGCACCTTTATAATCACCCAGCATGCCAGACGCTTGGTAGCACACAAAGTGTTCTTCCGTAAACGGAGTTGCACAATCTCATAGTTACAGTGAACTTTGTATAAGTCATGAAGAAAGCAATAGCAGATACTAAACGATCAAGTGCTAGGCTAATGAATGGGTCATGTCAATCACATCATTCTTCTAATGATGTGATCCCACTAATCAAATGATAACACATGTCTATGGTTAGGAAACATAACCATCTTTGATTAATGAGCTAGTCAAGTAGAGGCATACTAGTGACTATAGTTTTGTCTATGTATTCACACATGTATCATGTTTTCGGTTAATACAATTCTAGCATGAATAATAAACATTTATCATGATATGAGGAAATAAATAATAACTTTATTATTGCCTCTAGGGCATATTTCCTTCAGTCTCCCACTTGCACTAGAGTCAATAATCTAGATTACATATTAATGATTCTAACACCCATGGAGTCTTGGTGCTGATCATGTTTTGCTCGTGAGAGAGGCTTAGTCAACGGGTCTGCAACATTCAGATCCGTATGTATTTTGCAAATCTCTATGTCTCCCACTTGGACTTGGTCCCGAATGGAATTGAAGCGTCTCTTGATGTGCTTGGTCCTCTTGTGAAATCTGGATTCCTTTGCCAAAGTAATTGCACCAGTATTGTCACAGAAGATCTTCATTGGTCCCGATGCACTAGGTATGACACCTAGATCGGAAATGAACTCCTTCATCCAGACTCCTTCATTTGCTGCTTCAGAAGCAGCTATGTACTCCGCTTCACATGTAGATCCCGCCACGACGCTTTGTTTAGAACTGCACCAACTTACAGCTCCACCGTTTAATATAAACACGTATCCGGTTTGCGATTTAGAATCGTCCGGATCAGTGTCAAAGCTTGCATCGACGTAACCATTTACGACTAGCTCTTTGTCACCTCCATATACGAGAAACATATGCTTAGTCCTTTTCAGGTATTTCAGGTTGTTCTTGACCGCTGTCCAGTGATCCACTCCTGGATTACTTTGGTACCTTCCTGCCAAGCTTATTGCTAAGCATACGTCGTCCGGTACACAAGATTGCATACATTATAGAGCCTATGGCTGAAGCATAGGAACATTTTCATTTTCTCTCTATCTTCTGCTGTGGTCGGGCATTGAGTTTGACTCAACTTTACACCTTGTAGCACAGGCAAGAATCCTTTCTTTGCTTGATCCATTTTGAACTTTTTCAAAATTTTGTCAAGGTATGTGCTTTGTGAAAGTCCTATTAAGCGTCTTGATCTATCTCTATAGATCTTGATGCCCAATATGTAAGCAGCTTCACCGAGGTCTTTCATTGAAAAACTTTTATTCAATATCCCTTTATGCTATCCAGAAATTCTATATCATTTCCAATTAATAATATGTCATCAACATATAAAACTAGAAATGCTACAGAGCTCCCACTCACTTTCTTGTAAATACAGGCTTCTCCAAAAGTCTGTATAAAACCATATGCTTTGATCACACTATCAAAGCGTTTAT
The DNA here is from genome assembly GCA_021437245.1 of Aegilops speltoides. Lineage (NCBI taxonomy): Eukaryota > Viridiplantae > Streptophyta > Magnoliopsida > Poales > Poaceae > Aegilops > Aegilops speltoides. Next base: position 512,718,868 of record CM038147.1, read on the forward strand.
TCCAACTCCGAGATGCTTGCACCAGTCCATAAATGGAACGTTGGAGCTTGCACACTTTGTCAGCACCTTTTGGATCAACAAAACCTTCCGGTTGCATCATATATAACTCTTCTTCTAGAACTCCATTCAAGAATGCAGTCTTGACATCCATTTGCCAAATTTCATAATCATGAAATGCAGCAATAGCCAACATGATTCGGACAGACTTAAGCATCGCTACGGGTGAGAAAGTCTCATCGTAGTCAACCCTTTGAACTTGTCGAAAACCTTTCGCAACAAGTCGAGCTTTATAGACAGTAAGATTACCATCAGCGTCAGTCTTCTTCTTAAAGATCCATTTATTCTCAATGGCTTGCCGATCATCGGGCAAGTCAACCAAAGTCCATACTTTGTTTTCATACATGGATCCCATCTCAGATTTCATGGCCTCTAGCCATTTTGCGAATCTGGGCTCATCATCGCTTCCTCATAGTTCATAGGTTCATCATGGTCAAGTAACATGACTTCCGAATAGGATTACCGTACCACTCAGTGCGGATCTTATTCTGGTAGACCTACGAGGTTCAGCAGAAACTTGATCTGAAGTTTCATGATCAATAGCATTAACTTCCTCACTAATTGGTGTAGTTGTCACGGGAACTGGTTCTCGTGATGAACTACCTTCCAATAAGGGAGTAGATACAATTATCTCATCAAGTTCTACTTTCCTCCCACTCACTTCTTTCGAGAGAAACTCCTTCTCTAGAAAGGATCCATTCTTAGCAACGAATGTCTTGCCTTCGGATCTGTGATAGAAGGTGTACCCAACAGTCTCTTTTGGGTATCCTATGAAGACACATTTCTCCAATTTGGGTTTGAGCTTATCTGGTTGAAGTTTCTTCACATAAGCATCGCAGTCCCAAACTTTAAGAAACGACAACTTTGGTTTCTTGCCAAACCACAGTTCATAAGGCGTCGTCTTAACGGATTTCGTTGGTGCCCTATTTAACGTGAATGCGGCCGTCTCTAAAGCATAACCCCAAAACGATAGCGGTAAATCGGTAAGAGACATCATAGATCGCACCATATCAAGTAAAGTACGATTACGACGTTCGGACACACCATTTCGTTGTGGTGTTCCAGGTGGCGTGAGTTGCGAAACTATTCCGCATTGTTTCAAATGTAAACCAAACTCGTAACTCAAATATTCTCCTCCACGATCATATCGTAGAAACTTTATTTTCTTGTTACGAGGATTTTCTACTTCACTCTGAAATTCTTTGAACTTTTCAAATGTTTCAGACTTGTGCTTCATTAAGTAGATATACCCATATCTGCTCAAATCATCTGTGAAGGTGAGAAAATAACGATATCCGCCACGAGCCTCAACATTCATCGGGCCACATACATCTGTATGTATGATTTCCAACAAATCTGTTGCTCTCTCCATAGCGCCGGAGAACGGTGTTTTAGTCATCCTGCCCATGAGGCACGGTTCGCAAGTACCAAGTGATTCATAATCAAGTGATTCCAGAAGTCCATCGGTATGGAGTTTCTTCATGCGTTTTACACCGATATGACCTAAATGGTAGTGCCACAAATAAGTTGCACTCTCATTATCAACTCTGCATCTTTTGGCTTCAACATTATGAATATGTGTATCACTACTATCGAGATTCAATAAAAATAGACCACTCTTCAAGGGTGCATGACCATAAAAGATATTACTCATATAAATAGAACAACCATTATTCTCTGATTTAAATGAATAACCGTCTCGCATCAAACAAGATCCAGATATAATGTTCATGCTCAACACTGGCACCAAATAACAATTATTCAGGTCTAAAACTAATCCCGAAGGTAGATGTAGAGGTAGCGTGCCGACCGCGATCACATCGACTTTGGAACCGTTTCCCACACGCATCGTCACCTCATCCTTGGCCAGTGCTCGCTTATTCCGTAGTCCCTGTTTCGAGTTGCAAATATTAGCAACAGAACCAGTATCAAATACTGTAGGATCGGAAGTATGTCTAGAGGGGGGGTGATTAGACTACTTGACAACTTAAAAGTTTAGCCTTTTGATTAGGGTAAGTTTTTTAGCAAGTTCACAATGATGACCAAGTCAAGTATCACCCTACACATGCAATTCTAGAGTTGTGGCAGCGGAAAGTAAATTGCACATGTAGTAAATAAGAGGTGGAGAAGAGCAAACGCAATTTGGAGACACGGAGATTTTTCTCGTGGTTCCGATAGGTGGTGCTATCGTCAATCCACGTTGATGGAGACTTCAACCCACGGAGGGTAACGGCTGCGAGAGTCCACGGAGGGCTCCACCCACAAAGGGTCCACGAAGAAGCAACCTTGTCTATGCCATCATGGCCTCGTCCACGGAGGACTAGCCTTACTCGGGTAGATCTTCACGAAGTAGGCGATCTCCTTGCCCTTACAAACTTCTTGGTTCAACTCCACATCTTGACGGAGGCTCCCAAGCGACACCTAACAAATCTAGGAGGCACCACCCTCCAAAAGGTAATAGATGGTGTTGGTGATGATGAACTCCTTGCTCTTGTGCTTCAAATGATAATCTCCCCAACACTCAACTCTCCTCACTGATTTGGCTGTGGTGGAGGAAGGGATTGAGTGGAAAGCAACTTGGGAAGGCTAGAAATCAAGTTTCATATGGTGGGAGTGGAGCAACTTGATCTCAACACAAGGGTAGGTAGTTTTCTTCTCGAAATGTAAGGTAGGAGTGGTAGTTCTTTCGATGGCTCTCTCCACGAATGAAGAGGAGGTGGAGGGTATTTATAGCCTCCACACAAAATCCAACCGTTACACACATTTGACCAATCTCGGTCGGACCGAAGTTGACAACTCGGTGAGACCGAAAGTTCAAATCTTGTGAGCGTTGGGATTTTCGTGGGACCGAAAATACAATCTCGGTTAGTCCGATTCTTCCAAAGTCTAGGGTTTGCCAATCTCGGTGGGACCGACTTTCTCATCTCGCGTGACACCGATTTGAGTCTGAAGGTTCTGAAGCTTGGCAACACCAATTTCGGTATGACCGAGTTTGGAATCGGAAAATCCGAAATTCTTAGGGTTTGGGTATATGGTGAGGTGGTTCATCTCGGTGTGGTGAGTTTATGGAATCGGTGGGACCGAGATTACTTATGGGTTTATGTTGGAATGAAAGATTGCGATAGTTTGAGAGATAAATCACTAAGCACTTTGAGCAACCAGATCATCATCATAACCTCATCCCTTTTAATAGTATTGGCTTTCCTATGGACTCAATGTGATCTTGGATCACTAAACCAAAAATAGAGTCTTGAGCTTTTGCCAATGTTTTCCTTAGCATTTTGAGGGTCCACATCATCGGTCATTGCCATACCCATATCACCGAACTTTCGAAATATTCTCAAGAAATAATTAGTTCAATGATATATATGTTGTTATTAATTACCAAAACCACCCGGGGATTAGTTGCACTTTCAATCTCCCCCTTTTTGGTAATTGATGACAACATATAGATCAAAGCTTCGACAAATGATATAATCAATGAATAACATCGTCGCTTTGAGAAGTATGTGATAAGCAAGAGCTCCCCCTAAATTTGTGCATTATTTAAGATTTGCGTTTGAATGCAAATGCACAATCGATTAGGATCATGGGTCACTCTTCCATGTCACATACATCTTGGTGGAGCGCACAAAATGATAAGAATGAATAGCATGCACCCAATCACCAAGATATGAGTAAGTGATCATACAAGATATGAATAGAATATGATAAGCATCAAGCACACATTAAGCATAGTATGACCAAGCACTCATCAAGATAGAGCAAACGTAGTATCAAACACACGAAATGTCTCAAAGAACTCAAAAGTATCTCAAGGAAAACCGCAAACGAAAGAGCAAAAACGAGCACTCTCTCTCTCGAGTCCTATGATCTATACAATTTCTCCCCTTTGGCAACAAGTTACCAAAAGTTCGAAGGTATAGAGCTAATCGTCACTAGGGACTCTGCTGGCGGCTCTGTCTGCGTCGATGGAGTGGAGATAGCTGCATCTGCAAAGCTTCTGAAGTCTGTGGAGCTGGAGGAGTGATCTTGGGCTGGTCTTTGGGCCGATGGAGCTGTGGGAGGTGCTTGATGTAGTAGCCCAGGGTGCATCCTTTGGAATAGCAGCTGATCTGGGCTTTGTGGGCCTTGGAGCAGGCTGCTCATAGTCATCTGGACCATATCACCTTCCATCTCCTTCATGAGCTCTGCCTTCTCCCTCTTCGCTTCCTCAATGTCCGCCTCAAGCTTGTTGGCGGTGACTGCACTTGATCGACTTGACATCCAGAGCATGGAACTTATCTTCAACTATCCTCTCAAGACTCTCCACGAGATCGCACTATGCTGGCCAGCGTAGTTCAATTCTCGAGTGGCTTCAAGAAGTTGTTCTCCAACGCTCTTGGGCTTTCTTTGCTGCTTCCTTTTCAGCTTTAGCTTGTTTGGCGCTTCAGACTTTGCATGTCCTTCGACGGATGTGGGAGCATCCTCGGTCATCACAACTTCATTATCTTCATGTTCAGGCTGCAATGGCAAGTGGGGTCTATCCAACGGTAGGTGTCCGTGCCAAACTTGGCATTAATGAGCATCTGAATATGCGAGCAAACCCACACGACCTCTTACAGTCTGCTGCTGTCCTCTTGATAGTCTCTACTATCGTGTCCATCACCTTAAAAGGTGTCTTCGATCCGAATGTGCAGCATGTTGATAGAGTAGCCTCTTATCATGCGGTGGTCTCGACTTAGGCATCAAGGTATGCCTCGAAATGGTGTTAGTGGTTGGGAGACCTGCTCAAGATGATAAACTGATCCAAGCTTCCATATCTCAACATCCTTGTCGGTACCTCATTGTACATGTTCTTCATAGACTCGTGATTCTTCTTTGGAATGCCATAGACATCAACATCATCATCCCTTGATATTTGGTGCATTCAGCAACGCTCTCCATTCCTCAACAGTTGAATGGAATCTCGTCCTTCATCATCCATACAATTACGCCATCCGGATAGAAGTGTGCGGTGGCATAGAACCGCATGATCATCTCATCATTCCAAGCGGTCGATTTCGACCAACAAACTCAGCAACTCCACATGCGGTGAAGCTCTCATGCACATGTGGGAAATAGTCTCTGTGCTCTTCACTTGTCGATGTAATCCCGCCTACATATCTGGTGTCAAGAACGATTGGCTTCTTATCCATGAGCACTGTCTCATAGAAATCTTGTTGCTCTCGGTGTGGAACCTAGAGTCAACAGCTGTCCTTCTCTGGTGGCATATGGATCAACTTGCCTCCATAGCCCGAGACCTTTGTCCTTCCTTTCCTTCATATTTTCAGCTCGAGGATGAGCATCATTATGAACGGCAATTTCATGCGAGCTTTAGCAAAACATGTGCCTCTTCATCGATTCAGCGGTGGCACATTGTCCTTCTTCTTCTCTGAAGCGGTATGTTTCTCACAGTTTTCTTTGGCTTGGCAGCAGGTTTGGCTTGGGCTGCCTTTCTTTGGGAGCTGATGGCTTAGCTTTTGTGGGTGCTCCTGCCTCGATGGCATCTCCCATCAACTTTTGCTTCGAGGAGGCTGGGGTGCTTCCTCATCTGAGTCATCATCGCTTCTTCATGAACTAGCCTCTTCCTCTTGGAAGTTTTCTTGATCTTCTTGGAGGTTTCTTCTTCCATGCTCAGCTTCTTTGCAATGTGGATTTCTTCACCTTGCTGGTGCCTTTCTTTGTTTGTTGCCCTTGATAGCCCTTGGCAACCACTTGCCTTTTTGGCTTGGAAGAAATCTCCTCATCTGCAACAAAGTCTGAGTCTTCCTCATCAGAATTCCTCTTCTTCCTGGCCCTGGTGGCAGCTGCAGGCAAACCACTTGGAGTGCTTCTCTCTCCATCATCTGAAAAACTGCTTGCTTCAGGACTTGTCACTTGCCTCGGAATCTCAATCGGCGATTCAGACTTGTTCTGGCTGTCACTTGCATCAGACATGACTGACAACCTGTGAAAAGAATAGGTGTAGGCAGAATAGAAGAGTTATCACAAACTGCAGAGGATTTTGCAAAATAAATGAGTTCAAACATTAGTTTTAGGTTTTCACAGAATGCATTTCGGTCTGACCGAGTCTAAAAATTCGGTGAATCCGAAGTGCCTAAACAGACCATACACACCACTTTCGGTTGGACCGAAATGGGTTTCGGTCTAGCCGAGAGCACTAGGGTTTCACTAAATCTTCACTTCGGTCTTACCGATTTGCACAACTCGGTTTAACCGAAAAGTGCAGTGCAATGGCCAGAGGCCAAATCGGTCAGTCCGAGAATGTAGAATCGGTCACACCGAGATGTGTTCGGCGGAAACCTAACACTAAAATTTTCACTCGAATTTTGTTCTATGATCTAATCTGCTGGATAGGAAGATTTCAATCTTGGCAAGAAGCTAGGCAAAACCTATCGTGCATAGAATCAGTGGTTGAAGAACGAGAGGGATGAAACTCACCCAATCTGGTGGAGTTTCACTACGGCGGCAACGGCGCGACGAGATTGTCCGTTGACGGCGATGGAGACCCGCGGCGAGGGCGCACAGGCGACGGCGGAGACGATCCAAAGACCACGGCGACGGCAGCGAAGGGTTTGAGGCGAGGCGTTTGAAGAAGTAATCAGCGCTGCTGTCCTCGGGTATATATACCCTTCGGTGTCGGTGGGACCGAGTTGGAAAACTTCGGTGGGACCGAGATGGTTAATGCGTGCGATTACTCACTTCGATCACGCCGAAATTGTAACTTCGGTTTCACCGAGGTGAAAACCTAGATCAATCCAAGTGACTTGGTCCGTCCGATTTGAGTATATTGGTTTGACCGAAAGTACTTAGAAGGTTTTGGAATTTAGGCTTTTGACGGATCGGTGGCTCCGAGTGCTCCTCACTCGGTCTCGTCCAAAAAGTCTTGTTCAAAGTTTGTGATATAAGCATGAATAGAGTTTGAGACAAGAAAGCATAGATAGCTAGGGAGGAACTTAGGCATTCTTGTCCATCCATTTGGTCAGAAAGAAAAATCCAAAAGACCAAAGCAACAAATGGATGTCCTCGAATGGATAAAATCATGCATCCAACATGCTCACACAATAAGATAGCAAATAAAATATGTGTCAAACATGCACAAACAAAACACTAGCTATTAGCACACAATTTGGCGATGACTAGGTCATCTATATATGAGTATATTGACTTAGGAGTCAAATGAGAACATTTGATCATAGGTCATACTCATCGTTTAAGCACAAGTGGGGTTACCACTTTTCCATAAAACGTTAATGTGTTCACATCATTAGAAGATGCTTTAGCTCAATTCTTTAGAGCAAAGCTCCCCCTTGATGTGAGAACCCCTTTTAAAGGGTCAAACTAACCTTGGGTTGTCGTTGAAGACTTCATGTAGATGTTGAAGATGTGGGTGCTCAATGTTGATGAAGATCACCAAGAGTTGGGAGCAATCCTTTGGATTCGGGCACTTTCAATACCTACATGGGTTAGTCCCACAAGGAACAAACAAGGATATCCATGGACATAAATTGAAGTACACAATAGATGATGTCCATGAAAGCAATGATTACCTTGTCCCTTGACTTACCAACATGAGGATTTGTGACTCCATGAACTAGTGTAAGATGTGGAAGTTGATTACACAAGTTCTTTGCCAAAATGAATGTGAGTGAAGTATGTTGGCGGAGTCACCCTCAAGAACTCTCTAGTTCTTTTTCTTCGGGATCCACATCATCTTGATGGGAATCCTTGGGGTAGTAGTTGAGCTTGTCGAAGTAGAACTTGAAGTTGCCTTGGGAACCCACTTGACAATGGCCTTGGGTGCTTCAATGAATGCATCAATCTCCTCTTGAAACTTGTCCTTGCCTTTTAGCTTGTGGTCTTGTGGTGGAAGGTCATCTTGAGCTTGTTCCACATTGGAAGAAGTAGGATCATACTTCTCCTCTTGAGAAACAAACTTTGGAGTGGGATATTGACCTTCTTCCCATTCAACACCCTCGGCATTGAACTTTCGCTCAAAACCAATTCCTTGATTCTTCCGGTGTCTCCCTTGTTTGCGAACAATTTCCTCAAAGCTCTTGCTTCCGCAAGACTCTTGTAGACACCTTTCTATAATCCCTTTCAATAGACTATTTTCTTGCTCAAGTGAAACTTGGCTTGAAACATTGTTAGTGGAATCAAGAGAATTACTAGAAGTAACAACATTTGATTTAGCATGATTATTGTTACTACTAGATGAAGAATTTTTCTTATGCTTGTCATGCTTAGTTTTAATAGGTGGCAAGAAATTAGACAAGAGAAGTCGTTTGGCAAGATATGAAGAACTCTTCTTTCGAAGATCGTCATTGATAGCTTTTAGAAACTCATGTTCTTGCTCTAGATTGAGCTTCTCGAAGCGTAGCTTCTCATGAGATCTTAGGAGCTCTCTATGATCTTCTTGTGTTGTTTCATGAGTTAACTTAAGAGTGTTTAGTTCTTTAGTTAGACGCTCAATCTCCTTCATAGCATTGTCATTCGACTCTTCTCGACTATAAAGACTATTAGCATGTTCATCATTACTAAGCTCGCTAGATTTGTCATGTAAAAGCTCATCTTCACCAAGCAAGTCATCCTCATCACTATCAAAGTCAATAAACTCAGGGTGTGATACCTTGGGGCCTTTTGCCATGAAGCATCTTCCAATTCCCTCATTTGGTGAATCAAATATGTCATAGGAGTTGGAGTTAGAGGACACGAGAGCAAGACCGCAACACCTTCATCTTGATCAGTATTCGGAGTTGGAGTGATAGCTTCTTTCGAGTGATTGTCGAGTCGGGCCGGAAACCCATTCACCAACATGAGCTTGATGTTTTCTTCTTGTGTAGCTCCTTGATGACTTGTCTTTCCTTTCCGAATCCTTGCTTCTCCGAGAGGATCTTCGTTCATAACGATCATCTCTACTCCTTCTCTCTTTTCGGCGACTCTTCTCTTGAGCTTCTTCTTCTTGGAGATTCTTCTCTTCTCTTGTGGGAGTCGAACACTCATTTGAGTAGTGTCCGGTCTTCCACAATTGTAGCAGTTTCGATCACGACTAGAAGATCTCTTTTCATCATATGATCTAGACTTTGAGCTTCTTTCCTTGCTTCTACTCTTGTAGAATTTGTTGAAATTCTTCACCATTAGGCTTATCTCTTCATTGGAAACTAGCTTGTCACTTGAGGTTGTGGGAGCTTCAACTGCAGCTTTGTAAGCACCACTTGACTTGTTGTGAAGCTCTTCCTTGTCTTTAAGTGTCATCTCATGAGCAACAATCCTTCCAATGACTTGGTAGGCTTGAGATCTTTGTAGTTTGGCATCATTTGGATCAAAGTGCACACGGTGTCATACTTTCCATCCAAAGCTCTGAGAATCTTCTTGATGATGAATCGGTCGGTCATTTCTTCGCTTCCTAAGCCTGCCATCTCATTAGTGATGAGAGCAAGCCTAGAGTACATTTCAGCGACTCCTTCACCTTCCTTCATCTTGAACTTGTCAAGCTGACCTTGAAGAACATCTAGCTTTGATTCCTTCACGGACTCGGTACCTTCGTGCATTTCACCAAAGTATCCCAAATCTCTTTTGCATTCTCAAGACGGCTGATCTTGTTGAACTCCTCGGGACACAAAGCATTGAAGAGAATGTCACAAGCTTGAGCATTGTTCTGTAACATCCGCAACTCATCCGCTGTAGCTTCGCGATCCGGAACTTTTCCTTCCTCGAAGAACTCACCTTGCAAGCCAACACAAATAATGCCCCATGCGGCAGGGTTATGTCCAAGAATATGCATTTTCATTTTGTGCTTCCAACTAGCAAAATTTGAACCATCAAATTAAGGACCCCTACGGAAATTACCCTCACTAGACGCCATACTCTCCTAGGTTGTGAAACCAAGCTTATGGAATCCAATGCAATGGAAACCAATCCAATGGAGACCAAAGCTCTGATACCACTTGTAGGATCGGAAGTATGTCTAGAGGGGGGGTGATTAGACTACTTGACAACTTAAAAGTTTAGCCTTTTGATTAGGGTAAGTTTTTAGCAAGTTCACAATGATGACCAAGTCAAGTATCACCCTACACATGCAATTCTAGAGTTGTGGCAGCGGAAAGTAAATTGCACATGTAGTAAATAAGAGGTGGAGAAGAGCAAACGCAATTTGGAGACACGGAGATTTTTCTCGTGGTTCCGATAGGTGGTGCTATCGTCAATCCACGTTGATGGAGACTTCAACCCACGGAGGGTAACGGCTGCGAGAGTCCACGGAGGGCTCCACCCACAAAGGGTCCACGAAGAAGCAACCTTGTCTATGCCATCATGGCCTACGTCCACGGAGGACTAGCCTTACTCGGGGTAGATCTTCACGAAGTAGGCGATCTCCTTGCCCTTAGAAACTTCTTGGTTCAACTCCACATCTTGACGGAGGCTCCCAAGCGACACCTAACCAATCTAGGAGGCACCACCCTCCAAAAGGTAATAGATGGTGTTGGTGATGATGAACTCCTTGCTCTTGTGCTTCAAATGATAATCTCCCCAACACTCAACTCTCCTCACTGATTTGGCTGTGGTGGAGGAAGGATTGAGTGGAAAGCAACTTGGGAAGGCTAGAAATCAAGTTTCATATGGTGGGAGTGGAGCAACTTGATCTCAACACAAGGGTAGGTAGTTTTCTTCTCGAAATGTAAGGTAGGAGTGGTAGTTCTTTCGATGGCTCTCTCCACGAATGAAGAGGAGGTGGAGGGTATTTATAGCCTCCACACAAAATCCAACCGTTACACACATTTGACCAATCTCGGTCGGACCGAAGTTGACAACTCGGTGAGACCGAAAGTTCAAATCTTGTGAGCGTTGGGATTTTCGTGGGACCGAAAATACAATCTCGGTTAGTCCGATTCTTCCAAAGTCTAGGGTTTGCCAATCTCGGTGGGACCGACTTTCTCATCTCGGTGACACCGATTTGAGTACAGAAGGTTACAGAAGCTTGGCAACACCAATTTCGGTATGACCGAGTTTGGAATCGGAAAATCCGACATTCTTAGGGTTTGGGTATATGGCTGAGGTGGTTCATCTCGGTGTGACTGAGTTTATGGAATCGGTGGGACCGAGATTACTTATGGGTTTATGTTGGAATGAAAGATTGCTGATAGTTTGAGAGATAAATCACTAAGCACTTTGAGCAACCAGATCATCATCATAACCTCATCCCTTTAATAGTATTGGCTTTCCTATGGACTCAATGTGATCTTGGATCACTAAACCAAAAATAGAGTCTTGAGCTTTTGCCAATGTTTTCCTTAGCATTTTGAGGGGTCCACATCATCACCATTGCCATACCCATATCACTGAACTTTCTGAAATATTCTCAAGAAATAATTAGTTAAATGATATATATGTTGTTATTAATTACCAAAACCACCCGGGGATTAGTTGCACTTTCAATCTCCCCCTTTTTGGTAATTGATGACAACATATAGATCAAAGCTTCGACAAATGATATAATCAATGAATAACATCGTCGCTTTGAGAAGTATGTGATAAGCAAGAGCTCCCCCTAAATTTGTGCATTATTTAAGATTTGCGTTTGAATGCAAATGCACAATCGATTAGGATCATGGGTCACTCTTCCATGTCACATACATCTTGGTGGAGCGCACAAAATGATAAGAATGAATAGCATGCACCCAATCACCAAGATATGAGTAAGTGATCATACAAGATATGAATAGAATATGATAAGCATCAAGCACACAGTTTCAGGCTTAGGACCAGACTTGGGTTTCTTCTCTTGAGCAGCAACTTGCTTGACGTTCTTTTTGAAGTTCCCCTTCTTCTTCCCTTTGCCCTTCTTCTTGAAACTAGTGGTCTTGTTAACCATCAACAATTGATGCTCCTTCTTGATTTCTACCTCCGCGCTTTCAAAGATCGCGAAGAGCTCGAATAGTCTTGTTCATCCCTTGCAAATTATAGTTCATCACGAAGCTCTTGTAGCTTGGTGGCGTGATTGGAGAATTACATCAATGACACTATCATCGTGAAGATTAACTCCCGCTTGAATCAAGTGATTATTATACCCGACATTCGAGTATGTGTTCACCGACGTAACTATTCTCCTCCATCTTGCAGCTATAGAACTTATTGGAGACTTCATATCTCTCAATCTGGCATTTGCTTGAAATATTAACTTCAACTCTGGAACATCTCATATGCTCCATGACGTTCAAAACGTCGTTGAAGACCCGGTTCTAAGCCGTAAAGCATGGCACACTGAACTATAGAGTAGTCATCAGCTTTGCTCGCCAGACGTTCTTAACGTCGTTAGTTGCATCAAGAAGCAGGCTCGGCACCCAACGGTGCTTCCAGGGCGTAACTCTTCAGGCAGCAATGAGGATAATCCTCGAAGTTACGGACCCGATCCGTGTAATTGCTACCATCATCTTTCAACTTTGCTTTCTCAAGGAACGCATTAAAATTCAACCGAACAACAAAGACGAGCCATCTATCTACAAACAAACATAGACAAGCAAGATACTATCGGTACTAAGTTCATGATAAATTTAAGTTCAATTAATCATATTACTTAAGAACTCCCACTTAGACGACATCTCTCTAGTCATCTAAGTGATCACGTGATCCAAATCAACTAAACCATAACCGATCATCACGTGAGATGGAGTAGTTTTCAATGGTGAACATCATTATGTTGATCATATCTACTATATGATTCACGCTTGACCTTTCGGTCTCCGTGTTCCGAGGCTATATCTGCATATGCTAGGCTCGTCAAGTTTAACCTGAGTATTCTGCGTGTGCAAAATTGGCTTGCACCCGTTGTAGATGGACGTAGAGCTTATCACACCCGATCATCACGTGGTGTCTCGGCACGACGAACTTTGGCAACGGTGCATACTCAGGGAGAACACTACTTGATAATTTTAGTGAGAGATCATCTTAAAATGCTACCGTCAATCAAAGCAAGATAAGATGCATAAAGGATAAACATCACATGCAATCAATATAAGTGATATGATATGGCCATCAGCATCTTGTGCTTGTGATCTCCATCTTCGAAGCACCTACATGATCACCATCGTCACCGGCGCGACACCTTGATCTCCATCGTAGCATCGTTGTCGTTTACGCCATCTATTGCTTCTACGACTATCGCTACCGCTTAGTGATAAAGTAAACCAATTATAGGGCGTTTGCATTTCATACAATAAAGCGACAACCATATGGCTCCTGCCGGTTGCCGATAACTTCGGTTACAAAACATGATCATCTCATACAATAAAATATAGCATCACGTCTTGACCATATCACTTCACAACATGCCCTGCAAAAACAAGTTAGACGTCCTCTACTTTGTTGTTGCAAATTTTACGTGGCTGCTACGGGCTTAGCAAGAACCGTTCTTACCTACGCATCAAAACCACAACGATATTTTGTCAAATAGACTCCGTTTTAACCTTCACAAGGACCGGGCGTAGCCACACTCGGTTCAACTAAAGTGAGAGATACAGACACCCGCTAGTCACTCTTTAAGCACGAGTGCTCGTAACGGTGAAACTAGTCTCGCGTAAGCGTACGTGTAATGTCGGTCCGGGCCGCTTCATCTCACAATACCGCTGAACCAAAGTATGACATGCTGGTAGGCAGTATGACTTATATCGTCCACAACTCACTTGTGTTCTACTTGTGCATATAACATAAACGCATAAAACCTAGGCTCGGATGCCACTGTTGGGGAACGTAGTAATTTCAAAAAATTTCCTACGTACACGCAAGATCATGGTGATGGCATAGCAACGAGAGGGGAGAGTGTTCGCCCACGCACTCGTGAGACCGTAAGCGGAAGCGTTAGCACAACGCGGTTGATGTAGTCGTACGTCTTCACGATCCGACCGATCCAAGCACCGAACGTACGGAGCCTCCGAGTTCAGCACACGTTCAGCTCGATGACGTCCCTCGAACTCCGATCCAGCCGAGTGTCGAGGGAGAGTTCTGTCAGCACGACGGCATGGTGACGATCTTGATGTTCTACCGGCGCAGGGCTTCGCCTAAGCTTCGCGACGATATGATCGAGGTGGAATATGGTGGAAGGGGGCACCGCACACGGCTAAGGAACGATCCGTAGATCAACTTGTGTGTCTATGGGGTGCCCCCTGCCCCCGTATATAAAGGAGCAAGGGGAGGGGTGCGGCCGGCCCTAGGAGGAGGTGCGCCGGAGGAGTCCTACTCCCACCGGGAGTAGGACTCCCCCCTTTCCTAGTTGGATTAGGACTTGGGGGGAGGGAAAGAGGGAGGGGGCGCGCCTCTCCTTGTCCTATTCGGACTAGGGGAGGGGGCGCGCCTGCCCCGCCGCCCTTCCTCTTCTCCCTCATGGCCCACTAAGGCCCATTAACCCCGGAGGGTTCCGTAACCCCGGTGTTCCTAGAAAATCCGATTTCACCCGAACCTTTCCGAAGTCCAAACATAGGCTTCCAATATATCAATCTTTATGTCTCGACCATTCCAAGACTCCTCGTCATGTCCGTGATCACATCCGGGACTCCGAACAAACTTCGGTACATCAAAACTTATAAACTCATAATAAAACTGTCATCGAAACATTAAGCGTGCGGACCCTACGGGTTCGAGAACTATGTAGACATGACCTAAAACCATTCTCGGTCAATAACCAATAGAGGGACCTGGATGCCCATATTGGTTCCTACATATTCTACGAAGATCTTTATCGGTCAAACCGCATAACAACATACTTTGTTCCCTTTGTCATCGGTATGTTACTTGCCCGAGATTTGATCGTCGGTATCCAATACCTAGTTCAATCTCATTACCGGCAAGTCTCTTTACTCATTCCGTAATACTTCATCTCATAACTAACTCATTAGTCACATGCTTGCAAGGCTTAGGTGATGAGTATTACCGAGAGGGCCCAGAGATATCTCTCCGACAATCGGAGTGACAAATCCTAATCTCGAATTATGCCAACCCAACATGTACCTTCGGAAACACCTGTAGAGCACCTTTATAATCACCCAGTTACTTGTGACGTTTGGTAGCACACAAAGTGTTCTTCCGGTAAACGGGAGTTGCACAATCTCATAGTTGCAGGAACTTTGTATAAGTCATGAAGAAAGCAATAGCAGTATACTAAACGATCAAGTGCTAGGCTAACAGAATGGGTCATGTCAATCACATCATTCTTCTAATGATGTGATCCTACTAATCAAATGACAACACATGTCTATGGTTAGGAAACATAACCATCTTTGATTAATGAGCTAGTCAAGTAGAGGCATACTAGTGACTATAGTTTTGTCTATGTATTCACACATGTATCATGTTTCCGGTTAATACAATTCTAGCATGAATAATAAACATTTATCATGATATGAGGAAATAAATAATAACTTTATTATTGCCTCTAGGGCATATTTCCTTCAAAATCCTATTCCCAGTGGGAGTAGGACTCCTCCAGGGCGTGCCATAGAGGGCCTGCCCTTCCCCCTCCTCCACTCCTTTATATACGGGGGAGGGGGGCACCCCATAGACACACAAGTTGATCATTGATCTCTTAGCCGTGTGCAGTGCCCCCTCCACCATAATCCACCTCGGTCATATCATTGCAGTGCTTAGGCGAAGACCTGTGCTGGTAGCTTCATTATCACTGTCATCACGCCGTCGTGCTGACGAAGCTCTCCCTCGACACTCTGCTAGATCGTGAGTTCGCGGGACGTCACCGAGCCGAACGTGTGCAGATCGCGGAGGTGCCGTACTTTTGGTACTAGGATCGGTCGGATCGTGAAGACGTACGACTACATCAACCGCGTTGTCATAACGCTTCCACTTACGGTCTACGAGGGTATGTGGACAACACTCTCCCGCTCGTTGCTATGCATCACCATGTTCTTGCGTGTGCGTAGGAAATTTTTGAAATTAATGCATTCCCCAACAGTGGCATCCGAGCCAGGTTACTGCGCAGATGTTATATGCACGAGTAGAACACAAGTGAGTTGTGAGCGATAATAGTCATACTGCTTACCAGCATGTCATACTTTGATTCGGTGGTATTGTTGGATGAAGCACCCAGGCGTACGCTTACGCGAGACTGGTTCTACCGACGTGCTTTGCACACAGGTGGCTGGCGGGTGTCAGTTTCTCCAACTTTAGTCGAATTGAGTGTGGCTACGCCCGGTCCTAGTTGAAGGTTAAAACAACACATACTTGAGGAAAAATCGTTGTGGTTTTGATGCGTAGGTAAGAACGGTCCTTGCTCAGCCCATAGCAGCCACGTAAAACTTGCAACAACAAAGTAGAGGACGTATAACTTGTTTTTGTAGGGCATGTTGTGATGTGATATGGTCAGGACATGATGCTAAATTTTATTGTATGAGATGATCCTGTTTTGTAACAGAGTTATCAGCAACTGGCAGGAGCCATATGGTTGTCGCTTTATTGTATGCAATACAATCGCCCTATAATTGGTTTTACTTTATCACTAAGCGGTAGCGATAGTCGTAGAAACAATAGTTGGCGAGACTGCAACGATGCTACAATGGAGATCAAGGTGTCGCGCCGGTGACAATGGTGATCATGACGGTGCTTTGGACATGGAGATCAAAGGCACAAGATGATGATGGACATATCATATCAGTTACATTGATTGCATGTGATGTTTATCCTTTATGCATCTTATTTTGCTTAGTTCGACGGTAGCATTATAAGATGATCTCTCACTAAATTTCAAGGTACAAGTGTTCTCCCTAAGTATGCACCGTTGCGAAAGTTCGTCGCACGAGACACCACGTGATGATTGGGTGTGATAAGCTCTACGTTCACATACAACGGGTGCAAGCCAGTTTTGCACACGCAGAATACTCGGGTTAAACTTGACGAGCCTAGCATATGCAGATATGGCCTCGGAACACTAAGACCGAAAGGTCGAGCGTGAATCATATAGTAGATATGATCAACATAGTGATGTTCACCATTGAAAACTACTCCATCTCACATGATGATCGAACATGGTTTAGTTGATTTGGATCACGTGATCACTTAGATGATTAGAGGGATGTCTATCTAAGTGGGAGTTCTGAAGTAATATGATTAATTGAACTTTAATTTATCATGAACTTAGTACCTGATAGTATTTTGCATGTCTATGTTGTTGTAGATCAATGGCCCGTGCTACTGTTCCTTTGAATTTTAATGCATTCCTTGAGAAAGTTAAGTTGAAATATGATGGTAGCAATTACATGGACTGGGTTCGTAACTTGAGGATTATCCTCATTGCTGCACAGAAGAATTACGTCCTAGAAGCACCGCTAGGTGCAAGACCCGCTGTAGGAGCAACGCCAGACGTTGTGAACGTCTGGCAGAGCAAAGCTGATGACTACTTGATAGTTCAGTGTGCCATGCTTTATGGCTTAGAACCGTGACTTCAACGATGTTTTCAACGTCATGGAGCATATGAGATGTTCCAGGAGTTGAAGTTAATATTTCAAGCAAATGCCCGGATTGAGAGATATGAAGTCTCCAATAAGTTCTATAGCTGCAAGATGGAGGAGAATAGTTCTGTTAGTGAACATATACTCAAAATGTCTGGGTATAACAACCACTTGATTCAGCTGGGAGTTAATCTTCTTGATGATAGTGTCATTGACAGAATTCTTCAATCACTGCCACCAAGCTACAAGAGCTTCGGGATGAACTATAATATGCAAGGGATGAACAAGACAATTCCCGAGCTCTTCGCAATACTAAAGGCTGCGGAGGTAGAAATCAAGAAGGAGCATCAAGTGTTGATGGTCAACAAGACCACCAGTTTCAAGAAAAAGGGTAAAGGGAAGAAGGGGAACTTCAAGAAGAACGGCAAGCAAGTTTCTACTCAAGTGAAGAAGCCCAAGTTTGGACCTAAGCCTGATACTGAGTGCTTCTACTGCAAGTGGACTGGTCACTGGAAGTGGAACTGCCCCAAGTATTTGGCGGATAAGAAGATGGCAAGGAGAACAAAGGTATATGTGATATACATGTTATTGATATGTACCTAACTAATGCTCGCAGTAGCACCTGGGTATTTGATACTGGTTCTGTTGCTAATATTTGCAACTCAAAACAGGGACTAAGTATTAAGCGAAGATTGGCTAAGGACGAGGTGATGATGCGCGTGGGAAATGGTTCCAAAGTCGATGTGATTGCGGTCGGCACGCTACCTCTACATCTACCTTCGAGATTAGTTTTAGACCTGAATAATTGTTATTTGGTGCCAGCGTTGAGCATGAACATTATATCTGGATCTTGTTTGATGCGAGACGGTTATTCATTTAAATCTGAGAATAATGGTTGTTCTATTTATATGAGTAATATCTTTTATGGTCATGCACCCTTGAAGAGTGGTCTATTTTTATTGAATCTCGATAGTAGTGACACACATATTCATAATATTGAAGCCAAAAGATGCAGAGTTGATAATGATAGTGCAACTTATTTGTGGCACTGCCGTTTGGGTCATATTGGTGTAAAGCGCATGAAGAAACTCCATTCTGATGGAATTTTGGAATCACTTGATTATGAGTCACTTGGTACTTACGAACCATGCCTCATGGGCAAGATGACTAAAACTCCGTTCTCCGGAACAATGGAGCGAGCAACAGATTTTTTGGAAATCATACATACTGATGTATGTGGTCCGATGAATATTGAGGCTCGCGGCGGGTATCGTTATTTTCTCACCTTCACAGATGATTTGAGCAGATATGGGTATATCTACTTGATAAAACATAAGTCTGAAACATTTGAAAAGTTCAAAGAATTTCAGAGTGAAGTGGAAAATCATCGTAACAAGAAAATAAAGTTTCTACGATCTGATCGTGGAGGAGAATATTTGAGTTACAAGTTTGGTCTTCATTTGAAACAATGCGGAATAGTTTCGCAACTCACGCCACCTAGAACACCACAACGTAATGGTGTGTCCTAACATCGTAGCTGCACTTTATTAGATATGGTGCGATCTATGATGTCTCTTACTGATTTACCGCTATCATTTTGGGGGTATGCTTTAGAGACAGTTGCATTCACGTTAAATAGGGCACCATCTAAATCCGTTGAGACGCCTCCTTATGAACTGTGGTTTGGCAAGAAACAAAAGTTCCCGTTTCTTAAAGTTTGGGGCTGCAATGCTTATGTGAAAAAGCTTCAACCTGATAAGCTCGAACCCAAATCGGAAAAATGTGTCTTTATAGGATACCCTAAGGAGACTGTTGGGTACACCTTCTATCAAAGATCCGAAGGCAAGATATTCGTTGCTAAGAGTATATCCTTTCTAGAGAAGGAGTTTCTCTCGAAAGAGGTGAGTGGGAGGAAAGTAGAACTTGATGAGGTAACTGTACCTGCTCCCTTATTGGAAATTAGTTCATCACAGAAATCAGTTCATGTGATCCCTACACCAATTAGTGAGGAAGCGGATGATAATGATCATGAAACTTCAGATCAAGTTACTACCGAACCTCGTAGGTCAACTAGAGTAAGATCCGCACCAGAGTAGTACGGTAATCCTGTTCTGGAGGTCATGTTACTTGACCATGACGAACCTACGAACTATGAGGAAGTGATGATGAGCCCAGATTCCGCAAAATGGCTTGAGGCCATGAAATCTGAGATGGGATCCATGTATGAGAACAAAGTGCGGACTTTGGTTGACTTGCCCGATGATCGGCAAGCCATCGAGAATAAATGGATCTTCAAGAAGAAGACTGACGCTGATGGTAATGTTACTGTCTACAAAGCTCGACTTGTTGCGAAAGGTTTTCGACAAGTTCAAGGAGTTGACTACAATGAAACCTTCTCACCCGCAGCGATGCTTAAGTCTGTCCGAATCATGTTAGCAATTGATGCATTTTATGATTATGGAATTTGGCAAACGGATGTAAAGACTGCATTCCTGAATGGATTTTTGGAAGAAGAGTTGTATATGATGCAACCCGAAGGTTTTATCAATCGAAAGGATGCTAACAAAGTGTGCAAGGTCTAGCGATCCATTTATTGACTGGTGCAAGCCTCTCGGAGTTGGAATAAACGTTTTGATAGTGTGATCAAAGCATATGGTTTTATATAGACTTTTGGAGAAGCCTGTATTTACAAGAAAGTGAGTGGGAGCTCTGTAGCATTTCTTATATTATATGTGGATGACATATTATTGATTGGAAATGATATAGAATTTCTGGATAGCATAAAAGGATATTTGAACAAGAGTTTTTCCATGAAAGACCTCGGTGAAGCTGCTTATATATTGGGCATTAAGATCTATAGAGATAGATCAAGACGCTTAATTGGACTTTCACAAAGCACATACCTTGATAAAGTTTTGAAGAAGTTCAAAATGGATCAAGCAAAGAAAGGGTTCTTGCCTGTGTTACAAGGTGTGAAGTTGAGTCAGGCTCAATGCCCGACCACTGCAGAAGATAGAGAGAAAATGAAAGATGTTCCCTATGCTTTAGCCATAGGCTCTATCATGTATGCAATGCTGTGTACCAGACCTGATGTGTGCCTTGTGCTACGTCTTGAGCTTGCATTGGTTTTCCTCCAAGAGGAGAGGGTGATGCAGCAAAGTGTAGCGTAAGTATTTCCCTCAGTTTTGAGAACCAAGGTATCAATCCAGTAGGAGGCTCCTCAAAAGTCCCACGCACCTACACAAACAAACTGAGAACTCGCAACCAACGCAATAAAGGGGTTGTCAATACCTTCACGGCCACTTGCGAAAGTGAGATGTAATAAAGATAGTATGATAAGATAAATATATTTTTGGTATTTTGTAATATAGATGCAAAAAGTAAAGATGCAAATAAAGGTAGATTGAAAGCAAATATGATAGGAGATAGACCTGGGGGCCATAGGTTTCACTAGAGGCTTCTCTCAAGATAGCATAAGTATTATGGTGGGTGAACAAATTACTGTCGAGCAATTGATAGAAAAGCGCATAGTTATGAGATTATCTAGGCATGATCATGTATATAGGCATCACGTCCATAACAAGTAGACCGACTCCTGCCTGCATCTACTACTATTACTCCACACATCGACCGACTCCTGCCTGCATCTAGAGTATTAAGTTCATAAGAACAGAGTAACGCACTAAGCAAGATGACATGATGTAGAGGGATAAACACATGCAATATGATATAAACCCCATCTTGTTATCCTCGATGGCAACAATACAATACGTGTCTTGCAACCCTTTCTGTCACTGGGTAAGAACACCGCAAGATTGAACCCAAAGCTAAGCACTTCTCCCATGGCAAGAAAGACCAATCTAGTAGACCAAACCAAAATGATAATTCAAAGAGACTTGCAAAGATAACTCAATCATACATAAAAGAATTTAGAGAAGATTCAAATATTATTCGTAAATCAACTTGATCATAAACCCACAATTCATCGGATCTCGACAAACACACCGTAAAAAGAGTTTACATCGAATAGATCTCCACAAGAGAGGGGGAGAACATTGTATTGAGATCCAAAAAGAGAGAAGAAGCCATCTAGCTAATAACTATGGACCCGTAGGTCTGTGGTAAACTACTCACAACTCATCGGAGGGGTAAGGATGTTGATGTAGAGGCCCTCCGTGGTTGATTCCCCCTCCGTGAGTGCTTGAAAAGGCTCCAAGATGGGATCTCATGGATCTGAATGTTACTGGCGGTGGAAATTGTGTTTTGTGGTGCTCCTGGATGTTTTCGGGGTACGTAGGTATATATAGGAGGAAGAAGTACGTCGGTGGCCGCCCAAGGGGCCCACGAGACAGGGGGCGCGCGTCCCCTATCTCGTGGGGCCCTCGGAAGCTTCTTGACTTGCACTCCAAGCTCTCCGGATCATGTTCGTTCCAAAAATCACGCTCCTGAAGGTTTCATTCTGTTTGGACTCCGTTTGATATTCCTTTTCTTCGAAATACTGAAATAGGCAAAAAAGCAGCAATATGGGCTGGGCCTCCGGTTAGTAGGTTCGTCCCAAAAATGATATAAATGTGTAAAATAAAGCCCATAAACATCCAAAAGGGGTATTATAATAGCATGGAACAAAAAAAATTATAGATACGTTGGAGACGTATCACCTTCCTATTAGTTTAGCAAGGAGGTACCAAAGTAATCCAGGAGTGGATCACTGGACAGCGGTTAAGAACATCCTGAAATACCTGAAAAGGACTAAGGATATGTTTCTCATTTACGGAGGTGACAAAGAGCTCGTCGTAAATGGTTATGTCGATGCAAGCTTTGACACTGATCCAGATGACTCTAATTCTGCAGAACGTAGGAGGTCCGTTTCCTCCGTTCTGCAGTACGCCAGACCTCTTTTCCATCGCCTGTTTTGTCCAAGCCCTCCCGATGAACACGACCACGCATTCCGTTCCGACCCAGCCGGCTTGCTCCCCATGAAGACGACGACAATGTTGATTCTCCGTTCCGACCCAGCCATGTATGTATGCGCGAGTAGGCGTTCGAGACCCTGCCCGTATGTACTTACATGGCCATATTTTCTTTCTTGCACCCTGGCCGCTGTACGTATGTGTACATGCTACGTGCGCGCCTCTACTACGACACGTGCGCGCCTCTACATCGACCAGTATATATGTACATACACGTTCGCGACCAGAATGACAACGCTACGTACACTTCGACGAAGTGGGTCCTGACTGTCAGGCACTTCCTTGCCTACGAAGATGTAGCTGGTGGGTCCCGGCAGTCAGGGGGCCGAATCGTTTTGGTTTTTTTGCCCGGACGCACTTCCTTGCGTGCGAAGATGTAGCTGGTGGGTCCCAGCAGTCAGGGGAAACGTTTTTTTCGCGAAATACGGTGGCCCGTCCGATGGGTCCCCGCTGTCAGGTGGAGGAATAATTATTTTCCTCGTAATAAGGAGGCACTTCCTTGCTGCGGCCGTGGACCCAGCTGTCAGCCTCTCCACGTACAGTACATGTCCGATGGAAGTCGTTCCTTGACCACGTTGACCACGCCGCGCCGAGAGCACCAAGGCGGTGGATGACGGCAAGGCCTAGGAAGGGGACGACGGGGAGCCAGGGAAGACGCGGCAGCGGAAGCCTACGCGGAGAGGAGTACGAGGGTTCACTGGTTCGGCTGCGGTGTGAGGTTGCCATCGCCGCAGGGCCTGGTCAGCAGTGGGAATAGTAGGGGGCGGTGAGGCCTCTGTGGCAGCACATCGGCCACGGGAGGCAGGAGCATGCGGCACGACCGACGCTGCTTTGGGCGGCTGGAGCAAGAAGACCAGAGGTTGAAGAAGCACTACGGCCGTTGGATGGACATCGTACGGTCACTGGAGCTAGAATCGTTTATATTGACTAAGTTGACAAAGCCCACCATCCCCGTCAACTTAGTAGGCCCACAAGTCAGCCTCCCACCAAGGTGGGTCCCAGCTAGCAGGGGGTATTCATTTTTTTGTGCGTAATAAGGAGGCACTTCCGATGGGTTCGAGCTGACAGCAGGGGGAACGTTTTTTCGTGAAATACGGTGGCCCATCGGGTGGGTCCCATCAGTCAGGGGCAAACGTTTTTTTCACGAAATACTGGTGGCCCGTCCAGTGGGTCCCTGCTGTTAGGTGGAGGAATAATTATTTTCTGCGTAATAAGGAGGCACTTCCTTGCGGCTGCCGTGGACCCAGCTGTCAGCCTCTCCACGTACAGTATTCTTCCGATGGAATTCGGTCGTTGACCACATTGACCACACCGCGCCGAGAGCACCACGGCGGTGGACGACGGCGAGGCCTAGGAAGGGGACGACA
The DNA here is from genome assembly GCA_021437245.1 of Aegilops speltoides. Lineage (NCBI taxonomy): Eukaryota > Viridiplantae > Streptophyta > Magnoliopsida > Poales > Poaceae > Aegilops > Aegilops speltoides. Next base: position 512,742,727 of record CM038147.1, read on the forward strand.
CGGAGCCGGGGAAGACGAGGCAGTGGATGCCCACGCGGAGAGGATTATGAGGGTTCACTGGTTTGGCTGCGCTGCCATCGCCGCAGAATAACAAGGGGTGTGGGTGAGTGGAGTGAAGGGATGGCCTGGCCAGTGGTGGGAGTAGTATGGGGGCGGTGAGGCCTCCGCGGGAGCACAGCCGGCCACGGGAGGTAGGAGCACGCGGCACGACCGACGCTGCTTTGGGCGGCTGGAGCAAGAAGACCAGAGGTTGCAGAAGCACTACGGCCGTTGGATGGACATCGTACGGTCAGTCGAGCTAGAATCGAGCATATTGACTAAGTTGACAAAGCCCTTCATCCCCGTCAACTTAGTAGGCCCACTATACTGGGTCCCAGCTAGCAGGGGGAGTATTCATTTTTGTGTGTGTAATAAGGAGGCACTTCCTTGCGTGCGAAGATATAGCTGGTGGGTCCGAGCTGTCAGCGGCGGTAACATTTTTTTCGCGAAATACAGAGGCCCTTTCTGTGGCTCCCAGATGTCAGGTGGAGGAATCATTATTTTGCGCATAATAAGGAGGCATTTCCTTGCGTGCGGCCGTGGACCCAGCTGTCAGCCTCTCCACGTACAGTCCACTTCAGATGCATGTCGGTCATTGACCACGTTGACCACGCCACGCCGAGAGCACCAGGACGGTGGACGACGGTGAGGCCTAGGAAGGGAACGACATGGAGGCAGGGAAGACTCGAAAGTTGTTTCCCACGCGGAGGGGAGTACGACTGTCCGAGAGTTTACTGGTTTGTCTGCCGTCGCCGGAGAATAACAGCAGGTGTGGGACTATGGGTGAGTACAGGGATGACTAGGCCAGCGATGGGAGTACGGTGGGGCGGTGAGGCCTGCGCAGCAGCACAGCCAGCCGCGGGGAGGAGGGAGCAGGCAGTCCCGCCGGTGCTTGTTTGAGCGGCTGGAGTAGGAAGAGCAGAGATTGAAGAAGCACGACGGCCGTTGGATGGACATCCAACAGTATACAGGCCATCTGTGGAAAGCCTCAAATCTTTGGAAAACAGCATACAACCCATCTGCCATTATTTCAAATAATTTCCAGCCCATTTGCTAATTCTTACGGGTTTTTGGAGCCCATATTCTTTTTGTTAGCATTACAGCCCATATTGTGGCCACGGTTAAAAAATTATACGAAATTTTGCATATGTCGGTGCGGTCTGAACTGTTTTTAATCCCGAAATTTTGAGTCACATTCAGACTGATTTTAAAAATAAATGTATATCAATATAAAATCCAATAAATTGTCCACGCATCAAAATCAATGCAATTTAAAATTTCAAAATGAAAAAAAGATATTTGAAAATAATTGCCGGTTTGATGTGTTTTAAAAATGTACAGCCCATTTCTCATTACTGATAGGCCATTTTCTCGGCCAACCGAATGAAGCTCTCCTCGTCTTGAAAGATTTGCAGCCCAACAGGCCTGATAAAGCGACTTACTTGACAAATCACAAAAAAGCTGGGCTAGCCATTTTCAGAAAGAAAAAAAAACTACTAGGCTGGTCTGTGGTAAACATAAAAGAAAAGGCTGTCTAGACAGGCCAGAGTGTCCCGCACAGCCTAGTTGACACCCTGCTTCCGTCTCAAAAACAAATTAGATAAATGACACTCCGATTATGGCGATTCATAAAAATGCCACTGCAATTTCCAAACTTTGAAAAATGCCACTGCAATTTTTGCAAACTTTGGAAAACGCCACTGCAGTTTGCAAACTTTAAAAAACGCCACTCCAGACTTCAAAAAATGCCACTAGAAATGGCATTTTTCAAAGTTTGGAAATTGCAGTGGCATTTCTCGGATACACCAGATTTGGAGTGGCATTTATCAAATTAACCCAAAACAAAAATAATGGGCGAAGCTTTCGGGTCCCTGGTGTCACCGCTCGTTGTGCAATTCTCGTTTATTGACTACGTTGACAATGGCATGGGACCCGGATGTCGAAATCCACTAGGAGGAGCCATTTTTTATTGGCGTGAAAGAAGGAGGCACTTGCTTATGCATCTTGCCATGACCTTGGCGGGTCCTCGCTGTCATCCTCTCCACGTACAATCATCTCCTGATTGTGTATGCGTCAACTTGCTAGGCCCACAAGTCAGCCTCTAAACCCGTGGAGGACAAATACAACCCATTTAAAAAAATAATAGCCCATTCCATACGTTCAAATGGAAAGTTCAACATTCAGAGCAAAGAAACAGGTCTCATCCACATATAGAGTACTGAACTTCCATGTTGACAACCATCATAGCCAACTTAACTATCTACTCCCACTAATACTCTAGTAGCGTACTGAAGGAAATATGCCCTAGAGGCAATAATAAAGTTATTATTTATTTCCTTATTTCATGATAAATGTTTATCATTCATGCTAGAATTGTATTAACCGGAAACACGATACATGTGTGAATGCATAAACAAACAACATGTCACTAGCATGCCTCTACTAGACTAGCCTGTTAATAAAAGATGGTTATGTTTCCTGACCATGAACAAAGAGTTGTTATTTGATTAACGAGGTCACATCATTAGTAGAATGATCTGATTGACATGACCCATTCCATTAGCTTAGCACACGATCGTTTAGTATGTTGCTACTGCTTTTATCCATGACTTATACATGTTCCTGTAACTATGAGATTATGCAACTCCCGTTTGCCGGAGGAACACTTTGGGTGCTACCAAACGTCACAACGAATCGGGTGATTATAAAGGAGTACTACAGTGTCTCCAAAGGCAGATGTTGGGTTGGCGTATTTGAGATTAGGTTTTGTCACTCCGATTGTCGGAGAGGTATCTCTGGGCCCTCTCGGTAATACACATCATCAAGCCTTGCAAGCATTACAACTAATGAGTTAGCTGTGAGATGATGTATTACGGAACGAGTAAAGAGACTTGCCGGTAACGAGATTGAACTAGGTATTGGATACCGACGATCGAATCTCGGGCAAGTAACATACCGATGACAAAGGGAACAACGTATGTTGTTATGCGGTCCGACCGATAAAGATCTTCGTAGAATATGTAGGAACCAATATGGGCATCCAGGTCCCGCTATTGGTTATTGACCGAGAATAGTTCTAGGTCATGTCTACATTGTTCTCGAACCGTAGGGTCCGCACGCTTAAGGTTTGACGGCGCTTATTATGAGTTTATGTATTTTGATGTACCGAAGAAGTTCGAGTCCCGGATGTGATCACGGACATGACGAGGAGTATCGAAATGGTCGAGACATAAAGATTGATATATTGGGCGGCTATATTCGGACACGGAAAGGTTCGGAAGTTTCCGGAGAAAACCGGAGTGCCGGAGGGTTACCGGAACCCCGGGAAGTTATGGGCCTTAGTGGGCCAAGAGGGGAGAGAGGGGCCGCACCAGAGGTGGCGCGCCCTGTGGGAGTCCGAATAGGACAAGGAGGGGGGCACGACCCCTTTCCTCTCCTCTCCCTCTCTTTCCTTCCCCTTCTCCTTCCTAGTTGGACTAGGAGAGGGGAGTCCTACTCCAACTAGGAGGAGGACTCCCCCCTCCCTTGGCGCGCCACTAGGGCTGGCCGGCCTCCCCCTTGCTCCTTTATATACGGGGGCAGGGGGGCACCCTAGGACACAAGTTTGATCTACGGATCGTTCCTTAGCCGTGTGCGGTGCCCCCCTCCACCATATTCCACCTCGGTCATATCGTCGCGAAGCTTAGGCGGCTCGCTGCCGTAGAACATCAAGATCGTCCCACGCCGTCGTCTTGACGAACTCTCCCTCGACACTCGGCTGGATCGAGTACGAGGGGCGTCATCGAGCTGTCGTGTGTCAAGAACTCGGGCGTCGGAGTAACGGCGCCGGATCGGTCGGATCGCGAGGAGAACGTCGACTACTTCCTCTACGCCAGATCGCTTCCGCTTGGTCTCGAGTGTACGTAGACAACACTCTCCCCTCTCGTTGCTATGCATCACCATGATCTTGCGTGTGCGTAGGAAAATTTTGAAATTACTACGTTCCCCAACAAAGGGCATCCGAGCCTAGGTTTTTATGGTTTGATGTTTTTGCACGAGTAGAACACAAGTGAGTTGTGGGCGATACAAGTCATACTACCTACCAGCATGTCATACTTTGGTTCAGCGGATTGTGAGATGAAGCGGCCTGCACCGACATTACGCGTGCGCTTCGCGAGACTGGTTTCACCGCCACGAGCACTCGTTGCTTAAAGGTGACTGGTGGGTGCTGTCTCTCTCACTTTAGTTGAACTGAGTGTGGCTACGCCGGTCCTTGAGAAGGTTAAACGGAGTCTATTTGACGAAGTATCGTTGTGGTTTTGATGCGTGGGTGAGACTGGTTCTTGCTTAAGCCCGTAGCAGCCACGTAAAATTTGCAACAACAAAGTAGAGGACGCCTAACTTGTTTTTGCAGGGCATGTTGTGATGTGATATGGTCAAGACATGATGCTATATTTTATTGTATGAGATGATCATGTTTTGTAACCGGTTATCGGCAATCGCTGGAGCCATATGGTTGTCGCTTTATTGTATGCAATGCAATGCCTCGTAATGCTTTACTTCATCACTAAGCGGTAGAGATAGTCGTAGAAGCATAAGATTGGCGAGACGACAACGATGCTACGATGGAGATCAAGGTGTCGCTACCGTGACGATGGTGATCATGGTGGTGCTGCGGAGATGAAGATCACGAAGCACAAGATGATGATGACCATATCATATCACTTATATTGATTTGCATGTGATGTTTATCCTTTATGCATCTTATCTTGCTTTGATTGACGGTAGCATTATAAGATGATCTCTCACTAAATTATCAAGAAGTGTTCTCCCGAGTATGCACCGTTGCCAAAGTTCGTCGTGCCCGGACACCACGTGATGATCGGGTGTGATAAGCTCTCGTCCATCTACAACGGGTGCAAGCCAGTTTTGCACACGCAGAATACTCGGGTTATACTTGACGAGCCTAGCATATGCAGATATGGCCTCGGAACACGGAGACCGAAAGGTCGAGCGTGAATCATATAGTAGATATGATCAACATAAGATGTTCACCATTGAAAACTACTCCATTTCACGTGATGATCGGTTATGGTTTAGTTGATTTGGATCACGTGATCACTTAGATGACTAGAGAGATGTCTTTCTAAGTGGGAGTTCTTAAGTAATATGATTAATTGAGCTTAAATTTATTGTCACATCCCTAGGTCTGGTATGCACTAGGCTAGCCCTTCATGTGTGCATCATGTTTAAACTTTGAAAGAAATTTGAAATGGGGATGTTCTAACCCTAGCACCAATGGAATTCAAATAGGTTCAACCTAAAAATAATTTAGTGAATCCAAATGGCTTTCAAAAATGTTCATCATTTCTGGAAAATGCTAGAACCATAACCAGAGGTGTTGCACATTTTACTATGACATATTTGGTCACTGAATTAAATCATATGTATTTTGCATTTGGGCATTTAAATGCTAGTAAATATGTTAAATGCTCAAATAATTCTGAACTTAAGTGTGGGCTATTAGGAATAATCCCAACAGAGCCCACAATTATTTGCAGGATTTTTGGAAACGTTTTAGTATTTTTAATAAAGCCATCAAATTGCAGAAGAAATAGAAAACATTAGTAAACAGAAAAATCAGAGAGAGAACGAATCTACGTGGAGCACTTACCTCGCGCCACCTACCGGCCCAGCACCGCAGCTGGCCGGCCCAGCCCACCGCCGTCTCCTTCTCTGTCGTCTTCCTCGCGACAGAAGGACGCGGGCGCGTGCCCGGCGCGCGTGGCCACACGCCGGCCACCTCCTCCCTGCCTGGCTGCCTCCTCCTTCTCCTGGACGTCCCCCGCAACGCCACGCCACCCCCGACCCCTCTCACTCATCCCCGAGGCCCTTCTCCCCTCTGCTTCCTCTCTCTCGCCGAACCCGAGCGCCACCGTCGCCGCCGCGCTCGCTGCCACCGCGGCCATCGTCCACCCCTCGCCTCGCCGGTGCCTCCAGAAGAACCGCCGCGCCTTCTTCTTCGTCTCCACCAACCCACGTGACGCCGGAAGCCCCATAGCACTGTCCTCGCCGTCGTCTTCTCCCTCCGGACGCCGGAGATCGGCTTGCGCTCCGCCGCACTGCACCTTCCCGAGCACGCCGAGGCCACCTCTGCACTCGCCGTGAGCCCTCTTCCTCCTCCCTCTTCTCTCAAGCTCTTTTCGTCCCCTAGCTTCGTTTTGCACCGCGCCGAGAGCATCTCGCCGCCGCCATGGCATAGCCGCCGCCATACCGCACAAGCTCGCAATCGAAGCGCCACCGTTTCAAGACGCGTCAGAGTCGATCACGACCACCCGCGGCTCTGCCGTTCCTCGCATCGCCTAATCCGTCGTGCACGAACTCCGCCACCGCACTTTCTTTCGCCGCCATCGTTCGGTCCTCTCCGCGCGAGCTGATGGCTCCGTTAGATGCGGGCGAGACCAGATCTCGCCAAGCCAAAGCGCCGCTCGTTTGGTCGCGGAGGGCGAAACCCGACGCCTCCGCCGTCTCGGCTCCGCGGCGGCGAGTCATGGTCAACTCCGCGAAGTTGACCGGGTTTGACCACTTTGACCGCTCCTGCTCAGCGGCGTGTGGGCGAGCACTGCTTCATTTAGGTGCTGGATTAGTTAACACTAATTACTTTAGTTAATTAATTAATCCACTGACATGTGGGCCCATGACCCACTGACACTTTAGTTAGGATTAAATTAGCACTAACATTCCCTGTTAATTAGCCTAGTCACTGACCAGTGGGTCCCAGCCGTCAGTTTGACCTGGACCAGCCCGTTGACCTGATGACGTCACTATGAGGTCATGCTGACGCAATAATTCCTTTCTGGAATTTAAAGAAATCTTAAATGATTTAATATTTCCAGAAAATAACCAAAACTTCTAAAATTCATATAAAATCAACCGTAGCTCCAAATCAAACAAATTATATATGAAAAATTATCAGAAAAATTCAAGGAATCCATCTGTACCATTTTCATGCATGTTTGAACAATGTTTGTCCTCTGTTTGGACAAAACAAATAAAGGGCATTTAAATAATCATATATGGAGTTTGAATTTGGATCATGTATTCAAACCAACTTCATTTAAATCATAGCTAGATGCATTAGCTCAAATCACAGCATATTGCCATGTCATGATCATGCATCATATTGTAGCATTGCATTGATTGTGTTCTTTCTCAGTTGCCGGTGTTTGTCCCCTCTTGATAGACGTGGTTCCGACGATGAGTTCGATGACACCGATGAAGAAGTATAATATCTTCAGAAGTGCCAGGCAAGCAAAACCCCCATGTTCATCCCGATACAATCCCACTCTCTCGCCTGCTCTCTTTTACAGCATTAGGACAACAACGATTCATCTGTTACTTGCTGCGGTAGCTGAACCCCCTTTATCCTTTGCATGACCTGTCATTCCACAGTAAATAGATGAAACCCACTAGCATGAGTAGGAGTTGTTTGAGCCCTGTTGTGCCTACTCATACATGCTTGTTTGTCATGCCTGCTACTGCTTAGAGTTGAGTCGGGTCCGATTCATCGAGGATGAGTCGAGGTGTGTGAACATGTCCTCTTGTGTGAGCTAAGTGTGTGAACACGATTTGGTAAAGGTAGCGGTGAGAGGCCATGTAGGAGTACATGGTGGGTTGTCTCATTGAAGCCGTCCCTAGGAACTGAGTTCTGTGTTTGTGATCCATGATTCAGCTACTACCATGCATTGGGCCCTGAAATATGACCCCGCTCGACTTCTTATTCACCCTTGTCCTCTGTCCAGGAGTTGCAAGTAGTTTCTGTGCTGTGATGCGGTAGGCACGTGGCCGGGTAAACCGGGCGCCCGTTTGGTGTCACGGAACCCTGTTCACATCGTTTGGGGCTGTGAGCGAAACTTCGGCCCGAACTCCTCATAGATGGAACCCAAATAGGCGATAAACCTGGACTAGAGCCTTGAGTGTTTAGGTAGGTCGTGGTCTACACCCACGTCGGCTTTCGCTTGAAGTCTGCCGAGCACATGTCGTGTGCAGTCGCTAGGTGGTGGAAACATGTATGAAGAAGTACACCCCTGCAGGGTTAACATCATCTATTCGAAGAGCCGTGTCCGCGGTAAAGGACTTCTGGGTTGCTTATATCAGTTCATAGACAAGTGAAAGTGGATACTCTAAAATACGCAAGATAAGCGTGAGTGCTATGGATGGCGTACTCGTAGGGAGACGGGTGCGGATCCATAGTGGTGTATTGATATGGTGAATATGTGGACTCGTGTGCGCCACCTCAAAATAGTTACTTGTAGTCGTAGTTTAGGATAGCCACCGAGTCAAAGCTGGCTTGCTGCTGTTAAACCCCACCATCCCCTTTATTGATAATGACGCATATGTAGTTAGTTCTGATGTAAGTCTTGCTGGGTACATTTGTACTCACGTTTGCCTATTTTATGTTTTTGCAGAGAGACCTCGGTCTCGCTAGTAGTTCCGCATGGACTTCGACGTTTAGCTTGATACCTCAGCTACGATCTTGTGCCCTCGGCAGGATCTGGTAGATAGTCAGGCTTTCGAGCCTTTTCCATTTGTAGATGTCTGTACTCAGAGATGATAGCTTCCGCTTGTGCATTGATTTGTATGCTCTGAATGTTGGGTCATGAGACCCATGTTTGTAATATCTCGCTCCTCGGAGCCTATTGAATAAATACTTGAGTCGTAGAGTCATGTTGTGATGCCATGTTGTATTTGCACATATCGAGCATATTGTGTGTATGTTATTGAAATGCTTGGTATGTGTGGGATCTGACTATCTAGTTGTTTATCTTTAGTAGCCTCTCTTACCGGGAAATGTCTCCTAGTGATTCCATGGTAGCTTGCTACTGCTCCGGAACACTTAGGCTGGCCGGCATGTGTCCTTCTTCGTTCCTGTGTCTGTCCCTTCGGGGAAATGTCACGCGTTGAGTACCGGAGTCTGTTAGCCCGCTTCTGCCCGGTTTATCGGAGTCCTCGCTAGCCCAGTGCTACAGCCCGAACTTACCGCTGATGACCGACACGTTCGATCTTTGGGTCATGGATGCTGTCCTGTAAGTCTGTGCCACTTTGGGTTTACGACTAGCCATGTCAGCCGGGCTCCTTATCATATGGATGCTAGCGACACTATCATATCGTGTGCCAAAAGGCTAAACGGTCCCGGCAAAGGTAAGGCGACTCCGTGGGGATACCGTGCGTGAGGCCGCAAAGTGATATGAGGTGTTACAGTGCTAGATCGATGTGATATTGAGTCGGGTCCCGACAGCTTTGGTATCGAGCTTGATTGCTGTGGGATTACCAAGCCAAACTGGTCGGGTTGTGTCTAGAAATGCTTTAGTTATGTAAGGAATTGATTGTGGGATGGAGCGTAAGGCTCTTTTTACTCCTTATACCTCATGGCCTTCGATCCGAGTCAACCTCTTCTCTTCTACGGGATTAAGAACTAGGCCTTCTCATCTATCTATCGAGGATGACGTGTTACTAATCCATAGACTTGTAGAATTGTTAGTTTCAAATCTCGATTCAGTTTATACTACTTCCGCATGTTCATAACTGTTGATCTCGAAACCTTGATATTGTGATATTAAGTGGTTATGCCACCATTTTTGTTGTATGTCTCCAAACTTTTGAGCATTTACAGCCGTTATCTGTCCGAGTCATCCTAGGTTTCTAAACAATCTGATGCATTTGCAAATCCTTTCCCTCTGGTTTTGATGTTCCTTTGGGCCAGGTTAATCACACTAATTGCTGAGTTGAGGTATTCTACTGCCTCGACATATATGTTGGAATTATTATTATGACCCTAGGTGTTTTAGGGAGTCACCTAGTAATTTAGCTATGTTATGTGTTTCGGTGTGATGATTAAGCCATCATTCTCGAAAGCATCCCGTGATGTTATTAGTTAGTAGGTATTCTACTCCTGGGTTTTGAACCCGAGACTCACCCTACTTACTTCATGTTGATAGTGTTTGCTAGTTCCTTTAGGTTATTAGTAACCTTGCGATAGTCCTCGAGGTTCGTGGTATATCATTCTTCCAAATACCATGAACTACTTATGGCAGCAGTTCCTTGTTGAACCAAAAGATCACAACAAAAGTGCTCTCGATGAATTATCGACTTCATGTTGTGACTCTGCCAGTTCTACCTTCTCGCATGGGTTATCCGGAAGAAATGTTGAGCCGCGCTCGACATACTAATCTATGCATCCACAATTCAGAAAATGATATGTTCCTTTGAGTTGTCCCTCTTACTTGTCTTCCGACCATCGTCTATCAATTGATAGACAGGAGTAGTTGTGCACTCGAGCTCATCGATGCCTATTATTCTTGTGGTCCGTCAAGCCATTCCTATTCCAGAATGACTAGGAGAAACGAACTCCAGTACCTTGTCCATTTCTAGGATTGGGTCAAAGCAATTGTAATTCGCAGATCAAATTGCTAATCTAGCTTTTGCTCTGTTCTACCTTGGAGTATTACCATCTTGACATTAAGAATATCATGAGAATTGCACTACCTCTTATGGATTCTTGACGTAGTGATACTTCTCGCCATCATTATTCATTCCTCGGTTCCGTGTTGTTGCAACCGGAATACCGACAAATGAATCGTGGTGTGTGAAACCAATACTGCTGGCAACTCTGTTGCTTGGTAGTTAAATGGACGATAACCTCATTCTTAGCGTGTTGATTATTGAATCGTCACCCTAAGTATGATCGTGCTACCTAGTCCTTATTTCCGGTGCACCCTTCGATCAATGAGTTAGGATTGTGCCAATCCCTCGCTCTTCTGGTCATATCGTCTTGCCCTGAAAAGCAAGATTGTTCTCGAGCTTAGTAACATATCGGTGGTTCGTGATTCTCCGATTGTCTTCTCGGAGGTATCACCAGGATGTCACCTGACCGCTATGTTAAGTTCGTGATCAAGTTGGTTTTCTTATAAATCACCCCTTCTCCAAGAATCTGTGTTGGATATCCCTGAGCTAGTTGGTTGAGCTAGACAACAACCTAGAGAGTTGGAAGATAAAGCTTGTCTGACTTGGTTCATGTTAAGGGATATCTTGTGTGTGTGTTGAAGAAAGATGATATCTTCATCAATTGATCCTCGAGGCCAGTTGTTGGAGCTATTGTCTTGCCAAAACTTTGATTTGAGTGTGGGCTATTCTCAAATCAAATCAGAACCAACGATGTTCGTAATGTTGTCTTACTCGTGGATTTTCCTCGAGCATACACCATTATATCTTTTGGGTCTGACCAATACTATCACCTTGTTCACATAATTATGGAATTCCAATTCCATGGGAATCTGGATAAATTGCTGTTGAGCCCATCGACGACATCCTTGTCTTCTCCATAGTTTTGTTGAACATTAAGCTAGTGTTGGAAACTTTTTAAAGCATTTGTTCATGCTAGCTCATGAAGCATATGTTCGGATGTAAGAAGTGACTTCCTCTAGTTCATGTGCATTTGATGTAAGTTGCCGCCGTGAATTTGAGAAAGTCAATGTTGCTTCCTTTGGAATCATCCCAAATCAGTCATGCATACGTACGAAGTATTCTATGGTTTGGTAGATTAATTACCTCCACTCCATATGTGTTCCTAGCACACCAAGCCACTGATTGATTTGTTCAAGGAGAAGAAGTTCCTTCGTAGGCTCGAGACTTATGCCAGGACTTCGATATCCTCGATGATGGTTTCCCTCCTGAACTCGCTAGTGTTTTATTATAAGACTACTATGTGGTCATGCTTGCCTTGGACAGCGTGTTCACAGGTTTGTAGCAGAACCAGCTCATGTTTTGGAGCTTGCTATCGTAGTTCATTTCCCGAGAATCTCGCGACGTCATCTCGTCGATTGGTGTTGCAAACTTTCAGTTTTCTTTCTAGACTCGATGAGTCTGGATTATTCTGATACCAACCAGATCTGAATCTCAGGCAGATATGATGGTTGGAACATTTCCCAAGAACTATAATATTGGTCTCGCGATAACCGGTAAAGTGGATGTCGTGGCCAACACACCCCGCCGGAAGACCTGCTATTGTAGTATCTTGATTGAGAAAGTTGGCCACCTCCCCATAAGGACTTCGTAGGATTTACTCCCTAGTTGTGCCTTATGATTTTTGGGTTTCCGAAGTCCGACCTTTTACTTGATGTTCTAGATGCCAGACCATCTCAATGAATGGGATACGCTAGTACATCAAGGAGAACATTAGAAGCGGAGTGCTAAGTGTCCCTCGGTCAATCATCCAGATTTTGTCCCCTTGGTTTCGCTAAGGTGAAATCTGAGAAAGTATTATCTTTCTTTGCATCTGCATCGTCCATTGTTGTTCATCATGGTAGTATGATGTGTTGTCAGCACCCTTGACACGGATGTTGGTAAAACCTTGATGAATATGGAAATGCTCAAGTTCTTGAGAGCACGCACAAGCACTATGTATTATCACCGCACTAACTTGGAATTGTTCCCGATCTTTTCGGTTATGCTATAACCACTCCAATAGTGGAATCACTCTCTACCGTTGAGCTTCTCCCCAGTTACTAAAAATCATCCTTTGTGTTGTCTTCAACAAGGTAATCCACATCATCCAACCTGACCCGAAATGTCATTCTTTCGGACTCTTTCAAGTAATTGATTGTGATTTGCCTTAGGCTGGTATAAAGAGTTTCAATGATCTCTAAATCAAATGTAGTCCTTTTTGCCACTTAAGGGGATATTTCTACGAGTCACCTTCCATAAGGTGTCTCGTTGTGGTATCATGACAATTATTCTCCTCGCTACTTTGAAACCTCATCAAATTGTTTCTTCCGTCCTTCGTGATGTGTGTTTAGTCTCTCAGCTCAAGAGATGTTCTACATCTCATTCCGTGAGTTGATCTTGTGATCATTAAGATGATCCACCCTTGTAGAGTGTCTCTGTCCTCGTGTTGGATGAAAATCTCAAAAGCAAAGACGTCAAGATCAATTGGAGCACTGAATCAGCATCCTCGAGAAAGACAGTTGGATGGTGAAGATTGTAATAGCTTGTGTCCCTCTGTCTTCTTACCTCACGTCTTGAATCTCGGGATGAGATTCTTGTTTAAGTGGGGGTGAGTTGTCACATCCCTAGGTCTGGTATGCACTAGGCTAGCCCTTCATGTGTGCATCATGTTTAAACTTTGAAAGAAATTTGAAATGGGGATGTTCTAACCCTAGCACCAATGGAATTCAAATAGGTTCAACCTAAAAATAATTTAGTGAATCCAAATGGCTTTCAAAAATGTTCATCATTTCTGGAAAATGCTAGAACCATAACCAGAGGTGTTGCACATTTTACTATGACATATTTGGTCACTGAATTAAATCATATGTATTTTGCATTTGGGCATTTAAATGCTAGTAAATATGTTAAATGCTCAAATAATTCTGAACTTAAAGTGGGCTATTAGGCAGAATCCCAACAGAGCCCACAATTATTTGCAGGATTTTTGGAAACGTTTTAGTATTTTTAATAAAGCCATCAAATTGCAGAAGAAATAGAAAACATTAGTAAACAGAAAAATCAGAGAGAGAACGAATCTACCTGGAGCACTTACCTCGCGCCACCTACCGGCCCAGCACCGCAGCTGGCCGGCCCAGCCCACCGCCGCCTCCTTCTCTGTCGTCTTCCTCGCGACAGAAGGACGCGGGCGCGTGCCCGGCGCGCGTGGCCACACGCCGGCCACCTCCTCCCTGCCTGGCTGCCTCCTCCTTCTCCTGGACGTCCCCCGCAACGCCACGCCACCCCCCGACCCCTCTCACTCATCCCGAGGCCCTCCTCCCCTCTGCTTCCTCTCTCGCCAACCCGAAGCGCCACTGCCGCCGCCAAGGCCGCCCCACCGCTGCCATCGTCCACCCCTCGCCTCGCCGTGCCTCGGAAGAACCGCCGCTTCTTCTTCGTCTCCACCAACCCACGTGACGCCGGAAGCCCCATAGCACTGTCCTCGCCGTCGTCTTCTCCCTCCGGACGCCGGAGATCGGCTTCATTGTTCGCCCGCACTGCACCTTCCCGAGCACGCCGAGGCCACCTCTGCACTCGCCGTGAGCCCCTCTTCCTCCTCCCTCTTCTCTCAAGCTCGCGCTCGTCCCCTAGCTTCGTTTTGCACCGCGGCCGAGAGCATCTCGCCGCCGGCCATGGCATAGCCGTCGCCACAGCCGCACAAGCTTCAATCGAAGCGCGCCACCGTCTTTCAAGACGTTCCGTGAGTCGATCGCGACCACCCGCGCTCTCTGCCGTTCCTCGCATCGCTTAATCCGTCGTGCACGAACTCCGCCACCGCACTTTTTCTTCGCCGCCGTCGTTCTGGTCCTCTCCGGCGCGAGCTGATGGCTCCGTTAGATGCGGACGAGGACCAGCATCTCGCCAAGCCAAAGCGCCGCTCGTTTGGTCGCCGGAGGGCGAAACCCGACGCCCTCCGCCGTCTCTGGCTCCGCGGCGAGCCGCATGGTCAACTCCGGCGAGCCGACCGGGTTTGACCAAGACTTTGACCGCTCTGCTCATCGCGGCGTGTGGGCCAGGCACTGTTCATTTAGGTGCTGGATTAGTTAACACTAATTACTTTAGTTAATTAATTAATCCACTGACATGTGGGCCCATGACCCACTGACACTTTAGTTAGGATTAAATTAGCACTAACATTCCCTGTTAATTAGCCTAGTCACTGACCAGTGGGTCCCAGCCGTCAGTTTGACCTGGACCAGCCCGTTGACCTGATGACGTCACTATGAGGTCATCTTGACGCAATAATTCCTTTCGGAATTTAAAGAAATCTTAAATGATTTAATATTTCCAGAAAATAACCAAAACTTCTAAAATTCATATAAAATCAACCGTAGCTCCAAATCAAACAAATTATATATGAAAAATTATCAGAAAAATTCAAGGAATCCATCTGTACCATTTTCATGCATGTTTGAACAATGTTTGTCCTCTGTTTGGACAAAACAAATAAAGGGCATTTAAATAATCATATATGGAGTTTGAATTTGGATCATGTATTCAAACCAACTTCATTTAAATCATAGCTAGATGCATTAGCTCAAATCACAGCATATTGCCATGTCATGATCATGCATCATATTGTAGCATTGCATTGATTGTGTTCTTTCTCAGTTGCCGGTGTTTGTCCCCTCTTGATAGACGTGGTTCCGACGATGAGTTCGATGACACCGATGAAGAAGTATAATATCTTGAAGTGCGAGCAAGCAAAACCCCATGTTCATCCCGATACAATCCCACTCTCGCTTTGCTCTCTTTTTACAAAGATTAGGACAACAACGATTCATCTGTTACTTGCTGCGTAGCTGAACCCCTTTATCCTTTGCATGACTGTCATTCCACAAGAAATAGATGAAACCCACTAGCATGAGTAGGAGTTGTTTGAGCCTGTTGTGCCTACTCATACATGCTTGTTTGTCATGCCTGCTATCGCTTAGAGTTGAGTCGGGTCCGATTCATCGAGGATGAGTCGAGGTGTGTGAACATGTCCTCTTGTGTGTGAGCTAAGTGTGTGAACACGATTTGGTAAAGGTAGCGGTGAGAGGCCATGTAGGAGTACATGGTGGGTTGTCTCATTGAAGCCGTCCCTAGGAACTGAGTTACGTGTTTGTGATCCATGATTCAGCTACTACCATGCATTGGGCCTGAAATATGACCCCGCCGACTTCTTATTCACCCTTGTCCTTTGTCCGGAGTTGCAAGTAGTTTCGGTGTTTGTAGTATCTTTGGAGGCCGTCGCAAAGGCTGACCGTAGGGGTGGGCTGTGATCACGGTAGGCACGTGGCAGATAAACCGGCGCCTGTTTGGTGTCACGGAACCTGTTCACATCGTTTGGGGCTGTGAGCGAAACTTGGCCGAACTCCTCATAGATGGAACCCAAATAGGCGATAAACCCGGACTAGGGCCTTGAGTGTTTAGGTAGGTCGTGGTCTACACCCACGTCGGCTTTAAGCTGAAGTCTGCCGAGCACATGTCGTGTGCGACGCTAAGTGGTGGAAACATGTATGAAGAAGTACACCCTGCAGGTTAACATCATCTATTCAATAGCCGTGTCCGCGTAAAGGACTTCGGGTTGCTTATATCAGTTCATAGACAAGTGAAAGTGGATACTCTAAAATACGCAAGATAAGCGTGAGTGCTATGGATGGCGTGCTCGTGGGGAGGCGGGTGCGGATCCATAGTGGTATATTGATATGGTGAATATGTGGACTCGTAGCGCCACCTCAAAAGAGTTACTTGCGATGTAGTTTAGGATAGCCACCGAGTCAAAGCTGGCTTGCTGTTTGTTAAACCCCACCATCCCTTTATTGATAATGATGCATATGTAGTTAGTTCGATGTAAGTCTTCTTTGGGTACATTTGTACTCACGTTTGCCTATTTTATGTTTTTTGCAGAGAGACCTCGGTCTCGCTAGTAGTTCTGCATGGACTTCGACGTTTAGCTTGATACCTCAGCTACGATCTTGTGCCCTCGGCAGGATCTGGTAGATAGTCAGGCTTTCGAGCCTTTTCCATTTGTAGATGTCTATACTCAGACATGATAGCTTCCGCTTGTGCATTGATTTGTATGCTCTGAATGTTGGGTCATGAGACCCATGTTTGTAATATCTCGCTCCTCGGAGCCTATTGAATAAATACTTGAGTCGTAGAGTCATGTTGTGATGCCATGTTGTATTTGCACATATCGAGCATATTGTGTGTATGTTATTGAAATGCTTGGTATGTGTGGGATCTGACTATCTAGTTGTTTATCTTTAGTAGCCTCTCTTACCGGGAAATGTCTCCTAGTGATTCCACGGTAGCTTGCTACTGCTCCGAACACTTAGGCTGGCGGCATGTGTCCTTCTTCGTTCTCAGGTCATCCCTTCGGGAAATGTCACGCTTGAGTACCGGAGTCCTGTTAGCCCGCTACATCCCGGTTTATCGAGTCCTGCTAGCCCAAGGCTACAACCCGAACTTACCCGCTGATGACCGACACGTTCGATGTTTGGGTCATGGATGCTGTCCTGTAAGTCTGTGCCACTTTGGGTTTACGACAAGCCATGTCAGCCGGGCTCCTTATCATATGGATGCTAGCGGCACTATCATATCGTGTGCCAAAAGGCATAAGCGGTCCCGGCAAAGGTAAGGCGACTCCGTGGGGATACCGTGCGTGAGGCCGCAAAGTGATATGAGGTGTTACAGGCTAGATCGATGTGATATTGAGTCGGGGTCCTGACATTTATCATGAACTTAGTACCTGATAGTATCTTGCTTGTTTATGTTTGATTGTAGATAGATGGCTCGTGCTGTTGTTCCGTTGAATTTTAATGCGTTCCTTGAGAAAGCAAAGTTGAAAGATGATGGTAGCAATTACGGATGGGTCCGTAATTTGAGGATCATCCTCATTGCTGCACGAAGAGTTACGTCTGGATGCACCGCTAGGTGCCAGAACCTGCTTCTGGTGCAACACCGGATGTTGTGAACGTCTGGCAGAGCAAAGCTGATGACTACTCTATAGTTCAGTGTGCCATGCTTTACGGCTTAGAACCGGGACTTCAACGATGTTTTGAGCGTCATGGAGCATATGAGATGTTCCAGAGTTGAAGTTAATATTCAACAGAATGCCCGGATTGAGAGATATGAAGTCTCCAATAAGTTCTATAGCTGCAAGATGGAGGAGAATAGTTACGTTAGTGAGCACATACTCGTAATGTCCGGGTACTACAATCACTTGACACAATTGGGAGTTAATCTTCCGATGATTGTGTCATTGATGAATTCTTCAATCACCGCCACCAAGCTACAAAGGCTTCGTGATGAACTATAATATGCAAGGGTTAGTAAAGACTATACCGAGCTCTTCGCAATGCTAAAGGCTGCGAGGTAGAAATCAAGAAGGAGCATCAAGTGTTGATGGTCAATAAGACCACTAGTTTCAAGAAGAAAGGCAAAGGGAAGAAGAAGGGAACTTCAAGAAGAACAGCAAGCAAGTTGTTGCTCAAGAGAAGAAACCCAAGTCTGGACCTAAGCCTGAAATCGAGTGCTTCTCTTTGCAAGCGCAGTCCTTCACTGGAAGCGGAACTGCCCCAAGTATTTGGCGGATAAGAAGGATGGCAAGGTGAACAAAGGTATATGTGATATACATGTTATTGATGTGTACCTTACTAGAGCTCGCAGAGCACTTGGGTATTTGATACTGGTTCTTGCTAATATTTGCAACTCGAAGCAGGGACTACGGATTGCGAACAACGGCAAAGGACGAGGTGACGATGCGGCGTGGAAATGGTTCCAAAGTCGATGTGATCGCGGGTCGGCACGCTACCTCTACATCTACCTTGGGATTAGTTTTAGACCTAAATAATTGTTATTTGGTGCTGCGTTGAGCATGAACATTATATCTGGATCTTGTTTGATGCGAGACGGTTATTCATTTAAATCGAGAATAATGGTTGTTCTATTTATATGAGTAATATCTTTTATGGTCATGCACCCTTGAGGAGTGGTCTATTTTGATGAATCTCGATAGTAGTGATACACATATTCATAATGTTGAAGCCAAAAGATGCAGAGTTGATAATGATAGTGCAACTTATTTGTGGCACTTGCCGTTTAGGTCATATCGGTGTAAAGCGCATGAAGAAACTCCATCTTGATGGACTTTTGGAGTCACTTGATTATGAATCACTTGGCACTTATGAACCGTGCCTCATGGGCAAGATGACTAAAACCCGTTCTCGGTACTATGGAGAGAGCAACAGATTTGTTGGAAATCATACATACGATGTATGTGGTCCGATGAATGTTGAGGCTCGTGGCGGATATCGTTATTTTCTCACCTTCACAGATGACTTAAGCGGATATGGGTATATCTACTTAATGAAACATAAGTCTGAAACATTTGAAAAGTTCAAAGAATTTCAGAGTGAAGTTGAAAATCATCGTAACAAGAAAATTAAATTTCTACGATCGATCGTGGAGGTGAATATTTGAGTTCTGAGTTTGGTCTACATTTGAAACAATGCGGAATAGTTTCGCAACTCATGCCACCGGAACACCACAACGTAATGGTGTGTCGAGCGTCGTGTCGCACTTTACTAGATATGGTGCGATCTATGATGTCTCTTCAGATTTACCGCTATCGTTTTGGGGTTATGCTCTAGAGGCGGCGCATTCACACTGAATAGAACACCGTCGAAATCCGTTGAGACGACACCTTATGAACTGTGGTTTGGCAAGAAACCAAAGTTGTCGTTTCTTAAAGTTTGGGGATGCGATGCTTATGTGAAAAACTTCAACCTGATAAGCTCGAACCCAAATCGAGAAATGTGTCTTCATAGGATACCCAAAGGAGACAGTTGGGTACACCTTCTATCACAGATCCGAAGGCAAGACATTCGTTGCTAAAATGGATCCTTTCAAGAGAAGGAGTTTCTCTCGAAAGAAGTGAGTGGGAGGAAAGTAGAACTTGATGAGGTAATAGTACCTTCTCCCTTACTTGAAAGTAGTTAAATCGCAGAAACCGGTTTACGAGACATCTACACCAAGTAGTGAGGAAGTTGATGATGTTGATCATGAAACTTCAGATCAAGTTACTCTGAAACCTCGTAGATCAACCAGAGTAAGATCGCACGAGTGGTACGGTAATCCTGTTCGGAAATCATGCTACTAGATCATGATGAACCTACGAACTATGAAGAAGCGATGGTGAGCCCAGATTCCATAAAATGGCTTGAGGCCATGAAATCGAGATGGGGTCCATGTATGAAAACAAAGTATGGACTTTGGTTGACTTGCCCGAGGGTCGGCAAGCAATAGAAAACAAGTGGATCTTCAAGAAGAAGACCGACGCCGACGGTAATATTATCGTCTACAAAGCTCGACTTGTCGCAAAGGGTTTCGACAAGTTCAAGGGATTGACTACGATGAGACCTTCTCACCCGTGGCGATGCTTAAGTCTTTCCGAATCATGTTAGCAATTGCGCATTTTATGATTATGAAATTTGGCAAATGGATGTAAAGACTGCATTCTGAATGGATTTACGGAAGAAGAGTTGTATATGATGCAACCGAAGGTTTTGTCGATCCAAAGGGAGCTAACAAAGTGTGCAAGCTCCAATGATCCATCTATGGACTGGTGCAAGCATCTCGGAGTTGGAATAAGCGCTTTGATAGTGTGATCAAAGCATTTGGGTTTGTACAGACTTTTGGAGAAGCCTCAGATTTACAAGAAAGTGAGTGGGAGCTCAGTAGCATTTACGATATTATATGTAGATGACATATTGCTGATCGGAAATGATATAGAATTCTGGATAGCATAAAGGGATACTAGAATAAGAGTTTTTCAATGAAAGACCTCGGTGAAGCTGCTTACATATTGGGCATTAAGATCTATAGAGATAGATCAAGGCGCTTAATTGGACTTTCACAAAGCACATACCTTGACAAAATTTTGAAGAAGTTCAAAATGGATCAAGCAAAGAAAGGGTTCTTGCACGTGTTACAAGGTGAGAAGTTGAGTAAGACTCAATGCCCGACCACTGCGGAAGATAGAGAGAAATGAAAGATGTTCCTATGCTTCAGCCATAGGCTCTATCATGTATGCAATCTTGTGTACCAGACACTGATGTGTGCCTTGCTATAAGCCTAGCAGGAGGTACCAAAGTAATCCAGAGTGGATCATCGGACAGCGGTCAAGAACATCTGAAATACGAAAAGGACTAAGGATATGTTTCTCAGATATGGAGGTGACAAAGAGCTCATCGTAAACAGTTACGTTGATGCAAGCTTTGACACCGATCCGGACGATTCTAAATCGCAGACGGATCGTATTTACACTAAGCGGAGGAGCTGTCGGTTGGTGCAGTTCTAAACAAAGCGTCGTGGCGGGATCTACATGTGAAGCGGAGTACATAGCAGCTTCGGAAGCAGCTAATGAAGGAGTGCGGATGAAGGAGTTCATATCCGATCTAGGTGTCATACCTAGTGCATCGGGTCAATGAAAATCTTCGTGACAATCTTGGAGCAATTGCCTTAGCAAAGGAATCCAGATTTCACAAGAGGACCAAGCACATCAAGAGGCGCTTCAATTCCATCGGGGACTTAGTCGGTGGGAGACATAGAGATTTGCAAGATACATACGGATCTGAATGTTGCAGACCCGTTGACTAAGCCTCTTCCACGAGCAAAACATGATCAGCACCAAGACTCCATGGGTGTTAGAATCATTACTATGTAATCTAGATTATTGACTCTAGTGCAAGTGGGAGACTGAAGGAAATATGCCCTAGAGGCAATAATAAAGTTATTATTTATTTCCTTATTTCATGATAAATGTTTATCATTCATGCTAGAATTGTATTAACCGGAAACACGATACATGTGTGAATGCATAAACAAACAACATGTCACTAGTATGCCTCTACTAGACTAGCTTGTTAATCAAAGATGGTTATGTTTCCTGACCATGAACAAAGAGTTGTTATTTGATTAACGAGGTCACATCATTAGTAGAATGATCGATTGACATGACCCATTCCATTAGCTTAGCACACGATCGTTTAGTATGTTGCTCTGCTTTTATCCATGACTTATACATGTTCCTGTAACTATGAGATTATGCAACTCCGTTTGCGGAGGAACACTTTGGGTGCTACCAAGCGTCACAACGTAATCGGGTGATTATAAAGGAGTACTACAGGTGTCTCCAAAGGCAGATGTTGGGTTGGCGTATTTGAGATTAGGTTTTATCACTCCGATTGTCGGAGAGGTATCTCTGGCCCTCTCGGTAATACACATCACTGAAGCCTTGCAAGCATTACAACTAATGAGTTAGCTGTGATATGATGTATTCTGAGCGAGTAAAGAGACTTGCGATAACGAGATTGAACTAGGTATTGGATACCGACGATCGAATCTCGGGCAAGTAACATACCGATGACAAAGGAACAACATATGTTGTTATGCGGTCGACCGATAAAGATCTTCGTAGAATATGTAGGAACCAATATGGGCATCCAGGTCCGCTATTGGTTATTAACCGAGAATAGTTCTAGGTCATGTCTACATTGTTCTCGAACCGTAGGGTCCGCACGCTTAAGGTTTCGATGGCGGTTATTATGAGTTTATGTATTTTGATGTACGAAGAAGTTGAGTCCCGTTGTGATCACGGACATGACGAGGAGTCTCGAAATGGTCGAGACATAAAGATTGATATATTGGGCGGCTATATTCGGACACGGAAAGGTTCGAAAGTTTCGGAGAAAACGGAGTCTTGGGAGGATTACGGAACCCCGGGAAGTTATGGGCCTTAGTGGGCCAAGAGGGGAGAGAGAGGGCCGCACCGGAGGTGGCGCGCCCCAGAGTCGAATAGGACAAGGAGGCGGCGCCCCCTTCCCTCTCCTCTCCTCTTTCCTTCCCTTCTCCTTCCTAGTTGGACTAGGAGAGGAGTCCTACTCAACTAGGAGGAGGACTCCCCCTCCTGGCGCGCCACTAGGGCGGGCCGCCTCCCCTGCTCCTTTATATCACGGGGCGGGGGCACCCTAGACACAAGTTTGATCTCTGGTCGTTCCTTAGCCGTGTCGCGGTGCCCCCTCCACCATATTCCACCTCGGTCATATCGTCGCGAAGCTTAAGCGGCTTCTGCGCGATAGAACATCAAGATCGTCACCATGCTGTCGTCTTGTGGAACTCTCCTCGACACTCGGCTGGATCGAGTCTGAGGGACGTCATCGAGCTGTCGTGTGTCAAGAACTTCGGGGCGTCGAGTGGCGGCGCCGATCGGTCGGATCGCGAGGAGAACGTCGACTACTTACTCTACGTTGTGATCGCTTCGCTTTGGGTCTCTGAGGCGTAGACAACACTCTCCCCTCTCGTTGCTATGCATCACCATGATCTTGCGTGTGCGTGGAAATTTTTGAAATTACTCGTTCCCCAACACGCATACAAGTACTAACTTACTTTAGCTAACTAGACGATGCCGGCCGCCATCTGTGGTACACGCTAAACGCCGACACGGCGTCCTGCGCCTCGCCTCGGACTTGCCAGAGGTGCGATAGAAGCGCGTTGCTTTCGCGCGCGTTGGCCCTTTCCATGCGGCGTGGTCCACGAAGCTTGGCTTCGCGGGAAACCCACTTGACGAGCTGGTAGTAAAAATCGGCATCGCGAACGCGTGCGTGCCCGACAGCCTCGGGGCTATTTTCGGGCGCCGCCTCCACGTAATCGGCCCGATTCGCGGGCGTTACGCTCGCGACTTCGAGTGTCGGTCTTGCTGCTGCTCCATATCCCGCTGGCGGCACAAATCGGCGATACGCTGCTCCTCCGCCAGGCGGTCGCGCTCCAACAACTCCTGCTCCTCCGCCATGCGGTCGTGCTCCAACAACTCCTCGATCTGCGTGTTGCCATCTAAAGAAAGATAGAATGCCTCCTCCCTCCGTCTGCCTTCCGGTGAAAAACCGAACACTAGTTCCGGTGGTGACCGCCTCCGGCTTCGCCTACCGCGGACGGGCGGGGGCATGGAGGACGTGGCGAGCGATGTCCGGCCGGTGGGGGCTTATGAGGATATGGCGAGTTGGGTCACGGTGGCACCGGAGAAGGCCGGGAAACAATACTTATAGGGGGAAGGTAGCGCGACGGTCATCAGAATTCAATGCATAATGGCTTAGCGCGCCAGCTTGCCGTGGAAAACTAGGGAAACTGAAATTATGACTGTGCCGTCCCGTCCCGTCTGGGTCGCACGCCGGCATGGCGGTCAAATGAGTGCACTCGAATTGTCTCCCTCCTTGTCAATAATGATTCCACTGATTTAAAAAGCCCGCAACAATTAAAGCATATCTTTTTCGCATCAGTTAGCTGCCTTAATTACGGCCGGCTGCATGCGAGCACTCGAATCGCTGCGATCGATGCGTGAAGCAGCATGCAACGAGTCGCAGCCGAGGACACGCATGCAGCCACCGTCGATGGAATTAATTAGGCTTAAACTTCGCATGCCGTTAATTATTGCCATGCCTTGGTCTTCTTTGCTTTGCTCACGGGACTAATAAACCAAGGCGGAGGAGTACCTTGGTAGGTGAGAGGTTTGAATTAAGCCCGCAAACCGGAAAGGAGGTACTAGTACGTGCGTGATCCGCTATTTATTCGTGTAGGATCGAGTAGGTCGTTTCTTGAATTGAGCCCTGCAAACCGGAAAGGAGGTAGTACGTGCGTGATCCGCTATTTATCCATGTAGGATCGATAGTGTAGCTTGTCGGTTTCTTCAGAGGTAGGCATTTTTATCTGTGTAGGATTGATAGTTTAGCTTGTCAGTTTCTTCAGAGGTAGGCATTTTTATTCAAAAAACTGCCACTTCGCATCTTGCATTGCAAATAAAACTGCCAAGAGCGCATTTATAGGCTAGCTAGTGATTGATCAGTAACTTGTAAACATTGAGCGAACATAAATAAGTAACTGTTAATGCATCTCAATGATTCACTGATCATATACAAATATGTACTCCAAAAGCAAAGATCAGCCACTTCGGATCTTGCGTCGCAACTAAAACTAACTAGTACGATTCCCATACATAAGATCAACATGTTAATGCATCTCAATGATTCACAGATCATATACAAATATGTAGCTCAAAAGCAAAGATCTAGAAAAATATCTGTTCTTCCTACTAACATGGATGCTTCTCTTGGCCAACATTCAAGCTGGTGAAAGACAAATTTATTTGTGAAGTCTACAATTCCTCTTGCAAGCGTAAGTGGTTTCACCAACAATTTGGAACCATGAGAATGAACCACACATGATGGAGGAACATCCACTGCAATATGATTTGGTCTTCTCTCGATCACACCGCGAGACTATTTTTAGAATACAAACTTTAACTTAGGCAAAATGATGCCCATTGTATAATCAAACCAAAGCAATGAAGCACCTAGTGTTGGCTAGTAAATAGTACAGTACTACTTTTCTGCAGTCCATGAAGTGACTATCCAATCTTTGTGTCTATTTTCAAATGGCACTGCATGTAGTGACTATACTATTCTCTTGTGCAGTTCAACCAAAATTGCGGACACTTTGTTTGTTTGCCAAATAGCAACGGGCAGACATCTCCAATGTAGGTCCACCCTGCCAATAAATTCACATGCAAACCACTAGTATTACTATCTAATGACAGTACAAAAAGAGTAGCAAGATAGTAGCAAACCATGTACCTTCGTAATGAACAGATCATAGTGCCATCAATTGGATATAAAGGTTTGGAAAAAAACATGCTCCTAATGTTGAACCAGTTGGACTTTTTGTGCAGTTCCACTAAAATCGAGCATCCCTGTTTGCATAGATATTGAAAGTGTGATTACTATAAAAGTGGCACTAGTTGAAGCATAGACTCACAAATATAAGCATTCCAATTTCTTAATGGGAAAAGGTAGCAAGACTGTTTCTAACCACCTATTTGAAGGAACAAATAAAGCAACAACGGCTGATGTCAGGAAGGCATACATAGTTTTTTCTGAAAAACTGAGCAATTCCTGACCTTTCCTCTTCTTTTAAGCAATTTTTGTGAAGTTCTACTAAAATAAAATGCCATCACCGCCTTGACAATTCAGTGACACTATACAAAAGGAAATGACTTAACATTACATCATGATGTCAGGTATGTAGTCGACATGCATTAGAGACAAACATACAGACCTCCTCCGATAACATAATGAACATTAATTTTAACAAAGGTGTGACTAGCTTTACCGGGATAATTTGAGTGAACTCTACACCCTCTGTTCCTTAATATAAGACGTTTTCGCGGTTCAATGTAAAGTACCCAAATGTCTAGTATTTAGAAAAATAGGTAGTAGTTTTCTTGAGCACATATCTGGGAAATCTTGCCACACTTTATTTATGTCCATACGCTAATGCAACACCATTCGAATACTGCAAATATACACTAATCCAGTGGCTAGTGCAACAGTAGAGTAGTTAGTTTATTACCGGGTACAGTACAATGGTTTTACTGAATAGATTTCGATAAACTCTAGCACTGGAAGGTTTCTATAAGAATTAACAATACAAAATGTAAAGGTAACAAGTTTCAGCATTGGTATACTAGCTGTGCATGAGCATTAAACCAAATACAAAAGTCTGAAGGTAACTAGACTTATTAACTAATGACAGTATAAAAAAATTGCAAACCATGTACCCCCAAGGTAACTATCATTTCGAACTCGGGGGGGGGGGGACCTTAAAAATTGCTATCCCAATCATGATAATTGATCAAACATAAAAACTTGATCGAACGAATCAAGAGAACAGCCGGAGGAGGAGGTGCCCACTTGACCTTTCCTCTTGTCTTCATAATTATGCATGCGGTTTAACCAAAATAAAATGACATCAACGCCTTTGCATTTTGGTGACACTGTACAAAAAAAATTAACTTATCTCATGAAAGTGAGGTATGTAATCTATAAGCATTAACAGTGCAAAAATCTGAAGGTAGTAACAAGTTTAATCGTTGGTATACTGGCTGTGCAATAGCATTAGAATGCCTTAGCTGAAAAATCTTTAATACATCCACAATCAACAGCTAACCCTGACATAATCCAGTGACATTAAATGGCATTGCTTAAATTTATCGGTGGCATTAGACTGAGAGCGGCATTAGTTAAATGTGGCATCACTTTAGCAGTAGCATTGCTTGACTTGACTGCTGGCATTATACTAATAGCAAAAAAAGTGGTAATAAGAGCATGGGAGGCCCATTCAGACAGTGGGCGCACCAGTACGATGTACCTCCACGGACCCAGAGTGGTGAGGCGGTATGGTTGCCCGAGCAACAAATATCCGAGCAACATATGTGGATTCGTCCCATTTTGTTCTCTTTAGCCACCTTTTTCCTATGTGAGACAACAAACCGATCGACTGGTCATTCTCTATTGTGTTGTCATGCCTTTCTACCCTTCTTCAACCAAGAGACACGAGACTCGTTCCTTAGCTACTGATTTTCCCTTTTCAACCTAGATCGGGTTCGATGCCTACTCTCTTGGACGATCACAGTCTCCCTTCCTTTCCTTATTCAACCCAGACATGGATTAGTCTGCATGAAGTAGGGTTTCCTTTAATAGTGCAAATTATGGTTTTCGTCTGTGTGTCCAGGAGAGCAAAGGATAGCAAATTGGGAAGATGGTGGAGTGGAAAAAGATCCACATGCAACGATGTGGCAGATGGGGCAATAGAACAAGGGTATGGTTCGAAATGAGGTAGTATACCTGAGGTTCAGCGGGAAGTGGCTTCGCTCGTGGTCGTCATCCTCCACACACGCTACGGGAGCGAGCTTGGGGGCGGAGGCCACCCCACACGGGTGCTAGGTCTGAGAGGACGGCCTTGTCGTCTGTGCGTGACCTCGCTCGCCGACGACGAGTGCATCAACGCTGCACGTCCTTTTCTTCCCTGTGACCACCGGTGAGGAGGGAGAGAGGAGCCATATTTTTTAGATCTGGAGAGAGGGTTGTAGTGTGAGAAGCAAGTGGGCAGCCCTTGTCAAGAAAATGCTGAAGCTCCAGCCTATATATCTTTTTTATACTACTAGTACTCGAGGTGGAGTAGTGGTAGAGTAGTTTATATTTTCTCTGCGTACAGTACCAGTTAGCCGTGCTTCAAAACTGAACGGCACGCCATTAAAAAAATAAAGGTCGATAACTAATGCGGCACCTCGGGCCAACGCGGCCAGATCGCACTTTGCACGAGAAATTACACACCATGTTTCGTTAAAATGTGGTCCCTTCCAACATATCAGTGAGACGACGGCGAGTAGTAGGAGTATTTCCGAATGGACGTGTAGGCCGGGGGGCCTCTTCGTGAACCGTGGCAAACTGGCAACCGTCCGCCGACTCTTCGCCTTTCCCTCTCGTTTTGGAACTGCTGTCGCATGCTCTTCCTCTCCCTCCTCCATTTTCCTTCAGCCCTTCACCCTTTCTTCTGCCATTGTTCGATTGTCTTCTCCATGGAGGGAACAGGATGGAAACGACCCCGTTATTATTGCCCCGATCTGAAAGATGACGTGGTGGAGGAACTCATTGATCGATGCAATGTCATCAACTCGGCTAGCATGGCAGGTTCGTTCAAGCCCATTCTCGAGTCAACTAATAACATCATTACAGGGAACCCAAGAGTCAAGGAGCGGTTTGATCTCCCCTATCTTCTTCGCCGTGACCCTGATGACTGGCGACGGCACGACGGAGGCCTCGCCCTATGCAAGTTGATGCCGCTTGATAATGATACATATGATGCTAAGATGCCATCGCTTGAGGGCAAGGCTTGGGCAGGCACAAATGGAGATTGGGTTGTTTACATTGGGTCCAACTGCGAGTGGGAACTTGGGAATGTGTACACTCGTGACCGGGTTCCACTTCCAAAAATCTCGATGAGACTGTCCGGAGGTTGAGCACACCAAGATTATGCATGACGTTCAAATATAATCATGGTGACTGTCTTCTACGGAAGATAGCAATTTGTCGAGTTCCCAACCGCTCTTGGAATTACAACAACTATGAAGTTGTTGCTATCTTCGACAATCTTGTTGCCGTCCTTGGTGGTTTGACTCGATGGATATTGCTCAAAAATCAGTTTCTGTACACGGATGAGTACTGTGATGCAATTCAATACGAGGGCCTTGTGTTTGCTACCACCACTCGTGGCACTGTTTTTGCATGGCATCCTCGTAGTTTCGGTACGTTTGTCTTCCACCATAATTATAATTGTTTCATCCACATGCATGCGGGTTAGCAAGTTTCCCTTTACTAATTAACCTTCTTCGTGTGTTTCCAAGGTCCTGTGAACATTCCACCACCTATACTTGAAATTTTTTATAACCAAGGGGGAGATGACGATGGTGATGATCACGAGCATGAGGACGAGCAGCGCCCATATTCTCTTTGGTGCCTGGCAACTAATTCTGATGGATCACCTCTTCTTGTGTGTATACAGCCCACTAATGATGTTACTGCTAAGGAAGCAGGTGTAGTCTCCCATGGTCGCACTCTTCGAACCTATTCCAACACCCGTTGCATGGTATTCAGGATGGATACTAGTGTGCTAGCGTAACTCCTTCTCCTGATGCAAATTGATAGTCTTGGAGAAGACTCGCTCTTCCTTGGACAAAACTATCCAATGATGGTGAAAGGCGATACAACTGCTGTTGACACAATGTTACTACCATTTATGAGAAGCAACTGTGTCTATACCTCGGACATTTGGGTGGTTCCCTACCACGGCATCGATATAGTAGGCCGCTTCACTGGATGATCGATCTGCATTGGTCTCGGATCGACAATGGATGGCCCGTCGAGAGAATCACTTGTGGTTCAAAGCAAGCGTTTCCAACGCTGAGGAATGGTTGAGTTGAAGTTCTTTTCATTGCTTGTTATTTGTTGTGTGGTGAAAACTTTAGAATTTATAATGTATCCTCATTGTCGATGTGGCTTGATGACCTGTTGTATGTAATAAAATGATATGCCTGTGATAAACTTACTAAATTTATGAATGGCTTTCGAGTTGCTTTTGTGAGTGAGTGGTGCAACGAGGCAAAAAAATATTTTCCGAACACATAATTGTACGTGCATTGCAACAGGTTATCGGATCAGGCCAATCAACAATAGTAGTACACTATTTGTACTAGCTTCACATTCTTCGCGCGTCGGGCGGGTGTTTTTACTGTAGCCATATGTTAATGTGTTCGCTGTACATAACCAACACCTCGAATCCTCGATACTAGTACTATATAGTAGGAGTACGTAGTAGGAGTAGTAGGGTGGCATGGGCTAGAACAAGCATACACGTCGAGGAGTATGGCACACGCCACCACCACGACATCCATCTGGCACCATATTATTTCTTGGAGTCCGTGCTAGAGCAATCTCTTCAACCTCGTCGTTTCTCAAACTTCAGCCATCGCGCGGCGGGCGAGGTGGGGGTTTGCCGATAGTCGGTTTCGTCAACTGCGGTCCCACTTGTAAGGCCAACTCCAACGCACGACCCCAAACGGACCTCCGTTTTTGCACAAACTCCAGCGATAATTTTGACTAGAAAAGCAAGACCAAAGAAAACAAGAACCACAAGAATACATTTTACTACTCCTGTAAGTTGGATTAGTGCCTTCTCGATGCATTCATTATTGATCCGTGGAGGCTCGATCTTGCGTGCTTCTTTCTTCTTCGAGTGTAAAGAAGTAGACATTGCTTCCTCGCATCTAGTCTCATGTCTAGCCTCTATTCTAGCAGGAGTATCAACAAGTGCACTAATCTCATCTCTAGCCTCTGTGCTAGCTAAAAGTGATAGAACATCTACTAAATTTTGCTCTATCAATATATGGATGTACTCTTCTTCCCCATACAAAAACTTGCATCCATTCCACTCCCTCCGTTGCACAATACATGCCTTCTATTTGTCAAAATATATATGTATCTAGACATGTTTTAGTATATAGGTACATCTAGTTTTGGACAAATGGAAGTCAAGTATTTTGGAACGGAGGGAGTACACAATAAATTTTTTAAGTTAGCACAACTAGTCTAATCCGAGAGCACAACCAAAGATTTGGTCGGATTCTTCCTTCTTTTGCCGACACGTGGGACATACAGCATCCAGGTCGTGTCATGAAAGAAAATAGAGTGGTAGTTGAATCCACGAGATGTGCATCTTGGGTTAAACTGTAAATAGAATCTTACTACTCTTGAGTAACTCCAAAAGAGGCCACCGAAGATCTTTATTGGATTTGTTTTCAATCACCAGCACGTCGAGGTGAAAGATGTGCAGGTTGAGTGGGTTCGCTTGCGTTTTCACTGACATGTGGGAGCGCATATGAGCAAATAGACGATGGGCTCCGCGTGTCCGCTGGTTGGCTGAGAAGAGAGATAGAGGAGGGCTGAGCATGGACTGTAGGAAATTTGTTCTACGTACCTCGATATAGGCTCGATATAGTGGGGTGGCATGGGCCATAACTAGCATTCACGTCTAGCAATACGGCACACGCCACCCACACGAGTCCCATCCAACACCAATTTTCTTGGAGTCCATGCTACAGCCATCTCTTCTCCCTCCTGTTTTCTCAGCCATTGCGCGGTGGGCAGGGTGGGGGTTTGCCGATAGTCGGTTTGCTCAACTGCGGTCCCACTTGTAAGTGAAAATGCAACACCGCACGCATTCCCGCTTGAGCGGCGTGTCGGACCAACCGTGTGGGGGTGCGACGCGAACACGACAGGCTTTTCCTTTTGAACTCGTAACTTGTAAAATTTGGTTCTGCTCCATGGCGCGACCGATAGATAGAAAATAACGATTTTGCCTACAGTAATGAGAAGTTTGGTTTTGGCGCCGTTCATGCATGGAGTACGTACGAAAATTATGAAGTTGATGCGAAAGGTAAGATAATTACTGTAGTATCATATACTACTACATGGATTTGATGGAAAGATAAAAATACATACGGATCGATCAACGACATCCTCACGCCCTAGTGCATCGGGTCACCAACCGACGTGTGAGGAGCAGCGGCGTTGGCGGCGAGCTCAACGTGCTTCTGAACAGTGCTGTCGAAGGTTACCCTGCGGTCCAAGAAGTCCAGCGTCCTATCGTCCTCCTCTTGCATGTAGTAGTCCTTGTGGACGATTTGCGCGTAGACGTGGGTGATTATGTTGATGGTGTCTTGCTGCTCCAGGCGCTGCGTGGCGAGCGCGACCTCGAGGTGGACATGCTCCGGCGCAACGGCGGGCAGTCGCAGGGCCACCAGTGCGTCGAAGTGGTTGTCACCATAGTGGCCGTTGAGGGTGGCGGGCATCGTAGAGCCTGGGCGCGTCGGCTGGAGGCTTACGTCAAAGTCGTCCGCAAGCTTCTTGATGACGGTGAACTTGTCGAGGAAACCGACAAGGACCTCGTCGAACAAGGAGACGAAGCTGTCGTCCAAGCGGCCCCTCGCCCTAGCGGCCTCAAGCAATACTACCTGGAGACGTTCCTCGGTGCCGGGCCACAGGCCGGCGTCGTGGACCATCTGGCACAGCCGGCTGATGCTCGCGCTCATCGCCTCCATGGGTCTAGATTAGCTTCTAGTCAACTGATCTGCCGATTCGAGTGATCACTCTTGCCCTTGGTTAGCGTGCGTAGGTGCGTAGGATTTCGTACTACTCGGCCCCTCTCACAGACCTCGCCTTTGGTTGTATGATAGGTGGGCCAGCCACCCCACAGGCCACGTGTCATTCACCCAAAGGCGATTGCCGTAAGTCAATGAAGCTGCGTCCCCTCCGTGCGGTGCAAAGTATAGTCATCTCACCGACCTCTAGTTGGGACCAAAAGAGAGAAGTTTGATGTTTACTGGTTTATTGGTCCCCTTTGCATTTTGCGCCAAGTTTTGACCTTTGATTTAACTAATAAAATGTTAATGCATGTGAACAAAAATGTTGTGTAAGTCACCTTACGAAAACCAAATAATCCCAAAACACTTAGGCACGGTGCATTAACTCCCACCTTGTTTCTTATTTCGTGACATATCAACCAATGAGAGATGTGGGCCGTGCATGCTTTCAATGACTTGAGACTACCAAATATGACATGCAGTGTTTAGTTCACTGCATGTAATCCTATTAGTACTCTAGTTAGCAAAAAAACATTAAGTTCTCTCGCCGATAGGAATGAAACACAATGTATTTATTTAGAGAGGGAGTAGTACATTTTTTGTGACATGCATTACTAGATATTGCTAGTCAAATACTAAAATCCAGATGGACATGGTAGTACTCCTAAATCCAGACGGTGGTGCTACTAGTACTAGTAGTAGTACTACCAATGTAGTAGTAGGAGTACTAGCACTGTACTACCCGTTGGTCAAGTCACTATCATCATGGCTGTAGAGCTAGCCTGCTCACAACTAGCCCTGTTTGACATAATTTCCCGTGCGTAGATGCCCGTGCATTGCACGAAACACCAAGATTCACTACAAAAAAAGATACATCCGTGACATTTTGGGCCGAACGAAAATTGTTTCTGTCATACATATGACACTTCTATGACGATAATTGTGACAAAACCCGGTATCATCATAGATGTGGTGGGCTCCTACTTCTATGACAAAAAATCATATTTGTAAATGGGTTTTTCGCCACGGTGGGCGGAGACGCAGCTGCATGACATTCTTTGGGCCGTCCATGACGGAAAAACCGTGGTAAAGCGAGGGAGGAAAATTTGGGGAGTTTCGGTTATGGTGGGAGAAGCGATCGCGTTTCTCTCTCACTCTGATGCAGCTGCGTGTGTGCGGCGTTGGCTCTAATCGAACCCGGCGAGGCGTTGGGCTCTAATCAACCCGGCGATTGCCTTTGTAGGCTCGCTTTCTTGAACTCGAGCGATCGATCGATGGTGTTAATCGAACCCGATGGGCGATTCGCCGCTCTGCTGCTAATCAAGCCGATCGATTGGATGAGCAGTGAGTGTTGCGGGGGTTGGATGAGCGATGGCGGTGGCGTTGCCTCTGGATGAACAGGAACCTTTGGTGTGGAGGGCTGGATGAACAGTAGACGGTGGAGGGGTGGCCATGGAGGGGTGGTTGAACAGGACCCCGTGGTGTGGAGGGCTGGATGAGCAGTAGATGGTGGAGGGTGCTCGTGGAGGGTGGTTGAGCGATGGCCGGTGGAGTAGCGCGGTGGAGGCTAGATGAGCAGGAGCCCGTGGAGGTGGAGGAGGTCGATGGTAGCCCGTGGAGGCTGGAGGAGGTCGGCGGTGGAGATGAACAGTATCCGTGGAGTCTGTTTTGCGATGCGCCACACCCTCCCCGCCCCGTTTGACCGTAGCGCTCCAACACAAGTCCGTTTCGTCCGTTTTGCGGTACGCCACACCCCTCCCGATGAACAGGACCCCCATTTCGACCGAAGCGCTCCAACACAAGTCCGTTTCGTCCGTTTTGCGGTACGCCACACCCCTCCCGATCAACAGGACCCCCGTTTCAACCGTAGGAGGTCCGTTTCCTCCGTTTTACGGTATGCTGCACCCCTCCCGATCAACAGGACCCCGTTCCGAACGTAGGAGGTGTGTTTCCTCCGTTGAGCGGTAAGCCAGGACTCGTTTCCATCACCTGTTCCGTCCAAGCCCTCCCGATGAACATGACCACACATTCCGTTCCGACCCAGCCGGTTGGCTCCCACGCGTTCCGTTGCCTCCCGATGAACACGACGCATTCCGTTGCCTCCCCATGAACACGACGACGATGCTGTTTCTCCGTTCCGACCCAGCCATGTATGTATGTGCGAGTAGGCGTTCGAGACCCTGCCCGTATGTATGTACGTGGCCGTATTTTCTTTCTTGCACCCTCGCCGCTGTACATACGTGTACGTGCACGCCTCTACTACGACCAGTATGTATGTACACGTTTGCGACCAGAATGACAACGCAACGTATGCTTCGACCAGGTTGGTCCCGACTGTCAGGCAGTTCCTTGCGTGCGAAAATGTAGCTGGTGGGTCCCAATAGTCAGAGGGCGAATCTTTTTTTTGCCCGGACGCACTTCCTTTGCGTGCGAAGATGTAGCTGGTGGGTCCCAGCAGTCAAGGGGCGAATCGTTTTTTTTGCCGGGACGCACTTCCTTGCGTGCGAAGATGTAGCTGGTGGGTCCCAGCAGTCAGGGGGGCGAATCGTTTTTTTTGCCCAGACGCACTTCCTTGCGCGCGAAGGTGTAGCTGGTGGGTCCCAGCATTCAGGGGGGAAACGTTTTTTTTCGTGAAATATGGTGGCCCGTCCGGTGGGTCCCCGTTGGCAGGTGGAGGAATAATTATTTTGCGCGTAATAAGGAGGCACTTCCTTGCTGCGGCCGTGGACCCAGCTGTCAGCTTCTCCACGTACAGTCCACGTCCGATGGAAGCCGTTCCTTGACCACGTTGACCATGCAGCGCCGAGAGCACCAGGCGGTGGGCGGCAGCGAGGCCTAGGAAGGGGCGGCGCCGAAGCCGGGAAGATGGGGCAGTGGATGCCCATGCGTAGAGGAGTACGAGGTTTCACTGGTTCGCTACGGTGTGAGGCTGCCGTCGCCGCAGAATAACATGGGGTATGGGTGAGTAGAGGGATGGCCTGGCCAGCGGTGGGAGTAGTAGGGGGCGGTGAGGCCTCCGCCGCATCGCAGCCGGCCACGGGAGGCAGGAGCACGAGGCACGACCGGCGCTGGTTTGGGCGGTTGGAGCAAGAAGACCAGAGGTTGAAGAAGCACTATGGCCATTGGATGGACATCGTACGGTCACTGGAGCTAGAATCGTGCATATTGACTAAGTTGACCAAGCCCTCCGTCCCCGTCAACTTAGTAGGCCCACAAGTCATCCTACCACTATACTGGGTCCCAACTAACAGGGGGAGTATTCACTTTTTGTGCGTAATAAGGAGGCACTTCCATGCGTGCGAAGATATAGCTGGTGGGTCCAAGCTGTCAGCGGCGGTAACGTTTTTTTCGCGAAATACTGAGGCCCTTTCGGTGGGTCCCTGATGTCAGGTGGACAAATCATTATTTTGCGCGTAATAAGGAGGCATTTCCTTGCGTGCGGCCATGGACCCAGCTGTCGGCCTCTCCACGTATAGTCCACTTCAGATGCATGTCGGTCGTTGACCACGTTGACCAGGCCGCGCCGAGAGCACCAGGGCGGTGGACGACGGCGAGGCCTAGGAAGGGAACGACACGGAGGCAGGGAAGACTCAGCAGTTGTTTCCCACGCGGGGAATCTGTTGGGCGAGGTTTCTTGGTTCGTCTGCCGTCGCCGGAGAATAACTGCAGGTGTGGGTGAGTAGAGGGATGGCTAGGCCAGCGATGGCAGTACGGTGGGGCGGTGAGGCCTGCGCGGTAGCACATCCGGCCGCGGGGAGGAGGGAGCAGGCAATTCCGCCGGTGCTTGTTTGAGCGGCTGGAGCAGGAAGAGCAGAGATTGAAGAAGCATGATGGCCGTTGGATGGCCATCCAATATTCACTGCTTGTGCGTCAACCTTTCTTTTAGGAAAGCCTCAAATCTATGGAAAACAGCATACAACCCATCTGCCATTATTTCTAATAATTTACAGCCCATTTGCTAATTCTTAAGGTTTTTTGGAGCCCATATTCTTTTTGTTAGCATTACAGCCCATATTGTGGGGATGTCCCTCGTCTGCTCCTGCGATAGTACGTCCAAGAGAGCTTCAGAGCGCCACGAGGCCATGGTTGAAGTGGTGCCGACAGAAGGAAGGGACCGGAGGAGAATAAGTGTGGGTCTTTGACTATGGCTGGGAGCTGGGGCTCAAGTTAATATAAGCGGCGAATGGCAATGAGCATGCGCAGACGGATGGACAATGGCGCGGAGTAGGTTCGTCGGGCGTGAATGCGGACGCTGCTTCAGTGACTTAACTGCAGATGCGTTTG
This sequence comes from Aegilops speltoides, assembly GCA_021437245.1. Classification (NCBI taxonomy): domain Eukaryota; kingdom Viridiplantae; phylum Streptophyta; class Magnoliopsida; order Poales; family Poaceae; genus Aegilops; species Aegilops speltoides. The sequence continues at coordinate 512,779,145 of CM038147.1, forward strand.
GGTGTCTGACATGTGGGCCCAACGGGCGTCTGGCCTGCATGTCAGTGACACACCAATTGCACCTGGAGTTAAGTCCAGTGAATGTGGCATTGACATTCTGGAGAGACGGTGACCGTTTCAGGCGCATGCGGACTGTTTGACTGATCAACCATACAAATACGGAGCTATACGCTGAGCCATCGACCGTATAATCACCATATCTTGTATACAATGATCAAAGTGAGCTATCAAGACAAGTTCGATAACCGCCAATGCATTTTACTCAGTAATAAATGACCAGGATTGAAGGGGAATCCTAATTTGCTTCATCTTCTGTCCTTGAGCTCTTAACAAACCAATGCACTATACGGTTGTCCAGCCACTCCACCCCAGAGCTCTCACCAAGCGTCGTTCATGCCACCGCGCCGCACACTAATCGGTAAGGCAGTGATGGCATCCCGCCACCGAGTTCTCGCCGCCCTAGCGCACACAAAATGGTAGGGAAGCGATGGCATCCCGCCGTGCCAAGTTCATCGCCGCGCGACCTCACAACTATGTGGGAGGAATTTGAAGATGCCAAGGCGAATGGGCGGTAGAGCAAGAAAGCGGCCAAAGCCGCCTGAGAGGGAGCGGAAGATTCAGAAAGCACTCAAGAAAAGAGAGGCCCGCCGCCGCACGAAAGAAAAGGACGCACGCGCAGCTACAGAGAGGTCGGCGGAGATCCAAGCACGGTAGGGTGTCGCCGACAAAGCCGGGAAGGAGAACAACGGCGTCTGGCCAGCATGTGAGAAGTAGTATTACTAGTAGTTAGTGTGTGTTTACGTATGCAGTGCGAGCATGTACCAAGACTACTAGTTACTCTTGTAGTTTTTAGAGCAAATTACCAGTACATTAGCCTAGACTAAGTGGAAAAATTCCTATCCTATGCATCAAATGGCATCTCTTTCTCTATAGGAATTGAGATGCATGTCATCTCACTTCCTATGATTTTCATATTCCTAACCTATGAGCGAAAGGAGGCCTCTGTTGGAGTAAATCTCAGAGCTAGCGATCTCGCTGCTGATGCAGTAGTTTTCTTCAAGAAGCGGAATTCAACGAAGTCATGATGGTTCCTTTGTCCGAGCAACTTCAAAGTGGGAAGTGGGCCTGTGATTTGACGGCTCATTAGTCATTGTTACTGCGGCACGACGACCTGGGTGACTCTCCCTTGGATTTCTGTGTGCATGGCAAGTGGACCAGGATGGTCGACGTCCCACATGTTGGCGAACGGAAGTATTCTTTCCGATATCGAGGAGCAAGGAAACCGCGTGGTATAGTATCACTGCTGATTGGTTCGCAAAAAAATAGTATCACTGCCGATTTATAGTTATTTTTTATTTCTGATGAATGCTAGCGTTTCAACTCTTACGATGAAGGGTGCCAAACACGGCACGTCTTTGGATGTCCCACGTCGCCGAAAGGTGGGACATGAACAACGTGGTAGAGCCCGGTGTAAAAAAACAGCGTGGTAGAGCGTCTCCACTTCTTCCACTTCTGGGTCGGAGACCACACGTAGTAGTACTTAGCTATATGAACGATACAAAGTGCGACCTGGAGAGAACGACACGTCTAGTTGGAAGTTCTCGGGGCATACACGTAAACAAATATAAAAGTTAATACGTGCCTCCAACTAATATAGTAGTAGTAGAGTACTTAGACACGTACTCCATAACATCACCGTGCATTGCACGTACAACATTTAGTGGTAGTACGTAGTAAGATACAAATGCCGCCCAAGAGTTCCCTTCTCGACCTACTTTTTGGTGTTTGGTAGAGTGTATGGAGGGTGCATGAGTCCACACTAGTTTAGCACAAATACACTAGAAGCATGCATGAAGAGAGCATGCATGAAGAGGGGTGTTGAGTTGAGCCTGCATGAAGAAGGAACAACTATCTTTGAGGAGAACGCAACCAAACACACCTGTATGCCACTCATGTTCATACCATTTGTGCCTTTCTACTTCACTTATCATGGTACATTACTCGGGTTCGATGCGTCCACTCCGGGTACATGTCCGTCTCGTAGTTCGATGCCACGTGTTCTTCATATAGATGGAGCGATCGTTGCATAACACGTGCGCCTTGATGCTAGATGTCCCGCGTGTTGGCAAAAGGATGAACAAAGCTCACGTAAAAAATAGAGTGGAAGAACATAGATTCCGACGACCGAGAAGGAGCAAGGAACCTCGTGGTGGAGCGTCTGCACTCATAATATTGAATATTATTCAACGATATAAAATTAACCAATCATCTCCACAGTGGACTGGAAGAGTACGAAACACGACAGCCCAGTGTAGTTACATCATACTAGTACATGGCTAACCCACACTATCACCATATTTCTTGGCTTCCGTGCGACACCTATCTCTAGTAATCCAGCATCCTGTATCGCTTCTCCCTCCTCGTCTCTATGAAAGTGCGGCGGGCTGGCGTTTCTGCCGTCTATTGAGGTCGGTTAACTATCACATGTTAGCGACATGCCAAGAGCATTCTAAAAAAAAATCCTTTCACGTTCCGTTTTCAAAAAGAAAAAATCCTTTCACGTACGAATTTGCCTGTATGCTTTGAGCAACTTGCATGTACTATACTGCTCCTGTTTGATACTCTAACTTAGCTAGAGGTTAGACTAACTCATGACTAACCCTGAACTATTTGTAGCCAAAGAGGTGTTTGGGTGACGAGGTTAGATTGACAATAAATGCACTTCATGGAGAGAGAAAAGTGATTTTTTAGTGGTCCCAATGAGAACTATCTCCAGTTAGCACCTCTTGGGTGGGATAGTTTTTTTTGGTGGGTTCGGTGCAACTTGCTCCAATTTAAACCCTCATGCTTGGATACTTCAGGGCTATTTGAGCCCCAACTAGCTCAAACTAACTCTAACCCATGGATCCAAACAGGGCCTATGGCCAGTCTCGACACGGAGCAGTCGTGTGCAGGGAAGCGGCGCTCTCTCGGCCATCGCGCCATTTCAAAGCCGGCACCAGTGAGAGGTCGCCTCTGCTCTGGCTGGGCATTAATGCGGCACTGACGCTCTAGGCGACGCTGACCATTTCACGCGGAAGCCTTGCTACCGCAAGGAGTATAGGTTTTGAACCGTTTCAGGTGTAGTAGTAATGGTAGTTTGCAAAACTACTCATTTATTGCACCGAGTTTCCTAAGAAATTGTGGTAAAAAACGTTTCTCCACAACCCGCTTCCCTTCTCCTTCCTGCTCGTGATTTACGTAACCATGTTAACGTGGTTGTGTCAAAAAAATGTCACTTCCTGCTCGTGATTTGTGTTATATAATTACAAGCAAGATTCTCGTGCATTGCACGGAACATCAATATGCATTTTTTTACAAAACACCTGTTGTGATTGACCCATGCAGGAGTAATCCCATGTGTAAAAACTAATGATATCTCGAGAATTTTATCGGAAAACTGGTATCTCGAGAATGTCATCGAAAAAATGAAAGATGAGAGATAAGGCGAGGAGAAGTGGAGCGTGGTGGTCGGAATGTGCGGAGGCATGGGGATGGACGGCGCCGGCAGGCGGCAGCGGCCACCATGCATGCTAGATTGTTCCAGAGACTTATTCCTTTTTTAATTGCTGAGCAATGAGGTTGCGGGAGATAATGATGTGGAGAGAGGTGCGGGTATCTTTTGTAAAATTATCATAGTTTGCTTCCTATCCGTCAGATATAGATCATACGGTCTGTATTACAAGATGGCAGGCATACCATCATCGCCAACTCATTTTTTTATAAGGGTATACAAATGATAAGTTTGCTGACTACTAAAGTAAAGTGGAATCTGTCCATGTTATGCAAGTAAATAAAGGTGATTGTTTATCACACGAGTAAGGTTGGATGAAGGGTGGTAGGAACAAATGCTCCGCCTAGAGCATGTGTGTGTGAGATGGAGTCTTAGTGCGTGTGGTGTGTGTGTGTGAGAGAGAGAGAGAGAGTGAGAGAGAGAGAGAGAGAGAGAGAGATGGAGTCTTAGTTTGTGTGTGTGTGTGAGAGAGATGGAGTCTAAGTGTGTGTGGGGGGGGTGCGTGCGTGCGTGTGTGTGTGTGTGTTTGTGTGTGTGTGTGAGAGAGAGAGAGAGAGAGAGAGATGGAGTCTTAGTGTGTGTGTGTGGGGGGGGTGTGCGTGCGTGCATGTGTGTGTGTGTGTGTCCCGGGGTCCTCTATGGCGGATGTAATTTAAGTGTGCATGGCTTCATCATAGAGAGGTGATGTGTATGGCGGAGGCCACCAACGATGGGGTGCGAGAGAGAAAATGCCCGTAGGAGGGAAGAGAATGTGCGTGCGCGTGAGAGGAGTCGACATCGAGAGAACATGTTTGGTCGAGAGACACCACGGAAGACTACTATATATCGATGGTGCATGTAGGCGGGAATTAAACAAAGGGATTGTCTTATTGGTTTCAGGGATATAGGGGAAGAGTGAGAGGCGCTGGGGGGGGGGTAGCCGGAAGGAGATTGTTAAGTGTGAGTGTGTGTTTTGCCCATCCAGGCGGAAGTTATGTGCACAAAAGAGGAGAACGATTCGATGAGGCGTTAGGATTGAGGGTAATTAACGACATATGGAGACATATAGACCTTGAACGTGCATGTGTGAGAGGTATACACGTATACGTGGGATGTGTGTGTGCGCACGCGCATGATCGAGATAAAAGAAAGAAGACATAAGTCCTAAGATCAACGACATGGGAGAGACGGATCGATATGACAATATGCATGCATGTGAGAATGCAGGGAAGAAGGCCCGACAATTGAGCATGTGTTTTTGTCTTTAAGAGATAGTGGTGTGGGCTGGAGCATGCATCTATGGCGGCGAGGGGTGAGGCGCAACGATTGTGCAAAAGAGATCAACCTATAAATGCATATGTATGCATAGACATATATAGTGTGGGTGATAGGAAGCAAGACTCCGTGCGAGAAAGAAATGTTGACGGAGAAACTACAAATAGATACAGAGATGGAGATGCTAGCTAGAGAGACATCCGTTAGTTTGGGCGTCGGAGATGACCGTCGGGTGGTTCAAAGGGTGAAGTTATATATGTGTGTGAGAGGGCACTTGACTGCATGCATGTAGAGAGAAACATATGTAGTGTGCGTGATAGGAATCAAGAGTGAGGGCGAGAAAGAAGGTTGATGGAGAAACAGATAAATAGAAAGATAAAGATGCTAGCTAGTGTGCGCCAGAGATAGGAGTCGAGTGGATCAGAAGGCTGGGTTATGTGTGTGGGTGTGAGAGAGATAGAGAGAGGGTGCATGTGAGTCACATACAAACAAATATCAGAGAGAAATGAGATCCAGAGAGACGGAGTTTTGTCTCTGAGAGAGAAAATATTTCTAACGAGAGTGATAGCTAGAGAGACATATGAGGGAACATAAGATATCTCTAGGGAGAGAGGGTGTGTTTGAGCGACATACAAGAGAACAATGGAGAAATGTGAGACCACAGGAGACAGAGTTTGTGTTTGTGTGTGAGAAAGAGATATTGAAGAGGAAGAGTCGTGGGTTCTCATATCTAAGGAGCGAAAGACATCTCAGTATGAGGGGTGTCTGAGTGGCACACATGGGAATAGCTGAGAGAAATGAGACCCCGGAGACAAAGTTTTGTGTTTGTGTGAGAGAAAGAGATTCCACATGGAGAATCATAGCTAGAGACACATAGCAAGGAGCGAGATATACTTAGAGAGAGATAGAGTGATGAAGGTCGATGGAGAGAGTACCGTCGATTGTTACTGAAGATAAAAGATCATTGTCGAGATATAGGTAGCACGAGAGATGCCTGAGAGACGATGAACGCGTATAGGTCCAGAGAGATAGTCCTATATAAGCATGAGTGATAGCTATATGAGACGAATATCTGGAATAAAGGGGATTCAAATATTTAAACTGGAGATCACGACATCGATAATATCATAACGCAAATTGGTGTATCAAACATGTGTAGGATCGTTGAAGGTAAGAGTGTCTAGAGGGGGGGGTGATTAGACAACTCGACAAGATAAAAGTTTATGCCTTTGATTAACACAAGTTTTTAGCAAGTTCACAATGAAGATCAAGTCAAGCATCATGCATACAAGTCGAGCAACATACTACACATGCAATTCTAGAGTATGGGGCAGCGGAAAGTAAATTGCACATATAGTAAGGGAGAGATTTGGAAGAGCAAACGCAATTTGGAGACACGGAGATTTTTCTCGTGGTTCCGATAGGTGGTGCTATCGTCAATCCACGTTGATGGAGACTTCAACCCACGGAGGGTAACGGCTGCGAGAGTCCACGGAGGCTCCACCCACAAAGGGTCCACGAAGAAGCAACCTTGTCTATGCCATCATGGCCTCGTCCACGGAGGACTAGCCTTACTCGGGTAGATCTTCACGAAGTAGGCGATCTCCTTGCCCTTACAAACTTCTTGGTTCAACTCCACATCTTGACGGAGGCTCCCAAGCGACACCTAACCAATCTAGGAGGCACCACCCTCCAAAAGGTAATAGATGGTGTTGGTGATGATGAACTCCTTGCTCTTGTGCTTCAAATGATAATCTCCCCAACACTCAACTCTCCTCACTGATTTGGCTGTGGTGGAGGAAGGGATTGAGTGGAAAGCAACTTGGGAAGGCTAGAAATCAAGTTTCATATGGTGGGAGTGGAGCAACTTGATCTCAACACAAGGGTAGGTAGTTTTCTTCTCGAAAATGTAAGGTAGGAGTGGTAGTTCTTTCGATGGCTCTCTCCACGAATGAAGAGGAGGTGGAGGGTATTTATAGCCTCCACACAAAATCCAACCGTTACACACATTTGACCAATCTCGGTCGGACCGAAGTTGACAACTCGGTGAGACCGAAAGTTCAAATCTTGTGAGCGTTGGGATTTTCGGTGGGACCGAAAATACAATCTCGGTTAGCCGATTCTTCCAAAGTCTAGGGTTTGCCAATCTCGGTGGGACCGACTTTCTCATCTCGGTGACACCGATTTGAGTCTGAAGGTTCTGAAGCTTGGCAACACCAATTTCGTATGACCGAGTTTGGAATCGGAAAATCCGAAATTCTTAGGGTTTGGGTATATGGCTGAGGTGGTTCATCTCGGTGTGACTGAGTTTATGGAATCGGTGGGACCGAGATTACTTATGGGTTTATGTTGGAATGAAAGATTGCTGATAGTTTGAGAGATAAATCACTAAGCACTTTGAGCAACCAGATCATCATCATAACCTCATCCCCTTTTAATAGTATTGGCTTTCCTATGGACTCAATGTGATCTTGGATCACTAAACCAAAAATGGAGTCTTGAGCTTTTGCCAATGTTTTCCTTAGCATCCTAGGGGTCCACCTTTCTAGTCCTTTTTCCATGCCAGAGTGATTGACTTTCCTGAAACATACTTGTTAAAAGCATTAGTCCAACCACAAAGTATGTTGTCATTAATTACCAAAACCACCTAGGGAGCAAATGTGCTTTCAATCTCCCCCTTTTTGGTAATTGATGGCAACACACAAAATAAGATATCAAAGCTTACTAAAAGAAGGACAGGAATATCATTAAAGCTTTGACAGACATGTAGTACACAGGCTCCCCCTACAAGTGTGCAAGATTTTAGATTATTGGTTTTGGACTACCACAAGCACACATGAGAGAAAAGCAAGATGTGCTACATGCAGCTTGGCTATATGCATCAGAGCAGATGAGGATAAGAGAGTGATGATGCATATGTGCATGGTGATTTCTTGCAAACAAGTATTCACAAGCAAGTCACCATCATGCACATTCTGCAAGATGCATATACTTACCTTGAAGTTCCTTGACATTGTACCTGAAGAAATAAGCTTTAGAAAACAAGGTTAGATAACACAAGAGTATTCCTTCAACCAACAGCAAGAACATCAAGAGTACCAAGCCAGGGATGACATGTATAAAGAGTGTCTCATGTTGAGCACTAGCTTGAATCAGCTAACATGTCTCCCAAGACTAAAGATTTTCAATGAGCTCTGAGAGATTTTGCTTTTCATAAGATACCAATTGTGCTTTTCATAAGATACCAATTGTGAGAGTAAGAGAAGCAAAATCAAAAGAATAATGCCAAATGTAACATCAATATGGGACATGACAAAGCTTTGATGTGATCCTTTCCCTTTAAGGTAAGATTGTTTTTCTTCCTTTAAATTTTCTTTTCTCCCCTTATCCTCCAATCTCCCCCTAAGCTCCCCCTAAATCTTCTCCCCCTTTGACATCAAGTGCCGAAAAGGACAGTAAACCAGGAAGGGCAGGAAAGATGGAAGGAAAGAAGTGGGATCCTTAAGAATCACAACTGAGCAAATTAAGTATCTAGAATAAATCATTTAGGTGAGCTGCAGAAGATGATATCTGATGAATGTAAGTCGGTGACACCGAATTGATATGGATCGGTGAGTCCGAAAGTCGAGACTTAGGGCAGATCCTTTTCGGTCGAATCGAAGGTGTTAAGTCGGTGGCGCCGAGTTTAAGTCAAGGAAATATAGAAATAATTCAGCTCACTTTGCAAGGAATGTTTCAAAAGATTTGCAATGAATTTGTAAATGATTTTCAGGGAATTGATCAGAGCCAAAAAGATATAAACAAGAACAGAATAAATAGAAAAAAAAATTGCTAGATGAAGTTTTTTTTTTGAATAAGCAAGAAAACTCAATGAGAAAAGCAGAGAAACTCCAAAACATATGTACTTCATCTAGACAGGAGTCGGTGACTAGGTCACCTATGTTTGAGTATATTGACTTAGGAGTCAAATGAGAACATTTGATCATAGGTCATACTCATCGTTTAAGCTCAAAATGGGGTTGCCATTTTTCGATTAAGCATTTGATGTGATCACATCTTTTGAAGCTGCTTGTACTCATGTCTTTGAGCAAAGCTCCTTCAAGATGTGAAAAACATACCTTGGGCTTGTTGTTGCTCGTACTCATGTAGATGAACTTGATGTTGATGCTCATGGAATGTGAAGTTGGAGCACCATTTCCAATTGTATAGTTCATCTTCCTACATGGGTTAGGCAAGCAAGGAAATACTCAAGAATATCCAAGATGACATGAGTGAAGTACTAGAAGTATATGGTGTCAAAAGGATATGTGGAATTTTATTCCTTGAACTCAACATCCCAAAGAGCTAGATACTTGGTCAATGACAAGATTACTCATGGTTTGAGTGTGTGATAATCTTGTGGAATGTAGACCATCCAAGTACTGCAAGGAGTTAGATGCAATACAAGGGGCAAATGTGTCCAAGACATATGATCATCATCATAAGAGAAATATCAAGGATCGGACAATTAGGCTCATGTCTTGCATGCATCAATGGAGTTTTCACTCCAAATTTGAAGCATCAATGATGTTCAACTCACTCCTTAGCGACAAAACACTTTCTCATCAAGTGGTTTTGTGAAGATATCTGCAAGCTGTTTGTCGATCGAACATGCTTAAGATCAATGTCACCCTTAGCAATATGATCACGAATAAAATGGTGATTTAACTTCAATGTGTTTAGATGCGACGGTGTTGCACGGATTGTGTCAATCTTAATCGCACTCTCATTGTCACAAAGCAAAGGAACAAGTCTCGCATGTATCCCATAATCCTTAAGCGTTTGTGTCATCCATAGTAACTAAGCACAACACGAACCAGCAGCAATATATTCTGCTTCGGCAGTAGATAATGATACCGAATTTTGTTTCTTGGATGACCAAGATACAAGGGATCGACCGAGAAATTGACACGTACCCGAAGTTGACTTTCTATCAACCTTGTCTCCGGCATAGTCCGAGTCGGAATAGCCAACAAGATCGAAAGAGGCCCTCTTAGGATACCAAATGCCAAAGTTAGGTGTGTGTATCAAATATCTCACAATTCTTTTAACAGCCTTAAGATGACATTCTTTAGGAGCTGCTTGATATCGAGCACACATGCATACACTCAACATTATGTTAGGACGAGAAGCACAGAGATATAGTAGAGAACCAATCATGGATTGATAAACCTTTTGATCAACAGGTTCTCCATCTTTAGTTAAGTCATTATGTCCACTAGTAGCCATGGGGGTTTTCATACCTTTGCTCTCTTGCATGTTGAACTTCTTGAAGAGATCCTTAGTGTACTTAGTTTGTGAGACAAAAGTACCCTCCTTAGATTGCTTGATTTGCAACCCAAGGAAGAACTTGAGTTCACTCATCATGGACATCTCATACTTCTCCGACATAAGCTTTCCAAACTTCTCACTAAAATCAGGGTTAGTTGAACCAAAGATAATATCATCAACATATATTTGGCATACAAATAGTTCACCATCAACCCTTTTTGTGAATAGCGTTGAGTCTATTTTACCAATCTCAAATCCTTTCTCAAGAAGAAAACTAGTCAAGCATTTGTACCAAGCTCTAGGAGCTTGTTTAAGACCATAAAGAGCTTTGTGCAACTTGTAAACATGATTAGGCTTTTTAGGATTCACAAATCCGGGAGGTTGTTTCACAAATACTTCCTCAATTTCACCATTTAGGAAAGCACTTTTAATGTCCATTTGATAGAGAGTAATGTCATGGTGGTTGGCATAAGCAAGAAGAATGCGAATGGACTCAAGTCTAGCAACGGGGGCATAGGTCTCACCATAGTCCATACCTTCGACTTGTGTGTAACCTTGTGCTACGAGACGAGCCTTGTTGCAGATGACTTGTCCATCTTCATCTTTCTTGTTCCGAAACACCCATTTGGTTCCAATGACGTTTTGGTCATCATTGGGCTTCTCTACCAAAGTCCAAACGTTGTTCCTCTCGAAGTTGTGTAACTCCTCGTGCATAGCGTTCACCCAATCCGGGTCTTCAATCACTTCTTCTACCTTCATAGGTTCAAGACTAGAGATAAATGAGTAGTGTTCACAAAAGTTAGCTAAACGAGTTTTAGAGCGAGTGATTCTCCCGGAGTCGATGTCATTCATCATTTGTTCCACGGGATGGTCCTTCTTGACTCTTGCTCGAACTCGGGATAGCTTTTGTCGTGGTCGAGGCTGAGCTTCCTCATCATCATCATCTTCTTCTTCATCATTGTTGTAGGTGTTGTCTTGAGGTGGTGGCGAAGGAGGTTGTGGTGGATCTTCTTGTCGCACTTCCTCATCTTGGTGAGTTCCACTTGTGGAAGCCTCCATGTTGCCTTGAGGATCATCTCTCCGTGAGGTAGAGGGCTCCACATATGTAGATGAGGTACTCTCCTTCACTTCCATGGGACGAATCTTTCCAATGGATAAATCTTGAATGGCTTCCGATGGGTCCTTGTCTCCTACATCAATAGGCATTTGCTCTACTTGCGAGCCATTAGATTCATCAAACTTCACATCTACCGTCTCTTCAACCTTTCAGGTGAAATTGTTGTAGACACGGTAGGTGTGGGAGTTTGATCCATAACCGAGGAAAAAGCCTTCATGAGTTTTAGGAGCAAATTTAGACCTACGATGCTTATCAAGGATATAGCATTTTGAACCAAAGACACGAAAATATCCCACTTGGGGTTTGTTACCGGTAAGGAGCTCGTATGAGGTCTTGCCGAGGATCTTGTGAAGATAAAGTCTGTTGATAGCATGACAAGCTGTCTCGACGGCTTCACCCCAGAAGTGTTTCGGTGTCTTGTATTCATCAAGCATCGTCCTTGCCATCTCAATGAGAGTTCGGTTCTTCCTCTCAACAACTCCATTTTGTTGAGGTGTGTACGTAGCCGAGAACTCATGTAGAATCCCCTCCTCATCGAGAAAGGAGTCCACATGGGCGTTCTTGAACTCCGTTCCATTGTCGCTCCGAACTTTCTTGATCTTCACCTCAAATTGATTTTGGGCCTTTCTAGCAAAGGTTTTGAAGATTCTCTGTACCTGTGACTTGTCATCAAGGAAAAATACCCATGTAAATCTGGAAAAATCATCAACAATAACTAGACCAAAGGAGTTACCACCAAGGCTTTTGTAAGCGTTGGGACCGAAGAGATCCATATGAAGAAGCTCAAGCGGTCTCCTTGTAGTCATGATGTTCTTCACGGGATGACTTCCACCTACTTGTTTTCCTGCTTGACATGCACTCTGAGTCTATCTTTGTCAAAGAAAACATCTTTAACACCAAGAATGTGATCACCTTTGATTAGCTTATCTAGATTACGCATACCAACATGTCCAAGCCTTCTATGCCAAAGCCAACCTTTAGCAGATTTGGCAATAAAGCAAGTTCTAGGTTGAGCTCTCTTAGTGAAATCAACGACATATAGGTCACCTCTACGAATGCCGGTAAATACCATGTTATGATTTTCACGACGAAAAACTTGGCAATCTACTTCAGTGAATAGCACATTGAATCCAAAGTCAGCTAATCTAGACACGGAAAGCAAATTATATCCAAGAGATTCAACAAGCATGACATTTTGAATGGAGCTATCATGAGATATGGCCACCTTACCAAGGCCAAGTACCTTACCCTTGGAGTTGTCTCCAAAAGTCACATACTTGCGTCGACCATCGTTTTTTGCAAGCTCTCGGAACATGTCTTCATCTCCGGTCATGTGATCGGTGCATCCACTATCAAGAATCCACTCTTTTCCACCGGATATGTAGTCTCTCAGATTTGCCATAAGACTGAGACTCTTCATGATCTTGTCTAGCTCGGTGTCCGAATCGGAGTAATCGTCATCATGCTCATGCTCATCATCATATTGACCCATAGATAATTCATCATCAATACCTAGGTCAATTTGACAATGACTTGCATTAGTTTTGTCAGAATGACAATAATCATCGGAATGCAGTACAAGAGCATTTCTTATTCGAACATTGATAAAACCGGGATCACCCTTATTTTTCATAAGATCATGAAGCTCAAAGAAGCATTTATCAAAGTTGGGATCTTTGGGGCGCAACATATCAAATTCAATAGTCTTGTATAGAATTTCATCAAGACCTCTCAAAGAGTAGTCCGGATAAAGTTCTTCCAAGAACTTCCACATAGCATGGGCGCACTCAAAGTTTGTGACAAGCTCAAGCAAGTTATCGGGCAAACCTCTAATGATAAGATTAACAGTTCTAAGGTTACGAAGCAAATCAAGCTCTTCATCCATAGTAGGGTGCAAGGAGACAAATGGTGGTACATATGGAGTTTCAACATATTTGCGCAAGTTGTACATCTTAAAGATAGCAAGCATTTCAATCCTCCACGAGTTATAGGACACTCCATCAAGAATAGGCACTCTATGACTAACACTCCCAAACGTAGACACGTCCATCTTCCTCCAATGGTGTGCAAACCAAAGCAATGGAGACCAATGCTCTGATACCAATTGTAGGATCATTGAAGGTAAGAGTGTCTAGAGGGGGGGTGATTAGACAACTCGACAAGATAAAAGTTTATGCCTTTGATTAACACAAGTTTTTAGAAAGTTCACAATGAAGATCAAGTCAAGCATCATGCATACAAGTCGAGCAACATACTACACATGCAATTCTAGAGTATGGGGCAGCGGAAAGTAAATTGCACATATAGTAAGGGAGAGATTTGGAAGAGCAAACGCAATTTGGAGACACGGAGATTTTTCTCGTGGTTCCGATAGGTGGTGCTATCGTCAATCCACGTTGATGGAGACTTCAACCCACTGAGGGTAACGGCTGCGAGAGTCCACGGAGGGCTCCACCCACAAAGGGTCCACGAAGAAGCAACCTTGTCTATGCCATCATGGCCTATGTCCACGGAGGACTAGCCTTACTCGGGGTAGATCTTCACGAAGTAGGCGATCTCCTTGCCCTTACAAACTTCTTGGTTCAACTCCACATCTTGACGGAGGCTCCCAAGCGACACCTAACCAATCTAGGAGGCACCACCCTCCAAAAGGTAATAGATGGTGTTGGTGATGATGAACTCCTTGCTCTTGTGCTTCAAATGATAATCTCCCCAACACTCAACTCTCCTCACTGATTTGGCTGTGGTGGAGGAAGGGATTGAGTGGAAAGCAACTTGGGAAGGCTAGAAATCAAGTTTCATATGGTGGGAGTGGAGCAACTTGATCTCAACACAAGGGTAGGTAGTTTTCTTCTCGAAATGTAAGGTAGGAGTGGTAGTTCTTTCGATGGCTCTCTCCACGAATGAAGAGGAGGTGGAGGGTATTTATAGCCTCCACACAAAATCCAACCGTTACACACATTTGACCAATCTCGGTCGGACCGAAGTTGACAACTCGGTGAGACCGAAAGTTCAAATCTTGTGAGCGTTGGGATTTTCGTGGGACCGAAAATACAATCTCGGTTAGTCCGATTCTTCCAAAGTCTAGGGTTTGCCAATCTCGGTGGGACCGACTTTCTCATCTCGGTGACACCGATTTGAGTCTGAAGGTTCTGAAGCTTGGCAACACCAATTTCGTATGACCGAGTTTGGAATCGGAAAATCCGAAATTCTTAGGGTTTGGGTATATGGTGAGGTGGTTCATCTCGGTGTGGTGAGTTTATGGAATCGGTGGGACCGAGATTACTTATGGGTTTATGTTGGAATGAAAGATTGCTGATAGTTTGAGAGATAAATCACTAAGCACTTTGAGCAACCAGATCATCATCATAACCTCATCCCCTTTTAATAGTATTGGCTTTCCTATGGACTCAATGTGATCTTGGATCACTAAACCAAAAATGGAGTCTTGAGCTTTTGCCAATGTTTTCCTTAGCATCCTAGGGGTCCACCTTTCTAGTCCTTTTGCCATGCCAGAGTGATTGACTTTCCTGAAACATACTTGTTAAAAGCATTAGTCCAACCACAAAGTATGTTGTCATTAATTACCAAAACCACCTAGGGAGCAAATGTGCTTTCAACATGCATATTCATTTGAATTTGGGCACACGTGTAATGTTATATAGTTTATCAATATTGGTGATCCATAGATTCTTCAATTACAAACAATGCATGGTTTATACGCAATTAGTGTCTAAACGGGATTACACTATATGTTGCGTGTGTGAAACACATTATACATGTTTGAGAAGTTAAAAAAACCCGGCATGAAACACACATTAATTGGAGACAGTTAGCGAGGAATGCATACATTGGATTTCAACATAATGTGGTTTCAAATATTTGAAAAATCCAAATTGATGGATACAACCTTATGAATCTGAGATCATTCCATTTGTAAACCATATTTATGTATAAATGGTGTTGTGCTTTTGAAAGTATATATGTAAAAAATGATGTATATAGAATGTAATTCCAATTGAAAATGGATCCCGCCCAAAAAAATATAGTAGAACACAAACATGATTCGAATTGAGTTGGCACGGTAAACGTGCACTGTGCAAACTTTGAACGAAGCGGGAAAGTCGCAGTAACCACTCGAAACCAAACTCTGCGAGATGGAAATCACTACTGCCTATCCCTGCTGCGCAAAGCCTATCTGTTGGATTTCTATAGGTTTCGATAGGGGTAGGTTTGTAATTTCACCCAAACGTGACGTAACCGCCTCTCACCCGGATTCATACACGGTGGGCGCCAAAACACAAGTGTGCCCTCACCAAATCGACTCCTCCCGATTCATATTCATACACGGTGGGCGCCAAAAACAAACTCTCGTCGGCAAATATTCGGTGTATGCGAGATTACCGTCCTATCCCGAACCGACAAATGTTGTTGTGATGTAGTAGAAATTTGAAACGGGGGCTAAGTTTGTAAATTTCCTCGCATTTGAGACAAGTGCGCCCTGACTACATGGTTCCCCCCTTCCTCTCTACCTCCCTTTTCCCCATTCGTACTCCGTGGGCGCCAAAACACCCTCTCCACCCCACCCTCCTCCGTCCGCCGCCATCCGCCACCCCATCCACCGCCGTCCTCCTCCACCATGCCGGAGCTAATACCCTAACGCCCCCGTCCATTACAAGAGATCGGCATCTCTCATCCACGCCTTCGGACCGAGATCCTTGCATCCCGTCCTCTCACTTCATCCCCACTGTCGTCCACCTTACCGGCGCCGCTCCTACGACTGTCTCGTCCACCGCGCCCCGCCGCCACCGTCTACTCTCCTAGATCTGCTTCCACGCTGCCGACAGCCATCGCTACCGCAGCACCGTCAAATTCTCACCAGATGCGTACACGGCGCCGCACCAGAGGCGGTACTCTTTCGTATCTGCTCAACTTATTTATCGCAGCAAGAAAATAGATCGACACTGCTTTACTCTGATTTCTTGTCTTGGTTGCGAAGTTGCCTTTGTCCGGCTTGCACCTTCAGATTAACCATGGCACACTCAACACTATACTCCCAATGCTTATGGTTTTCCCCTTTTATATTCCACACTAGTTAAATCACAGTAGACTGAATTTCAAAATTGGGTCAGTCGATTTTTCAGAGCTTGCCGGAGTTCGCTGGTGCGATCCAAGGGGCTCGGGTGGTTGTGGGGCGTCGCCGAACGAAGAAAACTCGACGCGCGTGGGGGGTGGGGGTGGCGGAGGAGCACAGGCAGTGGGGGCCGGTGGTCCGGCCGGCAGCCCGTGCGGTGTTCTTTATGGGCAGAATCACAGACAAGGAAGAAGAAGGGTTACGAGACATAGGATCTTCATCCAACTGCCTGAAATGGTCGAGAGACAGCTGGGAGTTGCATTCTTAATGCGCTCTGGTTGATCATGTGTGGGCACTGCGCAACCAACATTTTATTATCCAAAATCTGCTTGCTCTTCTTTACCATGTTCGATAGTGCTGGCCTGTACGTGATCGATAGGCTTTCAATTACTAGCGGCAATACAACACCGTAATTTCAAGCCAGTTCCACTTTCCCGATTTATATATCGTGGTTATGGTGTACCCTTGTTATGTACACTATGATCTGCCCAGTTGTTGTGTTCTCTTGTTATCATGTTTGGCAATAAACTATCTATACAATATATTATGAACCTATCATCTGCCAGCTATCCTTACTTCTGGAGCCTATTTTTTGTGTACTTGTGCCAGATTATATAAACGCATGCACGATATTACAGCACACATGAGCTCTCTCATCAGAATCCAGTGATAGCACATAAGTGTTTACAGGGGCGTCCCTATATTAGAATATCATCAGCATTACAAAGATAATCTCACAATTATTTATGTTTTCATGGTTCTCAGATATTATACGCAATTACAGTGAATATCAGAATCCGCTCATCAGAAGAATATTGTAGAACACTGCAATGACTTACAAAATTGGCACCAAGGCGTTGAGTGCCATTTTGGAAGCAATGAAACTCGTACGCTCCCCACCTATTGATTCTTGTTCAGAATATCATTCTAATGACTATTCTAACCTCGAGGAGTCAAAGGCAGATGACCTGTCCTGTTCACCCATCAAGGTGCCTGCTCTAATTTGGCAAGGTATTATTGATTGCACGTATCTTGCATATGTTGTCTTGCATTTCTTATACTTTGTTGCACCACCATCTGCTTAGTTTACTCATCATATAACTCGAGATGCTATGCCCATCCATTATCAATACATATTCCATCTGTCGTCATACCATGTTTTTCCACTCAAATGCTGTTCTTGTGCATCAGACATCAAAAGGAAGAGGGTGATTGCGAACTCAAGGAGCACCACCAAGTCCTTGAAAAACATGGTGGTGCCGAGAAATCGACAAACACCCACTTATATTGGCTGTACAACCAAAGGACACAAAACATAGGACCGACCCAGCAGACTGCACCCATACTTCACTGGCCACACCACTAGCCCCACCACACAGGACCTGCACTCCAAAGAAAAGGTATACCGATTTCATTTGCCATAGCACCAGCCGTACCACGTAAAAATCCCACTCCGACCAAAAAGTACAGCAAGTCCACCGGCGAAGACCTATCCCAAGCTGCAGAGACGGCCAATTCCTCTGATTGGAACCCCATTCCATTTATTCCCAGTTTAAAAGACAATGCTTTCAATGTTGTTCGGGACTACATGCATATATTCCCATCATGGGAAGATTATAGTGAAGACAAACACCATTTTCACATCTTCCTGTCCAACTTAAGTGTAAGTGCTATTATTCATGGTTATTATTTTCTGATTTTCTGCTGATCGAACACATCAATGATTTACATTACATTGTTGTAACTAGGTGAGGGTCAATCTGGATAGTCATGACGAGCAAAGCTTGCTTGTGCTTTTCAAGGAAGCATTGCAGCAGTATCGGTGTTACCTGAGGAAATCACACTTTGATGGCAAGTCTATAAACGAATTTCCGGTGAAGTCTCCTGTGCTAAATTTAGAAGACATTGAATGGAAAAACCTTGTTATGCATTGGTCTCGTTCCCAAGAGGAGGTACTGTCTATGAAATCACATGACAATTCGAACTTCTACTTTTCCGCATGTGCCTTATGGATCTTTTTTGCAGGAAATCAGCTCGAAGAAGAATTATGGTTTGAAAAGAACGACAGGATATTGCAAATATGTTGCCCGCTGCTTTGCTCTTGTTAGTACATGTTGTCCTGTATCACTGTACTTGCATACATACCTGGTTCATTATGTGATAGCAATATGCATGATAGCTTGGTTATCAATTGTTCGCTCCAAATTATCTGATCTGTATGAATGGTTACATTAGTGTAGAATATATCCAATGCCAATGAATTTTTTAGCTCTACATTGTTCTTGTAAGTACATGCTGTCCTTTATCAGTGTACTTATATTGACAGGTAGTTGTTCATGTACCATCACTCTGCAGCTTATTTTTCTTTGCCCTCCATTTTCTACACATCAGATCTATATTTACTCTTACCATAAGGTTGGTACTGAAGAAGTTTAGCTGTGCATTGATCTTGGCTGTGCCTTTTGCCTGTATCGCTGCACATACATTTATAGCTACTTGGTTATGTAGCATCACTCTTCATCTTATCTTAAATATTCTCCATTTTTTCGTATATTATCACATCTATATTTACTCTTAACAAAATGTAGAATAAAGGCAATGCTTATGAAGAACATTCTGTGCTAAACTTTTTGAATTGCCCCCCCCCATCAGCATGGACAAGGGCTTTATAGAGCCTGTCTTCACCAGTAATGTAAGTTTGTCCTTCTCAATCCTTCAAACTTTGTTGTGTATATTTGGTTAGGCATGACTGCAACAGCTGTTTATTTTTGGTGTTTGCATCAAATTGCATGTTTAAAGTTTATTATGTAGTTCATAAACAAAAGTTTGTCCTTCTCAATTTAAGTTTTCAGTTGTACAACCAAGTTCTTTCTTCATACCATGTAAATTAAACTATACAGAGCAAGTGATTTTCTTTTGCACTGCATGTATGCTTCTGTTCTTCATCCGTAATCCAGTGGTGTGGTGAACCTAGCCACTACAGCACAATGTCATATTCTGCAATGTCTTAACTATTAACAATGTCATATCATTCTACTATTATTTAAACTGCCTCTTTATTTGCCAATCTGAAATGGGATAAATTGACAGCACACTAACCATTGATACTTATGAGTTCTTGATTTATAATCCAGTGGTGTCGTGAAGCTGCCAACTCCTTCACAATGTCAATTCCTGCCATGTCTTGACCTGAACAATACCATATTGAGTTAATGCAATTTTAAACTGTGTCACTTTATTCGTCAGTAAGAAATGTGATGAATTGTCAGCACCGATACTTTTATGTGCAAGACCTTTCATTTGTCTGCTTGTTTATCTTTCAGAGTGAGGAAGATATAAGTGTTGAACAAGCGCAGTCTCATCATCTTGCTCACCGCTATGCTTGCAGCAGCTCCCAATGAGGCTAACCTTTCTTGAACTCTATTGAAGTGCTGTCGGTTTTGTATATTATTTTGTCGGCGTGTTTATTTGCACTGGTGGCGATCTTTTGATGCCCAGTGTATGTAATCTGTTGTCTGCTTGTGCTTTATTATCATAGTGGCGAAATTTTATGCCCAGTGGATGTAATATGCCGTAATTTCTTTATTGTATAGTCTAGGTTTTTTCTTATTCACGATGCTGCAGTTATTTTATTGTATATATATCCTGTCTTCGCAGTAAACCGGCCAAACCATAAAATTACGGTACATAATCGGGCCATCATGCAATCACGATGTATGATCCACGTCATGGGCCCCGTCAAACTGGCCCACTAGTAGATTCCGGCCTTTAATAGGCCGAGTAACCCCCGGCCCTCTTTTCGCAAGAAAACTCAATGGGCTTTTAGGAGGCTGAGAAGTAGGCTGGGCATGAAACGTGCCGAATAGCTCACGGGCCGGCGGCAGCCCAAAATGGACCCCGGTCCATGATTGTGCGAATCAATTCATGGGCTTTTAACAGGCCAAAGTTGTCTCGGTCCTTGTTTGGCCCAATCAGATATCGGCTGCGAGCAGGCCGGATGCAAACCGGGTCGTAGTTAGGCCCAACTATATGACGGGCTTTTAACAGGCCAAAATTAATATAGGGCTGAAATGTTAAATGGGTCCTTAATAGGCCGAAACTAATATCAGGCCGAATTACTAAACGGGACTTTAGCAAGTGGGCCCAAAAGCATAGCGTCCAGTCAACGGGCCGAATCTGATATGGGCCATAATTGAGCCCAAAGCCTCTTAAAGGGCCGGACCTGATCCGGGTCGTGATTTGGCCCAGAAAGTGGGAGGCTTTTAACGGGCCGGATCTTATATGGGCCATTACTAGGCCCGGAACGTGGCAGGCCATTAATGGACCGGATCAATTATGGGCCGGCATTTGGCCCAAAACATGGCAGCTAGTTAATGGGCCGGCCTACTAGGGTCCTCAAAATATTGTGGGCCTATAGCTGGCCCGGCCCATTAATGTTGGCGAAATCTTGTGGGCCTTTAGCTGGGCCGGCCCATTATGATCTGCAAGAATTTTGTGGGCCTTTACCTGGGCCGGCCCATTATGGCACACAAAAATCTTGTGGGCCTTTACTTGGGCCGGCCTATTATGGCCCGCGAAATCTTGTGGGCCTTAAGCTGGGCCAGCCCATTATAGTCCACAAAATCTCATGGGCCTTTAACTGGGCCGGCCCATTATGGGCCGCCAAATCTTGTGGGCCTTTAGTTGGGCCGGCCCATTTAAACTTGATTGGTCGTGCCACGTGTCGACGTATCATAGGCGCCTTCTGTCCAATGAGTGGATGACGTCTGTCCCAACGATGAGCCGACACGTGTTTCCTCCAGCCAATGATGATTTTACATGTGGAAAATCCCCATTGGTCGGGCCTGTTAACGGGTTATCGGATCCAAAACCCGACCTGATAGCTTAACGGCGTTCCATTACGGTGGATGCCACGTGTCGGTCACCCTTGACGAAAGCACTTCTGTGACGCGCAATTTATCGTCATGGAAGTTGACACTTCCATGATGATAATTTTGGTAATGTCATGGGACACTTCTACGATAGCACAGGTATGACTATCTTGATTCTGTCATAAATTTGTCATGGATGTACATGCATGACAAAAAACGCGACCTACTGTGACAAACACGTATCATCATGGAAGTGTATTTTTTGTAGTGGTTGGGGTGGACGGCTCCGGTAGTGGCCATCGCGCCAGATTTTTCTACGGCCTTCTAGATGTGGTGGGGAGGAGATAAGGCTGATTGTGAGAGACAAGGAGTTGTCTGTAAATAAGGAACAAGTGCGGGCATCTTTTTGCAAAAATGGAGAAGCTTGGTTTGTATGCGTCAGATCTAGATCCGACGGCTATTGGTGAAAGATGGGAGGCACAACATCATCACCAACTTAGGACCTGTTTGATTCGCAGGATTTGGAAGATGCAGGAATAGGACACAACAATATTACAAGTTTCAAACTGATATTACAAATGTTAAGAGTAATGCTGCACCTACGAAGAGGGAATTACTAGGAAGTTTACGTAAGAACTTTCGTTACTTTAGGTGGATGCAGCATTATCATACAAACTAAAATCCACCGCCCTGACAAGTCACTAATGGGCAAATAAGTTTTCGAGTCTCTGGCCACTTGATGTTTCAAAAACAAATCCAGCTTCTGCGGAGACTTTGTCATTTAGGCTTAGACGCTTGTGGTGATCAGCACGTCGTTCATTATTGCGCCAGAGAATGCCAAACCTCATTACCTTGAGCACACTTGCCTCCAGAACAACGAACCTCGCCAATTTAATCTCAGATGTGCTGCCTCGGTAGTCGATCAAATCAATTTCCGTAAGATGGAGATCAAGGCATTCGATGAGATTGTTATAGTGCAGCACATTTTTCACTTTCGGGTCTTTTTTTATCCGCAAAAGAAGAGAACATATTAGAGTAGCTGGCTGCATAAGATTGCCATGACATCAAGAGCTACCAATATCATTCACTCATACGATAGGGTTGGCTGGCTAGTGATATTTTTTCACTCTCTCTCTCTCTCTCTCTCTCTCTCTCTCTCTCTCTCTCTCTCTCTCTCTCTCTCTCTGTTTCCTCTCATTTAACTAGGAGCACGTGAAGAGCTTGGGCATTTGTTGCCTTCCACTATGTGGCTGATGCCATATCTCGCAAAAGTATGCCACATAATACGCATCGATGTCAAATCAAAAGATTTTGGCACCGCTCTCGCGATGTGAGAGAGTTGGCACCGCTGTGCACATAGACCCACATGTATAAACAAATCAATCAAACCAACTACACCAGCCTATCACTCTCCCAAACAAGTGTTTTTTTATTTTCCTCAGTCCTCTCTCTCCCACGCAGTGTTTTTTCATTGCGTGAGTTAATTTGGCACCGGAGCAAAGTAGGTGATCCAGATTGGGGCACCAGTCGAGCAATGGAGGGGCATCGATGCCAAATGCATCACAAGTGAATTTGGCACATGTTTTGGCCTACATAGCCCACTTTTGTACTCCCCCCCCCCCGTCCCAAAAATCGTGTCTTGAATTTGTCTAAATACGGATATATCTAGTTACATTTTAGTGTTTGATACATCCGTATCTAAACAAATGTAAGACAAGAATTTTGGGACGGAGGGAATACTACCTCGTATTTAGTATAAAATTTTGACCATAGATTTACCTAAGAAAATGCCAATGCATGTCACTAAAAATTACACCATTTGAAATTATGTTCAAATACGAATCCAACAATATAGTTCTTAGTGGCATGCATTAACATTTTGTCAGTTAAATCTATGGTCAAATTTCGATACTACAAAATTGGAAGAGTAAACTAGGACGGAGGTAGTACTTGCTCTTAGGGTAACTATAGAGTTACTGGAGTAGTCTAAGTTACTTTCCACTATGACTAGCCTAGGCTACTATAGTAGTACAGCATAAAAATGATGCAGGTGATCACGTGAGAAAAAATACTGAAAACATTTCTTTCGGTGCAGTGCAGTGCGTAGATGCAGTTTTGAACACTACACTTGTCATCGTAATTTGGGAAAATTACGAAAAAATTGAGCCACGTTGTCATTACCGTTTACTTATAGGAAAGAAGTTTCACCTCGATGAGTAGCTTCTCCGTGCACAGAAAGCATGTAAGGAGTCCAACAACTTGATCCAGATTGGGGCCGATAAATTTTAGTGCTAAGATCTTCACTGTGCGCATGGACTGGGTCAAGCTTGTGGGAATCATTTTCTGGAAGACGGTCGTAAATACATCAAGAATAAATTAAAAAATGTGAATTTCAAGAAGACGGAGAAGAAGATGAGTGCTGTACCTGAACGATTACGGATCCAATAAAGAGTTCGGAGAATTTGGCAGACGAGTACACCAACGTTGTCAATTTCGGCGCGTCAATGACCCTGATTTTTGTTGCACCTTCTAGACCCGATACAAGCAATCTCTCAAGGAAAGGCGCATTCTCAATGACCATAATGTGGAACAGCTGGAGTGATCTCTTCCCAATTGATGTCTTGTTGCGGGGCCAACAAGACACATAAATCCATCAGAGATTCGTCGAGACGATGTGGAGGCTAATGAACCCGTGGATCTGCTTAAGACAAAGGTACTCGAGTGCAGTACAGCTGTGGAGCAGGTGCTCCATATCCTTCTTCGAGATGACAACGTCGAAGAGGTCGAGCTGCTTGAGTTGAGGGAGAAGAAGGGCGGGTGTTGCATTAATTTGGGGAAGATAGCAGGAGCTGAAGCTGGCGCGGTGCAGCGTTGGCGTGAGGCGGAGCGCGGACGGCAGCAGAGAGCGACATCGTCCAGCTTCAAAGCTGAGCTCCTCGAGCTGATCTAGGGCGGGGAATAGAAACCACTCGTCGAACTTGGGTTGGACCTTGCAGTTGGTACTGAACATGCGGATGTCAAGGCGTCTGGCTGGCCCAGGGTGCGATGAAAGGATCTTGGAGACTACGGCCATGTGTTTGCAATCCCCGTTGCAGAGGCAGCTGTTGACGGTGAGGTTGAGGGGGACGCAGCGCCAGAGGGGGCGCCACCGCTGGGAGAACAGGGCGGTCTGCACGGTAGATTTGGTGGGGAGGAGGCCGATGATGACGAGCAACATGTCATCGGGGAGGCTACTGATGAAGTCTAGGCTCGCTGGATGCGGTTTTGGCTCGAGCCGCCTCCGCTTGTTCGCTGCTTCATCGTCCATCTCAACCGGCGGCGACACCGTTGTACAAGTGTGCTGGTGTGTGTTGTGTGCTAGGTGTGCGCGAGTGCGTCCTTCTGTGCATGCCGCCGCGCAGTGGTGAATTGTGCGCTAGTGCGTCCTTCGCGCACAAGAAGTTTGTCCTCAATGCGCCTCAATTTACTAGCGTGCGGGGTGCTACCTCGAGTGGTTTCAACTTTGTTTACTTCACCACGTGTCAGATGGGCCTCTAGTTTACTTATTTTCACCCACTGCCACATGGGCCAGCACACGAAGATACAGAACACGAGCTGACAAGGCAGCATGTGGATTGGTTGACCGGTCAACTAAACAATATACGGAGCTATACGCTGACATAGTGAGTGTATAATCCGTCGGTATAGAGAGTTCGAGTGAGAGGGGAGGCCCGTGAGAGATAGCAGAGAGAGAGAGAGAGAGAAAGAGCTACTCCCTCCGTTCGATAATGTAGTTCCAACATTTTTTTAAGTCAAACTTTTGAAACTTTGACCAAGTTTATAAAGAAATTACTTGTATCCATAATACCAAAGATAAATGATAGTATGAAGTAAGTACATGTTGTGATGAATCTAATGATCGTTCCAGATGTAAATGTTTTTCTCCACATATACCTGGTCAAACTTTTCTGAGGTTTGACTTTTCAAAACATCCATATGCTTATGGACGTGACAGTGTCCCTAACTAGAGAGAGAGAGAGAGAGAGAGAGAGAGAGAGAGTGAAAAAAGTGTGTGTGCGTGTGTGAAAGAGACATGGACAACACACGATAAAAGTAGAGAAAAAGCGTGTGTGTCTTATGCAAACATATCACACATGCATCTTCGACAACGGAGGCAAGGTGAGGAGATAGTGTGTGGTTGTTTGGAACTAAGAGAGCAAGACCCCTAGCACGTGGCCAAGAGGGGTCTGACAAACAAGGGAGAGAGGTCGAGAGAGACATACGGAGAAAATGCAGACATGGGGAGGAGAAAGTGTATGTTTGTCATAGAGAGATCCCCTGGAGATCGTGATGGGACTACATGGGTGGGAGATCGAGTGACAAGGTGTGTGCGCGATAGAAGATGCCCCGAGAGATATCGAGATAGACGTATGGATGGAAGGAGACAATACGTGTGTTCCTGATGGCTAGTAAGAGATAATCATACTTAGGAGGGGGGAGTGCTTGCGCCTATGATGGAGTGAGGGATTATGGTACTTAGGGGGTGCGTGTCACATGGAGAGAGAACAAGGGCGGAGAGTGTTGGATGGGTCTATATGTATAGCGCGAGCGAGACATGTGTATGTGTGAACCAGGGAGATATAAGGCCAGTTTGGCTTGCGTCCTGAGCATCTTTTGCCTGACCTAGGGTTGTGGCTGGATTTCATGCACGCTTGTTTGGTTGCTACCTGTGAAAAAGAAAGCCCGCCTTGCATGGGTTCCTTGCACTTTAATTAGCCTGGCTGAACTCCAGACACTGCAAGTAGCCTGGCCCAGGTGACCGATTTCGAACGCCTGGCCATGCCTGGTCGTGCGGCCACGAGGCTAACAGCAACATGGATGGATATTAGCATTAAATAGTTGATGCACAGATTGATTGATGGGACGTTGATGCTTTGCCTGGCCCAGGCATGAACCTAATGCTTCAGCACCACACAACCCTGGCCAGGCAGAAATATTTTACATCTCACGTCCACACCAGGCAGTACCGGCCATCAAGGCATGAGGGTCAGGTCATGAACCAAACTGACCAATAAAGTTTGAGAGAGATTGAGGAGCCCCGATAAGGCTGAGTGGTGCGTCAGATAGCTGAGAGGGGGAAAGAGATATTCCATCCGCTCAATAATGCAGCGCATGTAAATTTTTTACAAGTCAAACTTTGGAAACTTTGATCAGGTTTACGCAAATGTTATTTATATCTACAATACCAAAGATACATCATACGAAACTACATCTCATGGTGAATTTATTGGTATATGTTTGCCGTACTAGATGTAATTCTTTTTCTCCACGTACATGGTTAAACTTTGTGATGTTTGACTTTTCAATAAATCTATATGATATGGACCGAGGAGAGTGCCTCAGTTGAGACAGATCAAGTGTGTGTGAAGGAGAATGAGTAAGTGTGCAAAAAGAGTATGTGTGTGAAAGAGAAAGTGACAACAAACGATAAATTAGAGAGAGTGTGTGTTTTTTCGTTTCTTATGCGAACATATCACGCATGCATCTCCGAGATGGAAAAGCGAGGCGAGGAGATACTAGCTAGTGTGTGATTGTTTGCAACGGAGAGAGACACCCCTGTAGCACATGTCCAATAGAGGTCTGGCCAACAAGGAAAAAAGGTCGAGAGGGACACATGGATGGCATGGACGCATGGGGAGGGAGAGAGGGTGTGTTTGTGATAGAGAGATCCCCTCGAGATCATGAGGGGACTATATGGGTGGGAGATCGAGGGAGTGCGTGCGCGATAGAAAGATGCCCCGAGAGAAATCGAGATAGACCATGCACATGTTTGTGATGGAGACTAAGATTAGCTAGTCATATACATATAGGGGGGGCTGTGTGTGCCTACAATTGAGTGAGAGACCATCCTACTTGGCTAGCTGGGCATGAGATTGTGTGTGTGTGCATGTGAGATGGAGAGAGATAGAGTTTTAGATGGGCCTATCGAGTGCAAGTGAGATATGCTTGTGTATGTGTGACCCAGGTGGATGGAGAGTTTGAGAGAGGGGGGGAAGAGCTCCGAGATGACATAGTGGTGTGTGAGAGAGTTACGGGCAAAGAGCCAAGGAATTTGTGTGCGTATGATGAGTGCACCCAAGATATCTAGCTTAGACTAGCTAGAGTATCATACATAGTCTGCGAGAGAGACCTATAAATTGTGTATATATGCATGCAAACTAGAAAGACCCCCCACACACAAAGAGAGAGAGAGAGAGAGAGAGAGAGAGAGATATTGAGAGAAAGGGAGAGGGACCAACAAGGTTTTTATGTCGGAATTAGTGCGACAGAATTGGAGATTGTCGGAGAGAGAGAGAGAGAGAGAGAGAGAGAGAGAGAGAGAGAGAGAGAGAGAGAGAGAGAGAGAGAGAGAGAGAGAGAGAGACCTGCCGCCGGTCGCCACCGCAACTGCGCTGGCCTCACCGACTCGGCAGCTGGACCTGCCTACTTCACCATGACGCCAGATAGGTCGCACCCTCATCTCAAATCACTTTATTTAGGCGTCAGTTGTCTGAATTTTTATTCTGGGCCAATCGATTCCCAATGGGAAGCAGCACCCCTCGAGGCGGCGGTGCTCCTAGGCTGCCGGTTGGCTGGTGTCTAACGTAAGGGTGCGGGGCCGCAAGTTCGCCGCGGAAGCAGCGCTTAGGTGGCAATCTTTTAGAGTTGCGTGGGTTGAAGGTACTGCCACTGCCGGATCTGGATGACGGAGAGTCTTTGTGGATTGGCCTGGGGCGACGCAACCACGGCAGTGCGGTGGGGTGGGGAGTGGGGTTTTGGTCGGGGCCACGGTCGGCGGAGGCAGGCTGCTCTGCCGTTGGTCGCTGGCTCTTCGGGGAAGATTCCGAACAGTGTCAGCTAGGAGGCACAAGACGGCCATCACGCCATCCGGCGTAGATCAGACAGTACCAAAATAAAATAAAATCGTGTGACCCCAATTTAGTCTTCAGTCAACAGATGTGTGACCACTCTCGTACCTTGCTGTTGATCTCTTAGTGTATTTCTTCAGATCAAAGATATATGTCGTTCTTAACATTATGCGTTATCTGCATCTTTAGACACACCGTCTTCCGACTCACCGCAGCTGCTCCAACAAGGGAAGCATACACCAGAAGGGAGCTATAGTCCCCACTCAACAGTTCCCTGCATCGAATGCGCGTGCCCAACATGGACAGCCACAACAACTGCAGGGCTATCGACAAGTCAGCACATGATGCTCACT
Organism: Aegilops speltoides; assembly: GCA_021437245.1. Lineage (NCBI taxonomy): Eukaryota > Viridiplantae > Streptophyta > Magnoliopsida > Poales > Poaceae > Aegilops > Aegilops speltoides. The sequence goes on from CM038147.1 coordinate 512,807,624, forward strand.
CCCATGGATGGCAGCCAGATAGGTTGTACCCTCATATTACTTGTGTGCAACATTTATGACTTTGTTATTCATCTAAGCATGGAAAATACATCATCAAATTTCACTGTATATTCATGCTGATCTCTTACAGGTCCTGTTCAGGAGTTCACGCTGTTCCATAGTTTAGCTAAGATACTTGTTCTTTAGGTAGCGATGTTCCATAGTTATCATCCATCAGCCAATGCTATCCCACAGGCTGGTGATTATAGTATTATACCACTTCTAGTATTACCTATGTTGTTCTTTAATATTTTTGTGTGCCATCTTGTTAATCTCGAGTACAAACGATACATATTCTGTAGCTTTCATCTGTGTTCTCCCTTTAGTTTATGAGACCTGTTGCTGCTAGTTAACCCCAGTCCTACTATTTATGTCGTCGCCTATAGGCACTCATTACAAAAATCTAACTACTAGTTGTCTTCCATGCATGTCAGATATAATTTCACACACTGATATATCCACAAGAACCTCACGGAGCAATGTAAAGTCCAACAAACTTGATGTCAATGATACCCAATATGATGGAACATGTAAAGGCAGTTCTTCAGAAGACTTGAAGAAAGATGATGAATCCTCTTCACCCCACAAGGTCCTTGCTCTAACTTGGCCTGTGATATGGGTACAACATGCATATAATGTCCTGGAGTGTATCTACTCTGTTGCAATGCCATGTGCTTAGCATGCTGATCATGCATGTAAATATGTCATGCCTTCCTGTTTTTCAGTACCTATTCCATTCATGATAACATGTTTTCAAATTCAAGTACTGTCATTCTACTCTATCGCAATGCCATCTGCTTAATTCGGACATCATGCTTCTGAATATCTTATGCATTGTTATTCATCAGTATGTACTTCATCTGTCTGCCATACCATGTTTTTTTACATTGAAGTGTTGTTCTAGTGCTCTGTTGCAATGCCATCTTATTTTCCCGATCATACACGTGTATGTTGCCTTAGTTATTTTTGTACGTATTCCGCTAGCAAATAGTTTTACATTCAACTAGTGTTTTTTTGCTGTGTTGTCCGGTCGTATCCCTAGCTCTTACACCATACTCCCTCCGTCTGGATTACATGTTGCCGAAATGGATAAAAAAGGATGTATCTAGAACTGAAATACGCCTAGACCAATCCATTTTTTTCCGGATGGAGGGAATACATGTCAACATTTCATGCCTTTCTGTTCTTCAGTACCTATTCCATCTCTCTATTGTCGCATGTTTTATAATTAAAGCACCATTATTCTATACAAGGCATGCAAGGGGAAGACGACTATGTTAGAATCTGAAGGGTTACAAACAAGGCCTTTGCAAAAGATCCAAACGCCAGGAGATAATAAACCAACTCCAGTTTTTATAGATACTTCTCCAGCACAGAGAAACCCAACTCCTACTGATAATAAGCAGATTCCAGTGGCCAAAGAACTAGTCCGCTCCAGTCCAGCAAAAATATGTCAACTCAATTCTAAGAAGCGTGTGCGTATCCTTGCATCATGAAATTTTATAGCATGCTGATCATATTTTCTACATGTTTCTTACCAATCTCTCTTTTAGAAAATAAGCTTAACAGATAGAAGAATTTCTGCAATGGTATCGTTTATGAGGAAAGATTCTTGCAGGAATTCTCTGTGCTCCAATGTATATGTAAGTACCTGTTGTATATCACTATATTTTTACATCAACATGTATTTTGTTAATCGGCATGAATCCAACCTTTATCTGATCTAAATTTTGTTGTAGCAAAATGTATGATTAAAGGCCACAATGTTGATTTTTGTAAGGAAAACTGCCTGGTAGTTTTGCATCCTGAGCTGCATGAGTGTACTATCTCATATCATACTTTGGTTCTGCAGTGGGTTTTTCAGTGTTTTTTTACTGTGTTGTCCTGTCGTATCCCTAGCTCTTACATCATACTCCCTCCGTCCGGATTAAATGTCGCTGAAATGGATAAAACTTGATGTATCTAGAACTGAAATGCGCCTAGACCTATCCATTTATTTCCGGATGGAGGGAATACATGTCAATATGTCATGCCTTTCTATTCTTCAGTACCTATTCCATCTCTGCAGTAGCATGTTTTATAACTGAATCACCATTCTTCTATATAAGACATGCAAGGGGAAGACGGCTATGTTAGAATCTGAAGGGTTACAAACAAGGTCTTTGCAAAAGATCCAAACACCAGGAGATAATAAACCAACTCCATTTTTCATAGATACTGCTCCAGCACAGAGAAACCCAACTCCCACTGATAATAAGCAGATTCCAGTGGCCAAAGAACTAGTCCACTCCAGTCCAGCAAAAGAATGTCAACTTCATTCTAAGAAGCGTGTGCGTATCCTCGCATCATGAAATTTTATAGCATTCTGATCATATTTTCTACATGTTTCTTACCCATCTATCTTTTAGAAAATAAGGTTAAACGATAGAAGACTTCCTCCATTGGGATTGTATTCGAGGAAAATATCTTGCGGGAATTCTCTATGCTCCAATGCTGATGTAAGTACCTGTTGTATATCACTATATTTTTACATCAACATGTATTTTGTTAATCGGCGTGAATCTAACCTTTATCTGATCTAAAATTAGTTGTAGCAAAATGTTAAAGGCGCCAATGTTGATTTTTGTAAGGAAAACTGCCTGGTAGTTTTGCATACTGAGCTGCATGAATATACTATCTCATATCACACACATTACTGAATTGTAGTGCTTCTCTGGTTGCCCATTCATTCATTGTGTCAATGTTGCTTTTGTACTACCTTACCTGGTTGATGATAGTTGTGCCATATTGTGTTAGTTTGGTGTAGGCTAGTTGCCCAAACGTTCGCTGTGTCAATGTTGCTTTCCTATTATCTGACTTGGCCAATGATAGCAATGCTAGTGTGTTAATTTTGTGCGTGATGTCAAGATAAGAAGATAAACTCGAAAACAGCAAGGCAACCCCATTGTTTCTTTCCAAAAATCTAGGCCAGTAATATGGCAATAACTCATGATTAATCTGTTTGGTTCCCGTCCTAATTTATGTTATGATGTAGTGGTCGAGACACTCTCCACTATCAATAATACAAGCCTGCCAAAATCGCCATCTGAATCTGTTCAATATCATCTGTCTTGAATGCAACGGAATAAATGTATGTTTGTGAACCAATTAATGGCTGAAGCAATGATGGAAATGGTGGATGAATCAGAGGTGCAGAGTCGTGCGACACAACAATATCAATGTTTTCAGAGAAAGTGTAGCAAAGCAGCAAGAACTTGCCCACATGCTTATGGGCGTCATCTGTGCTAAGGTTGCAGATTGTGACATTGTAGATGGTTAGGTTCTGCCCATTTATTTGCACTGGCATCAATCTTTGATTGCCCAGTGGATGTAATTTCTTGTAATATATGCTGGATGTGCAACATTATTCCCTGTATGCCGTACCTTTGCTTGATCGGTTTTGGTCCTGTGCATAATTGCTCGTCGTAATGGGCTCAAATTATCGAATTTGGCCTAAAGACATGTACGAACTTTAGTGGGCCCATTAAGTTAATGGGCCGTTACTAGGCCGAAAGTTAATGGTCGGCCATCTTACCTCTGGTCGTTAACGAGCCGACATCAAAGCGGGCAACAGGTGGCCCTAATTTATTTCACGGGCTGTTAACGAGTCGTTACTAAGTTTGGGCAACATATGGCCCAACTATATTTAGGCCTTTAGCAGCCGAAAGAGACAATGAACTTGTATTGACCATGAAGAGCATGGGCCGCTAAGAGGCCGAAAGTCAGGTCGTATTGTAAATGGCCCAACTGTGTTGTGGGCCTTTAGCAGGCCGAAAGAGAAACTGGGCTGGTATTGGACCATGAAGGGCATAGGCCTTTAAAAGGACAAAACTAAGGTCCGACTACAAATGGCCCAACTCATTTATGGTCCGTTAACAGGCCGAAAGGCACACAGGGCCGGGAATTGGCCCAACACTTAAATGGGTTGCTAAAAGGCCAAAACTCAGGTCCGACTACAAATGGCCCAACTGATTTATGGGCCGTCAACAGGCTGAAAGTGACACTGGGACAGAAATTGGCCCAACACTTAAATGGGCCGCTAAAAGGCCGAAACTCAAGTTCGACTACAAATGGCCCATCAGATTTATGGGCCGTCAACAGGCTAAAAGACACACCGGGCCGGAAATTAGCCCAACATTTAAATGGGTCGCTAAAAGGCCGAAAGATGTACATCCTGAAAATTGGCCTGTCGGTGTCAAAACCGGCGGATCTCGGGTAGGGGGTCCCGAACTGTGCGTCTAGGCGGATGGTAACAGGAGACGAGGGACACAATGTTTTTACCCAGGTTCGGGCCCTCTCGATGGAGGTAAAACCCTACGTCCTGCTTGATTAATATTGATGATATGGGTAGTACAAGAGTAGATCTACCACGAGATCAAGGAGGCTAAACCCTAGAAGCTAGCCTATGGTATGATTGTTGAGATGTAATGTTCGTCCCTACGGACTAAGGCCCTCCGGTTTATATAGACACCGGAGAGGCTAGGGTTACACAGTAGTCGGTTACAATGGTAGGAGATCTACATATCCGTATTGCCAAGCTTGCCTTCCACGCCAAGGAAAGTACCTTCCTGACACGAGCCGGAGTCTTCAATCTTCTATCTTCCTAGTATGGGAGTCCGGCGGATATTGATAGTCCGGCTGTCCGGACACCCCCTAGTCCAGGACTCCCTCAGTAGCCCCCGAACCAGGCTTCAATGACGATAAGTCCAGCGTGTTTGTAGTCTTCTGCGTTGCAAGGCGGGTTCTCCCTTCAAACTCCATGTACCTGCCGAATAGTGTCCGGCTTCATCCAGAATACTGTGCTCCTCGGCTTCCACGCCAAATTATGGCCCTCTTCCACGCGTCGCACGAATGCGAAAAGCCAGGGTGTTTTGTACATTTTACCCCCTAATTGTGCGAGTCATCCGCCTATAAAAAAGGCAAGGATCCAGATCCAAACCACACCACCTTCCTCCCGCGTATACTCCATCGAAGCGCCTCTGACCTAGAAATCCATTCCACCATGGATCGTCAACGCGGCTCTTCCTCACGCGCCAGCCCACCGCCAGGGGATTGGAGGAGGTGCTCTATTTCGCACAATGAGCTAGTGAAGCTCCAAACGGAGGGATTTCTTCCTCCGGCCTTCATGGTTCCAGTCCGAGCCGGACTGGTTACTTACCGAGGTGGGAGGCAGGCGGAGGACACCCCAAGACCCAACAAGGGGGAGCGAGTGTGTTTCGTCCCCTATCTGATAAGGGAGCTCGGATTTCCAATACATCCGTTCCTCCGCGGGCTCCTGAAGTTCTACGGACTCCAGCTCCACCACCTCACGCCCACCTCTGTGCTGCATATCGCGGGCTACGTAGCTCTTTGCGAGCTATTCCTGGGCATCGAGCCCCATTTTGCATTGTGGAAGAGGCTGTTCTGCCTTGTACCCCGTTCTCACCAGGGGTCCATATATCAAGTGGGCGGCGCCGAAATATGGCGCATCGCCAAGACCGGATACCTATCCGGCACCCCCAAGAGGGCGTCCGAAGACTGGCCCTCGGAGTGGTTTTATATAGTGGACGCTCCGTTGCCCGACCCAGTCCGGATCGGCCTCCCGGAGTTTGATACTGCTCCCTTGAAGAAACGCCTCGGTGGCGCCCATGAGCCCCGTTTTGAGGAGGACAAGAGCGTCCATTACTTGATGGGCCGGATAAGATTAATGGCTCATTCCGGTTTGACCATGATTGGAGTCATGGCGACGTGCATCAAGCGGGGGGTGCAGCCGCTGCAATATAGAGGCCACCCCATGTGGGATTTCAACGGGGAGGACGATGCTACCCAACACGGCCGCAAAGGGCCGGGGTCGACCGAAGATCTGGTGAAGATCCTGTCCGGTCTGTATAAGGGAGAGAAGGAGGACTTCCTTCGTCCGAACCCTTTGGACGGGTTTTCCATGATCAACCCAAGAGGATGGGTAAGCGAATACCTCTAAGGATTCCACCCGTGCTTTCAAAGTTTAAGCTTCTTACATTATGTCTTCGGCGCAGGGTCTACGCCGGACCGTGGAGGACATGGTGAGTCCTGCTCCACAACCCTAGGATCCGGAAGGATCCCTGGGTCCGGCTTCCGAAGAGGATCCGGACATCGAGGTGGAGCTGATCGACGGGGTGTATCACCAGCTCAGCATCGACAATGCTTTGGTCGCCATTACGGCGGACTATCCCGGGCTAAGCCCGGCTTCTCAGGTGACTACGACCGGAGTCCGGACACCGTTATCTTATCCTTGCCTATTGACCTTCGCGAACGATGGTGTTTTCCAGGAAGCGCCGTTACGGCAGGAAGCCGAGCCTGCGGCGGCCGACCTACAGAGGTCAGTCCGAACTAGCAGGAGAAAAAGGAGCGTCGTGCGGACAGAAACGTCGCCGCAAAGGTATAGCTCATGTTTGATCTTTTCGAGCAACGCCCCGAGGAAACGTCTAAATGCTCATGATCATCATAGGAGAAAAAGCGCTTGCCAGACTGCGAGCGCAGGGATTGCCGACCCAACCAACAACAGCCAGGCTCCAGCGCCCGGTCTGGAGGGGGAGGCAAGCGCGAGACGCGAATCGGATCCTGCCCCAATGGAGGATACCGACAGACTGTCCGCCACCAAGTCAGAGGTGGAGAGCACTATGAATCATAGACGCCGCCGGACAGTTTTTCAAGAAGCGTGCTTTTCCCCTGAGGCATTGGATGCCTTTAACGCAGGGGACGCGCATCTCCGTGCTGCTCAAAATGGTTTTACCAGAGCGACGGAGCAGTATGTTAAAGACATACGGGTAAGGGAATTTTAATGGTTGTATACACCAGTAGCCCCCGAGACTTAAATTGGTTATGAAAACTGATTTAAGGATCATTTGAACTTTCAGGCTCTTAACGAGAAGAATGCCCAGCTGTCTCGGGAACTGCAAGATTGCAAGGCCCAACTTGAGGCCGCACTTGCTGCCGCGGGAGGAGACGGAAAGACCCCTCCTGGTAACACATTTGTATAAATTAATATAAGCGCTGTGCGGCGTGTGCGCGGGTCTAATAATGACATTGCAGGTGCCGCCGAACTAGATCCGGACAGCAAGATTGCTGCGCCACTAAAGGTCATGTAGAATGTGCCAATAGGGTTCAGCAGAAAGGAACAAGCTCCAAGATGCCAATGCCAAGCTCGGGAGGAGCTTAAAGGCGCGCAGCCGAGCTGTCCAGCTCCGCCAAGGAGAATCAACGGCTTGCCGCGGCATATATAGTAAGTGCCTTGAGCGAACTTTTTAAGAAAGAAGAGTTCGGCGAGGAAGTAATTTGACATAATATGTCTTGTAGGTATACTCACGGGTCGCCCCGCGGAGGAGATGCCCGTATCAATGGGTGATCAACTTCCGAACTATTGCAGCTACTCGAACGAGTTCGGCAGGCAATGAGTGGCGCCGTACAGGCTTTATGGCCATCCCTCACCCTGCCCGAGGGCCTCGGGGAGCTTGCAGAGAAGCTGCAAGGAGTACGGCAGCACTTCCATTTGTGGAAGGTTTCGGCTTGCCGTCAAGGTGCCAGGGAGGCTTGGGCCATGGTGAAGACGCGGTATAAGAAGGCGGATCCCAACCATATGGCCGAAGTCGGACCGGTGGGGCCTGATGGGAAGGAGATCCCTATGAGTTTAGTGTACGGCCAGGTAGAACTGGCTGCTAAATTTTCCCAACGGAACTGTAAACTAGACAGCCTGTTTAGACGGGATCGAGGAGGAATACAATCAATAAATTGACAATGTATGTTATCCTTTGAAATGACATGTGAAATGCCTTCTAGCCAGATTGTAGATCGTTTGTCTTTGCCGACCTTTTCGCTTCGACCTCGGGACCCTAGAGTCCGGAGTGTGTCCGAATACCTTGTTGGTTAAAAAACAACCGTGGTATGCATGGAGACCAGGCGTAGGGGTCATTAGTGCTTTATCAGACAAGTGCCTAACTAGTTATGTTAAATTACATGGTTAGTTAGAAACATCTTCCAAGGAGAATAGTTCCGTTAAGGGTTCCTTTCGCTGGGGAGGCATGCCCTAAAGTGCATTGCCGGACTGCAAAGAAAGCAGGAAAACATCTGGGGGCAGATGGAAAAATAGTTAAGAAATCATCTTTTAAATCACCGAATCAAATATTCCCTTAAGAACGCTTAGCTTTCGGCTTCACCCACCTGAGGTACACATCCGGTGACCCGCAAGAATAATCGCAGAGGTGCTCCTTTACCTCCTAGCCGAACAATCGGGAACGTAGGGGTAAGCACAGGAGCCAGGCAACCCAGCTTGGCCAAAACTTAAGTCATATCGATGCATATAATGGCGAGTAAAAGGTACATGTGGAAGCTTGACACATGTGTTGGATATAAAACCCGTATAATTAAGCTTCTGTAAAGGAAGCCCCCAGGAATAACGAGTACGAATGGCACATCGTGCGTATACAAAAAATATGAAAATAAGCCCCGAAGGGCTTTTAAATTAAAAGGGTAAAAAGAGAAATAGAAGACAGCCGGAATATAAAAGGTTGGATGAGGGAAGGGGAAGAACTCTTAGTCCGGCGCTAGGCATAGAATCGTCGTAGTCGGGCTGCGTTCCATGGGTTCGGCTCGAGTCGGTTGTCCGACGATTTAAAGAGACGGTATGCTCCGCCGGTCAAGACTTGATCAATAATGAAGGGCCTTCCCATCCGGGCTTGAGCTTGTCCTTTTCTTGTCCGCAGCGAGAACTAGTTCGCCAACGTTGTAAGTCTTGGCCCGTACTTCTCTGCTTTGGTATCTTCGGGCCTGTTGCTGATAAAATGTGGAACGAGCCTTCGCAACGTCACGTTCTTCCTCCAATGTGTCCAAGTTGTCCTGCCAATCCAACTCAGCTTCTCGTTCCTCATACATGCGCAATCGAGGTGAGTCATGAATAATGTCGCAGGGCAAAACTGCCTCTGCGCCGTATACCATAAAAAATGGTGTGAATCCGGTAGTACGGTTAGGCGTTGTCCGTAGCCCCCAGAGTATGGAGTCGAGCTCCTCGACCCATTGGGTGTCTGATTTACTGAGTGACCTCACTAGTCTGGGTTTGATGCCGCTCATTATTAGACCGTTTGCTCTTTCCACTTGACCGTTGGTTTGAGGGTGATAGACTGACGCATAATCGAGCTTAATGCCCATATTTTTGCACCATGACTTGACCTCATCAGCCGTGAAGTTCGTGCCGTTGTCGGTGATGATGCTGTGGGGGACTCCATAACGGTGTACCACCTCTGATATAAAGTCTATCACTGGTCCAGACTCTGCCGTTTTTACCGGTTTGGCCTCTATCCATTTGGTGAACTTGTCCACCATGACCAATAAGTACTTTTTCTTGTGGGTTCCCCCTTTAAGGGGTCCAACCATGTCAAGCCCCCAGACCGCGAACGGCCAGGTAATGGGTATGTTTTAGAGGGCGGTGGGTGGCATATGACTCTGATTAGCAAAGAGTTGACAACCGACGCATCGCTGGACCAAGTCCTGTGCGTCTGCCCGAGCCGTCGGCCAATAAAATCCTGTATGGAATGCCTTTCCTACCAGGGCCCGGGCTGCTGCGTGGTGTCCGCCTAGTCCGACATGGATTTCAGCCAGAGGTTTCGCCTTCTTCTTGGAGATACACCTTTGAAGGACTCGGTAGTACTTTTCTTGTAAAGTTCTCCTCATGGACCTTGTAGGCCTTCGATCGCGGATTATGCAGCGGGCCTCATTTTGGTCTTGAAGTTCCTGCCTAAGTAAGTAGGCTAGGAAAGGTTCTGTCCACGTGGCGATTACGCCATTATAACGCAGCGGAGGGTGTTATGTCATCTGCTGAATCACCGGTTGGTGCGGTTTTCTCCGGTTTGTCGCTACCGGGCTCCTCTTCCCATAGTACGGATGGCTTGAAGAGCCGTTCCAGGAAGATATTTGGAGGGACGACATCACGTTTCGCACAGATGCGTGCCAGGACATCGGCCGCTTGGTTATTATATCGGGCTATGTGATGAAATTCGAGTCCTTCAAACCGAGCTGACATTTTCAGGACAGCATTGCGATATGCTGCCATTTTCGGATCCTTGGTGTCAAAGTCTCCATTTATTTGGGATATTGCGAGGTTTGAATCCCCGCGCACCTCTAGGCGTTGAATGCCCATGGAGACTGCCATCCAGAGACCATGTAATAGGGCCTCGTATTCGGCTGCGTTGTTGGAGTCCGTGTACATTATTTGAAGTACATATTGATCAGATCCCGGTGGGGACGCCAAGACGACGCCAGACCCCATCCGCCAACATTTTGGAACCGTCGGTGCATAGTCCAGTTGAGTATCGCCGTACTTTTTAGGGAGTTCGCTTGATCCATTCGGCGACGAAGTCAGCCAAAACTTGTGACTTTATGGCTCGTCGAGGTTTATAAGTTATGTCGAATGGCAAGAGCTCAATTGCCCATTTTGCAATTCTGCCCGTTGCGTCGCGGTTATTTATAATGTCATTGAGTGGTACTTCAGAGGCCACTGTTATCGAACACTCTTGGAAGTAGTGCCGGAGCTTCCGAGACGCCATGAACACCGCATATGCTCTCTTCTGATAGTGCGGGTAACGGGATTTGGAGGGGGTTAACACAGTGGATACGTAATACACTGGTTTTGAAGAGGGAATTTATGCCCTTACGTCGCTTGTTCGACGACGAGGACAGCGCCATAACTTGATGTGTTGCTGCGATATATAACAACATTGGTTCGCCCAGTGGGTGCAGCCAGACCGGATTTGTTGCCAATATGGCCTTTATTTCTTCGAGTCCGCGAAGGCGGCATCCGCCCACTCGGTGTTCGTGCGCCTTAGAGGCGATAAAGGGCAATGCCTTCTCTCCTAAACGGAGATAAACGGCTTAAAGATGCCACACATCCTGTTAATTTTTGTATTTGCTTGAGGTCCTTTGGAATATCCAACTGTGACAGAGCCCGGATTTTGGCCGGATTTGCTTCAATTCCTCTACCGGATACGATGAAGCCCAGCAGCTTTCCGGCTGGTACACCGAAAACACATTTTTCCGGATTCAGCTTGATGTCATATGCTCTGAGGTTGTCGAATGTGAGCCTCAAATCGTCTACTAAAGTTTCGACGTGTTTTGTTTTGACGACCACGTCGTCTACGTATGCCTCGACTGTTTTGCCGATCTGGGTGGCCAGACATGTTTGAATCATGCGCTTATATGTTGCGCCGGCGTTTTTAAGTCCAAAGGGCATCGTGTTGAAGCAGAATGGCCCATATGGAGTGATAAATGCCGTTGCGGCTTGATCTGCTTCCGCCATCTTGATTTGGTGATAGCCAGAGTATGCGTCCAGGAAGCACAACGAATCGTGTCCTGATGTGGCATCGATAATTTGATCGATGCGGGGGAGGGGGAAAGGATCCTTTGGGCAAGCCTTATTGAGGTCTTTGAAGTCGACCGCAGGCGTCGGGATTTATCCTTCTTGGTACCATCACCAAATTTGCTAGCCAGTCCGGATGTTTGATATCTCTAATGAATCCGCTTCCAATAACTTGGCTAGCTCTTCTCCCATTGCCTGTCTTTTGGGCTCGGAAAATCGTCAAGAGCCTGTTTGATAGCTTAAACTTTTAGGATGTTTAGGCTGTGTTCGCCAACTGCGAGGGATTCCGGCATGTCCGAAGGATGCCAAAGCGAAGATGTCCCAATTTTCCCGAAGGAATTCGCGCAGTGCGGCGTCAACTTCGGGGTTCAACTATGCCCTGATGGAGGCCGTCTTTGTTGGGTCCGTTGGGTGGACCTGAAATTTTATTATCTCGTCTGCTGGTTTGAAGGAGGTGGACTTGGATCTTTTATCAAGTATCACATCGTCCCTGTTTACCGTAGAGTGCAGCGCGGTGAGTTCCTCTGCCGCTAAGGCTTCGGATAGCGCCTCAAGGACTAGTGCGGTTGTCTTGTTTTCGACGCGGAGTGCTATGTCCGGATCACTAATGAGAGTGATTATTCCGCTGGGCCCAGGCATTTTAAGCTTCATGTACCCGTAATGAGGTATTGCTTGAAAGATTGTGAATGCCTCTCGTCCTAATATGGTGTGATAGCCGCTGCTGAACGGGGCCACCTGGAACGTGACTTCTTCGGATCTGTAATTGTCCGGAGAGCCGAACACCACATCGAGTGTGATTTTTCCGGTGCAGCGCGCTTCCCGGCTAGGGATTATTCCTCTGAAGGTTGTGCTGCTTCGCTCAATACGGCTCCAATCGATTTCCATTTTCCGCAGAGTTTCCTCGTAAATGAGGTTTAGTCCACTGCCGCCATCCATGAGGACTTTTGTCAGTCGAAAGCCGTCCACTATGGGACTAAGTACCAAAGTCTTGGTGGGCTCGTAGTTTGGGATGTGGGCTCGTCGTGGCGTTGAAGGTAATAGCTGTGTCACCCATGGATTTGCTGTTGCTACTTGGTAGACTTCAAGAAGTTCGCAGATTGTTCGTTTTGATATTATTTGATGCGAAAGTCTCAAGACCGCCGATACTGTCTTTGGTATTGTTGGAGTGGTTTTCCGGAGCTAGTAGCTCTTCGCCACTTTTGGCCACCTGCCGTAGTATCCAACATGCTCGAAGGCTATGTGTTGGGATGGCTCCCTCTGTACTATGGAGTTTACAGGGTTCGTTGAGCCATCCCTCCAGTACGGCTCTGTTTCCCTTATTGGGTTTTTGTTTTTTGGTTTTTGCATCCGGGGCCTGATTGTGAGGCGCCCTTTTACTGCGGACTGGGTTTGGTGCCGGACTATCCCAAAATTTATTTTCAGTTTTCCGGAAACTTTCTATTGCACAGTACTTTTGTACTATGGACGCCAGATCATTGAAGCGCGTAATCTTGCGACGATCAATGGCGCTCGAAATTCCCTTGTCCGTGCGATTATTGCGTAAGATTGAGATTATGCTTTTCCTCTCGGCAGTCCTTTATCCCGTCCATAACCAGGAGGAATCGCCCAATAATGATGTATTGCTTCAAGGCTCTTGCCGAATTAGAGATAGGTCGATATGTCCGGGCGGGTGGGTGGAATAAAATCCGGATCCCTGCCCATCTTTGGGCTCAAAGGCCGAGGGGCTTCAACTGGGAGCTTGATTTGCTTTGGAGACAGATCCAATGAGTCCGGAGCGACGCATGGTTTTAGGCTCAATGCTCGATCAAAGTCCGCCCCTCCGCTGGAATCCGCATGGAGGGTTCGGGAATCCGGACACGATTGTTTTCACATCGAAAAGAATTGCCGAGTTGTTCCTCTACCACTTCGACGTGGTGGGTAGCCCGGGAGAGTTATCTCTCTCGATCGGTTTTAAGCCCGATCGATTGTAGTCCGTAGCGGCTCCTGGGGCGGCGATGCGATCCAAGAGCTCGTTAACGCACGAGAGCTCAATTGATCTAACTGCTCGGCAGCTTTAGGGCTGACGCGAAGATTGCTTCCGATGACTTGAGAAGTCATTGCTGAAGCGGCGGCCGGACAGGCGGTCATAAGAAAACCGCCAAGCCGGATTGTTTGACCGGCGGCCAAGGCCCCTCCGGCGAAAACACCGTCCTTGAAGACGGGTAAAGGCATCCGCTCTATCGGCGACGACACAGAGGAACTCTCAATGAAAGCACCAATGTCGGTGTCAAAACCGGCGGATCTCGGGTAGGGGGTCCCGAACTGTGCGTCTAGGCGGATGGTAACAGGAGACGAGGGACACAATGTTTTTACCCAGGTTCGGGCCCTCTCGATGGAGGTAAAACCCTATGTCCTGCTTGATTAATATTGATGATATGGGTAGTACAAGAGTAGATCTACCACGAGATCAAGGAGGCTAAACCCTAGAAGCTAGCCTATGGTATGATTGTTGAGATGTAATGTTCGTCCTACGGACTAAGGCCCTCCGGTTTATATAGACACCGGAGAGGCTAGGGTTTCACAGAGTCGGTTACAATGGTAGGAGATCTACATATCCGTATTGCCAAGCTTGCCTTCCACGCAAAGGAAAGTACCTTCAGGACACGAGCCGGAGTCTTCAATCTTCTATCTTCGTAGTATGGGAGTCCGGCAGATATTGATAGTCCGGCTGTCCGAACACCCCCTAGTCCAGGACTCCCTCATGGCCCATCCATTAAATGGGCCATTAACAGGTCAAAATCTGATCGGGCCGATATTGAGCCCAAGTATATAGCGGGCTGTTAACGGGCTCGAACTGACGATGGGCTGCAATGGTGTCAAATCTTTAACGGGCCGTTGACGGGCCGAATTGGCACATCTCGTATGGGTCGTGGGCTTAAATGGACCTGACACAAGCAGGCCTTATATGGGCCGGCCTGCTAATTTTTACTGGGCCGACCTTTTTCACCGGAATGGGCCACTGTTGGGACGTGCCATGTGTCGACCTATCATAGGCGCCTCCTGTCCAATGAGTGGATGACATCTATCCCAACGATGAGGCAACACGTGTTTCCTGCGGCCAATGATGATTTTACACGTGGAAAATCCCCATTGGTCCGGGCTGTTAATGGGTTATCAGATCCAAAACAGAACCCGATAGCTTAACGGTGTTCCGTTACGGTGGATGCCACGTGTCGGTCACCCTTGACGAAAGCACTTCTGTGACACGCGATTTATTGTCATGGAAGTGGACACCTCCGTGATGATAATTTTGGTAATGTCATGGAACACTTCTACGACAGCACATGTATGACTATCTTGATTCTTTCATAAAATCGTCATGGATGTACATGCATGACAAAAAACGCGACCTACTGTGACAAACACGTATCATCACGGAAGTGTATTTTTTTGTAGTGAATACTAGCAAACAAACATTGCTTTGTTTGTATCTAAAAATAATTTTCAGTTCCATGAATATCACATAACTATCCCAATTTTTCGAAGTTCGAGTTCCATGGAAGCAAACGTATTGCACTTGACCGCAACGGAATTCTAGCTTTTGGATCGAAGGACGAGAGTCTCATCATCCATAGCATTTAGTGGGAGTATACGGAAAGCATGCGATAGGACAAAGTCCTTCTCGGCACTCTTGAGGACAATCCTCACATTACGTTACCAATCATAAAGTTTTAACCGGATACTTAATAGCTATTCAATTTTAACAAGGAAGGTGGAAACGCGAGCCATTATTCTACAACTATTTTGCAAGAAACACTTAGTCAGTGTTCATAATTAATTGCACTAAGAATTAAACATGTTAATTCAACAGTGCGCTCCCACTCAAAACAATATCTCTCATAATTAATTTTGAGCAATACAAGATCCAGACTTCAATTCATCGCCATAGAATCATCATCTCATAACGGGAATTTTAATCGGTAGGCCAACTTGCCGATCACATCTCTATGTGACTCTTGCTCATCTTTCAATGCGTGTGTTCCGAGCTTAGGACGATCCTGCCATGAACGTCAAGACAACCAAGTGATCTTGCTGTGAGGTCTGACCTCACCCGCCTCACACTTCTCTAATCATTCGTACCCATGCATCGATGGTGCACCCCGAAAAGATAGGTGCCGTGACGGTGCTACACTTGGGAGAACACTATAACTACTTGATATTTTAGTGAGAGATCACCCTAATAAAAAGCAACTACCGCGCAATCAAGAAGGGTGCATCATAAGGGATAAGCATCTCAGGCAATTCATAATAGCATGATATGGTATAGCCCTTTCTGACGGAGAAGTCTTTCATTTCTTCGTCTTCGGCATTCACGTCGGTGTTCACATTCTTGAAGATTGCCACCACCTTGTCAATGCACCAGATAAGATCGATATCTCCATAGCGGATAAAATAAATGCATTACTTAAGGTTGACATGCAGGTCATTAAAGTGCAATCATATTGTCACATCCCTAGTTCTGGTATGACCTAGACTAGCTAGTCATGTGTGCATCATGTTTAAATTCCATTTAAATTTGAAATGAGGATTTGTGAAACCCTCAGAACCATTTTTTGGAAATGACCCAAATAAAAATTGCTCCAAAAAGGTCCAAGAAAATGCTCATGTTGCCCTCTGAAAATACTGGACAGAGATAAAAATCAAACCAATATTTTTGGGAGCTCATAAGTATTATTTTGGGCATTTGGAATTAATGCATAATTATTTGCATTGGATATATAAATGTTATATATATATTATATGTCCAAAAATTATGCCATTTGTTGAGGATCTCTGGAATAATGCCACTAGTTCCTACAAAAATGGGCATAAGGAAAGAAATTTATTAGTATTATTATTAAATCAAAACAAATGTCAGAAATTAGAAAAAGAAACAAAAAGGGGAAAACCGTACCTGGCGCTTACCTCCCTGTGCAGCCGGGCACTGTGCAGCTCAGCGACCCAACAGGCCGGCCCAGCTGACTGGCCGACGCCAGTCATCGTCTCCACCGCGCCAGGAGGACAGGGGCGTGTACCCACGGCGCGCGCACATGTGCATCGCCACCTCCTGCTTGCCGCCGATCGCCTGGAGTTGTCTGAGGACGCCACGCACGTCCCTGAGCCCCACCCTCTCACTCTCACCCTCGTTCCCTGCCTCCTCCGCTCTCTCTCTCTCTCGCTGGACTAAACGCGCCCGTCGCCGCCGCTCGTTGTTGCGCGCCACCGCCTCGGCCTCGCCTCTCCGACAAGTCCAACAGCTCCGTGCCGTCATCCTCGTCCTCTCCGTCAAGCCATGCGTCGCCGGACGCCCCGTGGAGCCTTCACCGCCGTCGTCTTCATCATCGGCCGCCGGAGATCGCCACCGACATGTCGTCGTCTCTGAGCCGTCCCTGAGTGCGCTGAGATCACCGAAGGCCTCGCCGTGAGCTCCTCTACCGAACCCCTCTTCTCCCCCTCGTTTTTGCGCTCCGTAGCTCCATCCGCCTTCACGGTCGTAGCTCCTCGCTGCCGTCCATGTCGCCGCCGTCACCCTGGCCACCGCAGCCCGCAACCGAGCGCGTCACCGTGCTCCTGGTGACACCAGGAGGCCGTAGAGCCTCTCTGCTCACTCCCCCGTGCCCCGCACCACCCGCGCGCACTTGGCCGAACTCAGGGCCGTCACCCCGGGCTCTGCTCCGGCGAGCTCCGGCCACCCCTCCTCCTCCTTCCTGCCCCACTAGATGCGCAAGATCCCGGGCTACGCCCCGGTGCCCTTTGCCGCCGCCACCGTCGCCTTTAGCGCAAGTCCGGCGCGTTGCCGCCGCGGGTTTGGTCGCCGCCGGCCGAACTTCGGCGACAGCCGACGTGGCGAGGTGATTAGCGCTAATCCCTGCCAGTTGGACACCACCTAGCCACTGACAGCAGGCCCCACACCTGGTCAAACCCCAGTCAGCACAGAGTTTGACCGGGATTAGTTCCTGTGTCACTGACGTGTGGACCCCTCATCTCAGGTTTGACCTGGACCTGGCCATTGACTCGCTGACGTCACGCTGATGTCAGGCTGACGCAGTTATTTCTTTTCTGGATTTAAGTTAAATCAGGAAATTCCAGGAATTGTTATAAACTTCAGAAAATCATAGAATTCAACCGTAGCTCAGATTGAAATAAATTATATATGAAAAATTATCAGAAAAATGCAATCTATCCATTTGTACCAGTTTCATGCATGACAAACCAACTTATACCTACTGTATAAGTGAAAACATGTAAATGGCATATATAAGAGCTTAGTTTGGAGTTGCATTTGAACCCTTGTTTCAAGTGGACTTCATTCATTTTGAATACTAGTTGCATTAGCTCAAACAGCATCACATCTACATGCCATGTTCATGCATCATGTTGTTGCATATGATTGTGTTTTGATTGTCGACACCGTTCCTTCTCGATAGGCCGTGCTTCGGAGACCGTTCCAGAGTACCTGTTTGAGGAGCAGTGCCCCCTGTTGATCTACCAGGCAAGCAAACCCCCTTGTTCATTCCGATACAATCCTACTCTCTCGCTCCTGCTCTCAGTTATTGCATTAGGACAACAACGATTCATCTGCTACTTTGTGCTGCGGTAGTTGAACCCATTCCTCTGCATGACCTATCATTGCCATAGTAAATAGTTGAAACCCACTAGCATGTGTAGGAGTTGATTGAGCCATGTTGTGTTCCTACCATGCTATGCCTGCTATTGCTTAGAGTTGTGTCAGGTCTGATTCATTGGGAATGAATTGGAGTGTTATGAGTTGTTCTGGTGCTGAGAGTTAAGTGTGTGAACACGATTTGGTAAAGGTAGCGGTGAGAGGCCATGTAGGAGTACATGGTGGGTTGTCTCACCGAACCGCCCTAAGCAATCGAAGTTCGTGTATGTTGTCCAATGACTAGCTACTACCACACATTGGAATGCTTAAGTGCCCCTCTCGACTTATTAACCAACTTGATCTCTTTCCAGGAGTCGCAACTAGTTTCTGGTGTTTGTAGGTAGTGTTAGTATTCTACCAAGTGGCACCCGGCCAAGTGGGCTTGGGACAGACTAGGCACTGTGGCACGATGTACCAAGTGGCACCCGGATGGTGGGCTTGGGAACCCTGCTCACATCGTTTGGGGCCGTGAGCGACACCCCGGCCGGATCTCCTTGCGGATGGAACCCGAATAGGCGATAAACCTGGACTAGAGTCTTGTGTGGTTAGTCAGGTCGTGGCCGACTCCCTCGCCAGGCTTCCGCTTGAAGGTTGCCGAGTTACATGATGTGTACATGGCGGTAAGTGGCAAGAGCGTGTGTGAAGAAGTACACCCCTGCAGGGTTAAAATGATCTATTCGAATAGCCGGGTCCGCGGTTATGGACTTCTTGGATGCTTACCTGGTACATAGACAACTTGAAGTGGATACTATAAAATGCTCAAGACAAGTGTGAGTGCAATGGATGGCCTTCTCGTAGGGAGACGGGGATGAATCCATAGTAGTGTATTGTGTGGTGATTAGTGGACTCGTGTGCGCCATATCACCTCGAAGAAGTTCTGGTAGTCGTAGAACAGGATAGCCACAGAGTCAAAGCTGGCTTGCTGCAACTAAACCCCACATTACCCTCTTGATACAAATGCATGTATGATAGGATCTGATGTAAGTCTTGCTGAGTACCTTTGTACTCATGTTGCTTTATTTATGTTTTTGCAGCGGAGTCTTCGGTCTTACTAGTGTCTTGTGGACTTCGACAAGTAGCTTGTACCTCAGCTATGACCTCGACCGGATGTTGTAGATAGTCAGGCTCTTCATCCTTTTTCATTTGTAGATGTCTGTACTCAGACATGTAATGCTTCCGCTTGTTGCTTGTCTGCTTTGAATGTTGGGTCTTGTGACCCCTGCTTGTAATAATGCTATGATGGCTCTTTGAGCCTTATCTATATGAGTTGTTGAGTTATGCTGTGATGCCATGTTGTGCAGCACATACTTGCATGTTACGCGTACGTGTGATGTGTATTGCTATGTGTGGGATCTGACTATCTAGTTGTTTATCCTTAGTATCCTCTCTTACCGGGAAATGTCTCCTAGTGCTTCCACCGAGCCATGGTAGCGTGCTACTGCTCCGGAACACTTAGGCTAGCCGGCATGTGTCCTTCTTCGTTCCTGTGTCTGTCCCTTCGGGGAAATGTCACGCGATGAATACCGGAGTCCTGTTAGCCCGCTACAGCCCGGTTCACCGGAGTCCTGTTAGCCCAGTGCTACAGCCTGGATTCACTCGCTAATGACCGACACGTTCGATGCTGGGTCATGGATGCCTGTCCCTGTAAGTTTGTGTCACTTTGGGTTTACGACTAGCCATGTCAGCCCGGGCTCCTTATCATATGGATGCTAGCGACACTATCATATACGTGTGCCAAAAGGCGCAAATGGTCCCGGGCAAAGGTAAGGCGACACTCGTGGGGATACCGTGCGTGAGGCCGCAAAGTGATATGAGGTGTTACATGCTAGATCGATGTGGCATCGACTCGGGGTCCTGACACATATGGCTCCAGCCATCATGCCGAATCATGACACGCCTGTCATGTGAATTACATCATATAGTCATCTCATACATAATCAAATTGAATATGAGCATTGTTATACCACATCACATGCACATGCAAACCCTCCTGCAAAACCAAGTTAGACGTTTCTAATCGGTTCATGCAAAAACTTGTTTTTCGTGGCTTCTAAGGTTTCGACTTAAACCGTAGCTACCAATGGTTTATCATCAAGTATGATTATTCAAGTTGCTAGATTAACATCTCGGGGTGTATGAAACACGAGATAATTAAATCTCGAGCCCCATACTAAACTTCGTCATACGCATGACCTCCGTGCAGATCATATCTGCAATGCCCTTTCATCTGCGAATTTCATCTTTCTTTTGACTACGGCAGAACCCAAAGAACTGATAGCACTTCCATGATCAATCAGGATCACGGATTGCCAGAACTTTGTCAAATTCCACCATGTTGTCTCGAGATTGAGCAAACGCAAATTCTAGGGAAGCAACAAGAACGTCAGGTAACAGATTTCATCTGTCACCCGCATAAATATTTTCAGCAATAGATCTCATCTACTCCAAAATTATATTATGCAATACCCATACATCTCCATATATTCTAGATCATAACCTGCATCTACGCATAGCACGGCTCTTGATGACACTGTAGGGTAACGCAGCAGAAAACAAAAAATTTCCGACCTACGCACCAGCCCAGGACCACTATGGAGACTGCATACATGGTTTTGATCTTTTTCGTTACCGACTCGTAGCGCAGTGGGAAGTAGAGTCGATGACGATCGGCGGTGCAGATCCCCGCAGCTAGGATTTACAACCTCCCAACCGTGAGGATGTATACCCTCATCTGCTCCTTAGATAGCCCTCCGGGAGGCGGTCGAACAGCCCCCCGGACGGTGTCGCGGACAGCCCTTCGGGAGGACCTTCGAAACTCGAACGGTCACTCGGACAGCCCTTCGGGAGGACCTTCAAAACTCGGAAGGTCACACGGACAGCCCTTCGGGAGGCACTCACGAACTAAGACCGAAACTACGATCTCTCTATAGAGTTGCACACATACGGTGTCATCTATCCGGCAGGGCTTCGCCATCCAGAACTAGTTCCTGCCGGAACCCAGACAGCCTTTCGGCTCTACGGAACTCTTTTCGTGGGAGGGAGAGAAGAAGCCAGATAATGCATGGCATGTGTATGAGAGCAAGGGATGATGGTTTGGGCAGTCCCTCACCTCCTATTTATAGGAAAACCAAGGGGTAGTGTGCCTCCACAAATACCCAAAGTGCCCATGCTTTATGTCATACATAAGGGCAAAATGGGGAGGCAAGTGGAGCACCAGATGGTGGAAGGAAGCCTCATGGGGGGCCCCCAAATGGAACCAACGAAATTGGCAGCCCTCTTGGGTGGCTCCACCACCTTTCTAACCATCCATGTCATCCCAAAAGATCTTGGGACAAAGCCCAAAATAATGGCTTTCCATAAAATATCCCAAAAAGCACTTTCACTATTCACGACGACATTTTTTGCCGTCCGTTCGAACTGAAAATATTCATGTGGGCGTAGAACATTTCCAGTACCCACCATAATGATTTTCAATGCATTCTGGAACAATTCCAGCTTAGTGATTTTCATCTGTGAAAAGCATCTAAAGTGGTTCCGGCTGCTCCGGAGCATATCCGGTTATTATCCCGGAAAATTCCAGAAAGCTTCCAGAATGATTCTGGCGCCCTCCAAGAGTTATCAGGCATGTGCCGAAACCAATTTGACTTAATGGTATCCCCTGAAACAACTTTTCAGTTTCACCGAAACTCATCCGGTGACCTCTCTCTGCGGATCCTTTTCCGATGTCCGAAACTTTTCCGGTGTCCAAAACTTTTTCGATGATTTTCTCTCAGACTCCCTGTCTAGTATTCAGCAGATAGATGACCCTTAAGCGTGTGACCCTATAGGTTCGGTGAAGTATAGACATGACCCGGAACCCCTTCCGATCAATGATCAACATCGGAGCCATGGACACCCATATTGACCCCTATACCCACACGAATGAACATTCGAGTGAACCTCCAGTTGCCGTCTGCTATTCCTGTTGCTTCGTGATATGTTACAAATACCCAAGGTGAGACATGTTGGCATTCCCGTGGATTAACAACTTGTCCACTATGCTAGTTACCTCGTTACCGGTATTGTTCTCTTTTCTCGTTCCCATGTTCCGGCATCCCTGTGATCAAATCACACTGTGTCTGGCCAGACGATGATAGATACCGTAACACCGAGAGGGCCCGGGAATATCTCTCCATCGTCGGAGGAGCAGATTCCAATCTTGAGCTATCAAGTTACTTGACACACTTTTCCATGAACTCGTAAGCCGCCGTAATAGCCACCCATTTACGAATGATGTTTAACAAACCCCAAAGTTCATGAAGCAAGTATGAAGAAACTCGATACTCTCATGGTCTAAGGAATTATGCAAACATTAACCATCTTTGTGTTATCAACCATAAACTTGTGACGAATGAATCTCATAGCATAACATCAATCCGGGTCGATTCAACACAAATGTTCTCTTAACATTGTACCCTCAAAGTTGCTGGCATAGACATGCCCATGACCAGGAAAACAGAATCATCATGCAACACTTGAGCTAGTCTTAGAGGCCACACTAGGAATACTTCTTACCGTTTATTATTCCACACGTGCATATGAGTCTTCCTCTGAGCCTCGTGTTATTTGCAGACTTGAGAACCATAGCAGTTATAGCATGGAACATAAACATAATTATGAACATGGAGATAAGTAATAGCATTTATTATTGCCTCTAGGGCATATCTCCTACAAATCGGAGTACATAGTTGCTTCGGAAGCAGGAAATGAAGGAGTCCGGATGACGGAGTTCATATCCGATCTAGGTGTCATACCTAGTGCACCGGGTCCAATGAAAATCTTTTGTGACAATACTGGTGCAACTGCTTTGCAAAGGAATCCAGACTTCACAAGAGAAACAAGCACATCAAGAGATGCTTCAATTCCATCTGGGACCAAGTCCAGGTGGGAGACATAGAGATTTGCAAGATACATATGGATCTGAATGTTGCAGACCCGTTGACTAAGCCTCTTCCACGAGCAAAACATGATCAGCACCAAGGCTCCATGGGTGTTAGAATCATTACTGTGTAATCTAGATTATTGACTCTAGTGCAAGTGGGAGACTGAAGGAAATATGTCCTAGAGGCAATAATAAAGTTATTATTTATTTCCTCATATCATGATAAATATTTATTATTCATGCTAGAATTGTATTACCCGGAAACATAATACATGTGTGAATATGTAGACAAACATAGTGTCACTAGTATGCCTCTACTTCACTAGCTCGTGAACCAAAGTTGGTAAGTTTCCTAACCATAGACATGAGTTGTCATTTGATTAACGGGATCACATCATTAGGAGAATTATGTGATTGACTTGACCCATTCCGTTAGCTTAGCACTTGATCGTTTAGTATGTTGTTATTGCTTTCTTCATGACTTATACATGTTCTTATGACTATGAGATTATGTAACTCCTGCTTACCGGAGGAACACTTTGTGTGCTACCAAACGTCACAACATAACTGGGTGATTATAAAGGTGCTCTATAGGTGTCTCCAAAGGTACTTGTTGAGTTGACGTATTTCGAGATTAGGATTTGTCACTCCGATTGTCGGAGAGGTATCTCTGGGCCCTCTCGGTAATGCACATCACTATAAGCCTTGCAAGCAATGTATCTAATGAGTTAGTTGCAGGATGATGCATTACGTAACGAGTAAAGAGACTTTTCGGTAACGAGATTGAACTAGGTATTGAGATACCGACGATCGAATCTCGGGCAAGTAACATACCGATGACAAAGGGATGTTGTTATGCGATTTGACTGATAAAGATCTTCGTAGAATATGTAGGAGCCAATATGAGAATCCAGGTTCCGCTATAGGTTATTGACCAGAGACGTGTCTCGGTCATGTCTACATAGTTCTCGAACCCGTAGGGTCCGCACACTTAAAGTTAGATGACAGTTATATTATGAGTTTATGTGTTTTGATGTACCGAAGGTTGTTCGGAGTCCCGGATGTGATCACGGACATGACGAGGAGTCTCTAAATGGTTGAGACATGAAGATCGATATATTGGACGACTATATTTGGACACCGGAAAGGTTCCGGGTGGGATTGGGACAATGCCGGAGCTCCGGGAGGTTATCCGAACCCCCCGGGAGGTATATCGGCCTTAATGGGCCTTAGTGGAAAGGAGGGGAAAGGAGCAAGGGAGGGGGCGCCCCTCCCCCCAAGCCCAATCCGAATTGGGAGGGGGGCCGGCCCCTCCTTTCCTTCCTTCCTCCTTCCTCTTCCTTCCCTCTCCCTCTCCAAATAGGAAAGGGAGGAGTCCTACTCCCAGTGGGAGTAGAACTCCCCCCCTTGGGCGCGCCTCTCCCCTTGGTCGGCCCCCTCCTCCACTCCTTTATATACGGGGGAGGGGGCACCCCATAGACACAACAATTGATCATTGATCTCTTAGCTGTGTGCGATGCCCCCCTCCACCATAATCCTCCTCGATAATATTGTAGCGGTGCTTAAGCGAAGCCCTACGACGGTAGAACATCATTATCGTCACCACACTATCGTGCTTACGGAACTCTCCCTCGACACTCGGCTTGATCGGAGTTCGAGGGACGTCATCGACCTGAACGTGTGCAAGAACTCGGAGGTGCCGTGCTTTCGATGCTCTATCGGTCAGGCCGTGAAGACGTACGACTACATCAACCGCATTGTGCTAACGCTTCCGCTTACGGTCTATGAGGGTACGTAGACAACACTCTCCCCTCTCGTTGATATGCATCACCATGATCTTGCGTGTGCGCAGGAATTTTTTTGAAATTACTACGTTTCCCAACATTCCTTCCTCCCTCTCCCCCCTTCCTTCTCTCCTAGTCCAACTAGGGAGGGGGGGAATCCTACTCCCGGTGGGAGTCGGACTCCTCCAGGGCGTGCCATAGAGGGCCAGCCCTCCCCCTCCTCCACTCCTTTATATACGGGGGAGGGGGGCACCCAATAGACACACAAGTTGATCAATGATCTCTTAGCCGTGTGCGGTGCCCCCTCCACCATAATCCACCTCGGCCATATCGTTGCAGTGCTTAGGCGAAGTCCTGCGCAGTAGCTTTTTCATCACCGTCATCACGCCGTCATGCAGACGAAGCTCTCCCTCGACACTCCGCTGGATCGTGAGTTTGCGGGACGTCACCGAGCCGAACGTGTGCAGATCACGGAGGTGTCGTACTTTCGGTACTAGGATCGGTCCAATCATGAAGACGTACGACTACATCAACCGCGTTGTCATAACGCTTCCTCTTACGGTCTATGAGGGTACGTGGACAACACTCTCCCTCTCATTGCTATGCATCACCATGTTCTTGCGTGTGCGTAGGAAATTTTTGAAATTACTGCGTTTCCCAACACCCTCTACCTCACACTTATTGTAACAGACTTAGATTTATGGTCACATCACTTGTCTAAGCCTTGTGACAAGGAAGCCGTCTTCTCGTGGCGGTATAGACGATTAAATAGCCGCATGCAGCACTAGTTGAACTTTTAAAAAGTTTAAATATTACATTCCAACATTTTTGTCCCCTTAAACCGTCCAATGATGCTCAATCAGATCTTCCTTCATCTGCTCGTGGGTTGGTCGATGCTGAATTTGTTGATGCATTTGAATAAACTCTTCAAATTTGGCCGGATTCTGGTCTGAAAGTTTGATAGGATCACCCATGTTCTTAAATTCTAGAGCCGCGACAACATCCTCATCCTCATCCTCGACGATCATGTTGTGCATGATCACACAACATGTCATCACCTCCCACAAGGTCTCCGAATCTCATTGTTTAGCGCCCTATTGTGGTTGAGCACTCGATGACCCTTGATCGAGACCTTGAAACTGAGAACATGTTGCTCCGCACGCTTCGCGTCTTTAAGGACTGCCTGCATCATCGCCATCTCATCCGAATATTCCTCCTCGTCGGACGACTCAAAATAGATCTTGTATATGTACTCTAAATCAGAATCCATTGCTAGAAAGAAGAACATAAAACCTTTTTAGCTCCGGCAATCAGTTGCCGGCATGATGAGTATAGCACTAGCGGATGGTACATGGTGGGACGGTCGGAGGACAGGGGTTGAAAGGCGACGGAGGAGAAGCGGGGTGGAACCCGGCTGGAACGCTGAAGGTGACGGAGACATAGAGTTCCGACAGGGGTGTGGTGTGGCGGTCGAGGAGGTGGAGCGGCGGCGAAGGCAAGAGAGAAACATTTCAGGATTTGTTTGATTATCTTGAAAATACGTGCATCCCTATTTATTTTGCATGTGCACCTTTTTATATTATGATTATCCTTTGACTCAATTTAGAATCTTTTGATCCACTGAAATCCTAGAAAAACACAAGCTAAGAGCCTTACCCTACAACCACTTTAGAAAATAAAATTAGCATCAACCATTAGTTCACTTGATTATCATGTAATTAATCATCAAATTCCAAAGGGGCCTAGATGCACTTTCAGTCTATATTTGTAAAATGGTGCAATTCAACCATGAAAATGATAATGAGTTTTCATACTCACCCGACTAGGTAAGATTTATGCACTCACATCCTGAATTGGTGACTTGAGAACGAAACTTAGGAAAGGTGAAGGTTTTCTTAAGGAAGAACTATCTCCTCACCGTGCTCGCCACTATCGGATGATATATATGAGGTACAGAAGTGAAAAGGTGGATGAATTGTGAGTTTGAGTGGAACATTTTGGAATTTGTTTAAAGATATTGAAAATATGTTCATCCCTGGTTATTTTGCATGAGCACCTTCTAATAGTATGATTATCCTTAGACTCAATGTAGAATATTTTGATCCACTAAAATCCTAGAAAGATACAAGTTAAGGGCCATAAGCTACAACCACTTAGATAATAAAATTAAGGGTTACCATTAAAAAATCAAGTACAAAATGGACTAAACTTGAAATAAAATTAGCATAAACCATTAGTCCACTTAATTATCATGTCATTAATCATCAAATTCCAAAAGGGCCTAGATGCACTTTCCAACTACAGTATGTGTAAAATGGTGCAATTCAACCATGAAAATACCAATGAATTTCCAAAATCACTTGACTCGATAAGATTTAAGCACTCATGTGTTGAATCGATGAATTGAGAAATCGTATATCCCATGAGAAATTATAGGTGCACAACTCTTCTACATTACTTGCACCTAATTTTTAGCGAATGCTTTCATCTATTAGGAACACTGGAAAATCGATTTTACCTTACAGAGAAATGAATTACTAAATCTCGCAGAGTACTCACTTCGAATTTGAGTTAAATCTAGGCCTTACAGCCTCTTTTCTGGAAATAACGCGTGTTTGTCGAAAAAAGGAAAGGCGTGTCAAGAAATTGACTCGGAAAATCATAATCCACACAAATAAGAGAGCTCCTATGTGTCGCTCCTTGCGAGAAAGTGTCGACCTTCCACACAAGTAAGCGTACGATGGCCGGACCACCACAGAGACTGCAAGGAGCACTCCTCTCATATGCGATTTTCTTCTTTCAGTTTTCCTAAAAAAAACAACTAATGTATTTTTCTCAACATTTTGGAACATAAATTGTGAATTTTGAAGACGCCATAGAAACTGAAAAACGGTTCACCAAAATTTATAAACTATTCATAAATGTTAGAAATATTATCAAATTTAAAAGACGTGAACTTTATTCAAAAATGTGATTTTTCTTCAAACTATTTTGTACATTTCTAACTTCTAAATATTTTTTCAAATTTGGAATATTTTTAAGAAACTAGACCATACTTGTAAAAGCACACACATTTAGAAAATGGGAAAATTTTGTTTTTTGCCACTCTAGCTTTTGCCCATTTTCCTTATGCCACTCTACATTTTGACATTTCACTTTTGTCACACTTAGCTTTTGAGAACTATCACATCTGCCATTCCGTCGCATAAACAAAAATTTCAGAGTGGCAATTGTGATACATTGTCAAAAGATAAGAATGGCAAAAGTGAAATAAAATTATTTGCTTTTGCCACGGAATGACAATTGTGATAATTGTCAAAAGCTAAGAGTGGCAAAACTGAAATGTCAAAAAACCTGTAGAAACCAGTAGAGAGCAACGTAAAAACGAAAACACAGTCAAGAACTTCCTAAAGTGAAAAACCAAAGCTATAACAGGGAAATCACTAGTGCACTTAAGCCGGTCTACCAACAATCACTTCTGTGTGTTTGCCAAGGTGGGTCGGCAGATAATAAGCAATAGTGTACCCCTCGCACCCCAGGAGCGCGTTTTTGGCTGGCCCACTGTGGGGCGGGGAACCCCGGTTTTCTACCCTTTTTTTTACCTTTTCTAGTTTTCTGTTTTGATTCTACAAAGTATATCTGGACAAAAAATGTTCCAAATTTCAAAAAATGTGTGTGAAATTAAAAATTAGTACTGGATTTTGAAAAGGGAAAACTTTGTTTTTGCCACTCTAGTTTTTGCCAACTTTGCTTATGCCACTCTATAATTTGACATTTCACTTTTGCCACTCTTAGCTTTTGACAATATATCACTTTTGCCATTTCGTGGCAAAAGCAAAAGTTTTAGAGTGGCAATTGTGATACATGTCAAAAGCTAAGAGTGGCAAAAGTGAAATGGAAAATTATCGTTTTTGCCACAAAATGGCATTTGTGATGTATTGTCAAAAGCTAAGAGCGGCAAACATGAGATGTCAAATTCTAGAGTGGCATAAGCAAAGTTGGCAAAAACTAGAGTGGCAAAAACAAAGTTTTCCCTTTTAAAAATCGTTCACAAACTTAAAGAGTTTTCTCAGATTTTAAAAATGGTCATGAATATGAAAAAACATATTCATGAATTTGGAAAATGTTCGCGGTTTTTTAAAATTGTGAATTCAACAATATCCCCTAATGTAAAAATATTCCTGAATCCAAAAAGGTTCAGGTCTTTCAGAAACATATTAGCAAATTGTGAAAATGTTCACATAATCAAACATGTTCCTGATCCACACAAAAACGTGTTTCTGACTTTTAAAATGTTCACAAATGTGAATTTTTTTCATGATTTCAAAAGTTGCTCATGATTTCAAAAAATGATCACGTATTAAAAAAGTCAACAATTTTAAAAAATGCCACAAATTTGTAGAAAAACTTTATGATTTCAAAAAATGCTCACAATTGAAATAATGTTCGCTTATTCAAAACTTGTTTAGGATTTGAAAATACAATTTATGATCCAAAAAAATGTTGACAAACTTGAAGGATGTTTGTGAGAAAGTGCCGACCTTTCGCACAAGCGAGCATGCGATGGGCCGGTCCACTAAAAGACTACTTCATTTGATTTTCCTAAACAAATCGATTATTTCATTTTTCTAAATATTTTAAAATATAAATTGTCAATTTTAAAGACGTCACAGAAATTGAAAAAGGTTCACCAAAATTAGTAATGTATTAGTAGATTTTAGTAATATTTTCGATATTACAACACAAAGTTTTTTTTAAAAATGTATTTTTTAGATTGTTTTGAACATTTCTAAAATTCCAAATATGTTCTAAGATTTGGAAATTTAAAATAAAATTGAACATAATAGAAAAAGACACACATTTGGAGAATAAAGTAAATACGAAAAAACGGACAAAGACCTTCGTAAAACTGAGAACCCAGAGAAAGCACTCGCCCATGTGCATTTGCCAACGTGGGTCGGCGGATTGGCCTAGGTTTCTTTTACATTTTCTTTACTTAATTGTTTATCTTCTTTGTTGTTGTATAAAAAAATCATGAAAAAATGTTCCAGCTCAAAAACAATATTCGGGAAGTAGAAAATTGTTCCCGGTGTGTAAAATTGTTCACAAATTAAAACAATGTGCTAGGATTTCATAAAGTGTTCATCAATTTGTAAAACTAGTAACGAATATGAAAAACTGTGTGAGAAAAATGTTCATGTGATTCAAAACAGTGTTCACAAAAGTCAAACAATGTTAGCAAATTTAAAAAAATGTTCCTCAATTCAAAAAATATTTGTGACTTGTAAAATTGTTCGTGAATTTTTAAAATGTCCAGGATTAAAAAATGGTCCTCTGTTTTAAAAAATGTTCGAAATTAAAAATATCATAAACTAGAAAACTGTTCCTGGTTTAAAAAATCAAATAATGTTCTCAGATTTAAAAATGTTCTAATGAATTGGAAAAATATTCACGAATTTAAAAAAATGTATGTGATTTTAAAACATATTCCTTTTTTGAAAAAATATTCGCAAATTCAAAAATGTTCATCTGTTTCCAAAACAATGTTCACATAAGTCAAACAATGTTGGAAAACTTGTAAAAATGTTGATATAATAAAAAAATGTTCCTGAATTCAAAAAATGTTTGTGATTTTTAAATTTTTCATGAATTCATATACTTCCATGATTTCAAAAATGGTTGTTTATTTGAAAAAATGTGTACGAATTCAAATTTTTTAAGGAAATTGTAACAGGAAAACATTTGTTATTGCAAAAAATGTTCACAATTGAAAAAGTGCTATCAACTAAAAAACAATCGCTTACACAAATTTTTTTTCAGAATTTCAAAAAACTATTCAAGTTTCAAAAAATGTTCAAGATTTTGTAGGATGTTTGCAAAGTGGAAAGAAAAGTTAAAATATAATTAGAAAAATGAAATAAATATGAAGGAAATACGAAAAATTGAAAACTAAAAAGGAAAAGAAAAAAATTAAAAAAAAGAAGTTTTTCGCGAAAAAATGTAAAAAATGATTTTTTTAAAAGATAAGTAAGACCGGTGGAAAACCCAAAAAAAGGGGGGGGGGAACCTGTCTTAAATGCCGAAAACGTATGCAAAATAAAAAAAATATCCAGAGGGACGGCCCAGAGGGCGACACATGGCGGCGCCTGAGAGCACGCCAAGTGTCACGCTCTTAGCCCATCCCCAAGTGGTCGTTGGAAGGCTCCCGAAGGGGCGCTCGTCAACCAGTTGCTCTCACTGAACTTTATCCTACGCGCACTAGGAATAATAGCGGGCAAGCCCTATAGAATAGAGTTCGAGGGTAGTTCGTTTCATTTTGGTGCTACCAATTTTTACTCTACCTTTTAGCGATTTATTTTTGCAGGTTTTTTCAACTGGTTTGGCAATTTCTCTCCACTTAGTTTTTTTTTATTAGTTGAATTTTGTTTTTCATAAATTGTGAACTTCAATAAGGTTTGCAAACACTTTTGAAAGTTGACCAATGGTTTTTTAAAATTCATGCTTCTAAATTCGTGAGTACTTTCAAAAATTATGAATGTTTTACAAAACTGTGAACACTTTTAAAGTCACAATGCATGAATTTTGAAAAGTCTTCAAATTTTCTATAAAATTGTGGACCTTTTTTGAAATTAAATATTTTTTAGATCCGTGAATATTTCTCTATTTCATCAACTTTTTCAAAACTATCAAAAAGCTGGTGGTCAGTTTTGTACGAAAGAAACATGGAAAGCCAGCAAGATGAACTAGTCACCCTAGAGAGCGGGAGCTTTGTGGGCCGACCCATGTCAACGTTTCACACCAATCTAGGAGCATCCAATAAGCTGGGCCCATTGTCTCAAATGTACTAAAATCATTTGTATCAAGTGGGCATGTGTGCCGCAGAACGAGAGAGAACTCTTTGCCTCCGAAAAGTTTTTTTCTTGAGCAAATGCATCCGTAAAGATGTGTGACCTTCATGTGCAGTTGGAATAACAAAAGGTGGGTTTCGCACATTCCCTGGCTACAACAAAGGAAAAAACAAAAAAGAGCATTGGCATTCTAATACATAGTTTATAGTTGCACACTTTCGAAAAAACAAAGTTACTAACCGCCATTTTTCAAGTATTTCATTATTTCTTTTTCAAGATCAAAGATGAGGCACACGTGATAATTCAGCGCGCACCCCTAACACGATAAAAGACGGCTTAGTTTTCTTTTTTGCGTGGTATGAAGAAAAGGCTTAGGCCCCGTTTGATAACAAAGCATTAAAAAAACTAAAGTATTGAAAACTACAATAATTTAGCCTGTAGGTACACAATACCACGGTTTTGCCATAATAGAGTATTTTGAAGTATTTAGAATACAGTGGACCTGTTTGGCAAGAGCCATTGGAAGCAGTTTCGAATTGTGCGTTGAGCTAGCTAGACATCTGCAAACTAATGAACTGCCATGCACGGCACCGACGTACGATCATGCACTAACTGAATGGCCAAGCTAAACGCGCCATGCACAATCTCGCTGTTACGCTTACCAAAGTAACAAATAGGGGGAGGCGGTCAACGGCGGAGCTGCACGTTGCCGGAGCTGCTTCGTTTTCTTCGTCTGGGATAATCAGGAGTTGCGCGTGGAGGCAATGGACCATACGGCGAAGCTGCTCGTGAACTAAAACAGCTTGGCCTTCATCCGCGTTGCCGTCAGCGTGGAAAGAGACAGGTCTACCAGCTTGCTCCGCCCCATCGACCATGGCAGTTCGCAGTGCACTGTACTTGTACTGTCGTTCCTTGATCTGTCCATGGCTGCCCGATCAAGACGAGCTCCACAGACAATAAGGCGGCGGCTTGGTAGCGAGCGAAGATAACGATGAGCTCTCGTTCTTTTTGTGTGCTCGTTTAAAAAAAACTGTAGTATTAATAGCATAGTTTTTAGTGAGCTGTCAAACAGCTCAAAGTAATTAAAACGATGGTAATCCTAAAAACTGTAGTATTTCCAGAATACTTCGAAAATACAGAGCTATCAAACAGGGCCTTATCTGTGTGGTCATTTCGATATAAAATGCAAAGGAAACAAAGGAAATGCAAACTTAAAAGGAAGGATTCGTTGATGCCAGTACACATGCACAGAAAAATGTGCCATGGCAAGTTGATGGTGGAGTCTGGCACCTGTGCCATCGAAATATCCACGGATAGAGTTAGCCAGGGATCTGCACCTGTGCTATTATGCATGTCCTTTGACTGGTCCAAGGGAAGCACATTGCACACACACCTAAATACGAACCTGAAGATAATCTTTGGCGCAACCTCTCGTGCAAATCTTCTATGACACTCGTGCCATTTTTGGACGATCGAATAAAGTAAAATTACTAAGGCAGGAAATTGAAAACAGCCTACTAAATCAACATTTCTTTCCCTGCAATTCTGAATATAAATAGTCTTGAAACCAACCACATCACATGATTAATACAAACACACAGTACATGGAAGCCCTCACAAATTAATCACCCAAACCAAATTAATCAACCACAGAATCGTCTCTAGCTCTAGCTAGTAGATCAATCGATCTGTCAGTCTAAGTGGAACTTGGATCTCTGTCTAACTGGAACTGCAATCTAAGCATTCTTGTTGAATTTCAGGAACTCATCATGATCAACTATGTTCGGCAAAGAGTCCCACGCCGGTCCTTCCCCCTCCGTCTCTGCTGGCTTGTCAAGTATTCTCATGAGTTGGTCCATTGGGATACTGAAATTATCCTCAGGCCCGTCCTCATCATGCTGCTGCTGGTACTGACCAAGAACATTGGCTGCCCCCATGGAGTTCTGCCCCTTCTGGCTGTCGTCGTAGTGAAGAGGACCCACCGAAGACATTATGCCATCCATGAAGTTTTGGCCGTCGTCGTCGTCGCCATAATGAAGAAGAGGCGGGGGATAAGGCGGCCGATCCGACGCGTGGGGCGGCTCAACGTGCTCTTGCGGGAGACCACGGACACTCCCCGGCGGCAGCAGCGCAGCGGCGGCGGCGAAATAGTCTGCCGGGACAGGCTTCTTGTTCCCCGCCGTCAGGCCGTCCTCCCCGTAGACTGCCCTCAGGCCCTCGGGGCGCGGCGTGACATAGAGCTTGTGGAGCGCGGGCATGCCCTTCCTGCCGGCGCCCCTGTCCCTGTCGCTGGTGAACTCCTGCATGAGCCACGGCGTCTTGGGCTTCTTGGACGGGGGCGGGACGCAGTAGAACCCGAAGCTGTTCTTACGCCTGCCCTCTTTGGGAAGCTCCTCCTTGCTCTGCTCCACCCGCCAGAACCCGCCGGTCCGGACGCTGCGGTCGGCGCGCTTGTTCGTGGTCGCGCTGCACGGGCTCTGGAACTTGCTCTCGCCGAGGAACCACCACATGTGCAGGCCCGCGCGGGCGCTGGCCGGAGGGTGCAGCCGCTGCAGAGCGTAGGGGTCGTTGGCCTACATGTCGGCGTGGAAGATGAACCCCCGCGCGTCGGGCATCTTGTCGTCGCCGGCGATCCACCGGTTGAGGAACCCCATGCTGTCAGCATTCGTCGGGTTGAAGTAGACCCCGGGAGGCAGCGGCGGCGGCTGCTTGAGCTCGTTCAACCCGCCGGGATCGGGCGGAGGGGCCATGGACATGGAGCTGCCGGCTCCGGCTCTGGCGTCGGCGGTGGCGGAAGTTGATCTCTTGACTGATTTTCTCACTTTCGTGACGGCCATGGTTTCCTAGCGAGCTAGCTGTGTTTGAGGAGGGATTGGATTGATCGGTGGGGATTATATGGTGTGGAGACGACGCGCTTCCGTCTGAAATCGGATTCGCTTCATCGTCCCAAGTCGGACATGGATTTCCCCGGCCTGGAGACGGAACCGGAGCAGAGCAGTCGATGCGCTTCCCGCGCGATTTCTATTTCCCGCCTTTTGCGGAAACTCGTGTCCCCCCTTCGCCTCGTTGGGCCTGGCCCAACAACGGTCGCATATACTCTCGAGTTACTAATTTTTTTCTTTTGTCTCAAAGGAAAAGTTACTATTTTTTTTCCTGTACCTTCTCAACTTCCTACTGTCCTAATTTGACCTTTTCTGATAGTTGTGACCAGATACTCTCATCTATAATTCCAATGAATGGTCTTTCCGGGAATTAATTACTCACCTGGCTCAGCAAGCCTATATTTTGATGGCCGGTCACTTGGTGAGACCGATGGAAATAGTTTTGGCCAGCCGAAGCTCATTGCAGTAAATTTTCACCCGCACAACCATATCAAGCACTTGTCACTGCAGTAAATTTTCATACTCCCTCTGATCTAAATTAATTGACGCAATCTTAGTACAGCTTAATTAATTGACGCAGTCTTAGTATAACTTTGAACTAAGTTGTATTAAGCTTGCGTCAATTAATTTAAATCGAAGGGAGTAATGTTTCTCTATTCTAATATGATACTTCCCCCCCCCCTCCCCACATCCATATAATTTGTCACTGATTTAACACAAAGTTATACTAAATCAACGACAATTAATATATATAATTTGTTACTTTTTGTTCCTGTTTCTTTTTCCTGTGCCCTCCCAAATTCCTAGTATTTTTTTAAACCTGAACCATAGAACAATAGTTCTACGGTAATTTTATTACTATAATAAAGTAATATTTACAAATACGATAAAAAACCGAAAAAAGACCTATCCAATGCCCGTACGAGGAAACATGTCTCAATTACAGATGAGTTTCAATCCAATCCTTGATGTGATGTGCTTTGCTTGGCTTAGCTCTGTAAACTACAGCAGTGAGTGTTTCTTTCATGTAACAGACCTAGGTCAATGTGTGAGGTGCAGCCTTCCTAAAGATCTTATCATTTCTTACTAACCAGATGCTCCAACATCCTGCCAGACAGAGCTGGTCCTGAGATTCTGGGGGCTCAGGGCGAAACTAAAACTCGAGGCCCGTTATCTAATATAAACATTGTAACAATGATAACGGATACGAGATTTATAATGAGCTCACTTACACTCGTATACCTGCCGCCGTAATATGGTTTGTGCCATTGCGCATTGGTGATCCTCTTGTGGGATCCACAAGTGTGGGATCAGGGCGAGTCCTAATAATTCCAGCACTGTGTGCTCGACATGGTACCTCCATCGTATAGGTTTATTAGTCGCCTTCGAGTTTTGAGCACATTTTTTACCTAAAATTTGACAAATAAATCATGTGTTATATATCATGAAATACATGTTATTGATAATATCCTTAGGATACTGATCCAATGATATACTTTTTGGCATATAAATCATATGTCATGAGTTAAATCTAACCATCTTTAGGGTCAAAATTCAAGAGGACCTAATAAATGTGGACAGAGAAAGCATGGAGTAGCGCAGTCGCCGCATTGTGTTTGAGTTCTAACGAATATAAACAAATATAAAATGGTATGGATAAACTCGTAAATAAACCCTAAAGCCATATTTATATGTTGAATGGCGCAAGTTAAGCGAGGAACAGTAACATGATGTACCTGGGAATGGGATCGATTGAATCGGCGTCGGTAATCGAACGACGAGCGCTCGACGGCGACACAATATGGATTGGCGTCAGCCCTGGCAGAGGTGCTCGACTATCACGGCCCCGGAATAGGAATCGCCTCGGCCTTACATCAACAAATCTATTCCGACGATCGGGGCACCGGAATAGGAATCACCTCGGCCTTAGAGCAACAATTCAATTCGGCGACCGCTGCTGGCAAGAGAAACAGGAAGAGCGAGATCAGGGGCTGGAAATATGGAATAGCTATCTGAATTTTGAAGGGAAACGAGGTGGAGTACATAGATGGGGAAAGTAGCGATCGTAGGAAGGCTGCTTCTTTGCGCGATCGAGGGAAGGGCTGCCTCCCGAAGATCCCTTCATCGCTCGCCTGCCTCGCTGGGCATGATCCATGGGCTACGTGCGTACAGTTTGGCAGGAGGGCCCCTGATCTTGGGGGCCCGGGGCGGCCGGCCCTGCTGCCAAAATGATGTCCAGTGCCAGATCACGTGGTAACTCATTCATCCTTCTGCTTATTTCATCCAAACTTGAGATTCCTCTTTGTCTGTGAGGTAGTGTCCTGTTCCAGCAGTCCCATGCAAAAGTACAATCCCAAAAGAGATGTATGGCTGTTTCTTCTGTCTGTTCATTGCATATGGCACAGTTATAGTCCTCTAAGTACATGGATCTTCTTTTCAAGAGGTTCCTTGTATTGATACGGTCATAAAGCAGTAACCACAAAAGAATTTGTGCCTCAACTGTGCCGTAGATTTCCAAAGGGTTTTGAAAATCGGGTAGCAGGTACTCGGTCCAATCAAGGATATATAGATCTTTAGAACCGAGAAGTTATTGGATTTCCATGGATATCCCCATTTGTCACGTCAATGAAATTGTCCCCTATCCTGAAGTTATGTTTGCAACTATAAGAATTGCTGGTATGCTTGGGAGGAGAGAGGCAGATGAAACAAGTCCTCTAGATTGGGTGTTTCCAAGACTTTCAGTAGAGAGATATTTGTATTAATGCAGAGTGAGGAAAGTTGTGGGTAGTTGCTCTGCATCGCTTGACCCTTCCATTTGTCCTTCCAGAATGCAACCGTGTTACCAGTACCAGCTACACACAGAGATTGCTCTTTATAGATAGAAAGTAGCTTATGCACTGCTTTCCACCAGAAGGAGCCTGTAGGTCTATCATCAGGTAGGTGTTGTGAGTAATATGTTTCCCATATTATCTTGACCCGGGGAGTGTCCTCTCTATTCATGAATTTATGCAGGAATTTCAGAAGTAATGCTTGGTTGCGGATTTCAACATTTATCACTCCCAGGCCTCCATTAGCTTTGGGCAGGCATGTTTTATCCCAGAAATTGCCATACCTTTTTCCTGTGAGCCAAAATTTCTCCAGAGACAGTGCTTGAGGTATGAGTTAATTTGGTTAACACTGTTTTGGGGATCATGAGTGTGGAGATGAAGAATCTAGGCATGCCGGAGAAGACAGATTTTACCAGACTGAGCTTGTCCCCAGTGGATAGCAGAGTGTTGCAGCCAGTCAGCCTTGATGCAATTCTTTTGAGCATAGGGGAGAAATCTTCCATTTTGGGTTTTGAGTGGCACAATGGCAGACCAATTAAGGTAGCGGGAACTGTCCAATCTGACATCCCAGTAAAGTGGATAATTTTTGCATTTGTCTGTCTGGTGTGTTGATGGATATTCGTGTGGATTTGGCATAGTTGACTTTTAATCCAGTGTAAGCAGCATAGTGCAGTAATAAGTTCTTGACATGTTGCAACTGAGCTGGTGAGGCAAGTAAGACTAGCAGGATATCATCTGCATATTGGATGACAGGGAAGGTAGTGCAATATTGGTGTTGGAGAGGAGCTTCACTAAGCTGATGTGCCATGGCTTCATTCAGCATAGACTGCAGGAGATCAGCAGCAAGAACAAAGATAAGAGGGGACAGTGGATCCCCTTGTCTAACTCCTTGCTTGCATAGAAACTGTTTACCTGGCACACCATTGAGGAGAACTGTAAAAAAAACTAGTGCTGTAAATCTGTTTGATCCAACTAATCCATCTGCTACCAAAACATCTTGCATATAAAATCTCTATGATGGTTTTGTGATTGAGAAGATCTAAAGCCTTCTCAAAGTCTAACTTCAGCAGCACAATTTCTTTTTTGGATTGATAACATTTGTGAATATACTCATAGGCCCAAGCTAAACAATACTAAGTGCATCTGTTGTTGAGAAAGCCATACTGATTTTCATGGACCATCTTCAGTATCAACTTCTGTAGTCTATTTGCCAGTAGCTTGGTGATAATCTTCAATGTACAATTGAGCAATTATTGGTTTGAAATCTCCTGGGGTTACTGCAACTTCTTTCTTTGGGATTAGAGTGATGAAGGAGTAGTTTATACCCTGGATGTTTGCTTTCCCTTCAAACAAGTCAAATATCAGCTTGTAGAAGTCTGGAGCTACAATGTCCCACCGGTGTTGAAGAAAAGCAGCATTGAAACCATCTGGGCCTGGTGATTTATCTGATGGTAACTTTTTGACTGCTTCATCAATTTCAACAATGGTAAAAGGAGCTTCTAGGTCCTATATGATGTGCTTGAGGCACCAGGTGGTGGAGTTGTAAAGGATTTGATGCTTCTATGGTTTGACCCAATCTGTTTTGAAAGATCTATAGAGGGCAGCACCTTGGCCTGGTGATCATACGCTTCTATGCCTGCCTCATCTTGGAGTACAACAATGAAATTGTTTCTGTGCTTTATGGTAGCTTTGGCCTGAAAGAATTTGGTGTTGGCTTCCCAAAACTGAATGTTTCTAATGGTGGCCCTTTGTTTCCAGTAGATTCTCTGGAATTGTAATGCTTGCTCCATGTGAGATTTCAACATGTTCCTACCCCATTTTTCATCTGATGATAGTTCTTGAATTCCTCTAAACAGTCTAGCAGTAAGATCACTGCATTTGTGTTCTTGATAATAGATTTCAGATCTGAGAGTCCTTTAGACCAGTTAGTCCCTTTCTAAGCCTTTTGAATTTAGCACCAATAATTTTAGCACTATCAATCTCATACACTGGTTGCTCCCTGATACGCCTCTGTCGTATCTACTTTTCCTAATGCTTTTCCTATTATTTTGGACTCTAATTTGCATGATCCGAATGAAACTAACCCGGACTGACGCTGTTTTCAGCAGAACTACCATGGTGTTGTTTTTGTGTAGAAATAAAAGTTCTCAAAATGGAACGGAACTTTTTGGAGAATTTTTATACAATAAAAGAAGAATCCTGGAGCCAAGAACCGCCGAAGGGGGGGGGCCTGGGTGAGCACAACCCACCAGGGCGCACCCCATCCAGGCGCGCCCAGGTGGGTTGTGCCCACCTGGTGGCCCCGTAGACCCTGATTCCAACTCTATAAAATCCTATTTTTGGAGGAAAAAATCGAGGAGAAAGAATTATCGCATTTCATGAGATGGAGCCGCCGCCACCTCCTGTTCTTCATCGGGAGGCCAGATCTGGAGTCCGTTGGGGCTCCGGACAGGGTGATCTTCGATCTTCGTCATCACCAACCCTTCTCCATCGCCAATTCCATGATGCTCCCCATCGGAAGTGAGTAATTCCTTCGTAGGCTCGCTGGTCAGTGAGGAGTTGGATGAGATTCATCATGTAATTGAGTTAGTTTTGTTAGGGCTTGATCCCTAGTATCCATTATGTTCTGAGATAGATGTTGCTATGACTTTTCCATGCTTACTGCTTGTCACTTTGGGGCCGGATGCCATGATTTCAGATCTGAACCGTTTATGTTATCACCATCATATCTATGTTCTAGATCCGATCTTGCAAGTTACAGTCACCTATTACATGTTATATATGATCCGTAAACCCCGGAGTGACAGTATTCGGGATACTTTCCGGTGATGACCGTAGTTTGAGGAGTTCATGTATTCACTATGTGCTAATGCTTTGTTCCGGTTCTCTATTAAAAGGAGGCCTTAATATCCCTTAGTTTCCATATGGACCCCGCTGCCACGGGTGGGCAGTACAAAAGATGTCATGCAAGTTCTTTCCATAAGCACATATGACTATTTACGGAATACATGCCTACATTATATTTATGAACTGGAGCTAGTTTTGTATCGCCTTAGGTTATAACTGTAATATGATGAATATCATCCAACGAATTCACCGATCCAATGCTTACGAATTTGCCACATATTGTTTCTGCTAAGTTACTACCGCTACTGTTACTGTTACACTTGCTACAAAATCATTGCTATCACTGTTACCGTTACTATTGTTGTTGCTCAAAACTATCATATTACTATTCTACTGATCGCTTGCTGCAAATAATTAATCTCCAGGTGTGGTTGAATTGAAAACTCAGCTGCTAATACTTGCAAATATTCTTTGGCTGCCCTTGTGTCGAATAAATAAATTTGTGTTGAATACTCTACCCTCGAAAACTGTTGCGATTCTCTGTACTTGTGGGTTATCAAGACCTTTTTCTGGCGTCATTGCAGGGGAGCATAGCTATATTTGTTGAGTCACTTGGGATTATTGTCTATTTATCACTATGAAGAATCTGAAGGATACAAAAACCAAGATTGTTCCCTCTAGGATGAGGGGTGGTAAGGAATTGCCATCACACTCTGCACTTGATTCACCTTCTGTTTTGAGTAGACTTGCAACACCAGCACATGCTATTAATCCTGATATATCGCAAGTTGTTGATGATGCCACCTCTATGAATGCTACTCATTATGATGCTAGTACCTTGCTTGATGATGGTGTGCCACTAGGTTATTTTCTTGATGAACAAATTGCTAGAGCTAAAGAGAATGAAATTACTGAAACTGATGAAATACTTGAAACTGAAAATCTTGAAACGCCTATTAGACCTAGCTCTCCTAGATATGAATTGCCTAAGATACCAGAAGGTTATGTTATGGATGAGGAGACAACTAGAGATTTTCTTGCTTGCAATTATAGAGATGATCTTAAGAAATTATTATGCAAATTGAAAGAGAAATCTTTGAATGCTAGAATGAAATGTGATACTAAGTTTGCTACTTCACCTATCTTTGTTGATCATAAGGATTACGAATTCTATGTCGACCCAGAGATAATTACTTTGGTTGAATCTGATCCTTTCCATGGTTACGAAACTGAAACTGTTGCGGCACACCTTACTAAATTGAACGATATAGCCACCCTATTTGTTCATAATAAGAAGATTCGCTACTACTATATCATTAAACTATTTCTGTTCTCGTTAAAGGGTGATGCTAAGATATGGTACAATACTCTTGCTCCTGGTTGTGTGCGTAGTCCCCAGGATATGATTTATTACTTCCATGAAAAATATTTTCCTGCTCATAAGAAACAAGTAGCCTTACAGGAAATATTTAACTTTGTGCAAATTGAAGAATAGAGTCTCCCACAAGCTTGAGGTAGGCTTCTCCAATTGGTTAATGCTTTGCCTGATCATCCCCTTAAGAAAAATGAAAGACTTGATATCTTCGATAATGGACTAACCGATGCTTCTAGGGACTTCGTAGATAGTTGTGCTGGTTGTGTTTCCAGGGAATGAACTATTGAACAAGCTGAGGAATTATTGAATAATATATTGAAAAATAATGATGATTGGACTCTTCCTGAACCACCACATAAGCCCACTCTAAAGAAGAGGGGTATTTTATATCTCAGTCTAGAAGATATGCAAGAGGCAAAGAAATCTATGAAGGAAAAATGTATTAAAGCAGAGGATGTTAACAATTTACCTCCTATTGAAGAAATACATGGACTTGATACATCACCACCCAAGGTGGTAGAGGTAAACTCCTTAATGAAATTCGATGAAAGGGACAATCCTTATAATATGCATCCTAGCCAATGCATTTATGAGTTTGATAATTACATTAGAAAGCAAGATATCTTCAATGAAAATGTTATGAAACAATTGAAATACAACTCTGATATGATGCTCATTGGAGCGACTTGTTATTTAGAATATCTAATGATGTTAGAGGTGTAGTAAAACATGCATCTATGGTTCATACTCAGTTAGAACATGTTGCTAAATCCCAAAGAGAGTTGCTTGAGGAAATGAATAATAATATCAATGATCATGCTATTAGAGTAGTAACTAGAGGAGGTAGAATGACTCAGGAGCCACTTTATCCCGAGGGACACCCTAAAAGAATTGAACAAGACTCTCAAAGAATTAACACTGATGCACCTAGTCCCTCTAAAAAGAAAAAGGAGAAGAAAAGTGATAGGACTTTGCATACCTCTAGTGAACCTGAAATAGAAAAATCTACTGAAGATAATAATGATGTTTCTATCTTTGATGCTGAAACTCAATCTGGTAATGAGCATTCATCTAGTGATAATGAAAAAGGATAATGAGGTTGTTCATGAAGACACTCAACCGAACAATGATAAAGAACCAGATAATGATGTTGAGATAGAACCAGCTATTGATCTTGATAACCCACAACCTAAAAATAAAAGATATGATAAAAGAGACTTTGTGGCAAGAAAACATGGTAAAGAAAGAAAACCATGGATTCAAAACCCATGCCCTTCCACCTAAATCAACTAAAAAGAAAGATGATGAAGAATTGGAACGCTTTGCTGAAATGCTTAGGCCTGTCTTTTTGTGCACTTGCTTGACTGATATCTTAAAGTTGGCCCTTTATGCAAAATACATGAAAGACATCATCTATAATAAAATAAAGATACCTGAAGCTGAAATCTCCACCATGCTTGCTAATTATTCTTTTAAGGATGGAGTACCTAAAAAACTTGGAGATCCAGGGGGGCCAACTATACCTTGCTCTATCAAAAGAAACTATGTTAAAACTGCTTTGTGTGATTTAGGAGCCAGTGTTACTGTTATGCCTTTCTCCTTATATAAAAGACTTGATTTGAATAAACTCACACCTACTGAAATATCTTTGCAAATGGCTAATAAATCAACTGCCATACCTATCGGTATTTGTGAGGATGTGCCCTTTGTTGTTGCGAATGTTACTATCTTAACTGACTTTGATATACTTGAGATGCCC
Organism: Aegilops speltoides; assembly: GCA_021437245.1. Classification (NCBI taxonomy): domain Eukaryota; kingdom Viridiplantae; phylum Streptophyta; class Magnoliopsida; order Poales; family Poaceae; genus Aegilops; species Aegilops speltoides. Next base: position 512,850,990 of record CM038147.1, read on the forward strand.
GAGGATGACAACTTGTCGATTATCCTTGGTAAACCCTTTTTGAATACTGCAGGGCCTGTTATTGATTGCAATAAAAGCAAGGTCACTTTTCATATCAATGGTAATGAGCATATGGTGCACCTTCCGAAGAAATAATTCCAAGTGATTGGTATTAATGTTATTGAAAAATCTCCGACACTCACTATTGGAAGTTTTCAACTACCTCTACCTACTTCCAAAAAGAAATATGAAATGCTTATTGTTGGGGACATGCATATCCCCATTGAGGTAACTTAGTGTTTTATAGAAGTTCTTTGGTTTCATGCTAATCGAAAGTGGTTGTTAATAAGACTTGATCAACCTTATTAATGGATCATTTTTGAGAGGTATGAAGTTGATGAATTTAGTAAGCACAACCTTCTGCTCCCAACTTTCATTTTTTGTTTTTTGTAGTTAAATAAAATAAAATGCATTATTTATCCTGTTTTCTGGTTTTTCTATGCAATAAAAAATGACCCAAAAATAAAAATTCTCAGAATGGCTCGAAAATTTAATATGAATTTTTCTGAATTTTTACTGCAAATAACATCAGAGGGGGGGTGCACCAGGTGGGCACAACCCACCTGGGCGCCAGCAGCCCCAGGCATGCACTGGTGGGTTGTGGTCCCCACGTGGGCCCCCTCACTTATATCTTTAGCCCCAGTCATCACCTACCTCCAGAAAAATCACCATTGATCTCTCTCCTCTCTCTCTCTCTCTCTCTCTCTCTCTCTCTCTCTTGTTATTGCTCTCAAACCCGCGGATTTTGATCTCTTTGCTCGAACCTCCATTTCCGAAACTGTTTTGGGGGATTGCTACTTGGTATGTGACTCCTCCATTCTTTAGTGGTTTATATTTTGAACAATTAGCTACTCTTGGTGCTGCTGTAGATGAGCTTGCATGTTGAATTCTTAGAGTTATAAGTAGTTTGAATGCTTGATATGGCCTCTATGCATCCCTATGAGTAGTTGCTATCAATCTTGTGAAGTTTTGTTGACAAAAATTTTGTGGACTAAAAATTTCAGAATTTTATTTATAGGAATAAGATGAGTTTCTTTAGGAAGTTTGCTTCCAAGAATAACTCCAAGGGAGTCATTGGGGAATCATCGGATAGAAACCTCCATACTCGGAGAATGGCGGAAGTGCGCCGTGCAAACGGCCGCACAACCCATGTCCCTAGTGAGCCTCTACTAGACTAGCTTGTTGACCAAAGATGGTTAAGGTTTCCTAAACATGGACATGAGTTGTCATTTAATAATGGGATAACATCATTAGGAGAATGATGTGATGGTCAAGGGCCATCCGTCAGCTTAGCATAATGATCGTTCAGTTTATTGCTATTTCTTTCTTCATGTCAAATACTTATTCCTTCGACTATGAGATTATGCAACTCTCGGATACCGGAGGAATACCTTGTGTGCTATCAAACGTCACGACGTAACTGGGTGATCATAAAGATTCTCTACAAGTATCTCGAAGGCGTTTGTTGAGTTGGCATAGATCGAGATTAGGATTTGTCACTCTGAGTATCGGAGAGGTATTTCTGGGCCCTCTCGGTAATACACATCATAAGATTGCAAGAAAATAACTAAGAAGTTAGTCACAAGGTGATGTACTACAGAACGAGTAAAGATGCTTGCCGGTAATGAGATTGAACTAGGTATGAAGATACCGACGATCGAATCTAGGGCAAGTATCATACCGGTGGACAAAGGGAATTACGTATGTTGTCATAACGGTTTGACCGATAAAGATCTTCGTAGAATATATAGGAGCCAATATGGGCATCCAGGTTCCGCTATTGGTTATTGACTGGAGTGGTGTCTTGGTCATGTCTACATAGTTCTCGAACCCGTAGGGTCCGCACGCTTAACGTTCATTGATGATATAGTGTTATATGAGTTATATGTTTTGGTGATCGAATATTATTCGGAGTCCCGAATGAGATCGCGAACATGAAAAGGAGTCTAGAAATGGCCGAGAGGTAAAGATAGATATATAGGACGACGGTATTTGGACACCGGAAGCGTTTCGGGACGTACCGGGAAGGAATCGCGTCACCCAAGGGGTTCCGGGCACCCCCCGTCAAGTTATGGGCCTTATGGGCCAATGGAGGGGACACACCAGCCCACAAGGGGGCTGGTGCGCCCCCTCCCTTGTTTGGACAGCCCTAGGTAAGGGAAAGGGGGAGTGCTAGCCCCTCCAGCCATTCCCTGTCATGGGAGAAAGGAAAGGGGGAGGCGCCACCCTCCCCTGCCTTTCCTTGGACCCCAGATAAGGAAAGGGGGGCGCGGCTTGGGAGGGACCCCAAGTAGGATTCCTCGTACTTGGGCGCCTCCTTTGGCCGCTCCTCCCTCCCTCCCACCTATATATATGTGGGGAGGGGGCGCTACAACAACACAACATTGTCTTAGCCGTGTGCAGCGTCCCCGTCCACCGTTTACTCCCTCGGTCATATTTTCGTAGTGCTTAGGCGAAGCCCTGCGGAGATCGCATCACCATCACCGTCACCACGTCGTCGTGTTGCCAGAACTCATCTACTACCTCGCCGTCTTGCTGGATCAAGAAGGCGGAGGACGTCACCGAGCTGAACGTGTGCAGAACGCGAATGTGTCGTTCGGTACTAGATCGGTTGGAGCGCAAAGAAAGTTCGACTACATCAACCACGTTGTGAAACGCTTCCACTTATGGTCTACGAGGGTACGTAGACACACTCTCTCCCTCTCGTTGTTATGCATCTCCATGGATAGATCATTGCATGTGCATAGAATTTTTTTTGTTTTCCATGCAACGATTCCCAACAATATGTTCATCAAGAAATCTAAAGATGGATTTTGCATCATTTATGTGTATGTTGATGATCTGAATATCATTGGAACTACACAACAAATGCATGAAACACTACTAGGGAAAACCTTATACATAGAGGTATAGCAGTAGTGCTTGTCAGAACAAAGCGCTACTGCTACTTTGTAGTAGTGCGCTACAACTATAGTTGTAGCAGTAGCGCGTCTGCATGAAAAAGCACTACTACTATAATTCCCACATTGTTGTCGGTAGGCTAGGAATAGTAGTAGCAAGTCTACAGAAAGCGTGCTACTGCTAAGTGCCTTGTAGCAGCGCATTTCTGTTGTAGAGCGCTATTGCTAAGAAAAAGATAGTAGAAAAATAAATAGAAAAGTAAATGAAAATGAAAGAAATAGAAAAAGGAGAAGTGAAAAAAAGAAAATGTAAAGAAAAACAAAAGAAAAAGAAAAATAAAGGAGAAAGGCATAGCAGTAGCGCTTGCTCTCACAAAGCGCTATAGCTACATTAGCAGTAGCGCTTTTTGCGTGCCCACGCTATAGCTAAGTTCCTTAGATAAAAGGAAAATAAATAGCTACTTCCTATAGCAGTAGCGCGTTCTGGTGGAAAGCGCTATAGCTAACTTAGCTATAGCGCGTTTTTCCTACCAGTGCTACTGGTAGTTTGACTTAACCATGCGCAGGCTCAAAATTTTGCTAAGTTCTTTTCCCCCCTCTACCCCCTCTCCCGCACTCAATATGTCACCGCCGTCAATCGCCCTACGCCCGAGCATGCCCTCGACACCGGCCGTCGCCCGAGCCCACACTCGACCTCACCACCGCCGCCCGAGGCCGCACTCGACCTCGCCGCCGCCGCCCGAGCCCTCCTTGAACCATCATCGCCCCGAGACCGCCCTTGCACTACAAAAAGGACACATCCGTGACATTTTGGGCCAAACAAAATTTTTTCCTGTCATGCTTATGACACTTCTATGACGATATTGTGACAAAACCCGGTATCATCATAGATGTGGTGGGCTCCTACTTGTATGACAAAAAATCATGACAGAAAATGGGCTTTTCATCCTGGGCGGGCCGGAGACACAGTTGCATGACATTCTTTGGGCCGTTCCAGACGGAGAAAACAGTGGTAGAAGCGAGGGCGAGGAAAATATCGGGGAGTTCCCGGTTACGGTGGGTGGTCGGGGGCCGAGCGATGCGCGTTTCTCTCGTACACGTACGCGCGTTGGTGCGAGGCGTTGGGCTATAATCGAACCCGGCGAGGCGTTCGCCATCACGAACTGGCGATTACGACTGCGAGCTACGCATTACTGAACCCGAGAGATTGATCGATCACTATTAACTGAACCCGATCGAGCGATTCCTTCGCTACTGCTGCTAACTGAAGCCGATCAAACCTGCTGCCTCTTGATGAACAGTGAGCGTTGTTGGGGGTTTGGATGAATAGTTCCTGGTGGGGGGTTGGATGAATAGGAACCCATGGTAGTAGAGGCCGTTGCCGCTGGATGAATAGTACCCCGATCGATCGAGCCGGTGGAGGGCTGGATGAACAAGACCCCGTCGAGGGCTGGATGAACAGCACGACCCCGTGGAGGGCTGGTTGAACAGTAGCCGGTGGAGGGCTGGATGAACAGTAGCCCGTGGAGGTGGTTGAACAGGACCCCGTGGAGAGGGCTGGTTGAACAGTAGCCGGCGGAGGAGCGCGCGGTGGAGGCTGTATGAACAGGAGCCCGTGGATGAACAGTCGCAGGAGGAGGCTAGAGGAGGTCGACGGTGGATGAACAGTAGCCCGTGGAGGCCGGAGGAGGTCGACGATGGAGATGAACAGTATCCCGTGGAGTCCCGTTTTGTGGTACGCCACACCCCTCCTGATGAACATGACCCTCATTTCGACCATAGCGCTCCAACACAAGTCCGTTTCCTCCGTTTTGCGGTACACCACACCCCTCCCGATCAACATGACCCTGTTTCGACCGTAGGAGGTCCAAGAGAAGTCCGTTTCCTCCGCTTTGCGGTACGCCAGATCCCCCCGATGAACAGGATCCCGTTTCGACCGTGGTCGGTCGAACACAAGTCCGTTTCCTCCGTTCTGCGGTACGCCAGGCCTCATTTCCATTGGCTGTTCCGTCCAAGCCGGTTGGCTCCCGATGAATAAGACGCGTTCCGTTGCCTCCTGATGAACACGTCGCATTCCGTTGCCTCCCCATGAACACGACGACGACGCAGTTTCTCCGTTTCGACCCAGCCATGTACATGAGACCTGGCCATACGTGTGGGTGAGTAGGCGTTCGAGACCCCGCCTGTACGTACGTACGTGGTCGTATTTACTTTCTTGCATCCTGGCCGCTATATGTACATGTACATGCTACGTGCGCGCCTCTACTATGACACGTGCCCTTCCTTACATGACCACGGTTCATTGCTGCAGCCTGCATACAGACCGATCGTATGTACGTATACGTTTGTGAAGGAAATATGCCCTAGAGGCAATAATAAAGTTATTATTTATTTCTTTATTTCATGATAAATTTTTATTATTCATGCTAGAATTGTATTATAATACATGTGTGAATACATAGACAAACATAGTGTCACTAGTATGCCTCTACTTGACTAGCTTGTTGATCAAAGATGGTTATGTTTCCTAGCCATAGACATGAGTTGTCATTTGATTAACGTGATCACATCATTAGGAGAATGATGTGATTGACTTGACCCATTCCGTTAGCTTAGCACTTGATCATTTAGTATGTTGCTATTGCTTTCTTATGACTTATATAAGTTCCTATAACTATGAGATTATGCAACTCCCGTTTACCATAGGAACACTTTGTGTGCTACTAAACGTCACATCGTAACTGGGTGATTATAAAGGAGCTCTACAGGTGTCTCCGAAGGTACATTTTGAATTGGCGTATTTCGAGATTAGGATTTGTCACTCCAATTATCGGAGAGGTATCTCTGGGCCCTCTCGGTAATGCATATCACTATAAGCCTTGCAAGCAATGTGGCCAATGAGTTGGTTACGGAATGATGCATTACGTAACGAGTAAAGAGACTTGTCGGTAACGAGATTGAACTAGGCATGGAATACCGATGATCGAATCTCGAGCAAGTAACATACCGATGACAAAAGAAACAACGTATGTTGTTATGCGGTTTGACCGATAAAGATCTTCATAGAATATGTAGGAGCTAATATGAGCATCCAGGTTCTGCTATTGGTTATTGACCGGAAACGTGTTTCGGCCATGTCTACATAGTTCTCGAACCCGTAGGGTCCGCACGCTTAAGGTTTCGATGACAGTTTTATTATGAGTTTATGAGTTTTGATGTACCGAAGGAGTTCGGAGTCCCGGATGAGATCGGGGACATGACGAGGAGTCTCGAAATGGTCGAGACATAAAGATCGATATATTGGACGACTATATTCGGACATCGGAAGGGTTCCGAGTGATTCGTGTATTTTTGGGGGTACCGGGGAGTTACGGGAATACGAGGAAGAAGCAATGGGCCTGATGGGCCAAGTGGTGGAAGAGAGGAAGCAGGGCGCGCGGCCCCCCTAGCCCAAACTGAATTGGACTAGGGGGTCGGCCCCTCTTTCCTCCTTTTCCTCACTCTCCTTCCTTCTCCTTCTCCTTCCCTTCCTTCCCCTCTCCTAGTTGGACAATGAAAGGAGGGAGTCCTACTCCCGGTGGGAGTAGGACTCCTCCTGGCGCGCCCCTCCTGGCCGGCCGCCCCCTCCCCCCTTGCTCCTTTATATACGGGGGCAGGGGGGCACCTCTAGACACAACAACATTTGATCACTCGGATCTCTTAGCCGTGTGCGGTGCCCCCCTCCACCATAATCCACCTCGATAATATCGTAGCGGTGCTTAGGCAAAGCCCTGCGTCGGTAGAACATCATCATCGTCATCACGCCGTCGTGTTGACGGAACTCTCCCTCGACACTCGGCTTGATCGGAGATCGAGGGACGTCATCGAGCTGAACGTGTGCTAAAACTCGGAGGTGCCGTAGTTTCGGTGCTTGATCTGTCGGGCCGTGAAGACGTACGACTACATCAACCGCGTTGTTCTAACGCTTCCGCTTTCGGTCTACGAGGGTACGTGGACAACACTCTCCCCTCTCGTTGCTATGCATCACCATGATCTTGCGTGTGCGTAGGAATTTTTTTGAAATTACTACATTACCCAACAGTGGCATCCGAGCCTGGTTTTATGTGTAGATGTCATATGCACGAGTAGAACACAAGTGAGTTGTGGGCGATACAAGTCATACTGCTTACCAGCATGTCATTCTTTGGTTCAGCGGTATTGTGAGATGAAGCGGCCCGGACCGACATTACGCGCACGCTTACGCGAGACTGGTTTCACTGCTACGAGCACTCGTTGCTTAAAGGTGACTGGCGAGTGTCTGTCTCTCTCACTTTAGTTGAACCGAGTGTGGCTACGCCCGGTCCTTGCGAAGGTTAAAACAACACTAACTTGACGAACTATCATTGTGGTTTTGATGCGTAGGTAAGAACGGTTCTTGCTAAGCCCGTAGCAGCCACGTAAAATTTGCAACAACAAAGTAGAGGACGTCTAACTTGTTTTTGCAGGGCATGTTGTGATGTGATATGGTCAAGATGTGATGCTATATTTTATTGTATGAGATGATCATGTTTTGTAACCAAAGTTATCGGCAACTGGCAGGAGCCATATGGTTGTCGCTTTATTGTATGAAATGCAACGCATACAGTAATTGCTTTACTTTATCACTAAGCGGTAGCGATAGTCGTAGAAGCAATAGATGGCGTAAATGACAACGATGCTACGATGGAGATCAAGGTGTCGCGCCGGTGGCGATGGTGATCACGACGGTGCTTGAGATGGAGATCACAAGCACAAGATGATGATGGCCATATCATATCACTTAAATTGATTGCATGTGATGTTTATCCTTTATGCATCTTATCTTGCTTTGATTGATGGTAGCATTTTAAGATGATCTCTCACTAATTATCAAGAAGTGTTCTCCCGAGTATGCACTTTATTGCGAAAGTTCTTCGTCTTTGAGACACCACGTGATGATCGGGTGTGATAGGCTCTACGTTCAAATACAACGGGTGCAAAACAGTTGCACACGCGGAATACTTAGGTTAAACTTGACGAGCCTAGCATATACAGATATGGCCTCGGAATACGGAGACCGAAAGGTCAAGCGTGAATCATATAGTAGATATGGTCAACATAGTGATGTTCACCATTGAAACTACTCCATCTCACGTGATGATCGGACATGGTTTAGTTGATTTGGATCACGTGATCACTTAGATGACTAGAGAGATGTCTGTCTAAGTGGGAGTTCTTAAGTAATATGATTAATTGAACTTAAATTTATCATGAACTTAGTCCTGGTAGTATTTTGCAAATTATGTTGTAGATCAATAGCTCGCGTTGTTGCTTTCATATGTTTATTTTGATATGTTCCTAGAGAAAATGTTGTTGAAAGATGTTAGTAGCAATGATGCGGATTGGATCCGTGATCTGAGGTTCATCCTCATTGCTGCACAGAAGAATTATGTCCTTGATGCACCGCTAGGTGGCAGACCTATTGCAGGAGCAAACGCACACGTTATGAACGTTTGGCTAGCTCAGTATGATGACTACTTGATAGTTTAGTGCACCATGCTTAACGGCTTAGAATCGGGACTTCAAAGACGTTTTGAACGTCATGGACCATATGAGATGTTCCAGGAGTTGAAGTTAATATTTCCAGCAAATACCCGAGTTGAGAGAAATGAAGTCTCCAACAAGTTCTACAGCTAAAAGATGGAGGAGAATCACTCAACTAGTAAGCATGTTCTCAGATTGTCTGGGTACTTCAATCGCTTGAATCAAGTGGGAGTTAATCTTCCAGATAAGATAGTGATTGACAGAATTCTCTAGTCACCATCACTAAGTTACTAGAACTTCGTGATGAACTATAGTATGCAAGGGATGACGAAGATGATTCCCGAGCTCTTCGTGATGTTGAAATCGACGAAGGTAGAAATCGAGAAAGAGCATCAAGTGTTGATGATTGACAAGACCACTAGTTTCAAGAAAAGGGCAAAGGGAAAGAAAGGGAAACTTCAAGTAGAATGGCAAACAAGTTGTCACTCCCGTGAAGAAGCCCAAAGCTGGACCAAAGCCTGGAATTGAGTGCTTACACTACAAAGGAAATGGTCACTGGAAGCGGAAATGCCCTGAATATTTGGTGGATAAGAAGGATGGAAAAGTGAACAAGGGTATATTTGATATACAGGTTATTGATGTGTGCCTTACTAGTGTTTATAGTAGTCCCTGAGTATTTGATACTTGTTCGGTTGCTAACATTAATAACTCGAAACAGGAGTTACAGAATAAACAGAGACTAGTTGAAGGGGAAGTGTCGATGAGTGTTGGAAGTAGTTCCAAGATTGATATGATCATCATCGCACACTCCCTATACTTTCGGGATTAGTGTTAAACCTAAATAAATGTTATTTGGCATTTGCGTTGAGCATGAATATGATTTGATCATGTTTATTGCAATACAGTTATTCATTTAAAGTCAGAGAATAATTGTTGTTCTGTTTACATAAATAAAACCTATAAATGGTCGTACACCCAATGAAAATAGTTTATTGGATCTCGATCGTAGTGATACACATATTCATAATATTGATGCCAAAAGATGCAAAGTTAATAATGATAGTGCAACTTATTTGTGGCACTGCCGTTTGGGTCATATCAGTGTAAAGCGCATGAAGAAACTCCATAAAGATGGATTTTTAGAATCACTTGGTTATGAATCATTTGATGCTTGCGAACCGTACCTTTTGGGCAAGATGACTAAAACTCCGTTCTCCGGAACAATGGGAATGAGCTACTGACTTACTGGAAATAATACATACCGATATATGCGATCCGATGAGTGTTAAGGCTCGCGGCGTGTATCATTATTTTCTGACCTTCATAGATGATTTGAGCAGATATGGGTATATCTACTTGATGAAACACAAGTCTGAAACATTTGAAAAGTTCAAAGAATTTCAGAGTGAAGTGGAAAATCATTGTAACAAGAAAAATAAAGTTTCTACGATCTGATCGTAGAGACGAATATTTGAGTTACGAGTTTGGTCTTCATTTGAAACAATGTGAAATAGTTTCGCAACTCACGCCACCTGGAACACCACAATGTAATGGTGTGTCCGAACGTCATAATCGTACTTTACTAGATATGGTGCGATCTATGATGTCTCTTATCGGTTTACCACTATCGTTTTGGGGTTGTGCATTAGAGACAGCTGCATTCACGTTTAATAGGGCACCATATAAATCCGTTGAGACGACACCATATGAACTATGGTTTAGTAGTAAACCTAAGCTGTCGTTTCTTAAAGTTTGGAGTTGCGATGCTTATGTGAAAAAGGTTTCAACCTGATAAGCTCGAACCCAAATCGGAGAAGTGCATCTTCATAGAGTACCCAGAGGAAACTGTTGGGTACACCTTCTATCACAGATCCAAAGGCAAAACATTCGTTGCTAAGAATGGATCCTTTCTAGAGAAGGAGTTTCTCTCGAAAGAAGTGAGTGGGAGGAAAGTAGAACTTGATGAGGTAACTGTACCTGCTCCCTTATTGGAAAGTAGTTCATCACAAGAACCAGTTCCTGTGACAACTACACCAATCGGTGAGGAAGCTAATGATATTGATCATGAAACTTCAGATCAAGTTACTACTGAACCTCGTAGGTCTACCAAAGTAAGATCCACACCAGAGTGGTACGGTAATCCTATTCTAGAAGTCATGTTACTTGACCATGGCGAACCTATGAACTATGAGGAAGCGATGATGAGCCCAGATTCCGCGTAATGGCTTGAGGCCATGAAATCTTAGATGGGATTCATGTAGGAGAACAAAGTATAGACTTTGGTGGACTTGCCCGATGATCGGCAAGCCATATTGTATAAATGGATCTTCAAGAGGAAGACATATGCTGATAGTAGTGTTACTATCTACAAAGCTCGAATTGTCGAAAAGGGTTTTCGACAAGTTCAAGCTGTTGAATACAATGAGATTTTCTCACTCGTATTGATGCTTAAAAATCTATCCGAATCATGTTAGCAATTGCCACATTTTATGAAATTTGGCAAATGGATGTCAAAACTGCATTCCTTAATGGTTTTATTAAAGAAGAGTTGTATATGATGCAACCAGAAGGTTTTGTCAATCCAAAAAGATGTTAACAAAATGTGCAAGCTCCAGCGATCCATCTATGGACTAGTGCAAGCATCTCAGAGTTGGAATATACGCTTTGATAAGTTGATCAAAGCATATAGTTTTGTACAGACTTACGGTGAAGCCTGTATTTACAATAAAGTGAGTGGGAGCACTACCGCCTTTCTGATAAATATATGTGAGTAACATATTGCTGATCAGAAATGATGTAGAATTTTTCTGGAAAGCATAAAGGAGTATTTGAAAGGAGTTCTTTGAAAGAAAGACCTCAGTAAAGCTACTTACATATTGAGCATCAAGATCTATTGAGATAGATCAAGACGCTTGATAAGTTTTTCAATAAGTACATACCTTGTCAAGATTTTGAAGTAGTTCAAAATGGAGCAGATCAAAGAAAGAGTTCTTGCACATGTTGCAAAGGTGTGAAATTGAGTAAGACTCAAATCCCGACCACGACGAAATAGAAAAGAGAATGAAAGTCATTCCCTATGCCTCAGTCATAGGTTCTATAAAGTATGCTATGCTATGTACCAGACCTATTGTATACCTTGCTCTGTATTTGGCAAGGGAGTACAATAGTGATCTAGGAGTAGATCACTGGACATTGGTCAAGAATATCCTAGTAAGGACTAAGGAAATATTTTTCTCGATTATGGAGGTGATAAAAGAGCCCGTCGTAAAGAGTTACATCGATGCAAGCTTTTACACCGATCCAGATGACTCTAAGTCTCAATCTGGATACATATTGAAAGTGGGAGCAATTAGCTAGAGTAGCTCCGTGCAGAGCATTGTAGACATAGAATATTTGCAAAACATACGGCTCTGAATGTGACAGACCCGTTGACTAAGATTTTCCCATGAGCAAAACATGATCACACCTTAGTACTCTTTGGGTGTTAATCACATAGCGATGTGAACTAGATTATTGACTCTAGTAAACCCTTTGGGTGTTGGTCACATGACGATGTGAACTATGGGTGTTAATCATATACAGATATGAATATTGGTGTTAAATCACATGGTGACGTGAACTAGATTATTGACTCTAGTGCAAGTGGGAGACTGAAGGAAATATGCCCTAGAGGCAATAATAAAGTTATTATTTATTTCCTTATTTGATGATAAATGTTTATTATTCATGCTAGAATTGTATTAACCGGAAACATAATACATGTGTGAATACATAGACAAACATAGTGTCACTAGTATGCCTCTACTTGACTAGCTTGTTGATCAAAGATGGTTATGTTTCCTAGCCATAGACATGAGTTGTCATTTGATTAACGGGATCACATCATTAGGAGAATGATGTGATTGACTTGACCCATTCCGTTAGCTTAGCACTCGATCGTTTAGTATGTTGCTATTGCTTTCTTCATGACTTATATAAGTTCCTATAACTATGAGATTATGCAACTCCTGTTTACCAGAGGAACACTTTGTGAGCTACTAAACGTCACAACATAACTGGGTGATTATAAAGGAGCTCTACAGGTGTCCCCGAAGGTACATGTTGAGTTGTTGTATTTCGAGATTAGGATTTGTCACTCCAATTGTCGAAGAGGTATCTCTGGGCCCTCTCGGTAATGCACATCACTATAAGCCTTGCAAGCAATGTGGCCAATGTGTTGGTTACGGAATGATGCATTACGTAAAGAGTAAAGAGACTTGCCGGTAACGATATTGAACTAGGTATTGGATACCGACGATCGAATCTCGGGCAAGTAACATACCGATGACAAAAGGAACAACGTATGTCGTTATGCGGTTTGACCGGTAAAGATCTTCGTAGAATATGTAGGAGCCAATATGAGCATCCAGGTTCCACTATTGGTTATTGACCGGAAACGTGTTTCGGTCATGTTTACATAGTTCTCGAACCCGTAGGGTCCGCACGCTTAAGGTTTCAATGACAGTTTTATTATGAGTTTATGAGTTTTGATGTACCGAAGGAGTTCGGAGTCCCGGATGAGATCGGGGACATGACGAGGAGTCTCGAAATGGTCGAGACGTAAAGATCGATATATTGAACGACTATATTCGGACATCGGAAGGGTTCCAAGTGATTTGGGTATTTTCGGGGGTACCGGGGAGTTACGGGAATACGTGGAGGAAGCAATGGGCCTCATGGGCCAAGTGGTGGAAGAGAGGAAGCAGGGCGTGCGTCCCCCCCTAGCCCAAACCGAATTGCACTAGGGGGCCGGCCCCTCTTTCCTCCTTTTCCTCCCTCTCCTTCCTTCTCCTTCTCCTTCCCTTCCTTCCCCTCTCCTAGTTGGACAAGGAAAGGAGGGAGTCCTACTCCCGGTGGGAGTAGGACTCCTCCTGGTGCGCCCCTCCTGGCTGGCCGCCCCTCCCCCCTTGCTCCTTTATATACGGGGGTAGGGGGGCACCTCTAGACACAACAACAATTTATCCCTTGGATCTCTTAGCCGTGTGCGGTGCCCCCCTCCACCATAATCCACCTCGATAATATCGTAGCGGTGCTTAGGCGAAGCCCTGCGTCGGTAGAACATCATCATCGTCACCACGCCGTCGTGCTGACAGAACTCTCCCTCGATACTCGGCTGGATCGGAGTTCGAGGGACGTCATCGAGCTGAGCGTGTGCTAGAACTCGGAGCTGCCGTAGTTTCGGTGCTTGATTGGTCGGGCCGTGAAGACGTACGACTACATCAACCGCGTTGTTCTAACGCTTCCGCTTTCGGTCTACGAGGGTACGTGGACAACACTCTCCCCTCTCGTATGCATCACCATGATCTTGCATGTGCGGAGGAATTTTTTTGAAATTACTATGTCACCCAACAGTTTGCAACCAGAATGACAACGCTACGTACGCTTCGACCAGGTGGGTCTCGACTTTCACGCACTTTCTTGCATGCGAAGATGTAGCTGGTAAGTCCCAGCAGTCAGGGGGGCGAATCATTTTTTTTGCCCGTAATATGGACGCACTTCCTTGCGTGCGAAGATGTAGCTGGTGGGTCCCAACAGTCGGGGGAAAGGTTTTTTTTCGTGAAATATGGTGGCCCGTCCGGTGGGTCCCTGCTGTCAGGTGGAGGAATAATTATTTTGCGCGTAATAAGGAGGCACTTCCTTTCTGCGGCCGCGGACCCAGCTACCAGCCTCTCCACGTACAGTACTCTTCCGATCGAAGCCATTCGTTGACCACGTTGACCATGCCGCGCCGAGAGCACCAGGGCAGTGGACGACGGCAAGACCTAGGAAGGGGACGACGCGGAGCTGGGGAAGACGCGGCAGTGGATGCCCACGCGGAGAGGAGTACGTGAGTTCACTGCTTTGGCTGTGTTCTGAGGATGTTGTCGCCGGAGAATAACAGGAGGTGTGGGTGAGTATAGAGGGATGGCATGGCCAGCGGTGGCAGCACAGACGGACACGGGAGGCAGGAGCAGGCGGCACGGCCGGCACTTGTTTGGGCGGCTGGAGCAAGAAGACCAGAGGTTGAAGAAGCACTACGGCCGTTGGATGGACATCGTACGGTAAGTGGAGCTAGAATCATTCATATTGACTAAGTTGACAAAGCCCTCTATCCCCATCATCTTAGTAGGCCCACAAGTCAGCCTCCCACAATGGTGGGTCCCAGCTAGCAGGGGGAGTATTCATTTTTTTGTGCGTAATAAGGTGGCACTTCCTTGCGTGCGAGGATATAGCTGGTGGGTCCGAGCTGACAACGGGGGAACATTTTTTTCGCGAAATACAAAGGCTCTTCCGGTGGGTCCCAGCTGTCAGGTGGAGGAATCATTATTTTGCGCGTAATAAGGAGGCATTTCCTTGTGTGGACCCCTACTATCAGCCTCTTCCGATGGCTGTTGTTTGTTGACCATGTTGACCTCGCCGCGCTGAGAGCACAAATGCGGTGGACGAGGGCGAGGCCCAGGAAGGTAATGACCCGGAGCCGGCAAAGCCACCGCATCGGATGCCCACGCTGACGGGAGTACGAGCACTGACTGGTTGGCTGCGGGGTGAGGCTGACGTCGCCGGAAAATAACAGGATGTGCGGGTGGGTAGAGGGATGGCCTGGCGGCAGCACAACCAGCCACGACAGGAGGGAGTAGGAATTCCCTCCGGCGCTGGTTTGGGCGGCTGGAGCATGAAGATAGGAGATTGAAGAAGCACGGCTGCCGTTGGATGGACATCCAATAGTCACTGCTCTGTGTTGACTAAGTTGATAAAGCCTTGCGTACGCATCAAATTTTTTTAGGTCAGGGTCATCGTCAACCTAGTAGGCCCAGAAGTCAGCCACCAAAGGATATTTGAAGCCCATATTCTTTTTATTAGCATTACAAACCATATATTCTGGGCACGACTAAAAAATTTAACAAAATTTTGCATATTTCGGTGGGGTCCGAACTCTTTTAATCACAAAATTTTGAGTCACGTTAAAAATAATTTTTAAAGAATTATATCAATATAAAATTCAAAAAACAATTCTCCGCAAAAAAAATGAATGAAATTTAAAATCTTAACTAGCAAGTGTTGGGGAACGTAGTATTTCAAAAATTCTGCCGATGATCACGCAAGATCATTCTAGGAGAAGCATAGTAACGAGCGGGGAGAGTGTGTCCATGTACCCTTGTAGACCGAAAGCGGAAGCGTTTAGTAACGCGGTTGATGTAGTCGAACATCTTCGCGATCCAACCGATCAAGTACCGAACACACGACACCTCCGCGATCTGCACATGTTCAGCTCAATGACGTCCCACGAACTCTTGATCCACTGAGGTCGAGGGAGAGTTTCGTCAGCATGACAGAAGGGTGATGGTGATGATGAAGGTACCGGCGCAGGGCTTCGCCTAAGCACTACGGCAATATGACCGAGGTGCAAAACTGTGGAGGGGGGCACCGCACACGGGTAAAGATCAACTTGTGTGTCTATGGGGTGCCCCCCTCTCCCGTATATAAAGGAGGGGAGGAGGAGGCCGGCCGGCCCCTAGGGCGCTCCCCCAAGAGGGGAATCATACTAGGACTCCAAGTCCCAGTAGGAATCCACCAAGAGGGAGAGAGGGGGAAGGAAGGAAGAGGGGGAAGGGAAGGAAAGGGGGGCGCCGCCACCTTCCCCTAGTCCAATTCGGAGTAAGGGGGTGTGGATAGCCCCTCCTGGCCCTTCCTCTCTTCCCACCAAGGCCCATAGAGGCCCATTAGTTCTCCCCAGGGTTCCGGTAACCCCTTCTGGCACTCCAGTTTTATCCAAAACTCTCCGGAACACTTCTAGTGTCCGAACAACATGGTCCAATATATCAATCTTTATGTCTCGACCATTTTGAGACTCCTCGTCATGTCCGTCATCTCATCCAGGACTCCGAACAACCTTCGGTACATCAAATCACATAAACTCATAATACCAATCGTCATCGAACGTTAAGCGTGCGGACCTTATGGGTTCGAGAACTTTGTAGACATGACCGAGACACATCTCCGGTCAATAACTAATTGCAGAACCTGGATGCTTATATTGGGTCCTACATATTCTATGAATATCTTTATCGGTCAAACCGCACAACAATACACATTGTTCCTTTTGTCGTCGGTATGTTACTTGCCCGAGATTCGATCGTCGGTATCACCATATCACATTGCTTGCAAGGCTTATAGTGATGTGCATTACCGACAGGGCCCAGAGATACCTCTCCGACAACCGGAGTGACAAATCCTAATATCGATCTATGCCAACTCAACAAAAACCATTGGAGACACCTGTAGAGCATCTTTATAATCACCCAGTTACGTTGTGACGTTTGATAGCACACTAAGTGTTCCTTCGGTATTCGGGAGTTGCATAATCTCATAGTCATAGGAACATATATAAGTCATAAATAAAGCAATAGCAATAAACTAAACGATCATAGTGCTAAGCTAACAGATGGGACTTGTCCATCACATCATTCTCTAACGATGTGATCTCGTTCATCAAATGACAACACATGTCTATGGCTAGGAAACTCAACCATCTTTGATTAACGAGCTAGTCTAGTAGAGGCATACTAGGGACACTTTGTTTGTCTATGTATTCACACATGTACTAAGTTTCCATTTAATACAATTCTAGCATGAATAATAAACATTTATCATGATATAAGGAAATATAAATAACAACTTTATTACTGACTCTAGGGCATATTTCCTTCAGTCTCCCACTTGCACTAGAGTCAATAATCTAGATTACATAGTAATGATTCTAACACCCATGGAGTCTTGGTGCTGATCATGTTTTGCTCATGAGAGAGGTTTAGTCAATGGGTCTGCAACATTCAGATCCGTATGTATCTTGCAAATCTCTATGTCTACCTCCTTGTCTTGATCGCGGATGGAATTGAAGCGTCTCTTGATGTGCTTGGTTCTCTTGTGAAATATGGATTCCTTTGCCAAGGCAATTGCACCAGTATTGTCACAAAAGATTTTCATTGGACCGAATGCACTAGGTATGACACCTAGATCGGTTACGAACTCCTTCATCAAGACTCCTTCATTTGCTGCTTCCGAAGCAGCTATGTACTGCGCTTCACACATAGATCGTTAGAACTGCACCAACTGATAGCTCCACCATTCAATATAAATACATATCCGGTTTGTGACTTAGAGTCATCCGTATCAGTGTCAAAGCTTGCATCGACGTAACCATTTACGACGAGCTCTTTGTCACCTCCATAAACGAGAAACATATCCTTAGTCCTTTTCAGGTATTTCAGGATGTTCTTGACCACTGTCTAGTGATCCACTCCTGGATTACTTTGGTACCTCCCTGCTAAACTAATAGCAAGGCACACATTAGGTCTGGTGCACAACATTGCTTACATGATAGAACCTATGGATGAAGCATAGGGAATGACTTTCAGTTTCTCTCTATCTTCTGCAGTGGTCGGTCATTGAGTTTGACTCAACTTCACACCTTGTAACACAAGCAAGAACCCTTTCTTTGCTTGAGCCATTTTGAACTTCTTCAAAACGTTATCAAGGTATGTGCTTTGTGAAAGTCCAATTAAGCGTCTTGATCTATCTCTATAGATCTTGATTCCCAATATATAAACAACTTCACCGAGGTCTTTCATTGAAAAACTCTTATTCAAGTATCCTTTTAAGCTATCCAGAAATTCTATATCATTTCCAATCAACAATATGTCATCCACATATAATATTAGAAATGCTACAAAGCTCCCACTCACTTTCTTGTAAATACAGGCTTCTCCAAAAGTTTGTATAAAACCATATGCTTTGATCACACTATCAAAACGTTTATTCCAAGTCCGAGATGCTTGCACCAGTCCATAAATGAATTGCTGGAGCTTGCACACTTTGTTAGCATCTTTTGGATCAATAAAACTTTCTGGTTGCATCATATACAACTCTTCTTCCAGAAATCTATTCAGGAATGCAGTTTTGACATCCATTTGCCAAATTTCATAATCATAAAATGCGGCAATTGCTAACATGATTCGGACGGACTTAAGCTTCACTACAGGTGAGAAGGTCTCATCGTTGTCAACTCCTCAAACTTGTCGAAAACCTTTTGCAACAAGTCGAGCTTTGTAGACAGTAACATTACCATCAGTGTCAATCTTCTTGAAGATCCATTTATTCTCTATGGCATGTCGATCATCGGGCAAGTCAACCAAAGTCCACACTTTGTTCTCATACATGGATCCCATCTCAGATTTCATGGCCTCAAGCCATTTTGCGGAATCTGGGCTCATCATCGCTTCCTCATAGTTCGTAGGTTCGTCATGGTCAAGTAACATGACCTCCAGAACAGGATTACCGTACCACTCTGGTGCAGATCTTACTCTGGTCGACCTACGAGGGTTGGTAGTAAGTTGATCAGAAGTTTCATGATCATTATCATTAGCTTCCTCACTAATTAGTGTAGGAATCACTGGAACTAATTTCTGTGATGAACTACTTTCCAATAAGGGAGCAGGTACAATAACCTCATCAAGTTCTACTTTCCTCCCACTCACTTCTTTCGAGAGAAACTCCTCCTGTAGAAAGGTTCCATTCTTAGCAACGAATATCTTGCCTTCGGATCTGTGATAGAATATGTACCCAACAGTCTCCTATGGGTATCCTATATAGACACATTTCTCTGATTTGGGTTCGAGCTTATCCGGTTGAAGCTTTTTCACATAAGCATCGCAACCCCAAACTTTAAGAAACGACAACTTGGGTTTCTTGCCAAACCACAGTTCATATGGTGTCATCTCAACGGATTTAGATGGTGCCCTATTTAACGTGAATGCAACTGTCTCTAAAGCATAACCCCAGAAAGATAGCGGTAAATCAGTAAGAGACATCATAGATCCCACCATATCTAATAAAGTGCGGTTACGACGTTCGGACACACCATTACGCTGTGGTGTTTCGGGTGGCGTGGGTTGCGAAACTATTCCGCGTTTTTTCAAATGAAGACCAAACTCATAACTCAAATATTCTCCTCCACGATCAGATCGTAGAAACTTATTTTCTTGTTCCGATGATTTTCCACTTCACTCTGAAATTCTTTGAACTTTTCAAATGTTTCAGACTTATGTTTCATCAAGTAGATATACCCATATCTGCTCAAATCATCTGTGAAGGTCAGAAAATAACGATACCCGTCGTGAGCCTCTCATCGGACCGCATACATCAATATGTATCTATTTATATATAAAAAGTACTTGATGGGTCAATTAGAAGCAAGAGAATCAGTTTAGAAAATTCTACATTAATTAGAAAATACTGGCCCTCGATCAGATGGGTCCTCTAAAACTATAATTATATAGCCGTTAGATATGTGTAACATATTTGATAAAAAAATATTACATAACATATATAGCATTGTGCTAATCGAACATGAGTCGTGCCATACCTTATACCTTATACCTTAATAATTATAAAAAGTACTTGATGGGTCAATTAGAAGCAAGAGAATTAGTTTAGAAAATTCTACATTAATTAGAAAATACTGGCCCTCGATCAGATGGGTCCTCTAAAACTATAATTATATAGCCGTTAGATATGTATAACATATTTTATAAAAAAATATTACATAAATATATAGCGTTGTCCTAATCGAACATGAGTCGTGTCATACCTTAATTTTTTTTCTTTGACATGATAACGTCTCACGCCTGGTCTCTCTCCCGATTGATTACATCAAACCCAGATTGGTTTCCTTTTTATATAATAGATGAGTCCCCTAGACATAAATCACGTGTGTGTTTGCGGCCGGCCGGCAATCAATTAGGCGTACAAGTACGTACATACATATACGCATGTGCTATGGCTGAAACAAGTTACGTGCATGTGGTCAATCAATCATCTAGCTAGATCAAACTGTTTCACATCCATATGTACTGTTGGCCAGCCATAAATTAGTCAGCTTGCTAACGCATATATAGGGACGTGCTATACTAGACAGAGTTAATATGCAAGTCAGGCCTAAATTTTACATATATGTGTGTTTTCGGCCCGAGGCCAATCAGTCATGTAGCTAGCGTGGTTAGCTTGGTATATACGAAGAATTATGGGATAAGCAGGAAAAAGATAGATATGCGAGAAAATTTCATAATAATCAGAAATATTTAACAGTTGATTTGGTGGACCTTGATTCTAAAAAGATAATTAACGTATTAGATCTAGCTTTAAGAAGAAGAAAAAAAGATTAAGCTGGTGATGGGCCTCCGCACATGGCACATCCAGATCTCATCGTACTACTCAATCTGCCATACCTCCTGATTTGATTATATTTCTTATTACTGATGTAACTCTTCCTATTACTACGATTTTGTTATAAAAAGTACTTGATGGGTCAATTAGAAGCAAGAGAATTAGTCTAGAAAATTCTACATTAATTGGAAAATACTGGCCCTCGATCAGATGGGTCCTCTAAAACTATAACTATATAGCCGTTAGATATGTTAACATATTTAATAAAAAAAAGATTACATAACATATATAGCGTTGTCCTAATCAAACATGAGTCGTGTCATACCTTAGTTTTTTTTTTGACATGCTAACGTCTCACACCTGGTCTCTCTCCCGATAGGTTACATCAAACCCAGACTGGTTTCTTTTTTATATAATAGAAGAGTCCCCTAGACATCAACCACGTGTGTGTTTGCGGCCGGCCGGCAATCAATTAGGCGTACAAGTACGTACATACATATATGTATGTGCTATGGCTGAAACAAGTTTACGTGCATGTGTTTTTTATCAGCTGCCAATCAATCATCTAGCTAGATCAAACTGTTTTACATCAATATGTATTGTTGGCCAGCCACAAATTAGTCAGCTTGCTAACGCATACATACAGACGTGCTATACTAGACAGAGTTAACATACGAGTCAGGCCTAAATTTTACATATATGTGTTTTCGGCCGGAGGCCAATCAATCATGTAGCTAGCGTGGTTAGCTTGGTATATAGGAAGAATTATGGGTTAAGCAGAAAAAGGATAAATATGCTAGAAAATTCCATAATAATCAGAAATATCTAACAGTTGATTTGGTGGACCTCTGATTCTAAAAAGATAATTAACGTATTAGATCTAGCTTTAAGAAGAAGAAAAAAAGATTAAGCTGGTGATGGGCCTCCGCACATGGCACGTCCAGATCTCATCGTACTACTCAATCTTCCATATCTCCTGATTTGATTATATTTCTTATTACTGATGTAACTCTTCCTATTACTACGATTGTTATAAATAACTATATTAGAGAATTTCTTCAATAAAATATACTGAAGAATATGGTTGGTACTGAATGGTTTTGTATGTCCTTAGCCACTCAAAGCTTCTAAAGACTACATCAAGTACTCCCTCTGTAAAGAAATATAAGAGCGTTTAGATCACTATGATATAACTCCCGCCAAAAAAAGTTCTATGATATAACTTTAGATCCCATGCTGATCTCGAAACATCCAATGGTCATCCTTTAAGGTGTCAGAAGAAGCACCCCATACTTGCCCTATGTGCATTCAACATAGCTACCATCTAACAGATGGATCATTATGTGTACTATGACATGAGAAGTGTGAAGAATGTTAGGTTGTAAACTGTCACCATTAAGTATTCAAGATGGTTTTCTTCTATACCTCTTGCATATGAAATAAGATTGTATGGTAAAGTCATGTAACATACGTGAGGAAAGCCCCCAATGAGTTGTCCTTGGTATTTCATGGGACTTCTAAATAGAATGCAAGTTTATGTACTTGGAGTTGTGCAAGTGGATGTTAAAGAGTTTTCATTATATTTAGAACATGATATGATGCTTCAACAAAGTAGAAGAGGCCATACTATGACATCTATCATACTACAAATGTGCCTATTAATGTGCTAACATGTATGATTACTGCAATTGGATAGAGATGTGTGTTGATACTTTTCGGCGGCTATAGCATTTCGAATCTAGCCAAACAACATATATGTACAGCTTAGAGCTCCTAGAGGGATATAATGCCATTTATGCGCTGTAGAGTGCCAGCTTAGCTTGTCTTTTTATGTTGTCTGTGAAATATATTGGGAGTGTCACATTCTGTCTTCGTGCCAGTGAGCATTGACACACTTAATATGCACATGTGCATCTACTTTGAACACTATGACACAACAACAGTGCCAATCCAAATATTACATAGGTGGATGAGAAAGAACAACCTCGCACTCGCCAATGGGTCACATACACAACCATTTTATATAGTCATATTGTTGGTCAAACTTAAATAATATAATGGTGTGGACACTTATACTTTGCAACAAGGAAGTACATGTGATGGAGTGAAGGAGACATATAATCTATGAACTGAATAAGAGGTATCATAGAGAGTAAATCACTTAGAATAAGGTAATGATATTTATGTTTAAAAATGGAAATATGGTGTCTTAGAAGCAAAAAAACACAAATTCAGATAGAAAACTTATTTGATTTTACTATCAATTTAAATGGATGCATGTATTGGTCAAAAGAAAACATCATGATTATATTTTTGTTCATATATAGTATTTCAAAATTCCAAACAAATGTAATTTTCATTATCAATTGAAATAGTGGTAAATGTATATCTTAGATTTTTTTGTATATGGTCATGTATCTTGGAACTAAGTGAGTAAATGAGACACATACATATCTCGATAAGAGAAACATATTAAATGCCTGCCTGTCATCCGGACGAACTACTTTGTTGTATACATCTAATACCATATAGTACAAACTACAATGTCTCAACTCCACGTACAAAATCTTGGCTGGCACAGATCTAAATTCTGATTCTATGTACTAATATAATGCCACACACAGAAGACCAAAAAATTATGTTGATCGAATTTTCAAACACATGCAAAATTAAAGACACATATGTTGGACATGAACTTTCATTCATCATTTTGTGAAACCATGCAATCTGAAAATAGTTATCATACAACAAAAACTTTTTCCATACAAATGTGTTTCCATGATTATGTTTTCTATCTCTACTTTATGTTACATCGCACGTTTTCCTTTAAAAATGGAAAAATGCACAAAAGGAATTAATATACTTTAAATCTTACGGAGAAGATATCATAACATATATCATCTAAAGTACAATTTAGTTCAAAACATTTATTCATTCCAACATAATATGAAATATCTAATGGCTATATTATAAAATTCTTTGAGAACAAATACATCTGTTGCCAAAACTATGTTTGCAAAATGATTATATTAGTGAATGTGATGACATTTGGTACCAAATTTTTGAAGACAAATCAAATAATATATTCTCCTAAAATAAATTTATGAATATCTAACCCGCACATCGGGTGGGCCACTCTCCTAGTTATTTACAACAAGTCTTTTGCTCGCTCCATTGTTCTGGAGAACAGAGTTTTAGTCATCTTGCCCATGAGGCATGGTTCGCAAGCATCAAGTGACTCATAATCAAGTGATTCCAAAAGTCCATCAGCATGGAGTTTCTTGATGCGCTTTACACCAATATAACCCAAACGGCAGTGCCACAAATAAGTTGCACTATCATTATTAAACTTATATCTTTTGGCTTCAATACTATGAATATGTGTGTCACTACTATCGAGATTCAACAAGAATAGACCACTCATCAAGGGTGCATGACCATAAAAGATATTACTCATGTAAATAGAACAACCATTATTCTCTGATTTAAATGAATAACCGTCTCGCATCAAACAAGATCCAGATATAATGTTCATGCTTAACGCTGGCGCCAAATAACAATTACTCAGGTCTAAAACTAATCCCGAAGGTAGATGTAGAGGTAGCGTGCCGACGACGATCACATCGACTTTGGAACCATTCCCACGCGCATCGCTACCTCGTCCTTAGCCAATCTTCGCTTAATCCGTAGCCCCTATTTCGAGTTGCAAATATGAGCAACAGAACCAGTATCAAATAGCCATGCACTACTGTGAGTATTAGTAAGGCACACATCAATAACATGTATATCAAATATACCTTTCACTTTGCCATCCTTCTTATCCGCCAAATACTTGGGGTAGTTCCGCTTCCAGTGACCAGACCCTTTGCAGTAAAAGCACTCAGTCTCAGGCTTAGGTCCAGACTTGGGCTTCTTCACTTGAGCAGCAACTTGCTTGCCATTCTTCTTGAAGCTCCCCTTCTTCCCTTTGCCCCTTTTCTTGAAACTAGTGGCCTTATTGACCATCAACACTTGATGCTCCTTCTTGATTTCTACATCTGTAGCCTTTAGCATCGCAAAGAGCTCATGAATTGCCATATCCATCCCTTGCATCTTATAGTTCATCACGAAGCTTTTGTAGCTTGGTGGCAGTGATTAAAGAACTCTGTCAATGACACTATCAACTGGAGGATTAACTCCCAGTTGAGTCAAGTGATTATGGTACCCAGACATTTTGAGTATATGTTCACTGGCAGAACTATTCTCCTCCATTTTGTAGCTTTAGAACTTATTGGAGACTTCATATATCTCAATCCGGGCATTTGCTTCAAATATTAACTTCAACTCCTAGAACATCTCATGTGCTCCATGACGTTCAAAACGTTGTTGAAGTCCCGATTCTAAGCCATAAAGCATGGCACACTGAACTATTGAGTAGTCATCAGCTTTGCTCTGCCAGGCGTTCATAACGTCCGACGTTGCTCCTGCAGCGGGTCTTGCACCTAGCGGTGCTTCCAGGACATAATTCTTCTGTGCAGCAATGAGGATAATCCTCAAGTTACAGACCCAGTCCGTGTAGTTGCTACCATCATCTTTCAACTTAGCTTTCTCTAGGAACGCATTAAAATTCAAAGGAACAGTAGCACGGGCCATTGATCTACAACAACATAGACACGCAAAATACTATCAGGTACTAAGTTCATGATAAATTAAAGTTCAATTAATCATATTAATTACTTAAGAACTCCCACTTAGATAGAGATCCCTCTAATCATCTAAGTGTTCATGCGATCCAAATCAACTAAACCATGTCCGATCATCACGTGAGATGGAGTAGTTTTCAATGGTGAACATCACTATGTTGATCATATCTACTATATGATTCACGCTCGACCTTTCGGTCTCAGTGTTCCCAGGCCATATCTGCATATGCTCGGGTCGTCAAGTTTAACCCTAGTATTCTGCATGTGCAAGCTGGCTTGCACCCATTTTATGTAAACGTAGAGCTTATCATACCCGATCTTCACATGGTGTCTCAGCACGACGAACTGTCGCAACGGTGCATACTCAGGGAGTACACTTATACCTTGAAATTCAGTGAGAGATCATCTTATAATGCTACTGCCGAACTAAGCAAAATAAGATGCATAGAGGATAAACATCACATGCAATCAAATAAGTGATACGCTATGGCCATCATCATCTTGTGCCTTTGATCTCCATCTCCAAAGCACCGACATGATCACCATCGTCACCGGCTTGGCACCTTGATCTCCATCGAAGCATCGTTGTCGTCTCGCCAACTATTGCTTCTATGACTATCGCTACCGCTTAGTGATAAAGTAAAGCAATTACATGGCGATTGCATTTCATTCAATAAAGCGACAACCATAAGGATCCTGCCAGTTGCCGATAACTTTTACAAAACATGATTGAGGGAGTCCCGGACTAGGGGGTGTCCGGATAGTCGAACTATCATCATCGGCCGGACTCCAAGACTATTGTCGGCGTTCTGGGAATGGGGTTCCCCAGACTTGCCTGCCTGCGGCCTGCGGCGTGGCTCAAAGGAGGCCCAGCACAACCCATCTTCATCAACACAAGCTCAAGGCCCTCACGAGGGGCCAAGCCTCGTGGGGCGGACAACAAGGAGCTTCCTCAGGCACGGCCTCGTCAGGCTGGCTCATGAGGAGGCGGAGAGTTCAAGGCGGGGTACCTCGCGAGGTGCCCATGATGCAAGCCATGATGACCAAGGGCGCCAGTCGGGCGCCAGCCCGCGCAGTGTCCTCCTTTCCTCTTTGGTGCAAAGGGAGCAAGCGCAGGCGAGAGCATCAAGCAAAGGCGTCCATTCCGGTGCAACAAGACCAAGACCAGCCAAACGGCCGGAAGGAGGTCATTGTGGAGCCCAAGCCGGCGTCACCACCAGAGCCTTTGACAGGCGAGGACCAACTTTAGTCAGGATAAGTGTACCCGTTGTTCCCCTTCAAAATGGCCAATTGTTGGCGCCCTTCCCGCTCAATATTTGGGAAGAGGCCCAGGGCCTTTGCCTATAAATAGGACTAGCCACCCCCAGGGTAGAGGTAATCTGGACCTGACCTAGCAATCGGGATCCTCACCAAGAAACCAGTAGATAGGGCGATTGAACTCATCCCACTAGTTCATCGCACCAGCCAAGAACAGACCCTCGCGAGGCTGTTCTCCCTTGTATTTTTCATCATCAAGCCCAAGAGGCAATCCACCACACCACACACTGTAGTAGGGTATTGATGAGGACATGCCTCTATCAGGTATTACACCACAATGGTGGCCTGAACCAGTATAAATCTTGTGTCTCTTGTGCTGTTCTGTTTGGTAGTTTAGTTCCTAGCGATTCGGTGAGGAGCGAGCCGGTAGAGGGTTGAATCTCCGCGTGCACCCCAGTGTTCAAACCTCAAGGGTCTGCCGGAACCCGAAATCCGACATTTGGCGCGCCAGGTAGGGGTGCGCCGGAATTTTCCTTCCGTCGCCTTGTTCTTTCCGACCGCCGCATCCATGTCTGACGCTCGTCGGGCTCGCGCCGAGCGCCGAGCCGCCCTCGCTTCCCATGTCGCCCAGTCGGCTCCCGTCGGCGGGCGCCCTCGTCGTTCCCCGTCACCTGCCGTCAACGCCGCCACCGGCCCGACGGGGAATGAACAGCAAGCATCGTCCCAGCATCCATCCATGAGGCGGGACGGCCGCACTGCCACGCCCTCGCTCACCCCCGCTGGTTCTTCGTCACGCGCGCCCCACGCGGCCATGGAGGCCCGAGCTGCGCTCATCGCGGCAATCGAGCTCCTGCGCTACCGCCCCATCGACAACGTCTACGAAGAATGGCTCGACCGAGTCGCTGAGCTCGTCTGCACCGCGGGGCGCCCAAGACCGTCCTTCTCGCTGCCCGCACCCGCCTGCACGGGCAATGAAGCTCTGGGCGCCTCGATCGCCTCCTCCTCAAGAAGGCGCCGCCCCAAGGCGCCCCTGGCGCGAACCCGCTCCGTCAGGCGCCAGCGCGGCAAGAGCAGAGCTGCCAAGAAGTCCCTCACCCTCGAGAAGCTGCCCGAGCGCTCCCTGCTCTAGCATGTCAAGACCCTGCACTGCCCCCAGCCGCGGCGCATGGGGACCCGCAGGACCAAGCTCTCCGTCGCCCAAGGTCCCCTGTGGCCACGGCGGGCTGCCGCGCCTTCACCTCCGAGTTGCGCAGCTTCGCGTGGCCCGACAAGTTCAAGCCAGACCTGCCTCCTCGCTACGATGGCACGGCTGACCCTGCGGAGTTCCTCCAACTCTACGAGCTGGGCATCGAGGCTGCCAACGGAGACGAAAGGGTCATGGCGAACTGGTTTCCGATGGTGCTCAAGGACGGAGCCCACGCCTGGCTCCTGAATTTGGCCCCAGGCACGATCTCCTCCTGGGACAAGATGCGCACCCGCTTCATCGCCAACTTCCAGGGTACTCGTGACCGGCCACCCACCGTCAGCGACATGTGCCATATCAAGCAGCAGCCAGGGGAAACCCTGCAGAAGTACATCCAGCGCTTCAACAACGCGCGCCTCAAGATCCCCAAGGTGACGGAGGAGGCCATCATCTCAGCCTTCTCCGACGGTGTGCGCGACGTCAAGATGAAGGAGGAGCTGGCGATGCATGAAGACCTGTGCACCTCCTTGGAGCTGTTCAACTTGGCGACCAAGTGCGCCAGGGCTGAGGAGGGGCGCCTCTCCCTCCTCGAGCTGCCTGCCATAGACCCCGAAGAGAAGAAACCCAAGGCCAAGGATGTGAAGCGCAAGGGAGCTGCCATACTCGCGGCCGAGCCAGACACCTAGCGGGCCAGAGATCAGCCCGAATCTTCCAAGGGCAGCCGGTACTACATGTACCACGACCTCCACACCCACAACACCAATGAATGCCAAGAGCTCCGGGCCGTGCGTGAAGGAAGGGTCGGCAGACGTCCCGACCGCAGCGACCGGGGCTACGGCCGAGGAGGAGGAAGGAATGCAGGATGTTGGGAAGACCGCAGCCCGCGCCAAGGGTGGTGCGACCAACCTCGTGAGTATCGCTGGCAGGATCAGCCTCGCGAGGATCGCCCGCAAGGGAACGCAGGCCTCCCTCCACTGCCGCCGCAGCCAAGGAGAAATGAAGACCGTCATCAGGACGAGGGGGCTGGGGGCTTCCAGGAACCGTGTGCAATCGCCTGCATCCTGGGCGGAGCTCAAGCCCCGGCCTGTCAGTGCATCTTCAAGCAGTTCGCCCGCAAAGTGAATGCAGTCCTTCCCAAGCTCGAGGCCACGCGCCCTCTCAGGTGGTCGGCATGCGCCATCACGTTCAGCTCAGCGGATCAGCTCAAGTGCACGGCCACAGCTGGGGTCCTCCCAATGCTTTGTTCCCCAATCATCAGCAACGTACTGGTCACCAGGACCCTCATCAACGGTGGGGCAGGGCTCAACGTCCTGTCCGTGGAGACGTTCAACAATCTTCAGGTGCCCTACAGTCAGCTTCAGCCAACCAAGCCCTTCTCCGGAGTCACTGACGGCTCCACGGTCCCGATCGGGCAGGTCCGCCTTCCTGTCACCTTCGAGGCACGCGACAACTACCGCACCGAGCTCATCGACTTTGACGTCGCCCACATTCGCCTGCCGTATAACGCCATCCTCGGGTACCCTGCGCTGGCTAAGTTCATGGCCGTGACCCACCACAGCTACAATGTCCTCAAGATGCCAGGAAGCGGCGGAGTCATCACGGTGCCCTGCGAAGAGAGAGACATAGTGTGCTCTCTGGAGCGAGCCTTTCAGGCCGCATCACTGGAAGACCCAGACCGCGGAGGCAGGAGGGTTCCCGAGGCCGCCCCCAAGAAGAAGAAGACATCGACCGGCCAGGCCCCTCAGGAGGCAGGCCCCTTAGGGCCCGCGCCTGGCCAGGAGGAGCCTCCTTCCATCGCATAGGGAAGCGCGCCCAGCGCCCTCCTCAGGCAGGGCTCGGGGGCTCTCCCCTGGAGGGCCGCCGACCTCGCCAGGGTCACGAGGGAGGTGCTTGGGCACCACGTGGAGGCATGCTTCGAAGCATGTTTCCCTCAATAAGGATCAAGGCAAGGAGGGCCAAACCCTCAGGAGTTCGTCAGCAAGGCCATTCAGGAGTTACAGGAGTCAAGGGTCATGTGAGGTAGCCGCCGCCTACCCGCTGTGGCCCCCCATCCAGGCGAGGATGGTGGGCTGCGCGTCTGCATCGACATACCGGGGCTCAACCGAGCCGCGTCTCAGGAGTGCCTCTGGCCCTCGCGAGTGGGACGTTGTGAAGGTCCGCCCCACAGCTACGTGCGCATGCTTTACGGCTTGCCGAATGCGGCTGCTGCGCACCAGCGTCTCATGAGAGCCCTCTTGGAGGCTCAAGAGGCCAGGCGTGCCGCAGCCCTGGCGGAGATGGAGATGGCCCGCGAGGAGCCGCCAGCGCCTCTGGAGCGTCCTGAGGCCCCTGGGCCTGGGGGCTCGTGAGGATCGGCTCCCGCAGCCCACCGAGTCTGCTACACCAACACCCCTTCGTCCCCAACATCATCAGGTGACATCTTTTAAATTTCGTTTCTGGCTGGGAGCACCCTCAGGGCCGCATTATTCCCAGGCCGCGTGGGTCCGTCCCTGCGGCATGTATCCCTTTTATTTCATGTCCTTAGCTTACCTTATTGGGGCGCCCCTCGGGCTGCATCATCCCCAAGCCGCTCGGGCCTGTCCCAGCGGCATGTATCCTTCTTGCGTTTATCTTAGGGCTATGCTTTCGATCCACCATGCTTGTTATTTGGTGCCTTTTTCTCCTGGGTGTCGAAATCTTGGGCGTTAAAGGGGGGGGGTGCCTGAGCATCGCAACTCAGGGCTCCTACCGGCTCTCCGGCCCTCACCCTCTGGTCTTGTCCATGGCATCGCAACCTGGCATGCCAGCGACGGCTGAGACAAGCCCGAGTGCCGGGACCCGAGGACGTAGAGTTTTGTCATCTAACCTAGTTTGCACGTTAAAGGGGGGGGGGTGCCTGAGCATCGCGACTCAGGGCTCCTACCGGCTCTCCGGCCCTCACCCTCTGGTCTTGTCCATGGCATCGCGACTTGGCATGCCAGCGACGGTTGAGACCAGCCCGAGAGCCGGGACCCGAAGACGTAGAGCACTAGCATCTGGCCAAAATTGCAGGAACACACTCCAAGATAAGGCCCAGAGCCAGGCGCAACCCGCCTTGAGGTAGGGCCCAGTGAGTCCCGCGCTGGCTCACGAGTGCCCAGATACACCTCGTCAAGCCCTACCGTGCTAGCCACGTGTCAGGGTGGGGCTGTATACGCCCTGGGGGCTCCTCCCGGAGGGGAGCCCCCTCCCACGTACCAGTGGAAGCACCATGCTCCGTGCTGGCTGACGACACTGCCGAGGAGCGGCTATGCCCATACGCATACAGAAGCGCTATGCTCCACGCTGGTGATAAACAACTGAGGGTGGCCTCCGGGCCGCATCAACCTCAGGGTTGCCGGAGCTCAGTGTCTGGCCTTGTCGCAACGCCTCCCCTCGGGAGTGCCGCGTGAAGGGGCTGGGCACGAGGGCTGCGCCTGGGTGACGCCCAGACGCACGCCACCTGGCCAGGACCCCTGGGCCTGGTTTGTCGCACGTCCCTCCCCGAGCGGAGCCAAGGTACGAAGGCCGTTTGAGCGTCAAGGGGGACTCCTGAGCATCGCGACTCAGGAGCCTAACTGGTCACGTAGCCCCTCACTCCTTAGTTCCGAAAGGCTAACGGCGGTTGAGGTATGCGCAGGGCCGGGCTCTACAGACGTAGAACGGTGGGTCCACCCACATCTCACCTCCCTACTTGCTGTTCGAGCGCCAAGGGGGACTCCTGAGCATCGCGACTCGGAAGCCTAACTTGTCACGTAGCCCCTCACTCCTTGGTCCCGTCCTGGTTTCCTGTCGGGGCCAATGGCGGCTGAGGTATGCGCGGGGCCGGGCTCTGCCGGCGTAGAACATAAGCAAGTAGGAAGGAATAATGCAAATTTCAGGGAATTCAAAAGCAAATATTATAGTCCATACTAATTATCACAGCATCAAACAAAAGTTTTAGCGCCTCCCCGAGGCATGGTACATGCGCAGGAATTAAAAGCAGGACGGGAGACACGACGGAGTCACTTGACAGCGGGGGAGCTGCGCGGAGCAGGTTCGCTTTGCGGGGCAGCAGGGCTAGCAGCGCTCCGCTTCGGCTTGGTATTGAAGGCCCGGAACTTCCCCAGCAGAGCCTCCGCACGACCCTTCACGGCCTCGGCGATGGCAGCGCACGCCGCCGCGCCGCTCAGCTCCAGCCAGTGCCGAGGTCGATGTCAGGGTCACGAAGATAGATGTGGGTGAAGACCCGCGTCAGCGCTGCAGAAGACAAGACGCGTGCCTCGGCCTCAGCCGTAGGGCCAAGTCCAAGGGTGACGTTGTGAAGGGCGCGAACCAGGAAGGTAAGCAGCTTGGCGGCGCCATCCTCCTCGCCTGCCAGCAGGCTCTCAAGGCCGCTGTCATAAAGCGTCTTCAGCGAAGTGCGAGCCTTCTCTTCCATATCCGCGAAGGCCACGCGATCCTCAGCGAGAACCCGGGCCTTGCCATCCAGCTCAACCTTCCTCGCCTCCAGCTCTTGCTCCAGCATGCCTAGGCGGCCACGGCGCCTCTTGAGCTTGGCTTCCAGGTCCTTGACGGCCGCCTCGCGAACCTTCATGCTTTCCTCCTGCTCTTGGCGAAGGCGGGCCTCCTCGGTGAGCTGGTTCTGCAGGCCCTTCAGCTCGCTCTCCAGCGTCTCGCAGCAACCTTGGACGCTAGCTGCCTCCCCCAGGACAGCATCGCGGGCAACCTTCGCCTAATGGACGGCCTGTTTCTCCTCGTCGCAGGCCGTCGAGGCCTGGACCAGCGCCGCCCATATCGAAGCATCGGAGCGAATCCAGCCAGAAGCCAGCACCAAGCGCCCGGTCACTAGACGAGGGTCGGCGCCCAGAAGATCCTGCCGTAGTTGGTCCAGCCCGGCAACGACACGATCCAGAACAGTATTCGGGGAAGCAGCAGTCGGTGGAGTAGGAGGAGAAGACGGCAGCGTGACCACAGTGCCCTGAGGCGGAACCAGCTGCACCACGACGGCAGTGGAGGTAGCGTCAAGCAAGGGCACCTCGGGAGTCGCCTGGGACAAGGGGGCTGAGCTCGCCCCAGCAGGCTCAGCCTGGCCTCGCGAGGATGCCCGGGCAGGAGAGGCCTGCGCATCACAGTCACCTTCATTCTCAGGCAGAGGCACTGCCGCGGATGGGACCTCAGGAGCTCCCTCCGGCTTCTTTGCCGCGGGCGCCAGCCTGGTCGAAAGATATGGGCATCAAGTCTCGGCGACAGAACAATAATCAAGACAGGAAGCAGGCACTTATAGGTCGTTGTTGGTGGACTCGAGCAGCCTCCGGCCGTACTTAAAGCCTGAGAGCCGGCTGCTAGGATCAGCTTCAAGGAGCTCGGGAGCAGGAGGCGCGCTTGCGGATCGCCTCGGGGCCGGGGCAGACCCACGGGCGATCAGCCTAGTCTGGTCCTTGTTCGGGATCGGAGGCAGGCTCCCGCCACCCTGCTCATCCTCGTCCTCGTCATCGTCACTCTAGGGGAGGCGGAGGGTGCGGGACCTGTGCCGAAGGGGAGGAGCCCTTGACTCCGCCTCTGAGTCAACCCCCTCTTCCCGCTCCCCTTCTTCCTTCTCTTCGCTGGAGTCGTCGGAAGACACGTCCACCAGGTCCTCTGGAGCCTCCGCGGGCATGGGCCCGTCCCCGTTGAAGACGGGCATGGACCCCACTACCTGCTCCCAATCGTCGCGAAGGAACATGGGCGTGGGAGCGCCCTCCAGCCTCGCCACGTCGCCCCCAACCAAGGACTGGAGGACCGCAGCCAGATCCTCGTCGGCCAAGACCACGGGGCTGGGGTGAGGCCTCCACATCGGAAGCGAATACTGACGGAGTGGAGCCAGCTGATGCTCCAGGAACTCCCTCAGCAGCGACAAGACCGCCAGCCGCGCCGCCACGCTGGCCGGCCTCAGATCTGCATCCATCTTCTCCAACACCCACTTCGCGCGGGGATCCAGAAGCTCCACTCGGGACCAGTCGTCGGAGCTCGCAGGGTGCTCCGTGGGCAGGATCAGCCGAGGGTGGATGCGCCCAGCATCCACGAAGACCCACTTGCTCCTGAAGCCTTCGATCCTCTTCCCAGGATTCGAAATTGCGATGGAGCCGCCGTACATGACGAAGCTCGCGCACGCGGAGGCGGAGCCACGGGAGGTCCGGAGGGTGAAGTAGTGGTGCAGCAAGGCCACCGAGGGTTTCACCCCTATGTGAGCCTCACAATAGTAGGTGAAGATCGCCAAAAGAAGGACAGAGTTGGGATGGAGGTGCAGAGCTTGAATATTATAGTGGCAGAGGACAGAGAAGAAGAACTCAGAAAAGGGAGGCACCAGACCGGCGACGATGGCGCTCATGAAGAGCGGATAGAAGGTGCTCCCTCGACCTTCAGGTACGGCAGAGCCGGCCTTGAACGCCTTCGTCCCGTCGATGCCCTGCGCCTCCGCCATCTGGCGCACCCGGGCAAGGCTCGCCTCTGACACATTTGGCGGGTCCAAGGCAGGCGAGTACCAAGCTCCGGCCGAGGCTTGGCGAGGCGCCATGACTGGCTAGGGCGCGAAGACGGAGTAGATCTGAAGATTTTAGAAGCAGGGAGGAGAGGCGCAAGAAAGGGGATCTGAGCAGCAACTGGAGGAAGTAAAGGAGGCAAGGGAGATGCCGATCCTTTATCAACTCGCGCGGTTGCAGGGACGCCCATGTCCAATCAACCGCCACGCAGCGCCCAAGACCGCAGGCTGTTAGGGCCCGCGACGCTCAGACTGCCCTTTGCCTCTCTCGCTCAGCCAAGTTCGAGGCGCGCCCATGAGCTGGGGCTACTGTCGGCGTTCTGGGAACGGGGGTCCCCAGACTTGCCTGCCTGCGGCCTGTGGCGTGGCTCAAAGGAGGCCCAGCACAGCCCATCTTCATCAACACAAGCTCAAGACCCTCGCGAGGGGCCAAGCCTTGCGGGGCGGAAAACAAGGAGCTTCCTCAGGCACGGCCTCATCAGGCTGGCTCATGAGGAGGCGGAGAGTTCAAGGTGGAGTACCTCGCGAGGTGCCCATGACGCAAGCCATGACGACCAAGGGCGCCAGTCGGGCGCCAGCCCGCGCAGTGTCCTCCTTTCCTCTTTGGTGCAAAGGGAGCAAGCGCAGCGAGAGCATCAAGCAAAGGCGTCCATTCCGTGCAACAAGACCAAGACCAGCCAAACGGCCGGAAGGAGGTCATTGTGGAGCCCAAGCCGGCGTCACCACCAGAGCCTTTGACAGGCGAGGACCAACTTTAGTCAAGATAAGCGTACCCGCTGTTCCCCTTCAAAATGGCCAATTGTTGGCGCCCTTCCCGCTCAATATTTGGGAAGAGGCCCATGGCATTTGCCTATAAATAGGACTAGCCACCCCCAGGGTAGAGGCAATCTGGACCTAACCTAGCAATCGGGATCCTCACCAAGAAACCAGTAGATAGGGCGATTGAACTCATCCCACCAGTTCGTTGCACCAGCCAAGAACAGACCCTCACGAGGCTGTTCTCCTTGTATTGTTCATCATCAAGCCCAAGAGGCAATCCACCACACCACACACTAGAGTAGGGTATTTGTAACGCCCTCGATGCGGCTATATCTCCCACGTGTCGAAGCACGACTTAGAGGCATAACCGCATTGAAAGCAATGTCGCAAGTGAGGTAATCTTCGCACAATCCATGTAATACATAAGGGAAAAGGTACATAGTTGGCTTACTGTCACCACTTCACACAAAACATAAATAAACATCCATCATTCAGATTACACTCAAGGCCCGACTACGGAACCAAAATAAAAGAAGAAAACCCCACATGCAACACAGATCCCCGATCGCCCCAACTGGGCTCCACTACTAATCGTCTGGAAATGAAACATAGTAACGACCAAGTGCCTCATCAAATTCCCACTTCAGCTCAGTTGCGCCATCTGCGCTGGCATCACCGGTACCTGCATCTGTTTTGGTAGAATCTGTGAGCCACAGGGACTCAGCAATCTCACACCCGCGAGATCAAGACTATTTAAGCTTAAGGGAAAGGCTGGTGTCAAAAGGTGGGGCTGCTGCAAGCGACTAGCATACACGGTGGCTACATCGCAAAAAAAAAAGAGCGAGAAGAGAAGCAAAGCACGGTCGTGAAACTAGTAGCGATCAAGAAGTGATCCTGAAACTACCTACGTCAAACATAACTCCAACACCGTGTTCACTTCCCGGACTCCGCCGAGAAGAGACCATCACGGTTACATACACGGTTGATGTATTTTAATTAAGGTCAACTTCAGGTTTTCTACAACCGGACATTAACAAATTCCCATCTGCCTCATAATCGCGGGCACGGCTTTCGAAAGATAATACCCTGCAGGGGTGTCCCAACTTAGCCCATCACAAGCTCTCACGGTCAACGAAGGAATAAACCTTCACCCAAGACACTCCGATCAGACTCGGTATCCCGGTACATCAAGACATTTCGACAATGGTAAAACAAGACCAGCAAAGCCGCCCGATTGTGCCGACAAATCCCGATAGGAGCTGCACATATCTCGTTCTCAGGGCACATCCGGATAAGTCAAGCTACGAGTAAAACCAGGCCTCGAGTTTCCCCGTGGTGGCCCCAAGAAGTTGCTCGGTTCGGACCAACACTCGAAGGAGCACTGGCCCGGGGGGGCTAAAATAAAGATGACCCTCGGGCTCGCGAAAACCCAAGGGAAAAAGGGTATAGGTGGCAAATGGTAAAACCAAAGTTGGGCCTTGCTGGAAGAGTTTTATTCAAAGCGAACTGTCAAGGGGGTCCCATAAATCACCCGACCGCGTAAGGAACGCAAAATCAAGGAACATAACACCGGTATGACGGAAACTAGGGTGGCAAGAGTGGAACAAAACACCAGGCATAAGGCCGAGTCTTCCACCCTTTACCAAGTATATAGATGCATTAATTAAAACAATAGATATTGTGATATCCCAAAATATCCATGTTCCAACAAGGAACAAACTTCATCTTCACCTGCAACTAGCAACGCTATAAGAGGGGCTGAGCAAAGCGGTAACATAGCCAAAGAACGGTTTGCTAGGACATGGATGGTTAGAGGTTGACATGGCAATATGGGTGACATGGTATAGCAAGTGGTAGGTATCGCAGCATAGGCATAGCAAAAGAGCGAGCATCTAGCAAGCAAAGATAGAAGTGATATCGAAGGTATGGTCATCTTGCCTGTAAGGTTCTCAGAGTTGTCGAAGGCTTGATCTTCGTAGGCGTTCTCAACAGGTTCCTCGTTCACGTACTCGTCTCCCGGCTCTACCCAAAGCAAGAACACAAGCAACGGAACCACAATCAAAACAAGGAACAATGCACAAGCAATATGATGCAAAACATGACATGCGATGCGAGATGTGATATGCAATGCATATGTGTGCTCCGGAAGAAAAATGATGAACCGGGCATCAACTTGGAAAACCAAGTATGCCGCTGGAAAGATGAGATGATTTCGGTTGAAATCGATATAAAGATCACCGGAATCGGATGCACGGTTTGCAAATGACAAGCAAAACAAGAATGACGCAAATCTGCGTTTAACAGCCCGATGCTACTTAGCAAGCAACAAGAAACTATGCTACAGCACCCCAACATAAAAACAAAGCATATGGCAGCGAACTACAGGAGATGCTTAACAAAATAGGAACACTGAGCTACGGCTAAATCACATCATAACATGTTCAAACAAGCATGGTGAAAGTGCTCAAAATATCAGGTTCACAGACTTAGTGAAAATACTAGCATGCCAGGAATTAACATCAGGAAGGCATGTTTAGAGCAAGCAAACAACATGCTACAAGAACTTATAATAGCAAAACAAGGCATGACATGATTCTACTCAAAGCATATATCAATAGTCCCTTACTGACCATAAGCCAAAAAGGACTTTAAGAAATGATGGCACCCATGTAAACATAGCAAGTTTTATTATAGATTTCAGACTTAGCAGAAAAACTGGGCATGGCAAAAACAGTTAACGAGTAGGCATGTTAGTGAGCTCGATGCACTCACTACAGAGCATCTCAAGATAAACTAAGCATACCCCCATCAAGAAGACATGGCATAGGAGCTATACATGGCAAGAACAACATCATAGCATACACGGATCAACTACAACGACCTCGTGAAAATTGAATCTCATGCAAACAATCTGCCAGGAAACATTTTCAAGCAAAAGTAGAGCACGAAAATGACATGCTAGGCTACTCCATAAATACCAAAAAAGGCATGGATGGATAGAGCACATCCATATGTTCAAAACACCCTTACTGATCATGCTCAAAAAGGGCATAGAACTCTCTGTAACAACATGAACATATGGCATAAAATTAACAGCAGGACAAGACTTGGTGAAATCACTAAGTTCCTGAAATCAGCAACATCATCATCCCTACTTTGCATGCTTCTTCTAGTCAACACATAACTCACAAAAATACATGGAAAACACCCCTGGAAATATGGCATGGCAATGTTCAACTCACATGTAGGACTTAAGTTCATAGGGTGCACACATAAATCATGGCAAAAATGACAAAAGAGCTCGAACTGATAAGATTCTGAAACTAACGATCTGAAGCCATCTCCCAACAGCATTTCGGGCATCAAGATGAGCTCAAATGCAAATGATTCAATGGAATGAAATGATGTACTCTTCGAGACGAACAATTTGACATATTATACACCCAAAACGGAGCCACGGTTGTGGAGATGTCATGCTATGAAAAATGTACGAAATAATCACAGATTATGACTTAGTGAGATTTTGGGGGGAGAAAGTCAACCGTGGGAATCTCAGAGATCGGATCTGGATCGGGTCTTGAGGTTCGCCGGGAGGAGAGGCCGGGCGGCCGGGCGCGGGGTGGACGACGGCGGGCAGGCGGGGCGTGCCGGCGGCGGCGGCGGCGGCGGCGGCCAATGGGCATGGCGCGCGTGTGGGCGGCATGGCGGCCTGGCGTTGGCCAGCAAGGCTGGGGCGGCGGCGGCGGCAAGGTGAGCGGCGGCGGGGCGGCGCGCGCGAGGAGGCAGCAGGCGGCAGGCGCGCGGCAGGCGCGCCGCAGGAATGGGTCATGGGGCCTCCATGGCTGGCGGGCTTGGCGGCGGCGGCGTGACGGCGTGTGGCACGCCCGATTCGTCCGGCTGGCGGCGGCGGACGCGTCCGGTCCGATCCGGACGTGTCCGGCGGCGCGGAGAGGGGATTCGCTAGGGTTTGCCCATGAATTCGGGGGAGGGGTGTATTTATAGAGGTAGAGGGAGCTAGGATTGTCCAAATGAGGTGCGGTTTTCGCCCACACGATCGTGATCGAACGACCGAGGGCATGGAGGGGAGTTAGATGGGTTATTGGGCTGTTTTGGAGGGTTGTTGGGCTGCAACTCAAAAGAGGCCTTTATGAGGTGCGGTTAACCGTTGAGTATCAAGCGAACTCCAAATGACCCGAAACTTGACAGGTGGTCTACGGTGCTATACCAGGCCACTTGGCAAGGCTCGGTCCATTCGAGAATGTTCAACACCCGCACACGGAAAAAGAACAAGAGGGTGCGCCGGGAACATAGGAGTGTCGGATTGCAAAACGGACAACGGGGAAAATGCTCGGATGCATGAGACGAACACGTATGCAAATGAGATGCACATGATGGCATGATATGAGATTAATGACATGGACAAAAATGCAAAACGAAAACAAAACCCAACCACGGAGGGAATATCATAGCACATAACCGAAAATGGCAAGAGTTGAAGTTACAAATATGGAAAGTTACATCCGGGGTGTTACAACACTCCACCACTACAAGAGGATCTCGTCCCGAGATCTAGGACTGAAAGAACTCCGGATATTCGGAACGGAGGTGATCCTCGCGCTCCCAGGTGGCTTCTCGATCGGAATGGTGTGACCACTTTACTTTCAGGAATTTGATTGACTTGTTGCGAGTCTTGCGCTCGGTTTCTTCAAGAATAGCAACGGGGTGCTCATGATAAGAGAGATCTTCTTGGAGGTCAATTTCTTCAAAGTTGATAGTGCGCTCAGGAATCTTGAAGCACTTGCGGAGCTGTGACACGTGAAACACATCGTGCATGTTTGCAAAGTTGGATGGAAGCTCAAGTTGATAGGCGAGATCGCCTCTTTTGCCAATGATCTTGAAAGGACCCACGTATCTAGGGGCAAGCTTCCCTTTGATACCGAAGCGACGAGTACCTTTCATTGGAGAGACGCGGAGGTAGACATGGTCTCCGATTTCAAAAGCCACATCACGGTGCTTGTCATCATAATAGCCCTTCTGGCGCGATTGCGCGGCTTTAAGATTCTCACGAATGACTTTGCACATTTCTTCGGCTTCTGTGATCAAGTCGTTGCCAAGAAGTTGGCGTTCACCTGTCTCGGACCAATTGAGAGGAGTACGGCACTTTCTGCCATAGAGAAA
The DNA here is from genome assembly GCA_021437245.1 of Aegilops speltoides. NCBI lineage: Eukaryota > Viridiplantae > Streptophyta > Magnoliopsida > Poales > Poaceae > Aegilops > Aegilops speltoides. The sequence continues at coordinate 512,891,265 of CM038147.1, forward strand.
TTCGAATGGGGCCTTGCCCGAACTCGCTTGGAAGCTGTTGTTGTAAGAGAACTAGGCATATGGGAGACACTCTTCCCACTTCATGCCAAAGGAAATGACACAAGCCCTGAGCATATCTTCAAGGATTTGATTGACTCGCTCGACTTGGCCACTAGTTTGAGGATGAAAAGCTGTGCTGAAACGAATGTTGGTGCCCATGGCCTTCTGAAAGGAGTCCCAGAACATAGAAGTGAAGATGCTTCCACGGTCTGAAGAGATCAATTGTGGAATACCGTGCAAGGAGACAATTCGAGGTGTATAGCTCTGCCACCGAGCTGCTGTGATAGATTCTTTGACAGGAAGAAAATGAGCCACTTTAGTAAGCTTGTCAATGACAACGAAGATAGCATCATTTCCACGCTTGGACTTAGGAAATCCAGTCACGAAGTCCATCTCGATATGATCAAACTTCCATTCTGGAATAGCAAGAGGTTGGAGGAGAACAGCTGGTCTTTGGTGTTCCGCTTTCACCCTTCTGCAGACATCACATTCATTCACGAATTGAGCAATTTCTCGCTTCATTCGAGTCCATCAATACGACTGCTTGAGGTCATGGTACATCTTCGTACTTCCAGGATGAATGGATAGGAGGGAATTGTGTGCCTCATTCATGATGACTTTTCTCGGATCGCCTTTAGGAACCACAATCGATCCTCAAAGAAAAGAGTGTCTTTGTCATCCAAGCGATAGCACTTGTATTTGAAATGCCCTTGTCAATACCACGCTTCACCTTCTTCACCATGGTATCCGTGGTTGTGCCTCACGAATTTGATCTTCCAAAGTAGGAGAGACTATGAGGTTGGCAAGAAAACCTTGAGGAACAACTTGAAGATTCAGCTTGCGAAAGCTTCACAAAGATCCGGTTGGAAGGGCTTGAGAATTAAGTCATTGCAATAAGCCTTTCTGCTCGAGCATCTGCAATCACATTCGCCTTGCCAGGAGTATATTCAATACTTGGATTGTACTCTTGAATCATTTCGACCCATCGAGTTTGCCTGAGGTTGAGGTTTGGTTGAGTGAAGATATACTTGAGACTCTTGTGATCGGTGAAAATGTCCACTTTCCTTCCCAACAAGAGATGTCTCCATGTTATCAATGCATGGACAACTGCCGCCAACTCGAGATCGTGAGTGGGGTAGTTCTTTTCATTGGGCTTCAACTGACGAGAGGTATAGGCCACAACCTTCTTCTCTTGCATTAACACAGCACCGAGACCTTGCAAGGAAGCATCACGAAAACTTGAATGGCTTGGATTCATCAGAGGAGTCAAGACAGAGCTGTAACTAGCTTCTCTTTGAGGGTATTGAAAGCGACATCACACTCGGCATCCGACATACTTGACATGCTTCGAGGAGGTTGGAAAGAGGCTTTGCAATCTTGGAGAAGTTCTCAACGAATCTTCGACAATAGCTTGCAAGACCGAGAAAATCATGGAGCTGCTTGACATTCGAGGAGGTTCCCAATTCAGAATCAAGACACCTTCTCGGGATTAACAGCAATTCCCTTGGCTGAGATGATATGACCAAGATAAAGAACTTCATCAAGCCGAACTCACATTTGGAAAACTTCAGATAGAATTGATGCTCTCTGAGCTTGTCGAGCACCAATCGCAAATGTTTGGCATGATCCTGCTTGTTCTTGAAGAAGACCAAAATATCATCGAGATACACCAAGACGAAATCATTTGTGTAGGGGTTGAAGATAAAGTTCATCATGCGAGAGAAAGTTGGAGGAGCATTGACAAGGCCGAAAGACATGACAAGATATTCATAAGAACCAAAGCTTGTTCGAATGCCGTCTTGGGAATATCTTGTTCACGAATGCGAATCGATGATAACCCATACGGAGGTCAAGCTTGGAGAATACTTTAGCACCTTTGAGTTGCTCGAATAGCTCATTGATGTTGGGAAGTGGATACTTGTTCTTGATTGTCTTCTTGTTCAATGGACGGTAATCAACACAAAGTAGGTCCGTGCCATCCTTCTTACGACAAAAGAACTCCACATCCCCATGGAGATGAACTCGGTCCGATCAAACCCAGACGCTCTTGTTCATCGAGCTGCTTCTTCAATTCTTTCAGCTCCTTGGGTCCAAGCTTGTAAGGACGCTTGCAAGCGGGTTCGATGCGGGCTCAAGATCGATAACGAATTCGACCGCCGATGAGGAGGCATACCCGAAGCTCTTCCGAAAGACATCTTGGTACTCACAAACAAGCTGGAATCGAGAGATAGCATTCAACTCGCCCTTCTCATTGAGAGAAAACAACCGAATGGTTTCATCACGAGCGGCATAGATGATAACATCCTCAGAAGGGTGTGTCAATTGAATTTGCTGGCAGCACAATCAAGCTGAGCCTTGTGCTGAGAAAGCCAGTCCATCCCGAGAATTAGATCAATATCAGAGTCACCAAGAACAATTGGTTTAGCCAGAAATCTATAGTCGCCCATCTTGATTGTGGTATCCGGAACCACCAAACTGGAGCTCAACCGTTTACCCGGAGAAATGACAGCCATGGGTTTATCCAAATGAGAAGAAGTGAAATCATGCTTGGCAAAAAACGGTCTTGACATGAAACAATGCGATGCACCAGTATCAAATAAGACTTTTGCAGGAATAGAGTTAACTTGAAGGTTACCCATGATCACATCTGAAGAATCCTCTGCCTGAGCTGCATTCATCAAGTTCACCTTTGCATGCTTGGGATTATGCTTGACCACTGCATTGCTTGAAGACCTCACAGGAGGAGGAGGAGGAAGGCGCCTTTGGTTATGGCATTTGTTCGCATAGTGACCTTTCTGCTGGCACTTGTTGCAGTCACCTCCGAGAGCGGACGGTGATAAGGAGCACTTGACCTTGGAGCTTGAGGTGAGACTTGTTCTCGTAGCTTGGGTTGGGTGGGTGGGAAGATCCACGACCACCGAGTTCTTCTGCGATAAGGCCGACGGAACGGAGGAGGAGGAAGGTAGAACTTTGCTGCTTAGCTGCGCCTTTGAGAGGAAGAAGAAGACTGAAATGCATCCTGATTCTCTTCTTTGAAGCCTCACACTTGAGCTGAGCACCTTCTAGCTTGAGTGCCATATTATAGAATTGATCAAACTGAGTAGGCTCAAAAAGAACAAGAGATAACTGCAGATCCTCTCTAAGGCCACCTCTGAACTGATAGATCATACTTTTCTCATCAGGAACGTCTTGTTTAGCGAATCGAGCAAGTTTCTGAAACTGTGTGTTGTATTCGTACACTAACATGTTTCCTTGCTTGAGATTGCGGAACTCCTCACGCTTGCTCTCAACAACACTGGTAGGAATGTGGTGAGCTTTAAAGTCCCGACAGAAATCAGTCCAAGTAATCACTCGACCACCTCTGGAATCCTTGTATTGCTGGAACCAATCAGCTGCCTGATCCTTGAGCTGAAAAGACGCGAACTTGACGTAGTCCTCGTGTCCGACATTGCTGCATTCAAAATGCTTGTTGATATCCACGAGCCAATCGTCGGCGTCTGTGGCCTCGACAAGATGGTGAAAGACTTTGGCTGGTTTGCAAGGAACTGGTTGAGTGTAGGAAGCGTGGCGATGGAAGAACTGCCCTTGACCTTGATTCCCTTGGTTGCCTTGGCCTTGGTTACGCTCTTGCATCAGCTGGATCAACAACTGAGTGTTGGCGTTAGTGGTTGCCATCAAAGTTTGCCATGCCTCCGGAGGCGGAGGTGGAGGTGGAGGGTTCGCCTGACTCCCATCACCGCGTTCCGGATTCTGACGCGTAGGCGGAGCCATCCTGAAGAGGGTGACATCCGTTAGCATCTTGATAGACAGATAGACAAGTTGAATCAATGGATAGAAATTGCAACATATAGTCTTCACAATAAACATTCGAACAAGGATGAACGAATGAATTCCAAAGTAAACATCACGTCCATTAAGGTGAGAAGCCACTTGATAAGAGATATTGATGAATGAAAATAAAAATAAGGTATGAATGGAAGAAATATGTGGTAAGGATTACCCAATCACAAACCAAATATCTGCGGAAGAAATGCTAGAGCTACTTGAATCCCACCTATAAACTCCCGAAACTTTCCGGTTATGCAATCAGGTGTTGGGGATACAGGGGAGCAATATATATCTCACCCAAGCTAACAATCCCTACATCCAATTGTATCCATCCTTCAACACATAACCAAGAAACCTTCGAAATCGTGTACCTCAACCTTGAAAAGCATCCGTTATCGAGTCATGGCAATACTCCGTACTCACCACAAGATTGGGTTAGCGGGTTATCTCACCAACAACTGCATAAAAGAGATTTTCGATGTCGGCGTACTAAACTCGTGTATTCCGAACTGCAACGATAAAATTATGACGACAACACCTCGGAGCTCAACTCCCGGACACCGCCACAACCCCTAAATGTCGAGGCAACCAAGACAATGTTGTCATCATAAAACCATCGGAACGATTCTAAGATACCCGCGTGATCCTAAAAATTTTTTAGTGAAATTTGAGAAGAGAAGAGTCAAAACTCTACGTCAGGATACCTCACCGAAGGTCGAAGGACTGGGAGTAAAAAGAATTCCTAAACTCTCCGATATATATAATCCTAAATGACTCAAAACATTTTTCTAGACACAACTCGCCACTAAAAGCGATCAAGCGGTGGGGGCTCCTAAGGTCGGGGATGGCTCGATTACCAACTTGAACGCCTCGATGCGGCTATATCTCCCACGTGTCGGGCACGACTTAGAGGCATAACCGCATTGAAAGCAATGTTGCAAGTGAGGTAATCTTCGCACAATCCATGTAATACATAAGGGAAAAGGTACATAGTTGGCTTACAGTCGCCACTTCACACAATACATAAATAAACATCCATCATTCAGATTACACTCAAGGTCCAACTACAGAACCAAAATAAAAGAAGAAAACCCCACATGCAACACAGATCCCCGATCGCCCCAACTGGGCTCCACTACTAATCGTCTGGAAATGAAACATAGTAACGACCAAGTGCCTCATCAAATTCCCACTTCAGCTCGGTTCGCCATCTGCTACCGCATCACCGGTACTGCATCTGTTTTGGTAGAATCAGGAGCCACGGGACTCAGCAATCTCACACCCGCGAGATCAAGACTATTTAAGCTTAAGGGAAAGGCTGGTGTCAAAAGGTGGGGCTGCTGCAAGCGACTAACATACACGGTGGCTACATCGCAAAAAAAAGAGCGAGAAGAGAAGCAAAGCGCGGTCGTGAAACTAGTAGCGATCAAGAAGTGATCCTGAAACTACCTACGTCAAACATAACTCCAACACCGTGTTCACTTCCCAGACTCCGCCGAGAAGAGACCATCACGGTTACATACACGGTTGATGTATTTTAATTAAGGTCAACTTCAGGTTTTCTACAACCGGACATTAACAAATTCCCATCTGCCTCATAACCGCGGGCATGGCTTTCGAAAGATAATACCCTGCAGGGGTGTCCCAACTTAGCCCATCACAAGCTCTCACGGTCAACGAAGGAATAAACCTTCACCCAAGACACTCCGATCGACTCGGTATCCCGTACATCAAGACATTTCGACAATGGTAAAACTAGACCAGCAAAGCCGCCCGATTGTGCCGACAAATCCCGATAGGAGCTGCACATATCTCGTTCTCGGGGCACATCCGGATAAGTCAAGCTACGAGTAAAACCAGCCTCGAGTTTCCCGTGGTGGCCCCAAGAAGTTGCTCGGTTCGACCAACACTCGAAGGAGCACCGCCCGGGGCTAAAATAAAGATGACCCTCGGGCTCGCGAAACCCAAGGGAAAAAGGGTATAGGTGGCAAATGGTAAAACCAAAGTTGGGCCTTCTTTGGAAGAGTTTTATTCAAAGCGAACTGTCAAGGGGTCCCATAAATCACCCGACCGTAAGGAGCAACGCAAAATCAAGGAACATAACACGGTATGGCGGAAACTAGGGTGGCAAGAGTGGAACAAAACACCAGGCATAAGGCCGAGCCTTCCACCCTTTACCAAGTATATAGATGCATTAATTAAAACAATAGATATTGTGATATCCCAAAATATCCATGTTCCAACAAGGAACAAACTTCATCTTCACCTGCAACTAGCAACGCTATAAGAGGGGCTGAGCAAAGCGGTAACATAGCCAAACAACGGTTTGCTAGGACATGGATGGTTAGAGGTTGACATGGCAATATGGGTGACATGGTATAGCAAGTGGTAGGTATCGCAGCATAGGCATAGCAAAAGAGCGAGCATCTAGCAAGCAAAGATAGAAGTGATATCGAAGGTATGGTCATCTTGCTCAGAAGGTTCTCGAGTTGTCGAAGCTTGATCTTCGTAGGCGTTCTCAACAGGTTCCTCGTTCACGTACTCGTCTCCCGGCTCTACCCAAAGCAAGAACACAAGCAACGGAACCACAATCAAACAAGGAACAATGCACAAGCAATATGATGCAAAACATGACATGCGATGCGAGATGTGATATGCAATGCATATGTGTGCTCCGGAAGGAAAATGATGAACCGGGCATCAACTTGGCAAACCAAGTATGCCGCTGGAAAGATGAGATGATTTCGGTTGAAATCGATATAAAGATCACCGGAATCGGATGCACGGTTTGCAAATGACAAGCAAAACAAGAATGACGCAAATCTGCGTTTAACAGCCCGATGCTACTTAGCAAGCAACAAGAAACTATGCTACAGCACCCCAACATAAAAACAAAGCATATGGCAGCGAACTACAGGAGATGCTTAACAAAATAGGAACACTGAGCTACGGCTAAATCACATCATAACATGTTCAAACAAGCATGGTGAAAGTGCTCAAAATATCAGGTTCACAGACTTGGTGAAAATACTAGCATGCCAGGAATTAACATCAGGAAGGCATGTTTAGAGCAAGCAAACAACATGCTACAAGAACTTATAATAGCAAAACAAGGCATGACATGATTCTACTCAAAGCATATATCAATAGTCCCTTACTGACCATAAGCCAAAAAGGACTTTAAGAAATGATGGCACCCATGTAAACATAGCAAGTTTTATTATAGATTTCAGACTTAGCGAAAAACTGGGCATGGCAAAAACAGTTAACAGTAGGCATGTTAAGTGAGCTCGATGCACTCACTACAGAGCATCTCAAGATAAACTAAGCATACCCCCATCAAGAAGACATGGCATAGGAGCTATACATGGCAAGAACAACATCATAGCATACACGGATCAACTACAACGACCTCGTGAAAATTGAATCTCATGCAAACAATCTGCCAGGAAACATTTTCAAGCAAAAGTAGAGCACGAAAATGACATGCTAGGCTACTCCATAAATACCAAAAAAGGCATGGATGGATAGAGCACATCCATATGTTCAAAACACCCTTACTGATCATGCTCAAAAAGGGCATAGAACTCTCTGTAACAACATGAACATATGGCATAAAATTAACAGCAGGACAAGACTTGGTGAAATCACTAAGGTCCTGAAATCAGCAACATCATAATCCCTACTTTGCATGCTTGTTCTAGTCAACAATAACTCACAAAAATACATGGCAAACACCCCTGGAAAGATGGCATGGCAATGTTCAACTCACATGTAGGACTTAAGTTCATAGGGTGCACACATAAATCATGGCAAAAATGACAAAAGAGCTCGAACTGATAAGATTCTGAAACTAACGATCTGAAGCCATCTTCCAACAGCATTTCGGGCATCAAGATGAGCTCAAATGCAAATGATGCAATGGAATGGAACGATGTACTCTTCGAGTCGAACAATTTGACATATTATACGCCCAAAACGGAGCCACGGTTGCGGAGATGTGATGCTATGAAAAATGCACGAAATAATCACAGATTATGAGTTAGTGAGATTTTGGGGGAGAAAGTCAACCGTGGAATCCTGTAGATCGGATCTGGATCGGGTCTTGAGGTTCGCGGAGGGGAGGAGAGGCAGGCGGCGGCCGGCCAGAGGTGGACGACGGCGGGGCGGATGGCGTGGCCCGGCGGGCGGCGGCGCGGCGCAATGCCTTGGGCGGCGCGAGGCGGGCGCGGCGGCGGCGGCGGCCAGCGCGGCAGCCAAGGCGGCGGCGGTGGCGGGGGCGCAGCGGCGGCGTGAAGCGGCAGCAGCGGCGGCGGCGAAGCGGGCGAAGCGGCCGTGAGGCCTCCAGCGGGCTGGCCAGGGCGGCAGCGGCGGCGGCGGCCGACGTGCCGTGGCACGCTCCGATTCGTCGGCGCGGCGGGACGCATCCGGTCCGATCCGGACGTGTCCGGCGGCGCGGAGAGGGGATTCGCTAGGGTTTGCCCGTGAATTCGGGGGAGGGGTGTATTTATAGAGGTAGAGGGAGCTAGGAGTGTCCAAATGAGGTGCGGTTTTCGCCCACACGATCGTGATCGAACGACCGAGGGCATGGAGGGGAGTTAGATGGGTTATTGGGCTGTTTTGGAGGGTTGTTGGGCTGCAACTCAAAAGAGGCCTTTATTGAGGTGCGGTTAACCGTTGGAGTATCAAACGAACTCCAAATGACCCGAAACTTGACAGTGGTCTACGGTGCTATACCAGGGCCACTTGGCAAGGCTCGGTCCATTCGAGAATGTTCAACACCCGCTGCGGAAAAAGAACAAGAGGGTGCACCGGGAACATAGGAGTGTCGGATTGCAAAACGGACAACGGGGAAAATTCTCGGATGCATGAGACGAACACGTATGCAAATGAGATGCACATGATGGCATGATATGAGATGCATGACATGGAGAAAAATGCAAAACGAAAACAAAACCCAACCACGGAGGGAATATCATAGCACATAACCGAAAATGGCAAGAGTTGAAGTTACAAATATGGAAAGTTACATCCGGGGTGTTACAGTATTACACCACAATGGTGGCCTGAACCAGTATAAATCTTGTGTCTCTTGTGCTTTTCTGTTTGGTAGTTTAGTTCCTAGCGATTCGGTGAGGAGCGAGCCGGTAGAGGGTTGAATCTCCACGCGCACCCCAGTGTTCAAACCTCAAGGGTTTACCGGAACCTGAAATCCGACAACTATGAAGATACAAGATTGAAGACTTCGTCCCGTGTCTGGATGGGACTTTCCTTGGCGTGGAAGGCAAGCTTGGCGATATGGATATGTAGATCTTCTACCCTTGTAACCGACTCTGTGTAACCCTAGCCCTCTCCGGTGTCTATATAAACCGGAGGGTTTTAGTCCATAGGACAACAATAACAATCATACCATAGGCTAGCTTCTAGCGTTTAGCCTCCTTGATCTCGTGGTAGATCCACTCTTGTACTACCCATATCATCAATATCAATCAAGCAGGAGTAGGGTTTTACCTCCATCAAGAGGGCCCGAACCTGGGTAAAAACATCGTGTCCCTTGTCTCCTGTTACCATCCGCCTAGACGCACAGTTCGGGACCCCCTACCCGAGATCTGCCAGTTTTGACACCGACATTGGTGCTTTCACTGAGAGTTCCTCTGTGTCATCACTGATAGGCTCGATGGCTCCTTCGATCATCAACAACAATGATGCAGTCCAGGGTGAGACCTTTGTCCCCGGACATATATTCGTATTCGGCAGCTTTGCACTGCGGGCCAATCCGCTTGGCCATCTGGAGCAGATCGAAAGCTACGCCCCTGGCCGTCAGGTCAAATTCGGAAGTCTGAACTTCACGGCCGACGTCCGCGGAGACTTGACCTTCGATGGATTCGAGCCACAGCCAAGCGCGCCGCACTGTCACGATGGGCATGATTTAGCTCTGCTGCCGGTCAGTGCCCTGGAGGCCGCACATGAGTCCGCTCCGACCCCTAATTCGGGCCGATCAAGCAGACGAGATGGGTGGCTAGACACGCCTCGGGGCTGCTACCTCTGGCGATGGGCGAATACCGACCTTGTCCCTTGTGAAGCTCGTGACTCCGAGGCGCCGGACTCCTCGCCGGACTCCGAACCTCCTGCGCCCCTACCAATCGAGTCCGGTTGGGCGCCGATCATGGAGTTCACCGCTGCGGACATCTTTCAACACTCACCTTTCGGCGACATACTGAATTCGCTAAAGTATCTCTCGTTATCAGGAGAGCCCTGGCCGAATCACAGTTAGGACGGTTGGGATGCGGACGACAAAGAAATTCAAAGCCCACCCACCACCCACTTTGTAGCCACTGTCGACAATCTAACCGACATGCTAGACTATGACTCCGAAGACATCGACGGTATGGACGACGATGCCGGACACGACCAAGAACCAGCGCCTACGGGGCACTGGAAGACCACCTCGTCATATGACATACACATGGTGGACATCCCAAAGGATGGGAATGGCGAGGAAGAAGCGGAGGAAGACTCCTCCAAAAAACAGCCTAAGCGCCGGCGTCAGCGGCGCCGCTCTAAATCCTACCACAGCAAGAATGGAGATTTCGGCACCGGAGACAATAACACCCCTGACAGTGCCGAAGACAACCCCCTCCAGCAAGATTCAACACAGGAGGACGGAGAAGCCATCCCTCATGAGAGAGCGGCAGACGAAGAGGTAGAGGATGATGATTACATGCCTCCCTCTGGAGACGAGGCAAGCCTCGACGACGACGAATTCGTCGTCCCTGAGGATCCCGTCGAACAAGAGCGTTTTAAGTGCAGGCTTATGGCCACGGCAAGCAGCCTCAAGAAAAAGCAGCAACAACTTAAAGCTGGTCAAGATCTGCTAGCCGACAGATGGACTGAAGTCCTTGTGGTCGAAGAGCATGAACTCGAACGCCCCTCCAAAAGTTACCCCAAACGCAAGCTGCTCCCCCGATTAGAGGAGGAGGCATATAAACCTGCATCACCAGCGCTGTCACGGCCGACCACCTCGTGGCTGCGACAGAGAGGCCTCTAGGCCCTCCACTAAAACTGTACCCCGGCACCGCTCGAAAAGTACGAAGCCACGGGGGAATGCGCCGGACTTGCGAGACATATTGGAGGATAAGGCAAGACAATCAAGATCGATCTACGGATCACGTGGGCGCCCCACGATGCGCGACGACGATCGTCGCGCGGATCTGATAACTCCGGCGGGCGAACACACGATGACAAAGCTCGCTTGAGCTACGTCGTGATATAGCCCAATATAGAGGCGGCGCACACCCACTATGCTTCACAGATGAAGTAATGGATCATCAAATCCCCGAAGGGTTCAAGCCCGTGAACATTGAATCCTACGATGGCACAACAGACTCCGCGGTTTGGATCGAAGACTATCTCCTTCATATCCACATGGCCCGCGGTGACGATCTTCACGCCATCAAATATCTCCCACTCAAGCTTAAAGGACCAGCTCGGCATTGGCTTAACTGCTTGCCAGCAGAATCAATTGGGTGTTGGGAGGACCTGGAAGCCGCATTCCTTGTTAACTTCCAGGGCACATATGTGCGACCACCAGACGCCGATGACCTAAGCCACATAATTCAGCAGCCAGACGAATCGGCCAGACAATTCTGGACACGGTTCTTAACAAAGAAAAATCAAATTGTCGACTGTCCGGATGCAGAGGCCCTCGCAGCCTTCAATAATAACATCCGCAACGAGTGGCTTGCCCGACACCTAGGACAGGAAAAGCCAAAATCCATGGCAGCCCTCACATCACTCATGACCCGCTTTTGCCTGGGAGAGGACAGCTGGCTAACCCGCAGTAACAACCTCAGGAAAAATTCTGGCAGTCCGGATACCAAGGACCGCAATGGTAGGTCGCGTCGCAACAAGAACAAATGCCGCGTTAACGGTGATAACACTGAGGATACGGCAGTCAACGCTGGATTCAGAGGCTCCAAACCCGGTCAGCGGAAAAAGCCATTCAAAAGAACTACTCCGGGTCCGTCCAATTTGGACTGAATACTCGACCGCTTCGTGCGGATACACAAGACTTCAAAAGCCAACTAATCACACCAACAGGACTGTTGGGTATTCAAGCAGGCAAGCTAATTGCGAAAACAATGACAAGGGGCTGCACAACGATGACGAGGAAGAGACCCGACCGCCAAACAATAGAGGATGTAAGGTTTCCCCCACAAGTGCGGACGATGAACATGATATACGCAACCCACATACCCAAGAGGGAGCGGAAGCATGCACTCGAGGGGCGATATCTGTGATGGAGCCAGTCACCCGAAGTTCAACCCATGGTCCTCCTGCCCGATCACTTTTGATCGAAGGACCACCCACCAAGATCCGCCACGGCGGATTCGCGCGATGGTTTTAGACCCAATCGTCGATGGATTTCACCTCACCGAGTCCCGATGGGCCGGCGGCGGCAACTGAACCTGTTTTATCGGGATACGATTGTGCAAGATGGGCATAGACCCTCAAGAATTAAACCCACAAAGACGACCTTCAAAGGCGTCATACCAGGTGTAGAGGCCAATTATGCAGCTCGGTCACACTTGAAGTGGTCTTGGATCCCGGATAACTTCCGGCGAGGAGTTAATCTTGACATAGTTCCATTCGAGCGGCTATCATGCTCTGCTTTCGGACGGACGCGTTTGCAAAGTTCAACGCGTGCCGCACTCGCATACCTCAAGCTCAAGATGCCAGGCCCTCGAGGAGTCATCACGGTCAGCGGAAACATCGAGCGCTCCTCCGAGCGGAAGAACACACAATGGCTCGCGGCGGAAGTCTGAGCAGCCTCTTAAGGCAATTCTCGAGTCTGGCCATTAAGCAATCGGACACGGCTAAACGCGCCCGGAGTAACCTACAACAAGACCACCTGGCACGTTCCGAGCATGCGTAGCAATGCGGCCCCCACCCCAGCCCTTGTAAAATTGCAAGACTGGTCCTTCGCGTACATCATTACGCTCTGGAGATACCATGGGCATAGGGGGAGGGGCACGACCACGATAGGCCCAGAATGCGGCTTAACCACACCAGGGGCTCCCAAGTGTGTCATCCTTTTTCCTTTTTCTTTTTTCTTACCCACAGGACTCCGTTCACCAGAGGCCCTATCCGGCAGTAGACCTGCCGAACTCACAATGCAACAGCTAGGGAAGGAGAAAGGCTACGCCGAGTATCCAGGTGGTCTCCCTTACGAGCATTAAATCTGTTTTATACACCATTCCGCAGCCTACCCCTGGAGGGGGACATGTTTAATAGTCCCATCCCTTGCTTACCGCACTATTTGTATCGTTCTGCATTCATGGCAGTATTTCTTGAATAAACAATGCATCGCTTTTTGCTTATAATTGCATTTCTTTCTTATACATATGTTCATTTATGACATGTTGCATCCGTACACTTTGGTACGGCTCAATACACTAGGGGCTTAAGTTCCCCACATTATGGTGTGATAAGTCCGAACACTTTCACAAGTGCGGCACCCCGAACTTATAGCATTATATGCATCGGCTCCGAATCATGTCTTGGGTCAATAGTTGGGTTTGCCTGGCTCCCATGATTTGGTACCTTACGTTCCGTTGTATCAGCTAAGGTAGCACTGGGAGAACCACCGCGATTGCGCCCTAGTTGAGCTGGGCGAGCGCCTCAGTGGAGAAAGCTAAAACTGACCGTCATGATAAGGCGAGAGCTGGTCGCTGTTCAAGTGGTTTTTTCGAGTCCCTAAAGACTTATGCCGCTTAGAGCGAGGAACCGGCTTTGTCCGGCCCCTCGTGGATAGCGCCCCGAACTCGGTCTTCCGAACACTAGGGGCTTCGCCGAAATTAAAAATTGTAGAATTCTATGGCTAAGTGAGAGTGTTCAAGCATTATAAGTCCGGTTGCCTCGTTCGCTGTGTTGAGCGCCGAGGGAGTCCTGGACTAGGGGGTGTCCGGACAGCCGGACTATCAATATCCGCCGGACTCCAAGACTACGAAGATAGAAGATTGAAGACTCCGGCTCGTGTCCGTATGGGACTTTCCTTGGCGTGGAAGACAAGCTTGGCAATACGGATATGTGGATCTCCTACCATTGTAACCGACTCTGTGTAACCCTAGCCTCCCCTGGTGTCTATATAAACCGGAGGGCTTTAGTTCGTAGGCCAACATACATTACAACAATCATACCATAGGCTAGCTTCTAGGGTTTAGCCTCCTTGATCTCGTGGTAGATCCACTCTTGTACTACCCATATCATCAATATTAATCAAGCAGGACGTAGGGTTTTACCTCCATCTAGAGGGCCCGAACCTGGGTAAAAACATCGTGTCCCTCGTCTCCTATTACCATCCGCCTAGACGCACAGTTCGGGACCCCCTACCCGAGATCCGCCGGTTTTGACACCGACATTGGTGCTTTCATTGAGAGTTCCTCTGTGTCGTCACCGATAGAGCGGATGCCTCCACCCGTCTTCAACGATGGTGTTTTCGCCGGAGGGGCCTTGGCCGCCAGCCAAACTCTCCGGCTTGGTGGTTTTCTCATGACCGCCTGTCCGGCCGCCGCTTCGGCAATGACTTCTCAAGTCGACGGAAGCAATCTTCGCGTCAGCCCTAAAGCTGCCAAACAGTTAGATCCAATAGAGCTCTCGTCTGTTAACGAGCTCTTGGATCGCATCGCCGCCCTGGGAGTCACTACGGACTACAACCAGATGGGCTTAAAACCGATCTGAGAGATTAACTCTCCCCACCCACCCTGCGTCGCAGTGGTAGAGGAGCAATCTGGCAACTCTTTGCGGTGTTGAAAACAATTCATGTCCGATTCCCAACCCTCCATGCGGATTCAGCGGAGGGACGGACTTTGATCGAGCATTGAACTTAAAATCATGCATAGCCCCGACTCATGGATTGTGCCCAGAAACCAAACTTCCGAATTCGGAAACCCCTTGGCCTTTGAGCCTCAAGATGGGCAGGGATCCGGATTTTATTCCACCCACCCGCCCAGACATATGCGATCTATCTCTAATACGGCAAGAGCCTACTGAAACAAGACATCACTCTTTGGGCGATTCCTCCTGGTTATGGACAGGATAAAGGACTGCCGAGAGGAAAACGCAATATTAATCTTCTGCAATAACTGCACGGACAAGGGAATACTAAACGCCATTGATCGTCGCAAAATTACGCGCTTCACCGATCTGGAATCCATGGTACGAAAGTACTGTGTGATGGAGAGTCTCCGGAAAACCGAAAATCAATTTTGGGATAATCCGGCCCCAAACCCAGTCCGCAGTAAAAGGGCGCCTTACACTCAGGCCCCAGATGCAAAAACAAAAAAACAAAAACCCAATAAGGGAAACGGAACCGTACTGGAGGGATGGCTCAATGGACCCTATAAGCTTCACAGTACAGAGGGAGCCATCCCAACACATAGCCTTCGAGCATGTTGGATATTACGGCAGGTGGCCAAAAGTGGCGAAGAGCTTCTAGCTCCGGGAAACCACTCCAACAGTACCAGCACGGTATCAATAGTCTTCGAGACTCTCGCATCAAATAATATGCTAAACGAACAATCCGCGAACTTCGCGAAGTCTACCAAGTAGCAACAAGAAATCCATGGAGCGACACAGCTATTACCTTCAATGCCAGCGACGAGCCCACATTCCGAACAACGAGCCCCACCAGACCGGTACTTAGTCCCATAGTGGGCGGCTTTACGCGACAAAAGTCCTCATGGATGGCGGCAGCGGACTAAACCTCATTTATGAGGAAACTCTGAAAAATGGAAATCGATTGGAGCCGTATTTGGCGAAGCAAGACAACCTTTAGAGGAATAATCCCTAGCGGAAGCGCGCTGCACGGAAAAATCACACTCGATGTGGTGTTCGCTCTCCGGACAATTACAGATCCAAGAAGTCACGTTCGGTGGCCTCGTTCAGCGATGGGTATCACGCCATATTAGGGCGAGAGGCATTCAGAATTTTCAAGCAATACCTCATTACGGGTACATGAAGCTCAAAATGCAGGCCCAGTGGAATAATCACTCTCGCTAGTGATCCGGACATAGCACTCACGCGAAAACAAGACAGCCGCACTAGCCCTCGAGGCACTATCCAAAGCCTTAGCGGCGGAGGAACTCACCATCTGCGCTCTATGGTGAACAGGGGCGATGTGATACTCGATAAAAGATCCAAGTCCACCTCCTTCAAACTAGCAGACGAGATAATAAAATTCCAGGTCCATCCAACGGACCCAACAAAGACGGCCTCCATTGGGGCACAATTGAACCCCGAAGTAGACGCCACACTGCGCGAATTCCTTCGGGAAAATTGGGATATCTTCGCCTGGCATCCTTCGGACATGCCCAGAATCCCTCGCAGGTTGGCGGAACACAGCATAAACATCCTAAAAGGATTCAAGCCAGTCAAACAGGCTCTTCGACGATTTTCCGAGCCCAAAAGACAGACAATGGGAGAAGAGCAAGCCAAACTATTGGAAGCCGGATTCATTAGAGATATAGAACATCCGGACTGGCTAGCAAATTTGGTGATGGTACCAAAAAAGGATAAATCCTGGCGCCTCTGTGTCAATTTTAAAGACCTCAATAAAGCTTGCCCAAAGGATCCCTTCCCTCTCCCCCGCATCGATCAAATTATCGATGCTACAGCAGGGCACGATTCGTTGTGCTTCCTGGACGCATACTCTGGCTATCATCAAATTAAGATGGCGGAAGCAGACCAAGCCGCAACGGCATTTATCACTCCATATGGACCATTCTGCTTCAACACGATGCCCTTCGACTCAAAAACGCCGCACAACATATCGGCGCATGATTCAAACATGTCCGCCACCCAGATCGGCAAAACAATCGAGGCATACGTGACGGCGTGTCGTCAAAACAAAACTGCGTCGATACTTTAGTAGGCGATTTGAGGCTCACATTCGACAACCTCGGAGCATATGACATCAAGCTGAATCCGGAAAAATGCGTTTTGGCGTACCAGCGGAAAAATTCTGGGCTTCATCGTGATCCGGTAGAGGAATTGAAGCAAATCCGGCTAAAATCCGAGCTCACATCACAGTTGGACATTCGAAGACCTCAAACAAATACAAAATTAACAGGATGCGTGGCAGCCCTAAGCCGATTATCTCCCGTTTAGGAGAAAAGGCGCTGCCCTCTATTGCCTCCTCGGTAGCACGAACACTTCGAGTGGGCGGATGCGCCACTTCGGACTCGAAGAAATAAAGGCCATATTGGCAACAAATCCGGTCTGGCGCGCCCACTTTGGGCGAACCGGTGTTATTATACATCGCAGCAACGCATCAAGTTATAAGCGCGGTCCTCGTCGTCGAGCGAGTGACGAAGGGCATAAATTCCCTCTTCAAAAACCAGTGTACTATGTATCCACCGTGTTAACCCCTGCAAATCCGTTACCGCACTATCGAGAAGATAGCATATGCGGTGTTCATGGCGTCCCGGAAACTCCGGCACTACTTTCAAGAGTGCTCGATAACAGTGGCCTCTGAAGTACCACTCAACGACATTATAAATAACCGCGACGCAACGGGCAGGATTGCAAAATGGGCCATTGAGCTCTTACCATTCGACATAACTTATAAACCTCGACAAGCTATAAAGTCACAAGTTTTGGCTGACTTCGTCGCCGAATGGACTGAAGCCGAACTCCCTAAAAGGTAAGGCGCATACTCCAATTGGATTATGCATTTCGACGGCTCCAAAATGTTGGCCGGACTGGGGGCTGGCGTCGTACTAACGTCCCCAACCAGAGATACAGTCCAGTATGTACTCCAAATAATGTACACGGACTCCAACAATGCAGCCGAATACGAGGCCCTGTTACATGGTCTCCGGATGGCAGTCTCCATGGGCATTCAACGCCTAGAAGTGCGCGGGGATTCAAAACTTGCAATATCCCAAATAAATGGAGACTTTGACGCCAAGGATCTGAAAATGGCAGCATATCGCAACGCTGTCCTAAAAATGTCAGCTCGGTTTGAAGGGCTGGAATTCCATCACATAGCTCGAGATAATAACCAGGCAGCCGACGTACTGGCACGCATCGGTGCGAAGCGTGATGCCGTCCCTCCTAATATCTTCCTGGAACGTCTCTTCAAGCCATCCGTACTATGGGAAGAGGAGCCCGGTAGTAACAAACCGGAGAAAACCACACCAACCGGTGATTCGGCAGATGACATAACACCCTCCGCCCACGTCATAATGGCAGTAATCGTCGGCGTGGACAGAACCTTTCTAGCCTACTTACTTGGCGGGAACTTCCCAAAGACCAAAATGAGGCCCGCTGCATAGTCCGCGATCGAAGGCCTACAAGGTCCATGAGGAGAACTTTATAAGAAAAGTACCACCGAGTCCTTCAAAGGTGTATCTCCGAAGAAGAAGGCGAAACCTCCTGGCTGAAATTCATGCGGACTAGGCGGACACCACGCAGCAGCCGGGCCCTTGTAGGAAAGGCATTCCAGCAGGATTTTTTGGCCGACGGCTCGGGCGAGACGCCGAGGACTTGGTCCAGCGATCGTTGGTTGTCGACTCTTTGCTAATCGAGCCATATGCCACCCACGCCTCAAAACCATACCCATTACCCGCGTTCGCGTGCAGGGGCTTGACATGGTTGGACCCCTTAAAGGGAACCCACAAGCAAAGGTACCTATTGGTCATGGTGGATAAATTCACCAAATGGATAGAGGCCAAACCGGTCAAAACGGTAGAGTCCGGACCAGTGATAGACTTTATATCGGGGTGGTACACGTTCTGAGTCCCCACACATCATCACCGACAACGGCACGAACTTCACGGTCGGCGAGGTTAAGTCATGGTGCAAAAATATGGGCATCAAGCTCGACTATGCTTCAGTTTATCACCCTCAAACCAGCGGTCAAGTGGAAAGAGCAAATGGTCTAATCATGGCGGCATTAAACCCAGATTAGTAAGGTCACTTACTAAATCCGACACACAATGGGTCGAGGAGCTCGACTCCGTACTCACGGGGCTGCGGACAACGCCTAACCGTACTACGGATTCACACCATTTTTTATGATATCTGGCATGAGGCGGTCTTGCCTGTGACATTATTCATGACTCACCTCGAGTGCGCATGTATGAGGAAAGAGAGGCCGAGCTTGATTGGCGGGACAGCTTGGACACATTGGAGGAAGAGCGTGGCGTCGCGAAGGCTCGTTCCGCATTCTATCGCCAGCAAGCCCGAAGAAATCAAAGCGAGAGAAGTACGGGCCAAGACTTACAACGTTGGTGAACTAGTTCTCGCTGCGGACAAGAAAAGGACAAGCTCAAGCCCAAATGGGAGGCCCCTTCATTATCGATCAAGTCTTGACCGGCGGACATACCGTCTCTGAAATCGTCGGATAACCGACTCGAGCGAACCCATGGAGCGCAGCCCGCCTCCGACGATTCTATGCCTAGAGCGGACTAAGAGTTCGTCCCTTCCCCTTCAAACTTTTACACTTGGCTGTCTTTTGTTTCTCTTTTTATCATTTTTACTTAAAAGCCCTTCCGGCCTATTTTCGCATTCTTTGCATACGCATGATGTGCCACCCGCACTCATTATTCCTGGGGCTTCTTTTCGAAGCTCAATTATCTGAGTTTCATACCCGGCACATGTGTCAAGCTTCCACATGTACCTTTTACTCGCCATTATATGCATCGATATGATTTAAGTTTTGGCCATGCTGGGTTGCTGGCTCTGTGCTTACCCCTCGTTCCCGATTGTTCGGCTAGGAGGTAAAGGAGCACCTCTGCGATTATTCTTGCCGGTCGGCGGATGTGAACCTCAGACTGGGTGAAGCCGAAAGCTAAGCGTTCTTAAGGGAATATTGATCGGTGATTTAAAAGATGACTTTTACCCATTTATCTATTTGCCCCGGATGTTTCTTGCTTTCTTTGCAGTCCGGACATGCACTTTAGGGCATGCCTCCCGAGAAAGGAACCCTTAACGGAACTATTCTCCTGGAAGATGTTTCTTACTAACAATGTAATATAACATAACTAGTTGGGCACTTATGCGATAAAGCACTAATGACCCCTACTTTGGTCTCCATGCATACCATGGTTGTTTCTTAAACCAAAAAGGTATTCGGACACACTCCGGACTCTAGGGTCGAGAGTTGAAGCGAAAAGGTTGACAAAGACAAGCGATCTACAATCGGCTAGAAGGCATTTCACATGTCACTTTAAGGATAACATACATTGTCAAATTCTGATTGTATTCCTCCTCAATCCCGTCTAACGGGCTGTCTAGTTCTGATCCGTTGGGAAAATTTAGCAGCCAACTCTACTTGGCTGTACACTAAACTCACAGGATCTCCTTCCCGCCGGGTCCCACCGTTCAACTTGCCATGTGGTTGGGATCCGCCTTCTTGTACCGCGTCTTCACCATGGCCCAAGCCTCCTGGCGCCTTGACGGCAAGCGAAATCTTCCACAAGCAGGCGCTGCCGCACTCCTGCAGCTTCTCCGTAAGCTCCCGAGGCCCTCGGGTAGGGTGAGGGCTGGCCATAAAGCCCGAGCAGCGCTGCTCATTGCTTGCCGAACTTCGTTCGAGTAGCTGCAACAGTTCGAAGTTGATCACCCATTGATATGGGCATCTCCTTTGCGGGGCGACCCGTGAGTATACCTACAAGACATATCATGTCAAATTACTTCCTCGCCGAACTCTTCTTTTCAAAAGTGTTCGCTCAAGCACTACTATAAATGCAGCGGCGAAGCCGCTGATTCTCCTTAACGGAGCTGGACAGCTCGGCTGGCGCCTTTCAGCTCTTCTCCGAGCTTGGCGTTGGCATCCTGGAGCTTGTTCCTTTCTGCTGAACCCTATTCAGCACACTCTCGCCGACTTTGTAGCTGGCGTAGCAATGCTGCATGTCCGGATCTTGTCGTGGTACCTGCAATGTCATTATTAGACTTCAGCGCCGCCGCTGGCGCTTATATTTATTAATAAAAATGTGTTACCAGGAGGGGTCTTTCCGTCTCCTCCTGCGGTAGCAAGTGTGTCGGTGTACTAAGGTAGGGGTACCTCAGTACCCCAACTTGTGCACGGGCAGTTGCAACTCCCCGCGGCTGGATCTACCACGTGCTCGCCGGGAGCCTTCCTACCCCATATCAAGCCATTCAAGAACAAAGTATACAAGACAGAAGATCGAGACCCCGGCAAGAGGAGCTTGCCGGGAAGGCCGTTCTAGGCTCAAGATTACATCACTCACGCAAGGCCCTGGCGAGAGGAGCTCGCCGGGGAGACTAGAAGATTATATCACAGAAGACACGCCCCGGCGCTATCTCGCGTCGGCGAGGACCGAGTGCGGCAAGATCTGAGCCCGACAAGCTCCGGGTCGGCAAGATCAAGACCCGGCAAGGTACTTGCCGGGAGAGCTCTCTGCGTGCCGCCTCCAGCTCATCTGCCCGCGTCACCTTAAGCTCTTTCGAGAGGCGCGTGGCGGATGGCTGCGCAAGCCTGAGGTGCGGTGGCACTCCGGTGGTGGATCCATCGCCGTGGCGAGCGGAGACGCAAGGGCGGGAGCTTTTGGGGTCGGCGGCGACGGGCATTAATGCCCTTGTCCCCTCATCAAAAGTAGGTAGAATCCACTGTTCAAGCAACTTTGTGCTGTCTTGTTCCCGCACTGCTTCAACTACCACCTCTTTTACATTTTACCCCTTCCTCCTCGTTTACACAGCCGGTGACCCTTGCCCTATAAAGGAGGCCCATACTGCGTAAGCGGGTTCCGATCCTTGGCAACTCTCGCGCTGAGGTTCGGCTAGTTCGATTCACTCCACATCACACCACCATACGCTCGCATTCTTGAGCAAGATCAAATACAACACAAAGCAGCGGTAGGGTTTCTGCGACCATCGCGGCCGAAGCTGGGTAAAACTTCGCCAGCGTGCATCGCCTCGATCTGCTCTCCGCGCATCCTCCGCCCTCGTGCGAACACGAAGGGCTCCCGGCCCCATAGGTGTCCTTGGCGGCGTGCCACCAGCGCCGCCTCGTCCCGACATCTTTGGCGCGCCCGGTAGAAGCGTCGAGGTGGTGCGGACCTGATCCGGCGTTTGCGCGGGCGCGTTCTTCATCAACCTCTCCGGCTTCGTCGCAACTTCGCCGACAAGCTGCGCCATGGCCCGAGCGAGGCTTCAAGGGTTGCAGACCCGTCTGCGTCTCACCCACCGCTACCGGAGCCAGCGGTAGGCGGAGGGCGCCAGCGGAAGGTGGACACCGGCGAGGTACTGCGGCGCCACGAGATCCGAGGATAGGGCGGATGACCGCGCCTCGGTCTTCGCGAGATCCACGTCCATCTCAGCACCTCTGACCCAGCAGCGCCGTGCCACGGGAGGTGGTGCTCGCATGCTGGGGCAAGAACACGCCGGAGGCTCGCGGGATGCTCCGGACCGCTGTCCATGCATGAGCAAAGCGAAAGTGCCGGGGCAGGACCCTGCTCCTCCTATCGCTACTAGGAGTCCGAGCATATCCTGTTCCTCGCGCCACTCGCTCCCGCTCCCCCTCCGCGCCGGCAAGCGCATCTCCCTGGAGCGCTACGCTGTCGTCGAGGACCCGCCATCGAGCTCCAAGTCCAGCAAGGACAGCTCTGGTGCTCACTCCGACGAGCGACGCTCCTCGGAGCGCTATAAGCCCGGCGAGGACAGCTCTGGTGCTCGTTCCGGCAAACGCACCTCCCCGGAGTGCTGCGCTGCCGTCGAGGACGCGCCATCGAGCTCCATCAGCAAGTGCAAGGAAGCAAGAAAAAGAAAAGCTAAGTCGCTCGAGCCTTTGTGCAGAGCACTCCTTAATTCCATGCTTTTATATGTTATATCCCTCACGCTTTTCGTCCTTTATACGCATAAAACCTGTCTTGCGGAGGAGCTGCTGCGGATAGCCGCACCCTTATCTTGCTTGAGCACACCCAGCGAGTTAAAAGTGAGCGCGACCAGCTTCGCGCCCTTGTTTCGTTTGAGTCCGCTTCGGCAAGTTAAGTGCGTCGCGTCTAGACAGCGGCAAGGTTGCTTGCGGGCGACACCAGCCAGCGGGCTGCTGATGTTCCGCACTCAGCAAGCGTGTTAAGCGCCGGCAAGTTCCCTAAGCGTGGGGTAAAGCGCACAAAGGATGTAAAGTAGAGGTGTAGCGTGGCAAGCCTTGCCGTGAGATGTCTTTCGTATGAGAAGGCTTGTCGCGAGAGGAACCAAGTCGTGGCCCGATTCGCGTACTTGTTTTGTTTCGAGTCCGCTCAACAAACACAAGTGTGCTGCTGCACCCATATCTTGCTTCGAGCCCGCTTTCGGCAAGTTAAGCGTCATAAGCGGCCCGGCGAGGTTGTTTGCGGAGCGACACCGCCGGTGAGCTGTCCCTTTTCGGCAAGCGTGTTACGCCCGCAAGCTTCCGGGCGTGAGAGTACCAACATACGAAGGGCAGGGCACGGCATCGTATTGCATAGTCAAGATTTATATACATATCCATATACATGAAGCTGTTGCATATCTACCTCAGCTGTTGTCATGGCCGAAATTGCAGCAACAAGGAGAAACCAGAAGAGTGCGCCCGCACCTGGGCTCCGGCAAGCCAGCCTCGCTGGGGGCTGCGAGCGCCAAGATTCGTCTCCGGCAAGCCAGAGTTGCTGGGGGCTGCGATATCAGATAAGTTTTTCATCCCTCGTCATGCATCCTCTTATGGACCGGGAGATGCGGGGCTGCGTCTTTGAACGAACGTGTCTTGTAAAAACCCGTACGTGGAGGAGCCGAGTCGTGGTCCAGTTGCGTACTTGGTTTGTTTCCGAGTCCGCTCAACAAACACAAGTGTGCTGCTGCACCCTTATCTTGCTTCGAGCCTGCTCGACAAGTTAAGCGTCATAAGCCCGCCCGCAAGGTTGCTTGCGGAAGCAACACCGCCAGTGGGCTGTCCCTTTTCGGCAAGCGTGTACGCGGCAAGCTCCCGATAAGCGTAAGAACATACAAGGCCGCGAAGTCAAGTAAAAGATTCGTCCGACAAGCTTTCCCTCTTTTCATTAAAAACATCCTAGTTTGATACAAGTCCATAAGGGATGAAAAACATGATAGAGAGGATTACAAGTTTTAATACAGCTAAGGCCCGAGGGCTTACAAAATTAAAATATAAGGTGCCGTGATCCCTCTCTGTTTCTCTGTTCGGGAGTTCGGGAGGTAGGTCAAGAGCCCCGGCAAGAGAAGCTTGCGGGGAGGCAGGCGCCTAGGAGGGTGTGGCGGTGGCGCCGCCGTGCCCAGAGCTGCAAGGTGGCGGGCATGGGGAACGCATGCCCGGAGAGCCACGGCGCCGAAGACCCCAAGAGAACACCCGGGGCCGGCGGGAGCTTGGCGAGGCGGAGGCGTCGGGCGAGCTTGAAGGCGGGGTGGTGGGACATCGGCCGCGCCGGCGAGGCACCTCGCCCTCGTACTCGATTCTTGACCTTGCCGCCCTCCCCTCTTCCTCTTCCGCAGCCTCCCACGCCCGGCCGCCCAAGGAGGCGGCCCGGGGAGTTCGAAGGCGGCGACACAGGGCAGGGTCGCCGATGGCCTTGAGGCAGCGGTGTCCGGCGCCTAGTCGGGCCCGCCATCCCCTCGTCGTCGCTGTCGCTCCCCTCCTCATCACTCTCGCTCGAGGAGGGGCCTTCGCTATCCGAGGCTGTCCACACAGCAGCGCACCGGGTCCCGTGGTCGCCGAAGACCTTGGCGGCGAGAAGGTCGCCCTCCATTAACTTAAAATGGAGGGTAAACCCGCCGTCAAGCTATGGATCCGGCGAGCGTCTTCCACCCTCGGTCGAAGAACATCACGCCGGGGCTGGGGACACGACACTCACTCGAGTGCCGCTGATCCGCAGCCCCTCATCGCAACTCCATCCGTCGGGTGGATCCGGCCCCATCGCGTCATAAGCGGGGCGGCAGCGGGCGGCGGCGAGGCGCTCGGCGAAGCTTGATGAAGAACTCCGGGGATCGTCTCGGTGTGGACGCGCCGTGGATAGGAGGCGGCGGGGGAGACGGAGGAGGCGTCGCCACGACCGCCTCTCCCGACCGCCTCGGCCACGCCCTCGGCCTCGTCATGGCCGCACCCTCTCCCTCCCCTCGTGGCGGCTCCGGCGCCCGCGGGTGCGGAAATAGGGAGAGAGTCGCGCTACTGGAGGCAACCCTACGCCGCCACCGTCGAAGAACCGGATTCCCTCCTCCATGGCGGCAAGAAGAGCGAAGATGAAGACGAAGGAGAAGAGGATGAGTGTGGCCATTGTGTTCCCCTTCCGCCCCTTTTAAAGGGGCGGGGTGAAACTCAACCGCCCTTCGACCAATCAGGAAGCAAGGAGGCGGAGGAGGCGGGGCCGACTCGCCTTCACCGCCCGTGGCGGCTCGGTCTCCCACCTTCGCCGCCCGACCCTGTGCATGAGGGCAGCGTGGCGGCGGCGGAGGCGGCGGGTGAAGCGACCTCGCTCTGCACCACGATCATGGGGTGGGCGCCTTAAGGACTGCATCGCCGCCCGTCTCCCACGGCGCCGCAATCGGCAGCGTCTTTGTTGGCGGGAGGCGGCGGATCTGCAGTGGATTGACACGCGTGGGCCTCGTGTGCCCGTGCACTGTTTTGGGCCTGGCCCAACAGCGCTTCGGCACCGTGTGTGGCCCAGCCGGGGGCTCTGTCGGTTGTACTAAGGTAGGGGTACCTCGGTACCCCAACTTGTGCAGGCGATTGCAACTCCAGCGGCTGGATCTACCACGTGCTCGCCGGAGCCTTCCTACCCCATATCAAGCCATTCAAGAACAAAGTATACAAGGCAGAAGATCGAGACCCGGCAAGAGGAGCTTGCGGGAAGGCCGTTCGAGCTCAAGATTACATCACTCACGCAAGGCCTGGCGAAGGAGCTCGCCGGGGAGACTAGAAGATTATATCACGAAAGACCGCCCGGCGCTATCACGCGTCAGCGAGGACCGAGGTGCGGCAAGATCTGAGCCGACAAGCTCCGGGTCCGGCAAGATCAAGACCCGGCAAGGTACTTGCCGGGAGAGCTGCGCTGCGTGCCGCCTCCAGCTCATCTGCCCGCGTCACCTTAAGCTCTTTCGAGAGCGTGGCGGATGGCTGCGCAACTGAGGTGCGGTGGCACTCCACGGTGGTGGATCCATCGCCGTGGCGAGCGGAGACGCAAGGCGGGAGCTTTTGGGGTCGACGGCGGCGGGCATTTAATGCCCTTGTCCCCTCTGTCAAAAGTAGGTAGAATCCTTTGTTCAAGCCTTTGTCGAGCTGTCTTGTTCCCTTTTGTTCCAACTACCACCTCTTTTACATTTTACCCCTTCCTCCTCGTTGACACACCGGTGACCCTTGCCCTATAAAGGAGGCCCATGCACAACGTGGGGGTTCCGATCCTTGGCAACTCTCGCGCCTGGGGTTCGGCTAGTTCGATTCACTCCACATCACACCACCATACGCTCGCATTCTTGAGCAAGATCAAATACAACACAAAGCAGCAGTAGGGTTTTACGCGACCATCGCGGCCCGAAGCTGGGTAAAAACTTGCCCGCGTGCATCGCCTCGATCTGCTCTCCGCGCATCCTCCGCCCTCGTACCGAACACACGAAGGGGCTCCCCGGCCCCATAGGTGTCCGCGGCGGGCGTGCCACCCAGCGCCGCCTCGTCCCCGACAAAGTGCGGCCTCAAGTTGGGCCTTGCAATCTTGAGCTCCCGAGACAGCTGGGCGTTCTTCTCGTTAAGTGCCTGAAATTACCAGTGATCCTTAAATCAGTTAGCATAACTACTTTAAGTCTCGGGGGCTACTGGTATATACAACCGTTAAAATTCCCTTACCCGTATGTCTTTCACATCTTGCTCCGTAGCTCTGGTAAAACCATTTTGGCGGCACGGAGATCTGGGTCCCCTACGTTAAAGGCATCCAATGCCTCGGGAAAAGCACGCTTCATGAAATAATGTCGTGGCGCCTATGGTTCATGGCGCTCTCCACCTCGAACTTGGTGGTGGACAATCTGTCGGTATCCTCCGTTGGAGAAGGATCCGGCTCGCGTCTTCGCTTGCCTCCCCCCTCGGGCGGGCGCTGGAGCCTGGCGGTGTTGGTCGGATCGGCAATTCCTGCGCTCGCCCGATCCGCGGCGTTTTTATCCTACAAAGATCATGAGCACTCGGGCGTTTCCTCGGGCGTTGCTCGAAAATTCAAATATGAGCTATACCTTTGCGGCGGCGTTTACGCCCGCCTGCGCTCCTTTCCTTTCTGGTTGGATGACCTCTGTTGGTCGACCACGCGAGCTCGGCTTCTGCCGTAATGGCGCTTCTGCAAAATACCATCGTTCGCGAAGGTCGAAATGGGCGGGGATGAGATAATGGTGTCGGACTTGATCGCGGTCACAGGAAGCGGACTTATCCGGGGTAGTCCGCCGTAATGGCGACGAGCATTGTCTATCTTTGAGCTGGTGGTACACCCGTCGATCAGCTCCACCTCGATGTCCGGGTCCTCTTCGGAGGCGGATCGAGGATCCTACGGATCCTCGGGTTGCGAGCGGGACTCACCATGTCCTCCACGGTCCGGCGTAGATCTGCGCCAAGACATAATGTAAGCTTAAACTTGAAAGCATGGGTTGAGCCCTTCACGGTGTTCACTTACCCATCCTCCGGGGTTGATCATGGAAAACCCATTCAAAGGGTTCGTTCGAAGAAGTCCTCCTTCTCCCCTTATGCAGGCTGGGCAGGATCTTCACCGGATCCTTGGTGAATCCGCCCTTCTTGACCGTCTTAAAATAGCATCGTCTTCCCGTTGAAATCCCACATGGGGTGGCCTCAGTATTGCGGTGGCTGTACCCTCGCTTGATGCATGTCGCCATGACTCGATCATGGTCAAGGCGGAATGAGCCATTAATCTTATCCGGCCCATTAAATAGCAGACGCTCTTGTCTTCCTCAATCGGGGCTCCTGAGGCGCCGGTGAGCGTTTCTTCAAGGGAGCAGCACTAAACTCCGGGAGGCCGATCCGGCCTGAGTGCAGCGCGGGCGTCTCCTATATAAAACCACTCCGAGGCAAGTCTTGGACGCCTTCTTAGAGTACGGATAGGTATCCGGTCCGGCGATCGCCATATTTGGCGCCGCCCACTTGATATATGGACCCCTGGTGAGAACGAGTGCGAGGCAAAACAACCTCTTCCACAATGCAAAATGGGGCTCGATGCCCGGAATAGCTCGCAAAAGAGCTCGTAGCTGCGATATGCGGAGGCGGGGCGTGAGGTGGTGGAGCTGGAGTCTGTAGAACTTCAGGAGCTCGCGGAGGAACGGATGTATTGGAAATCCGAGTCCCCTTATTAGATAAGGGACAAAACATACTCGCTCCCCCTTATTGGGGCTTGGAGTGTCCTCCTTTGTCTCCCACCTTGATAAGTAACCAGTCCGCCGGATTTGGGACCATGAAGGCGGAGGAGGAATCCCCCGTTTGGAGCTTCACTAGCTCGTTGTGCGAAATAGAGCACCTCCTCCAATTCCCCGGCGGTGGGCTGGGAGCTCGTGAAGAAGAGCCGCATTGACGATCCATGGTGGAATGGATTTCTAGGTCAAAGGCGCTTCGATGGAGTATTCATGGGAGGAAGACGGTGTGGTTTGGATCTGGATTCTTGCCTCTTTTATAGGTGGGCGACTCGCACAATTAGGGGTGAAATGCAAAAGACACCACGGCTTTTCGCATTAGATGCGGCAGCGTGGAAGAGGGCCATTATTTGGCGTAGAAGCCGAGGAACACAGTATTCAAGATGAAGCCGGACAATGTTCGGCAGGTACATGAAATTTGATGGGAGAACCCGCCTTGCAACGCCAATGACTATAAACACGCTGGACTTATTGTCATTGAAGCCTGGTTTGGGGGCTACTGAGGGAGTCCTGGACTAGGGGGTGTCCGGACAGCCGGACTATCAATATCCGCCGGACTCCAAGACTACGAAGATAGAAGATTGAAGACTCCGGCTCGTGTCCGGATGGGACTTTCCTTGGCGTGGAAGACAAGCTTGGCAATCGGATATGTAGATCTCCTACCATTGTAACCGACTACATGTAACCCTAGCCTCCCCTGGTGTCTATATAAACCGGAGGGCTTTAGTCCATAGGACAACATACATTACAACAATCATACCATAGGCTAGCTTCTAGGGTTTAGCCTCCTTGATCTCGTGGTAGATCCACTCTTGTACTACCCATATAATCAATATTAATCAAGCAGGACGTAGGGTTTTACCTCCATCGAGATGGCCCGAACCTGGGTAAAAACATCGTGTCCCTCGTCTCCTGTTACCATCCGCCTAGACGCACAGTTCGGGACCCCCTACCCGAGATCCGCCGGTTTTGACACCGACAAGCGCCTCCCTAGATGGACCCAAAAATGGGAAAAAGAGCGCTCAAGTTTATCCCGAACACCCCAGCACTCGTGGCATGGGGGCTGAAGCCGACGACTTGCCATCTCTCGATTTGACAAACGACCGCACGAAGGTAATATTTTAAATTAACAAGCGTTGCTTAGCGCATATGAACAAAGTTTTCAGCGCACAGGATAACAAAATGCGAGTCTACTCAAATATTACATCTTTGGAGCACTCACCCGCAATCATGCGGGCACCCTTTAGGACACTCTTATAATACATCTCGGGCGTGTGATACTCCTTGCCCGTCGGTGGCGCATCCGTCACAAGCTTGCACGGGCAAGGGCCCGACGGGCACCTTCAATGCAGGCGGAGTGCTTGACGACTTCAACCCAAGGACACGCATCCACCAGCCGCCGCACCAGGCCGAAGTAGCTCCCAGGCATGGCCTCCTTGGGCCTGACCGAACTATGAGGCCCTTCATGGCCTGTTCGGCCACCTTGTGGAGCTCAACCAGCTGCTTCAGCTGGTCATTTGAGGGCACCGGATGTCCGGCCTCAGCATACTGAGACCAGAAGACCTTCTCCGTCGAGCTCCCCTCCTCGGCCCGGTAGAAAGCGGCAGCACCGGACATGCTGCGGGGCAGATCTACGAATGCTCCTGGAGAGGTCCGAATTCGGGTAACTAATAGGTAATTCACATTCACATGCTTGCTTTGCATGAAAAATGCCTTACCCGCCGCTATTTTCTTCAACGCCTTGATTTCCTGGAGGGCCTTGCGGGCTTCGGCCTTAGCGGCTTTGGCACTCTCAAGAGCCGACGCAAGCTCGGACTCTCGAGTCTTCGAGTCACGCTCCAAACCCTCGTGCTTTTCCACGAGAGCCTGGAGCTCTTGCTGTACCTCCATCACCCGCGCCTCATGCTTCTCTCGCTCGACTCCTTCCGCGGCCGCATTGCGTTCGGCCGCGGACACCGCCTCCTTCAGGGTTGCCACCACGTTCGTAGCCCCTGGAGTACCCACGTTATCCTCGTTATTTCTCTTGCAACCAAATCCTTTTCTATATGGTACAACTTTAATACGGTGTTACTCACCTTCCTTGTCCTCGAGCTGCTTCTTGGCACGGCCGAGCTTGCTCTCGGACCGCTCGAGGCTCTGCTTCAAGATTTTGACATCCGCAGTCAGTGCGGCAGAGTTCAGCAGCGCAGCCTGCAATCCCATATTGACATATTTTTTCAGACTCCTGCGTATATCTTTATAGATCCTTAGTACGGCTTTTGTTTCCGAACACCGAACCGAGTATCAGGGGCTACTGTCTATGCGGTATTATATTACATATCTTAAAATTCTTACCTCAAAACCTGTTAGAAGGCTGCTGCAGGCTTCGGTCAGCCCGCTCTTGGCGGCTGAACCTTGAATCACCGCACTCATGGCAGTGCGGTGTTATTCTTCGATGGAAGCGCCGTTGAGTGCCTCCAGCAAGTTATCCGGCGCCTCCGGTTGGACGGAGGCCGCCGGTGTCACAGTCTTGCCCTTCTTATGAAGGGGCCGCTCACCGGACTCAGGAACCACTACAGGTTCCGGCGCGGAGTCCAGTGCAAAGTCCGGGAGGTTGCCCTGCGGCACCTCCGGGGCCTCCTCCTCCTAGCGGGTCCGTTCCTAGGATCCCACCTCGACGTCGTCAGCGTCACGGGGGGTGGAGGCGGTCGGAAGAGAATCCATATCCAATGTGCCCAAGGACCCGCTCGATGAAGCGGGAAGATCGTCCTTGGGCGGACTACAAGTTGTGTGCGGCATTAGAAAGACACCGTGTGGCAAAAAGAAAAATTATAAATCATCTAGGAGTCCGGATACTTACGATTTCACCAGGGGCTTGGCCCTTGAGGGCCACACCTCGTTGCAGTCGCCAACATTGGCGGAACAGTCCGGGGGAAGGGTCCTTCCCTTCTTGGACCCTTCGGCCTCCCTCGTTGGGGAGGCCTTCCTCTTGTTCTCTCCCCTTGCTGGGGGAGAGGCCTCTTTCTTCTCCTCCTCGTCCTCGTGGGAGGAGTCCGCCTCGGAGTCATCGGACGATGAGTCCGATACCACCTGACGCCGGGAACTCCTTCGGGTTCCCGTGGCCTTCTTCTTGGCCTTCTTCTCGGCACTCGTAAAGTGCGGGACCAGCAACCTGTCAAACGCAGGCGTCCACTTTGATCTCTGGAAGGGGGCGGACGATTAACATGTCCGGGGCGTCTTCTGCCGAGCCTATTAAAGGTGTTGGGAGTTTAGATCCGCATAGAGTCAAACTATGAAAAGCAAGTGTCCCATAAAGGATAACATAGCTTACCTCGCCACCCGACGCTGCGTCTTTGAATCCGCGATCTTGATGGCGGATCACGGGAGCTTTCAGCGCCCTTGAATAGCACCCTCGGGCAGCCGTGCGTAGTGTCGAAGAGCCCGCTCAAGGTCGGTCTTGTGCGGATCAAACTCCCACAAACTGAAGTCCGTTCTTTGGCGGGGAGAATCCGTGAGACGAGCATGACTGGATCACGTTGACAAGCTTGAGCTTCTTGTTCACGGGGTCTAGAGCAGGATCGAGTCGGTCAGCTCTTCAAACTACCCCATAGCAAGCCCTTCTCTTTCCGGAGGTGAGCTGCATGGGGATGCAGATCTGAATTCGAGGGCTGAAAGTGCAACTAATCCCGGTGGTTTTGGTAATTAATAACAACATATATATCATTGAACTAATAGTTTCTTGAGAATCATTTGAGAAAGTTCATTGATATGGGTATGGCAATGATCAAGAAGTGGACCCTCAAAATGCTAAGGCAAGCATTGGCAAAAGCTCAAGACTCCATTTTTGGTTTAGTGATCCAAGATCACATTGAGTCTATAGGAAAGCCAATACTATTAAAAGGGGATGAGGTTATGATAATGATCTGGTTGCTCAAAGTGCTTAGTGATCTATCTCCCAAACTATCAGCAATCTTTCACTCCAATATACACTCATAAGTAATCTCGGTCCCACCGATTCCATAAACTCAGTCACACCGAGATGAACCACCTCAGCCATATAGCCAAACCCAAGTAATTTCGGATTTTCCGGTTCCAAACTCGGTCTCACCGAAACTAGTGTTGCCAAGCTTTTGTAACCTTCTGTCATCAAATCGGTGTCACCGAGATGATAAAGTTGGTCCCACCGAGATTGTCAAACCCTAGTATTTGGAAGAATCGGACTCACCGAGATTGTATTTTCGGTCCCACCGAAAATCCCAACGTTCACAAGATTTGAACTTTCGGTCTGACCGAGTTGTCAACTTCGGTCTGACCGAGATTGGTCAAATGTGTGTAACGGTTGGATTTTGTGTGGAGGCTATAAATACCCCTCCACCTCCTCTTCATTCGTGGAGAGAGCCATCAGAAAGAACTACCACTCCTACCTTACATTTCGAGAAGAAAACTACCTACCCTTGTGTTGAGATCAAGTTGCTCCACTCCCACCATATGAAGCTTGATTTCTAGCCTTCCCAAGTTGCTTTCCACTCAATCCTTTCTTCCACCACAGCCAAATCAGTGAGGAGAGTTGAGTGTTGGGGAGATTATCATTTGAAGCACAAGAGCAAGGAGTTCATCATCACCAACACCATCTATTACCTTTTGGAGGGTGGTGCCTCCTAGATTGGTTAGGTGTCGCTTGGGAGCCTCCGTCAAGATGTGGAGTTGAACCAAGAAGTTTGTAAGGGCAAGGAGATCGCCTACTTCGTGAAGATCTACCCCGTAAGGCTAGTCCTCCGTGGGCGTATGCCATGATGGCATAGACAAGGTTGCTTCTTCGTGGACCCTTCATGGGTGGAGCCCTCCGTGGACTCTCGCAGCCGTTACCCTCCGTGGGTTGAAGTCTCCATCAACGTGGATTGACGATAGCACCACCTATCGGAACCACGAGAAAAAATCTCCGTGTCTCCAAATTGCGTTTGCTCTTCTCCACCTCTCTTTACTACATGTGCAATTTACTTTCCGCTGCCAATACTCTAGAATTGCATGTGTAGGGTGATACTTGACTTGATCATCATTGTGAACTTGCTAAAAACTTGTCTTAATCAAAAGGCTAAATTTTTATATTGTCAAGTAGTCTAATCACCCCCCCTCTAGACATACTTTCGATCCTACAAGTGGTATCAGAGCTTTGGTCTCCATTGGATTGGTTTCCATTGCATTGGACTCCATAAGCTTGGTTTCACAACCTAGGAGAGTATGGCGTCTAGTGAGGGTAATTTTCGTAGAGGTCCTTACTTTGATGGTTCAAATTTTGCTAGTTGGAAGCATAAAATGAAAATGCATATTCTTGGACATAACCCTGCCGCATGGGGCATTATTTGTGTTGGCTTGCAAGGTGAGTTCTTGAGGAAGGAAAAGTTCGGATCGTGAAGCTTCAGCGGATGAATTGCGGATGTTGCAAAACAATGCTCAAGCTTGTGACATTCTCTTCAATGCTTTGTGTCCCGAGGAGTTCAACAAAATCAGCCGTCTTGAGAATGCAAAAGAGATTTGGGATACTTTGGTCGAAATGCACGAAGGTGCCGAGTCCGTGAAGGAATCAAAGCTAGATGTTCTTCAAGGTCAACTTGACAAGTTCAAGATGAAGGAAGGTGAAGGAGTCGCTGAAATGTACTCTAGGCTTGCTCTCATCACAAATGAGATTGCCGGCTTAGGAAGCGAAGAAATGACCGACCGATTCATCATCAAGAAGATTCTCAGAGCTTTGGATGGAAAGTATGACACCGTGTGCACTTTGATCCAAATGATGCCAAACTACAAGAATCTCAAGCCTACCAAGTCATTGGAAGAATTGTTGCTCATGAGATGACACTTAAAGATAAGGAAGAGCTTCACAACAAGTCAAGTGGTGCTTACAAAGCTACATGTGATGCTCCCACAACCACAAGTGACAAGCTAGTTTCCAATGAAGAGATAAGCCTAATGGTGAAGAACTTCAACAAATTCTACAAGAGTAGAAGCAAGGAAAGAAGCTCAAAGTCTAGATCATATGATGAAAAGAGATCTTCTAGTCGTGATCGAAACTGCTACAATTGTGGAAGACCCGGACACTACTCAAATGAGTGTTCGACTCCCCACAAGAGAAGAGAAGAATCTCCAAGAAGAAGAATCTCAAGAGAAGAGTCACCTCGGAAAGAGAGAAGGAGTAGAGATGATCGTTATGAACGAAGACCCTCTCGGAGAAGCAAGGATTCGGAGAGGAAAGACAAGCCATCAAGGAGCTACACAAGAAGAAAACATCAAGCTCATGTAGGTGAATGGGTCTCGGCTCCGACTCAGACAATCACTCCGAAAGAAGCTATCACTCGAACTCGAATACATCAAGATGAAGGTGTTGCGGTCTTGCTCTCGTGTCCTCCAACTCCAACTCCTATGACTTATTTGATTCACCAAATGAGGGAATTGGAAGATGCTTCATGGCTAAAGGCCCCAAGGTATCACACCCTGAATTTATTGACTTTGATAGTGATGAGGATGACTTGCTTGGTGAAGATGAGCTTTTACATGATAAATCTAGTGAGCCAAGTAATGATGAACATGCTAGTAGTCTTTATAGTCGAGAAGAGTCGAATGACAATGCTATGAAGGAGATTGAGCGTCTAACTAAAGAACTAAACACTCTTAAGTTAGCTCATGAAACAACTCAAGAAGATCATAGAGAGCTACTAAGATCTCATGAGAAGCTACGCTTCGAGAAGCTCAATCTAGAGCAAGAACATGAGTTTCTAAAAGCAATCAATGACGATCTTGAAGAAGAGTTCTTCATATCTTGCCAAACGACTTCTCTTGTCTAATTTCTTGCCACCTATTAAAACTAAGCATGACAAGCATAAGAAAAATTCTTCATCTAGTAGTAACAATAACCATGCTAAATCCAATATTGTTGCTTCTAGTAATTCTCTTGATTCCACTAACAATGTTTCAAGCCAAGTTACACTTGAGCAAGAAAATAGTTTATTGAAAGGGATTATAGAAAGGTGTCTACAAGAGCCTTGCGGAAGCAAGAACTTTGAGGAAATTGTTACAAGCAAGGAAGGCACCGAAGAATCAAGGAATTGGTTTTGAGCGAAAGTTAAGCGCCGAGGGTGTTGAATGGGAAGAAGGTCAATATCCCACTCCAAAGTTTGTTTCTCAAAAGGAGAAGTATGATCCTACTTCTTCCAATGTGGAACAAGCTCAAGATGATCTTCCACCACAAGACCACAAGCTAAAAGGCAAGGACAAGCTTCAAGAGGAGATTGATGCATTCATTGAAGCACCTAAAGCCATGGTCAAGTGGGTTCCCAAGGAAACGTCAAGTTCTACTTCGTCAAGCTCAACTACAACCCCAAGGATTCCCATCAAGATGATGTGGATCCCGAAGAAGAAGAACTAGAGAGTTCTTGAGGGTGACTCCGCCAACATACTTCATTCACATTCATTTTGGCAAGAACTTGTGCAATCAACTTCCACATTATGCACTAGTTCATGGAGTCACAAACCCTCTTGTTGGTAAGTCAAGGGACAAGGTAATCATTGCTTTCATGGACATCATCTATTGTGTACTTCAATCTATGTCCATGGATATTCTTGTTTGTTCCTTGTGGGACTAACCCATGTAGGTATTGAAAGTGCCTGAATCCAAAGGATTGCTCCCAATTCTTGATGATCTTCATCAACATTGAGCATCCACATCTTCAACATCTACATGAAGTCTTCTACGACAACCCAAGGTTAGTTTGACCCTTTAAAGGGGTTCTCACATCAAGGGGAGCTTTGCTCTAAAGAATTGAGCTAAAGCATCTTCAAATGATGTGAACACATTAATGCTTTATGTAAAAGTGGTAACCCCACTTGTGCTTAAACGATGAGTATGACCTATGATCAAATGTTCTCATTTGACTTCTAAGTCAATATACTCATATATAGATGACCTAGTCATCGACAAATTGTGTGCTAGTTGCTAGTGTTTTGTTTGTGCATGTTTGACACATATTTCATTTGCTATCTTATTGTGTGAGCATGTTGGATGCATGATTTTATCCATTCGAGGACATCCATTTGTTGCTATGGTCTTTTGGATTTTTCTGACCAAATGGATGGACAAGAATGCCTAAGTTCCTCCCCTAGCTATCTATGCTTTCTTGTCTCAAATTCTATTCATGCTTATATCACAAACTTTGAACAAGTCATTTTCGGACACACCGAGTGAGGAGCACTCGGAGCCACCGATCCGTCAAAGACTTAACTTCCAAGACCTTCTAAGTATTTTCGGTCAGACCAACCCACTCAAAATCAGACAGACCGAAAGCACTTGGATTGATCTAGGTTTTCACCTCGGTGAAACCGAGTTGCAATTTTCGGCGTGACCGAAGTGAGTAACTGCTTGCAGTTATCCATCTCGGTGCCACCGAGTTGTACAACTCGGTCCCACCGACAGCTAAAGGGTATATATACCTGAGGGCAGCGTGCGTTGATTCCTTCTTCAAACGACTTGCCCCCAAACCCTTTGCTGCCGTCGCCGTGGTCTCCGAATCGTCTCCGTCGTTGCCTGTGCGCCCTCGCCGCGGGTCTCCGTCGCCGTCAACGGTCATTCACTCTGCGCCGTTGCCAGAGTGAAAACTCCACCAAGTTAGGGTGAGTTTGATCCTCTCGTCTTCAACCTCCGATTCTATGCACGATTGGTTTGCCTAGCTTCTTGCCACGTTTGAGATCTTCCTATCCAGCAGATTAGTTCTTAGAACGAAATTCGAGTGAAAGTTTTAGGGTTAGGTTTCCACCGAACACATCTCGGTGAGACCGATTCTACATTCTCGGTATGACCGATTTGGCCTCTGGCCATTGCACTGCACTTTTCGGTCCAACCGAGTTGTGCAAATCGGTGCGACCGAAATGAGGATTTAGTGAAACCCTAGTGTTCTTGGCAAGACCGAAACCCATTTCGGTCCAACCGAAAGTGGTGTGAATGGTTCTGTTTGAACACTTCGGATTCACCGAATTTTAGCCTCGGTCTGACCGAAATGCATTCTGTGAAAACCTAAAACTGAAATTTGAACTCACTCTTTTTGCAAAATCTTCTGCAGTTTGTGATAACTCTTCTATTCTGCCTATACCTAATCTATTCACAGGTTGTCAGCCATGTCAGATGCCAGTGACAGCCAGAACAGGTCTGAATCTCCAATTGCTGAAATTCCAGAGGCAGGCACTAGTCCTGAGGCCAGGAGCTTTTCTGATGATGGTGGAAGGAGCACACCAAGTGGTTTGCCTCCTGCAGCCACCAGGGCCAGGAAGAAGAGGAATTCTGATGATGAGGATTCTGATTTCATTGCTGAGGAAGAGATCTCCTCCAAGCCAAAGAGGAGAGTGGTTGCCAAAGAGCATCAAGGGCAACAAACCAAGAAAGGCACCAGTAAAGTGAAGAAGTCCACAGTTGCTAAGAAGCTGAGCATGGAAGAGGAAACTTCGAGCAAAGTGAAGAAAACTTCCAAGAGGAAGAGAATTGTGCATTATGAAGCAGATGATGATTCTGATGAGGAAGCACCCCAGCCTCCTCAGAAGTCTAAGTTGATGGGAGATGCCATCAGGGCAGGAGCACCTTCAAAGTCCAAGCCTTCTGCTCCAGCAAAGGCAGCTCAAGCCAAGTCTGCTGCCAAGCCCAAGAAAACTGTCAGAAACATTCCTGCATCAGAGAAGAAGAAAGACAATGTGCCACCAGCTGAGTCAGATGATGAGGCACATGTGTTGCTGAAACTCCGTCAGAAACTGCCAATTCACAATGATGCTCATCCTAGAGCTGAAAACATGAAGGAAAGAAAGGATAAAGGTCTCAGGCTATGGAGACAAGCTGATCCATATGCCGTGAGGAGAAGGACTGCTGTAGATCCAAGGCTCCACACCAGAGAGCAGCAAGATTTCTATGAGACTGTGCTTATGGACAAGAAGCCCATTGTTGCAGACACTCGCTATGTTGACTGGGCATACATTGACAGTGAAGAGCACAGAGACTACTTTCCACATGTGCATGAGAGCTTCACTACATGTGGTGTTGCTGATTTTGTTGGTCAGAAGTTGACAGATTGGAATGATGAGATGATCATGCAATTCTATGCCACAACTCATTTCTATCCAGATGGCAGGATTGTACGGATGACTGAAGGTCAGAGATTCTCTTCAACTGTTGAAGAATGGGCAGCACTGCTGAATGCTCCAGTGTCAAGAGATGATGTTGTTGATGTCTATGGAATTCCCAAGAAAAACCATGAGTCTATGAAAAATATGTACAATGAGGTACCAGCTAAGGATGTAGAGATTTGGAAGCTCGGCTCAGTGTATCATCTCCAGGCAGGTCTCCCTACCACAAACACAATTCTGAGGCATACCTTGATGCCCAAGTCTGGAGATCATCGCATGATAAGAGGCTATTCTATCAACATGCTGCATATACTTGATCAGAAGGCACCTTTCAAGGTGATGGACCTGATAGTTGAGACTATCAAGAGGACTGCAGCAGACCAGAAGAGGTCGTGTGGATTTGCCCCGCACATTCAGATGCTTATCAATGCCAAGTTTGGCACGAGCACCTACTTGTTGGATAGACCACACTTGCCACTGCAGCCTGATCATGAGGACAATGAAGTTGTGATGGATGAGGATAACCCAACGTCTGTTGAAGGTCAAGCAAAGTCTGAAGCTGCCAAGAAAGCTAAAGCTGAGAAGGAAGCAGCAGCAGCAGCAGCTAAACCCAAGAGTGTTGGAGAACAGCTCCTTGAAGCTACCAAGAGGATTGAACTACGCCTGGCCAGCATAGTGCAGTCTCAGGAGAGTCTTGAGAGAATTGTTGAAGACAAGTTCCATGCTTTGGATGTCAAGCTGACTGAAGTGCAAGTCACTGTCAACAAGCTTGAGGCAGATATCGAGGAAGCCAAGAGGGAGAAGGAAGAGCTCATGAAGGAGATGCAGGATGACCTAGTCCAGGATGCTTATCAACAGACTGCTCCGGTTCCCACAGGACCCGATCACTGCTATTCGATGTGATGACACGGGACTACAGCCTCAGCTCCTCCCACAGCTCCATCAGTTCCAGCTCCAGCTCCAGTGACCACTCCTCCAGCTCCTCAGACATCAGCAGAAGCCTTTGCAGATGCAGCTATCTCAACTCCATCAACCCAGACAGGAGCCGCCAGCAGAGTCCCTAGTGACGTTTAGCTCCATACCTTTTGAACTTTTTGGTAACTTGTTGCCAAAGGGGGAGAAATTGTATAGATCATAGGACTTCGAGAGAGAGAGTGCTTGCTTTTGCTCTTTCGTTCATTTGTGGTTTCTTTGAGATACTTTTGAGATTTTCGAGACATTCCGTGTGTTTGATACTACGTTTGCTCTACTTTGATGAGTGCTTGATCATACTATGCCTTAATGTGTGCTTAATGCTTATCATATGCTATTCATATCTTGTATGATCATTTACTCATGTCTTGGTGATTGGGTGCATGCTATTCATTCTTATCATTTTGTGCGCTCCACCAAGATGTATGTGACATGGAAGAGTGACCCATGATCCTAATCGATTGTGCATTTGCATTCAAACGCAAATCTTAAATAGTGCACAAATTTAGGGGGAGCTCTTGCTTATCACATACTTCTCAAAGCGACGATATTATTCATTGATTATATCATTTGTCGAAGCTTTGATCTATATGTTGTCATCAATTACCAAAAGGGGGGAGATTGAAAGTGGAACTAATCCCGGTGGTTTTTCGTAATTAATAACAACATATATATCATTGAACTAATAGTTTCTTGAGAATCATTTCGAAAGTTCAGTGATATGGGTATGGCAATGGTGAAGAAGTGGACCCTCAAAATGCTAAGGCAAGCATTGGCAAAAGCTCAAGACTCCATTTTTGGTTTAGTGATCCAAGATCACATTGAGTCTATAGGAAAGCCAATACTATTAAAAGGGGATGAGGTTATGATAATGATCTGGTTGCTCAAAGTGCTTAGTGATCTATCTCCCAAACTATCAGCAATCTTTCACTCCAATATACACTCATAAGTAATCTCGGTCCCACCGATTCCATAAACTCAGTCACACCGAGATGAACCACCTCAGCCATATAGCCAAACCCTAGTAATTTCGGATTTTCCGATTCCAAATTTGGTCTCACCGAAACTAGTGTTGCCAAGCTTCTGTAACCTTCTGTTATCAAATCGGTGTCACCGAGATGATAAAGTCGGTCCCACCGAGATTGGCAAACCCTAGTATTTGGAAGAATCGGACTCATCGAGATTGTATTTTCGGTCCCACCGAAAATCTCAACGTTCACAAGATTTGAACTTTCGGTCTGACCGAGTTGTCAACTTCGGTCTGACCGAGATTGGTCAAATGTGTGTAACGGTTGGATTTTGTGTGGAGGCTATAAATACCCTCCACCTCCTCTTCATTCGTGGAGAGAGCCATCGAAAGAACTACCACTCCTACCTTACATTTCGAGAAGAAAACTACCTACCCTTGTGTTGAGATCAAGTTGCTCCACTCCCACCATATGAAGCTTGATTTCTAGCCTTCCCAAGTTGCTTTCCACTCAATCCTTTCTTCCACCACAGCCAAATCAGTGAGGAGAGTTGAGTGTTGGGGAGATTATCATTTGAAGCACAAGAGCAAGGAGTTCATCATCACCAACACCATCTATTACCTTTTGGAGGGTGGTGCCTCCTAGATTGGTTAGGTGTCGCTTGGGAGCCTCCGTCAAGATGTGGAGTTGAACCAAGAAGTTTGTAAGGGCAAGGAGATCGCCTACTTCGTGAAGATCTACCCCGAGTAAGGCTAGTCCTCCGTGGGCGTATGCCATGATGGCATAGACAAGGTTGCTTCTTCATGGACCCTTCGTGGGTGGAGCCCTCCGTGGACTCTCGCAGTCGTTACCCTCCGTGGGTTGAAGTCTCCATCAACATGGATTGACGATAGCACCACCTATCGGAACCACGAGAAAAAATCTCCGTGTCTCCAAATTGCGTTTGCTCTTCTCCACCTCTCTTTACTACATGTGCAATTTACTTTCCGCTGCCAATACTCTAGAATTGCATGTGTAGGGTGATACTTGACTTGATCATCATTGTGAACTTGCTAAAAACTTGTCTTAATCAAAAGGCTAAATTTTTATATTGTCAAGTAGTCTAATCACCCCCCCTCTAGACATACTTTCGATCCTACAGGGGCCGCTGCCCATTTAGGGTCACGCGGCTCGGTGATGTAGAACCACCCCGATTGCCACCCTTTGATGGATTCCACGAAGGCACCCTCGAGCCAAGTGACGTTGGGCATTTTTCCCACCATGGCGCCTCCGCACTCCGCTTGGCTGCCCTTCACAACCTTCGGCTTGACATTGAAGGTCTTTAGCCACAAGCAGAAGTGGGGCTGGATCTGAGGAAAGCCTCGCACCCATTTATAAACGCCGAGATATTGAGGATGAAATTTGGGGCCAGATCATGGAAATCCAAGCTGTAGTAGAACACGAGCCCCCGGACAAAGGGGTGGAGTGGGAAGCCCAGTCCGCGGAGGAAATGGGGAACACTACAAGAAATATGCTCATTTATGACCTTCTCGTAGTGACTGTTGGTGAATTAGTCATAAATCTATGACCATTTCAGACCAATTGGTCAAAAGCTGTTCGGGGGGCTCCAAACGCTGAACAATAACGACCATTTTGGTCAGAAAGGTCATAATTTCCTTACACGAAATGGTCATAAACCAGATAACACTGGTCTGCTGCCTTATTTCTAGCTGATCATGACCAATAGAGATGGTCATAACCTTGTAAATTATGGTGGGTTGCTATGACTAGGCGCCACCTCACCAGTTTTGCCTATGTGTCATGTCCATGTGTCAATTTTTGCCCTAGGTTGTGAAGCAACCTATATTTCTGTCATTCCCAAAATTCCCAAAAAAACTCATAAATTCTTTGGGTCATATCTTCGTCAAATATGTAGAAAACTTCCTTGCCTAGTTCAAAAATAATTCAACAATATTCATTTTTCTATTCTGTTCAGAACAACACTTTGTGAAGGAAATGCTATTTATATATTCTTGATTGCCCCCAAAAATTTTGGGCACTATTTCCTATCCAAATCATTGCCTCATGACAAAATTCAGCTCCATTTGCCCAGTAAATCTTCCTTGGCAAATTTCCAAAGTTTTTGTCCACCTAGAACCTTTGTGAAAGAAGTACTAGCTATGCATAGCCTAATGAGTTGAATTTTTGCCACATATTCTATATGTCTATGTAACTTACCTACACCAAATTTGAGCTCAGTTCATTTAGCCAAATTCTCTCACTAATTTTCCGAAGTTTCTGTCCAAAGAAGAGTATTATGAAGGAAGTGCTATTTATATATTCTTGGTTGCCCTCAAATTTTTTGGGCACTCTTTCCTATCCAAATCATTGCCTCATGACAAAATTCAGCTCCATTTACCCAGTAAATCTTCCTCGACAAATTTCCAAAGTTTTTGTCCACTTAGAACCTTTGTGAAAGAAGTACTAGCTATGCATATCCTACTGAGTTGAATTTTTTCCACATATTCGATATGCCTATGTAACTTACCTACACCAAATTTGAGCTCATTTCATTTAGCCAATTTCTCTCACTAATTTTCCGAAGTTTCTGTCCAGAGAAGAGCATTGTGAAGGAAGTACCACCTTGGCATGTCCAAATGGTATAAATTTTCTACAGTGCTTTCCTATGCCCAAATAACCATCCTCCACCAAATTTCAGCTCAATCCATTCATTATTCTTAGCCCAGCTTCAACATTCGTATTTATGTTCAGTGTGGTACTTTGCAAAGCAAGTATCACCTAGGCTCCTCCTTTTGAGCTGAAAATTTGTGAAGACAGTCTTCTTAGTAACTGATCATCCTGAGCCGAAACTCACGCCCATTAGACATGTGCATTGTTCGTACCATTAATCAAACACTTAGCTGCTAATTCATGTTTGAGCATAGATCGGTCTCCTCGTGAGAATCTTATGTTGTAATTTTCTTCCTAGCACCTACCTGGGGAGTGCCCAACCCACTAGACATGACTAGGCTGCCCAGAACGCATGGCAACACCACGGTCGCGCGGTGACCACGCGGCGGGCATGCGAGTTTACGCGCTCTAGAGTTGGGGCCCTTAGCCACCGTCCAAACCTCGATGTATCACCACAAAACCATGTATTTTTTATTAAATAGGTACTTATGTAACTAGAAATGATTTTTGGAAAAAATAAATAGCAAACAATAAGGCAGCTGCAGTTCAAATTTGACCCGCTTCCAGCTGAATCGACAGAAATTTGTCTTTTCATGAGAGGTGGATCAAAAGTTTTGACACCCACCCATTTTGTCAATTGTGCATTAAATATGTGCTAGTACTTTAGAAAATTGATTTGGTCCAATTTTGCAACAAATATATGGTAGGTCCTTCACAAAAAAAATCATTTTGGGCACTCAAAAAATGGAAAATGAATTTTTCGTTCAAAGAAAATGAAAACTTCCTTACGCAACATTGTTTGCCATTCTACTATGCATCCTTGTGCACAGTATGAGATCATTTGAACAAACTATGCCAAGAATGTGGTCATAAGATTGATCATTTGGGTTGAAGGCCATGAATCTTTACACATGACAGCTCATTTCTGAGAACACTTTTTAAAAATAATTCCCGTATTACAAGTTTATTATTTTTCCTGGTAACTTGGCCACATATAATGACACAATGTGAAGGTTTTCTAATTTTTTGATTTTTTTTAATTTTTCATGCTCGTTTCAAAATGCGGTCAAAACGGCGAGCATGACCATTCATAGCTAGTGGTTGAGTCTTGGAAAACTTTTGGTGTTTCTCTGATGAAATAGATACTTTTGTACCTACAAATGATTTTTGGGAAAAATAAAGAGCAAACTATGAGGCAGCTGCAGTTAAAATTTGACCCGCTTCCACCTGAATCGGCAGAAATTTGTCTTTTTCACGAGAGGTGGATCAAAACTTTTGACACCCAAACATTTGGTCAATTGCGTATTAAATATGTCCTAGTATTTTAGAAAATTTATTTGGTCCAATTTTTTAACAAATATATGGTAGGTCCTTCACAAAAAACCACATTTTGGGCACTTGAAAAATGGAAAATGGTTTTTTCGTCCAAAGGAAATGAAAACTTCCTTAGGCAACATTGTTTACCATTCCAATATGCACCCTTGTGCACAATATGAGATCATTTGAACAAACTATGCCATGAATGTGGCCATAAGATTGATCATTTGGCTTGAAAGCCATTGATCTCCACACATGATAGCTCGTTTCTGAGAACACTTTTTAAAAACAATTGCAGTATTACAAGTTTATTATTTTTCCTGGTAACTTGGCCACATATAATGACACAATGCGAAGCTTTTCTAATTTTTTGATTTTTTTGAATTTTTCATGTCTGTTTCAAAATGCGGTCAAAACGGCGGGCATGACTATTCATAGCTAGTGGTTGAGTCTTGGCAAAATTTAGTGTTTCTCTGATGAAATAGATAATTTGGTACCTACAAATGATTTTTGGG
The DNA here is from genome assembly GCA_021437245.1 of Aegilops speltoides. Classification (NCBI taxonomy): domain Eukaryota; kingdom Viridiplantae; phylum Streptophyta; class Magnoliopsida; order Poales; family Poaceae; genus Aegilops; species Aegilops speltoides. The sequence continues at coordinate 512,936,086 of CM038147.1, forward strand.
AAAAATAAAGAGCAAACTATGAGGCAGCTGCAGTTCAAATTTGACTCGCTTCCACCTACATCGACAGAAATTTGTATTTTTCACGAGAGGTGGGTCAAAACTTTTGAAACCCAACCATTTTGTCTATTGTGCATTAAACATGTCATAATATTTTAGAAAAATGGTTTGGCCCAATTTTGCAACAACTATTTGCTAGGTCCTTCACAAAAAACCCGATCATTGGCACTCCGAAAATTGAAAAATGATTTTTTGTGCAAAGAAATAAAACCCCCATCCCAATATACACACATGTACACAATATTGGATCATTTTCACAAAATATTATCCAATTTTCCATCAAAGATTTCATATGTTCTTAAAAAACCATTTTTACACTCAGAAAATAAAATAAAATTGTCATTGGTGGAAAGGTGTGTGCCATGGATCGATGACATGGCACACATCCATCCATCCATCCACATACATCCATCCATACCACACCATCCCTCCCTCCGCTCCTCCTTCTGGTCCTTCCTCCCAAACCCTAACAGCACCTCTTGCCTCCCCCGATTCAGATCGAATCGATGGCAATGCCGCACTCCCTTCCGCCGCCGTCACTCCGCTCTCAATCCAGACCCCCCTTGCAGCCGCACCTCTCCCTCTCTGCCACACCTCTCCCCTCGCCGCCGCCTCCCTCTCAGCCACCCACATCTCCCCTTGCCGCCGGTCTGCCACATCCGGCAATGTCGAGGCCAGTGGGCGCTGGATCCGGCACCTGCGTCGCCCCTCCATCAGCAACTCGATCAGGGGGGCGGCGGCGCTATGGCTTCCCCAACCCCACGTCGTGGGCCTGAGCCACCCGCTGGCCTCGGCTGGGTCCCGAACGAGCAGCCGCGCAGGATGATGCTGATGGTGCTGCATCCGCGGCCCCCGACCATCCCGCCGGCGCTGCGGCCCGCGGAGGTGGCCGCCCGCGAGGTCCTGCTGCGACTACACCCAACGGGAGGAGGCAGAGCGGTGCCAAAACAGGGTCCAGATCGAGGCGGGGTCCTTCCTTCCTCCGTCTGCTTCTGCCCGGACACCATGGGAGGGCTAGAGACGTCACGGCGCAGCTGCTCCCACCAAGTTCCAGAAGAGCTTCTGGATCAAGAACAATCAGTATATAAGTATGAGTTAGTTAGTAAATGGCTTGGCTTTTTATACTTCATCACGCTCAACTAGATTTTGGCACTAGATAGCACCTGATGATGATGATGATGGTGAATGAATGTGCAGGGAATTTTGTGGTTGTTGATGCTAGTGGGAGGGACGAAGCTCTCGAATCTGGAAGCAAGATGGCATGTGTCGTGTTGCGCGTCCTCTTTCATGACCAGGTTCGTGCGCTCGAGAAATCTGGCGAATGGTGAGTCCCTTGCTGTCTCACAATTGTTCCTGATACTGACAAAGGAAGAATTGGAATTAGGGGTACTATTATACAAGCTTTACTGTAATGTTGCTCTGGGGACTAATGACCAGTAGGCCCAGGCTTCTCTTACACCACACCACACATGCTACTGTATGTTGCAACATGATTACTATTAGGTTGCCACAATTTGTGACACAAGGAAGAAGAGTCCATTAGTTTTCAGTGTTATATACCACTTGTAGACAACTCAAGGCTTCCCTTCCCTGTAGTTGCCAGGACATTGGTAAAAATACACCCTCCCTTGCAATATACTACACACATATAGATTTTCTTGTGATTTCACTTTTATTCAAGTTGTAGTATAAGCTTCTTTCTAGTGTGATTTATCTCACCCATCTTCTCCCCATCCCTTCCATTCCCTTCGCTGATGCGTTTGGTTTCCAAGGGAGTAGCTCGTCTTATTGGGGCATGTGTTGAGTTGTGGCTTGTCTTGTAGCCAGACACGTTTGGTTTCCACGGCTCGTGTGCTGGGGCACGCAGATGCATGCCTTTTTGACGTCTGTAATTTTGATGATTGCCTGTAAGCTCATGTCGTGGCCTTGATCTGTAGGTTTTAACTATTTCTGTTACCAATTCGGTCTTGCGAGATGGTCCCGAATCATGTCCGTGCTTTGTTGCATGTGTTGTTGGATGGATTCGTGTAGTACTTCTGGTTCTGTAGGATCTGTGAGTTCTCTATGAGAGTTGACAGCATGAACTTCATCATGTACTTGTATGGTGAATTGATTAGATTTGTATGTTGTTAGCGTAATTACTGCAGTAATTCGTAGATCTAACTAGTACCTGCAGTCTGGTTGCTTCAAGTGCAATTCCATCTCGTTAAACGCATACATGTCTGTATGGTTGTTTCATATGTTAACCTCACAAATAGATAGGATATTACTTTGTTGACACTTGTTCACTTGGATCTGATGTTTCTGTTTGCTAGCTTCAGCCATGGGCAAGGAGAAGACTCACATCAACATCATGGTCATTGGCCATGTCGACTCTGGCAAGTCGACCACTACAGATGGTGCGCCCCTTCCCATGCCCGCTCTCCTTTCCTTGGATGGATGGATGGATCTCTGGTTTCTTGGTTCGTCTGACCAGTTCGGATCTCTTTGGTTGGCATGGTGCAGGTGTTGTACTACGCGGTGACGGTGCTGCTGGGGGCGGCCATGAGGGCGTCTATGCCGCCGTCGGCGCCATGCAGCTTCAGCAGAGACATTGCTGTCATAGAGGTCGGCTTCTCTTCTCTTCTCTTCTTCCCCCCTCTCCCACCTCTTCGACTCTTAGCTTCAGAATTCTACTTGCTGAAAATAGAAATTTTGTTCAAACTATGTAGTCATATTTATCTTCTTTTTAAAGTGGGGGTTGGACATATTGATCAAGTAGGATTACTGCTGTGAACTGAGTTAAGGAAGACACAAAATGGAGTTGAAGCTAAACACAGTCTGAATGTAGAACCACAAACCAACAGAGTACCGCTAAACGGGACTTGTGAAAACACTGCGATGATGATTTGACTCCATTGTTATTTCTGTCCTTATTACAATTTAGTTCTGAATTTACTATGGTGTCCTGGTTCTTTCTGAGTCTTGTTCTTAGTTTGAGAGGTTCTGACAATCTTGTGTTTGCCTGGTCCTGGTGTTGATGATGCTACCGCTGGTGGTGGTGGTGGTACAGATTCTTCATGGGCTTGTAGGGTTGGTGAGGTCTCCGGTCTCTGCCACTCTTCCACATATAGGATCAAGATTGTTTCTTACATGGGGCATCTTGTGGAGCTTTCCTGAGGTACCAACCTTGATCACTTGCAAGTTGTATCTTCTCACATTGGATAGATGATGAAAGTAAAAATTGCTTTGACAGTGTTGAGCCATCACTCTATACATCTATCTTGCAGACACAATCTCATATGCTTGTAACTTCTTTGGTCATAAGCTGTAATGTAACTCATCTTGTCTCTTGTGTAGGGCGCACGAATGCCACTTCTTTCACCAGCGACCCTCCCCTCTACGCCCAGCCTGTGGAACACTTCGAGCCGCCAATGCCTTCCTGCAGGTAGCACCTCCTTGTCCCTCACTATACTCCATTCCCCTGTAGTTCCATTTTTTTCTTGAAGTCATCCTACATACCTTCATAATTAGGCACATATGCTAAAGTGAAACTAGTGTTATATTGCATCAGATGGTTATTTCTGGATTTCGTACCAGTTTATTGTTGTCCTGGCTGTGCTTCATACCTTGCTTTGGTTTTCAGTAGCAAGTAGTGCCTTAGTACCTTTTCTATCATCTGGTGTCCATGGATCAAAAATTTGGTTGTTATGTATTTATTGTAGTATCGAGAATGGCTCAAAACTCAAGTTCTTAGGCTGTACATATGTCTATGCTCCATTCTTTTGGGCATTTTAATTCAGTGTTGGCGTTGATTTAATGCCCATGTTTAGAAACAAATTACAGTAGGCTAAATAGGTTAATCTTCTTGGTTTGTCCGTGTGCAGGTGACTGATGAGCTGATCTTCTTCCACCAGTGGTAGCGGGAGGTGATCTTTGGAGCGATACATCGATCGGCGATGGCGAGGAGAAGCTGGGACAGCCCTAATGAAGTAACATCACCATGTGGGCAATCCAGTTGATTGACACAACATTGGTGCTTGGGTGATGGGACAAAGTATGTGTACTAGTGATGGTACATGATATTCGTGCTTCTCATTGATGTTATGTGTGATCAGCTAAAATTTGTGCTTCTCGTCCAATTTATGTGGATGTGCGCTTGTGCACTTGTTGGTCCTTGAACCTTGCTGTGTAGAGGAGTCGATTGATGATGTATTGTATTTCATGTGATGTGTTACTGAAATGAAATATATGAAATATTGTATTATGTTGTATTTGTTTTCTAATGGGCCTATCCTTAAATGTGCATGCTTTTGATAAAATAATGCATCAGCCAAAATAAATCAAACCAATTCAATTAAGAAAATAGGTATTGGGCTGGGCACATGTCGGCTAGATTGATGGATTGGGCTGTGAAATTTACGATGATTGGGTCAGGCCCATGTAGGCTAGATTGGTGGACTGGGCTATCAAATTTATGATGATTCCATTTGGTCACTAACACAGCCACGTCAGCTCTGCCACGTCAGATCCTACGTGGCTCAAGCAAATGGGTAGTGACCTTTCTGAAATTTTGGTCGTTGGTCTAGCTATGACAAAAATTCCAAAAAGGTCTAGTTTGTTCGTTCTTGACGGCCAACTGTTGACTTTCTGAATATGGTCAAAAAAGGTCAATAACCAATAAATATGACGAATCAACGACCAAAATGGGGAGTCATAATTGACCGTATTTCTTGTAGTGGAAGGAATACCACCCTCTCATGGGGCCTGGGGGTGGGAATGAGATGCCCCTCGTCGGGGAGCCGATGCGCGATGTCGCTGGACAGATATCCGGCGCTGCGCAGCTTCTCAATGTGCCCCTCCGTAATGGAGGAGGCCATCCACTTGCCTCCCGCTCCAGACATGGCTGGAGAAGGTCGAGGTGAGATGTGCGGACTTGGGCGCTGGAGCTCGAGTACGCGGAGATGGATAAGCAAAGGAGGAAGAAGGCGTAGGTCAAAAGGTGGATCCTTATCCCCTTATATATGGACGGACGAAACTATGCGTCCCCACCGGCCTGGTAAAACTCGCTTATCTCCCAAGCGCCGCAATCAATGGTGCGGTTGGGTTACCCACGTCCTTATTGATGGGAATCCCGGAATAAGGGGAACACGATCTCTGCTTCGACAAGACGTGCCAAGGATACTACTTCGCTAAACGCGCTGAGGTGGTATAATAAAAACGATTCGAGTAATGGCTTGATAGTGGTGTGACGTCACTCCACAAAATAGGTCAGCAGATTGAACTTGTGTAAATATTATTCTCTCTACGGTGGTATGTGGAATTTATTTTACAGAGCCGGATACTATCCTGGTGTTCACAAACTTCTATGAATTATTCGGAGGAGGAACCCACCTTGCAATGCCGAAGACAATATGCGCGTCGGACTCGTCGTCATTGAAGCCTGGTTCGAGGGCTCTTGAGGAGTCCGGACTAGGGGTGTCCGGATAGCGAACTATCATCATCGGCGGACTCCAAGACTATGAAGATACAAGATTGAAGACTTCGTCCCGTGTCCGGATGGGACTTTCCTTGGCGTGGAAGGCAAGCTTGGCGATACGGATATGTAGATCTCCTACCATTGTAACCGACTCTGTGTAACCCTAGCCCTCTGCGGTGTCTATATAAACCGGAGGGTTTTAGTCCATAGGACAACAATAACAATCATACCATAGGCTAGCTTCTAGGGTTTAGCATCCTTGATCTCGTGGTAGATCCACTCTTGTACTACCCATATCATCAATATCAATCAAGCAGGAGTAGGGTTTTACCTCCATCGAGAGGAAACGAACCTGGGTAAAAACATCGTGTCCCTTGTCTCCTGTTACCATCTGCCTAGACGCACAGTTCGGGACCCCCTACGCGAGATCCATCGGTTTTGACACCGACAATGATCATCTCATACAACAATTTATATATCATCATGTCTTGACCATATCACATCATAGCAAGCCCTGCAAAAACAAGTTAGACGTCCTCTACTTTGTTTTTACAAGTTTTATGTGGCTGCTACGGGCTTAGCAAGAACCATTCTTACCTACGCATCAAAACCACAACGATTTTTTGTCAAGTGTGTTGTTTTAACCTTCAACAAGGACCGAGCGTAGTCACACTCGATTCAACTAAAGTTGGAGAAACAAACACCCACTAGCCACCTATGTGCAAAGCAAGGCGGTAGAACCAGTCTCATGAACGCGGTCATGTAATGCCGGTCTAGGCTGCTCCATCCAACAATATCGCTGAATCAAAGTGTGACATGCTGGTAAGCAGTATGACTATTATCGCCCACAACACTTCGTGTTCTACTCGTGCATATAACATCTACGCATAGACCTGGCTCGGATGCCACTATTGGGGAACGTAGTATTTCAAAAATTCTGCCTACGATCACGCAAGATCTATCTAGGAGAAGCATAGCAACGACCGGGGAGAGTGTGTCCACGTACCCTCATAGACCGAAAGCGGAAGCGTTTAGTAACGCGGTTGATGTAGTCGAACGTCTTCCCAATCTGACCGATCAAGTACCGAATGCACGGAACCTCCGCGATCTGCACACGTTCAGCTCGATGACGTCCCATGAACTCTTGATCCAGCTGAGGTCGAGGGGGAGTTTCATCAGCACGACGGCGTGGTGATGGTGATGATGAAGTTACCGGCGCAGGGCTTCGCCTAAGCACTACGACAATATGACCGAAGTGTAAAACTGTGGAGGGGGCACCGCACACGGCTAAAGATCAACTTGCTCTGGGGTGCTCCCGTCCCCCGTATATAAAGGAGGGGAGGATCCTAAGAGGAGAATCCTACTAGGACTCCAAGTCCTAGTAGGAATCCACCAAGAGGTAGAGAGGGGGGAGGAAGGAAGAGGGGGAAGAGAAGGAAAGGGGGCGCCGCCCCCTTCCCCTAGTCCAATTAGGACTCAAGGGGGGGGAGGCAGCCCCTCCTGGCCCTTCCTCTCTTCCCACTAAGGCCCATAGAGGCCCATTAGTTCTCCTGGGGGTTCCGGTAACCCCTTGCGACACTCTGGTTTTATCCGAAACTCTCCGGAACACTCCCAGTGCCCGAACAACATGGTCCAATATATCGATCTTTATGTATCAACCATTTGGAGACTCCTCGTCATGTCCGTGATCTCATCCGGGACTCCGAACAACCTTCGGTACATCAAATCACATAAACTCATAATACCAATCGTCATCGAACGTTAAGCGTGCGGACCCTATGGGTTCGAGAACTTTGTAGACATGACCGAGACACATCTCCAGTCAATAACCAATTGCAGAACCTGGATGCTTATATTGGATCCTACATATTCTTTGAATATCTTTATCGGTCAAACCGCACAACAATACACATTGTTCCTTTTGTCATCGGTATGTTACTTGCCCGAGATTCGATCGTCGGTATCACCATACCTAGTTCAATCTCGTTACCGGCAAGTCTCTTTACTCATTCTGTAATGCATCATCTCGCAACTAACTCATTAGTCACATTGCTTGCAAGGCTTATAGTGATGTGCATTACCGAGAGGGCCCAGAGATACCTCTCCGACAATCAGAGTGACAAATCCTAATATCGATCTATGCCAACTCAACAAAAACTATTGGAGCCACCTGTAGAGCATCTTTATAAGCACCCAGTTACGTTGTGACATTTGATAGCACACTAAGTGTTCCTCCGGTATTCGGGAGTTGCATAATCTCATAGTCATAGCAACATGTATAAGTCATGAAGAAAGCAATAGCAATAAACTAAACGATGATAGTGCTAAGCTAATGGATGGGTCTTGTCCATTACATCATTCTCTAATGATGTGAGTCTATGGCTAGGAAACTTAACCATCTTTGATTAACGAGCTAGTCTAGTAAAGGCATACTAGGGACACTCTGTTTGTCTATGTATTCACACATGTACTAAGTTTCCATTTAATACAATTCTAGCATGAATAATAAACATTTATCATGATATAAGGAAATATAAATAACAACTTTATTATTGCCTCTAGGGCATATTTCCTTCAGGAAGATGCCTATGCATTGCACAGAACATGAAGATGCATTTGTATGAGTAGTTTATCTTGTGGGAGAAAAGACGATATTTTATTGTAATTGCCAGTTGGCTTTGGTTTTTATAAGAGTAGAGAGTAGAGAAATCCAAAAAAAATATATGATATTTTAATGTAATTGCCTGTTGGCTTTGGTTTAAAAATTACAGCCCATTTCTTACATCTTATAGCCCATTTTCTGGGGAAGCCCATTTCTTACTACTTACATCCCTCCTCGTCTTGAAAGATTTGCAGCCTTGCAGTGCTGAGAAAAGCAAGTAGGCCTCGGTTTTGGTATTCTCCAAACAAAAGAACTGGGCTAGCCATTTCCAGAAAGAAAAAAAGATATCAACTGGGCTCGTCATGTGCTTAAATAAAAGCGTAAGCGTGGGCTAGATGGGCCACAGCCCCCGCACAGCGCGTAGTTTAGCTCTGTCTCTGAAACTAAAAAAACAACTGGGTGAGCTGCTGGGTCCCTGGTGTTATCCGCTCGTTGTGTTATTTTCTCGTTTATTGACTACATTGACAATGGCATGGGACCTAGTTGCCAAACTATTAGGAGGAACTATTTTTTTGGCTTGTAATAACGGGGCACCTGCTTGCATAATGCAATGACCCTGGTGGGTCCCTACTGTCAGCCTCTCCATGTACAGTCATCTCCTGATTCCTCTTGGTTGTTGACCATGTTGACAATGCCAGACGGCGGTGGGCACAGCGAGCGAACCAAGGCGGAGAACGACGGTGATACGTCTCCAACGTAACTATAATTTTTGATTGCTCCATGCTACTTTATCTACTGTTTTGGACTATATTGGGCTTTATTTTCCACTTTTACATTATTTTTGGGACTAACCTATTAACCGGACGCCCAGCCCAGAATTGCTGTTTTTTGCCTATTTCAGTGTTTCGAAGAAACAGAATATCAAACGGAGTCCAAACGGAATGAAACCTTCGGGAACGTGATTTTCTCACCGAACGTGATCCAGGAGACTTGGACCCTACTCCAAGAAGTGCCAGAGGCAGTCACGAGGGTGGAAGGCGCGCCCCCCTGGGCGCGACCCCTACCTCGTGGGCCCCCTGTTGCTCCACCGACGTACTCCTTCCTCCTATATATACCTACGTATCCCCAAACGATCAGAACATGAACCAAAAACCTAATTCCACCACCGCAACCTTCTGTATCCACGAGATCCCATCTTGGAGCCTGTTCCGGAGCTCCGCCGGAGGGGGCATCCACCATGGAGGGCTTCTACATCAAAACCATAGCCCCTCCGATGAAGTGTGAGTAGTTTACTTCAGACCTTCGGGTCCATAGCTAGTAGCTAGATGGCTTCTTCTCTCTTTTTGGATCTCAATACAATGTTCTCCCCCTCTCTTGTGGAGATCTATTCGGTGTAATCTTCTTTTTGCGGTGTGTTTGTTGAGACCGATGAATTGTGGGTTTATATTCCAGTATTATCTATGGAAAATATTTGATTCTTCTCTGAATTCTTTTATGTATGATTGAGTTATCTTTGCAAGTCTCTTTGAATTATCCTTTTTGGTTTGGCCAACTAGATTGGTAGTTCTTGCAATGGGAGAAGTGCTTAGCTTTGGGTTCAATCTTGCGATGTACTTACCCAGTGATAGAAAGGGTTGCAAGGCACGTATAGTATGTTGCCATCGAGGATAACAAGATGGGGTTTTTATCATATTGCATGAATTTATCCCTCTACATCATGTCATCTTGCTTAAGGCGTTACTCTATTTTTACTTAATACTCTAGATGCATGCTGGATAGCGGTCGATCAGTGGAGTAATAGTAGTAGATGCAGAATCGTTTCGATCTACTTGTCTTGGATGTGATGCCTATATACATGATCATTGCCTAGATATACTCATAACTATGCTCAATTCTGTCAACTGCTCAACAGTAATTTGTTCACCCACCGTAGAATATCTATGCTCTTGAGAGAAGCCACTAGTGAAACCTATGGCCCCCGGGTCTATTCTCATCATATCAATCTCTATCGCTTTATTTACTTGCTTTGTTTTTACTTTGCCTTTTACTTTTTTCTTTGCATCTATCTATCAAAAATACCAAAAATATTATTTATCATCTCTATTAGATCTCACTCTCGTAAGTGACCGTGAAGGGATTGACAACCCCTAATCGCATTGGTTGCGAGTAGCTATCATTTTGTGTAGGTACGAGGGGCTTGTGCGTGGTCTCCTACTGGATTGATACCTTGGTTCTCAAAAACCGAGGGAAATACTTACGCTACTTTGCTGCATCATCCTCTCCTCTTCGGGGAAATCCAACGCAGTGCTCAAGAGGTAGCAAGAAGAATTTCTGGCGCCGTTGCCGGGGAGGCTCACGCAAGCAAGTCAACTATACCAAGTACCCATCGCAATCCCTATCTCTCGCATTACATTATTTGCCATTTGCCTCTCGTTTTCCTCTCCCCCACTTCACCCTTACCGTTTTATTCTCCCTCTCCTTCCCAATCTCCTCCTCTCTTTCCCGTTTGCCTTTTTCCCGTTGCCTTTCTGCTTGCTCGTGTGTTAGTTTACTTGCTTGTCGTCATGACTAGTCTCATATATTCTCCGTTATCTCCCGAGAATGAAGTTCTAAATTTTAAGCAAAGGGAGGGAGAAAATCTAAAAGATGCTTGGTATAGAATTTGCAATGCTCAAAATAGATCTACCAGGAAGCAATCTACTTCAATTCTTCTTCGCAATTTTTGCGTAGGTGCTTATCCTTGGTTAGATATATCCTTGATACCATTACCGGAGGGAATTTTTTGGGTAGCCATACTTTTGATTATTATAATGCTTTAATAGATATATTTGGCTCACCACCCCTTTTGATTAATGGAACTACGTTAACTTTGGAGCATGTTATGCAAAGGCTTGAAACTATTGAAAATAAAGTTGCTACCATTGAATCAATTGAAAATCTTGATAAAAAGATCCACAATCAAATTACCCAATATGTATCTAAGGTAGGAATGAATTTGAAAAATATTAAAGAAAAAGAACCCATAGTTAATGAGAAAATAAATCTAGATTCGACAAGAATCGATAAACTTGAGGGTATCATTACCAACTTGGAGACCGCTTTTTGTTCCATTCAAAACACCCCAAGTTCTTCTACTAAAAATACTAAGCTTATTTATGTTCCTAAGAATAAGGGTGAATCATCTAGTAAGGAAACTGCAGGTCTTAAATCTATAAGTGTTCATCCCAATCTTTTTACCATCATTAAGGAACCATTTGCTATAGATGAATTTTTCGATCTTTTGCCTGAAAATTTGACAATTACTAGGAACAAAGAAAATTCTAAAGGAGTTAGATGCCTCATTGAAGAATTGCCTACCAAAGATGGCAATACCTAGATCTATCCTTGCTTTTATGCCTAGCTAGGGGCGTTAAACGATAGCGCTTGTTGGGAGGCAACCCAATTTTATTTTGTGTTTTTTGTTTTGCCTTCTGTTTAGGAATAAATAATCCATCTAGCCTCTGTTTGGATGTGGTTTTATCTTTTAATTAGTGTTTGTGCAAAGTAGAACCTATAGGATAACCTACGATGATAGTTTATTTGATTCTGCTGAAAAACAGAAACTTTGCCCGCACAAATATAATTTTGTTAAATCACAGGAATGTGCTTTTGCATTGATTCTTTTTTGCTGATGTTCAATAAACAAATTGTCCCGGACTTCCTATTTTGGTAGAATTTTTAGAGTTCCAGAAGTTTGCGTTAGTTACAGATTGCTACAGACTATTCTGTTTTTGATAGATTCTGTTTTGTGGGTGTTGTTTGCTTATTTTGATGAATCTATGGCTAGTAAAATAGTTTATAATACATAGAGAAGTTGGAATACAGTAGGTTTAACACCAATATAAATAGATAATGAGTTCATTATAGTACCTTGAAGTAGTCTTTTGTTTTCTTCTCTAACGGAGCTCACGAGATTTCTTTTAAGTTTTGTGTTGTGAAGTTTTCAAGTTTTGGGTGAATTCTTTTGATGGATTATGGAAGAAGGAGTGGCAAGTGCCTAAGCTTGGGGATGCCCATGGCACCCCCAAGATAATCAAAGGACACCAAAAAGTCAAAGCTTGGGGATGTCCCGGAAGGCATCCCATCTTTCGTCCACTTCCATCGGTAATTTACTTGAAGCTATATTTTTATTCACCACATGATATGTGCTTTGCTTGGAGCGTCTTGTATTATTTGCGTCTTTGCTTGTTAGTTTACCACAATCATCTTTGCTGTACACACCTGTCACACCATGATTTTCATGCCACAACAATTAAGTCAATAAATCATGCTAAAATGTGGTTCGACAAAAACTTTTGAGTGTTTTTTCTTTGCTTTGATTGAATGTTTGACTGCTGTTTGTAAGTGCTCTAAAAATCAAATAAATTCTCCAACCCTTATATTCCTTCCCCTTGATCCAACAACCTTTCCCAATGATCATGCCATGTGTATAGGACATAAAAATAATTTCTTACAAAAATAATTTGGCCAAATAGTATTTTCAAAAACTAGTTTTCCAAAACCCCTGAATTGAGATTTGCACTGCAAGTACTTAATTAAGGGCAGTAAAAATCTTTCCAAAAATATATTTGACTCCTATTAGATATAGGATACCCAGAAACCACAAAAATATAATTTTAAAAGTTATTTTCCTATTTTATTTAAAAGCTTTTTCTTAAGGCCAGAAATGGTCTTTAATAGGGAAAAAATATTTTATTGTTTTAAAAATATTTGACAAAAATCAGGGGAACTCAGTGGACATATATTGTCCATGTATAAGAGTTTCAACACATGGTCATGTTCAAAATATTGGTCAAATCCCTCAAAAACCCTTTCTGGATATTTCAAGCTTTTGAAATATTTACAAAGGAAATATTCTCCAAAAATTCCAAGAAACTTCTATCATGTCACATATGACATATTTGGTGATCTTGCCAAGTATCATGTCTTGGAGAACAAGAGAAAATCATCAAATCCTCTCAAAACCATTTCTGTCCATTTTGAAGTTTGAGCAACTTTACATTGCCAAACATGTCCAAATGCTCTCAAACCTTGTGAACATGCTCAAATGGTCTAATAACTCATCTAGACCAAATGGAACAAGTTGGAGAACAAGTTAACTTGATGAAAGTGCCCCAAAACCCGTCCTGTACAGAACCGAATTTGGACAACTCTACATTGCCAAGTGTGTCCTTTTGATCTGAATTTTTGTGGACATGTTCAAATCCTCATATGATGACACTACACCAAGTGGTGCATCAAGGAGAATAGATTTGCATGACTAAATCTTGGCAAAGCCATTTCTGCTGATTTCTAGGGTTCACCAAAGTTGCATTGGCAACTTTGCCCAAATAAGCTCCAAATTGGTGGAAGGACCTATTTATATGTGTCATTTCACCCTGTGGAGTCTCATGGCATTTGGGAATCATCTGCTGGTCCAAACCTACATCAAACACCTTCTGCCACTTTACCAAAATCCCATTTTTGGCCTCTTCCACTAATCTCCATGGAATCCACATTTTACCATCACCCCTCCTAGTCCCACTCAACCTCTGGTGTGCTTCCCTGCCTGCGAGGCAATGATGAAGGGGGGCAGGGACCCATTTTTCTTCTCTGGACAGCCACTTTCCCCTCCCCTTCTAATCTCTCTCTCACTCCTGGCAGGTTCCATAGAATCCAATGCCACTTTCCCCCTTGTTTATTCCCTCTGCATGCCTTTGACACTAGTGGACACGCGAGTGCGCGCGCAAAAGCCACGCATGCCGGCAAAAGACGCGCTCTGGAGCACGCTACCGTGCTCCCGACCGTTGACATGGCGCCCCCGTCCACCTCGAGCCTCCCCCTCGCGCCAGTCGAGGTGCCTCGGCGTCCGCAACACGCTACGCGGTCGGCCCCCTCCTCTCTCCTCCTCCCCGCGCCTCCGCGCTAGCAAACAGAGGCTGCCCGAGCGCGCCAATGGTGCGGCTCACACGCGCGCGTCTTTGGCCTCTCCCCACTCCTTCTCTCTATCTCTCCCGATGTAGTCGACGTCCAGGAACACCCCAGACATGCCCACACGAGCCCCGTGGCTTGCAGCGACGGCTACGGCCTCGCCGGCGCACGGTGCCGCGGTGCACCTTGCCCCCTTCTATTTAAGGCCACCCCCGAGCCTCCTCTCTACTCCTTTGCCTCTCTCTCCCTTCATGAACCCCCGAACCAACCCACTCCCCTCCTCGCTCTCCATCCCCTCCTAGGCGGAGCCGAGTCGCGGTCCTTGCTCAAATCCATGAGCCTCGGCCCTCTCTCTTCCCCCTGGAGAGCTCTGCACCCTCTTGTCACCACCACAAGCCCTCCCCTTGTCGCCGTTCGTCCCCAGGAGCATCGCATGCTCGAAGCCGAAGATGGCCGATGGCCTCCTCCGCGGTCGCCCAGGCCGTCGCCGCCACGGCTCTCCTCGGCAAGCGAGCCGGACACCAATGGATGCGGCTCATCCTCCTGAGCACGCCGGTGGGCAGATCATCGCCGGAGACGCCCTGTAGCGCCAGCAGCCAGTGTCGAACGCCTCCTCTGTCTCCCGTCGCGCCCGCGCGGGAGGTTGAGGGCGAGCCTGCCAGCGGGCCCCGCGTGTCGGCCGGCCAATAAGGATGAGCCGCTGACGGGTGGGCCCCATTCCGGTTAAGTGGAGACGGGCTCTGCTGCTGCCGCCTTCGCTCGGGGAAGGCGTATTCGCCCCGAGTACGCCTCCTGCGTCGACAGCCCACGCGCAGCCGAGCCGCTGGGCCGGCCCAGTGCACTGCCCCGCTATGCCTCGCCCAGTGCGCGCCGCCGCCGCCCAGATCCAGCCCGTTTGGGTAAAAATCTTTTCCCTTTTTTTCTGTAAAGTTTGTAAAATCCATAAACAAATCAAATTAGCTCCAAATTTGTCGATTCAAATTTCTAGTAGTTTCTAAAATCATTCCCTACCACATGGTGCTATTGCCATATTTTTTACAGAAGCATTTCCTTCATAAATATTTATCAAAACCCCATTTTACCATTTTTGTGATTAACTTTAGAAAATCACAGAGAGCTCAAAATTGATCCAAATGCCATGATTCAAATTCCTAGATGCTTCTAAGTTCATAAATTAGTTTATGAACATTTTTCTTAATACTTTCTGTACCCCCACAATATAATGAGCCATTTCTTCATATTTGTCAACTTTGCAAATTCATAGGGAATTCATTTGAACTCCAAATCCAGTAAAACCAACTCCTAGATGCTTCTAAAATCATGATTTGTTAAATGGGCGCCTTTGCTCATTTTTCCAAATATATATTTCTGGATACTTCTTGCAAATCCATAAATCCATTGGTTCCATCATATCAAAATGTTCAGAGATATCCCTTGATCCACTTCCAATAAAATCACCTTGGTCATTCCTCATATGACCAGAGGTATCCTAGAAAAGTCCTACACACATTTTTAGAGCACTTTTATTTTCTGCCTTGTTGTGTTGCTTATTATGGTTGCTTTCGACGATAGTTGACGAAGTAGACGGAGTACTTGGAGAAGGACCAGAAGACTTGAAGACTCTGATGAACCAGGCAAGCAGCCCTTTGACCATGTCTATGAAACCCTCTTTTTGCATGTCATATAGCTCTTTATTATTGTTGCATCGGAATCATGATGAGATGGTGAACCACGTGGGTTGGTTGCCTCTGTTACTTCCTCGTTGATACTTGCATTGCGCACGACCCTACGTTCATATGAGGGTTATGCCGGTGGGAGTAGATAGGATGCTAAAGTAGATGCTAGAAAAAGGGATGAGCATATGCATGGTGAAGGAGAAAAGTAATTTCAAAAGACTTTTTGAAAACCCCGTCGGGTGCCACTTATGCCCGAGGGAGATGATGAGATGGGTAACCACTTGATGACGAAGTGGCGTACCGAGGAAAGTGTGTGTGTTGTTTTCAAAAACGGATTGGTTTAAGTTGCGACCGTTATTCCAACCTTACATGCGCAACCACTCTACCCTTATATGGGAAAGGGCATTATTGATTACCTTGGCCGATACTAGCTTGGAGCCCGCATTACTAGTGACGGGGGAGAGTTGGTGCTCTCTCTCGGGACGGGGTTGTGCCAGGTAGGGCGGCCATGACTGTTTTCACAGGGCACCGGACACACCGTTGGTACCCCTTGCCAGTGGTATGTGATAATTATGGGAGCAAGGCTCCATGAAAGTGTTATGTGAAATGTTGGGCATGGGGGTTACTGCCAATCGAGTGGACTCCATGTTAGCGTCGTCTAGGGAAAGGTAGTGATCGGGTGCTTACCCCGGGTACTTGACGTACCGCGGGTCGTGGATGACACGGAAGTTCCCCGGATCTTGTGCGTACAGTGTGCAACCTCTGTAGAGTGTAAAACTATTCGAATAGCCGTGTCCATGGTCAAGGACAGTTGTGTAACCGCTCTTGGGCTACGTCCACATGTTTACAAACCAGTGTGTGTGTTTGGATAAGTGGGTAGAACCACTTGGGTCAAGTCAAGGGACTTGACATGATTGAGATGGGTTGGTGCCCACTCTATTTATGTTGATATCTGTAACCTGTCCTCATGGTTACTTGAATTCTCCTAATGCATGTCTTACAAGTTGTTGAACATGTGATTGCACTCAAAACTAGCTTTCTGCAAAAATTTACCTATATCATGCATTGTTGTATCTTGAACCAAAACATGGGTTGCTTGCGAGTACATTCAAAGTACTCATTGGCTTGCCACTGGTTATTTTATTGGCCAGGCATGAAAGAACAGGATGTGATGAAGAACACTTCGGTGACGAACATGCGAGCTAGGATGCTTCCCAGTCAGAATGCCTGTAGGGTTAAGGCAGATGGCATGGGTCCAAGTTATCGACGAAGATTTCCGCTGCGATGTTATACTCAAGACTCGACCATAATGGTCCTACTTGTGTAATACGGTATGTATGGATGTAAGACTCTTGTTATTCAGCTTCTGTGTGTTCAGTGAGCATTGATCTCTGGGATCACTGTACACGTGCATTTGGTGATCACGACTTATGAGTCGGGGTCCCCATAGAGCTGGTATCAGAGCCATCATGACTGTAGGGAGCCTTAGTTAGCATGGTCGTTAGTTAGGGTAAAACTGTTTCCAAAACTACTACTAGTTTTCCAAAACTATCTATAATTCTCTTCCCTTCTCAGTTTTTCGAAAAAACTAAGGTATACTTTCCTTATTGATCTCTTCCCCTTCAAAACCTTTGGTCGCTAGAACCCTTATGCCCCTGACCACTGGATTCCTTGTAATCCTCGTGGATAATCTATGTGGAAGATGTCTTGCCAGACATTCACCCACATCTCCTGAACACAAGATTGGCGACATCACAACAAGACGATACCAACAGAAGATACATCCTCGAGGAAGGAGGACCTAAAGACCCAGGAGATGGTGACACCCTTGACACTGCCCCAGGATGATGCAACCTTAGCCTACGATGATCAAGGCATAGGATATGCAAGATCATGATATACATCGCTAATAGAGTGACCATGTCACTACCATTGTTGTGTCGGCAACCACCGATGGATGAGAACCTAGCCAATTGGTCCGCCTCACCATAGTGAGCAGGAAAACGGTTCTCCTCATCCCCTGCTCTTGGTGTCGATGTTGTCATCAACGTAGCCGACATGATGGACCTCTGTTACGCCTTGATAATGTCATTGCATAAAGGATTATCTACTTGGTACCATCGACGGCTTAGAAGACAAAACGGGATCTTCGTGATTAAGAAGACAATAGAAGACCAAGTCAATGCCAGTTATGAGAAGCCACCTTCACCCCATCACTTCAACAGGCAAGAAGTTGTTGAAGACTCTTCAAGCTCAACCGGGATCGTTTCATCAAACAACCACAAGAGAGGTAGCAGCACCTGAGGAAACCCGGGAGACTGCACGAGGCACAAGGCACGACTATGGAGTCCGAGAACCCCTAGGGTAGGATGAGTCGTGTACCCCCTATGCACAGTCCAGTCCGTATGATGGTTCGAGTAGAACCATGATTGTGTGTTGCTTGTTTTTATTTGTTGTGTTTTTGATATCAGTCGCCCTTTTTGCCCTAGGCAACAAGTACGTGACTATATCACCTGCCTTATTTTGTTGTTTGTGTTTGGCCTTTTTGGCACTTGTTTGTTTGCACCTGCACTATAGAACCCCCTTTAGGCATCCCACCTCCTCTATGCTACTTTTCCCTCTCGTCCCTCTCTCCTCAACTGAAGACCAGCAAGACAAGATGCACCAAGAAATCTGCTTCGGCAACCAACTAGCAATGAAGACTTTTTTTGCAGCCTCCTCGACCAAGTGAAACCCCGTAGAGTTATGTTTAACCCTCCAGACTAGAAACCCATTGCTAGACCCTTCGAGACTTCACGAGATACCCCAGCTCGAAACCTTAACCATGTGCTTAACCCACAGAATTGCAAGAGAACCTGTTAAGCCTTCGTAACCTTGCTTGTCACTGGGTTCATTATGGAACTAGTGGACATACTGGACGAGCACATTATCATCCTAAGATAGCACCAAAACTGACGATGCCATAGGGAAGACCAATTTAAGGATATAGGAATAGAGGACAAATGACTTGATGAGTTTATATCAATGACTTTGAGGTATTATCTGAGACTCTTTGGTGGATTATAAGGCTACCATGTTGGTAGATGAACTTGGTGGGATCATGATTATAGAGTAGCATAGCTTTCATTACCCCTGAGTAAATTGGGTTTATAGGACAATTATGATCGCAAGATGAAACTCCTGGAAGTGCAAGGATTTGACTTGATCAGATGATATGGATAGTAGATAGTTGATATTGCAATAATGACTTGGGGGAAAAGTGAAGAAATCCTCGTTGGACATGAGATTTGGATTTAAGTAGGTGGTTCTAGTTGAATATAGATGCTGAGCATGTCTACATGGTTCGGAGTAAATTGGATTTAGACCGATGATCTCGATCATGATACCATGTTTCTCGGTGGATGATAAACTAGGAGATTGGACTAATTGTCGGAGTTTATTTAGGCATCTTTCTGAGCTTGACCTTGGAGTGTTACTAGATCATAATAATGGAAATTGGTGGACCGACTATTGTAAGGCTAGACCTTTTCAAGGATTATAGAATTAGAGGATATTAGAAGGTCTTGTGGAACACCATAAACATTGGATTTGTAGAATTAAATGGAAGTTAATGGGTTGTTGGAGTTGATTCATAGGAAGGAAACAAGATCTTGGAGTGGCTTACGACGTGTTTCCTTAGGATAGAGATGCACTACGTTGGACCTTGGGAGAATGGGCCGAGCACTTGGATTATCATGCTTAATTTAAGCTTAGTAGCTTGTATGTTCTAACCATGGTTTTTTGGGGTAGACATACATATGAGTTTGGGGATTGTAAACATATATGATTTTGTTAGACCTCCTCTAGGGAGCCATGGGGATATGAATCACATGAGTGATGATTGGAGTTGACCTATGCAAAATGATGCTATCGGTGATATGATGTGATTTGTTTAAAGGACATGATAGACTATTGGCATCTCAGAAACCGTGCTTAAAGATAAGATGATAAATGTTCACTCGCACCCTAGAATCCTTGAAACCCTTAAGCCCTACCAAGCTACAACATGGTCGGATCAGGACCTTAGGGGCTTGACACTAGATCTAGAACCACCTTGGCCCACACTCAACAAGACCACCACTAATTCCCCAGCCTCCTTTATGTACCCCATGAACAAAATCTTCATGGAGTGCTTAGACAAGATAGTTTTCATCATCATTTGGTGACCTACTTGTCCACCTGTAGACGAAAGAAGAGCCGTTCAGCTAGTCCAGGAATATTTGAAGACCGCCATGTCAAGGAAGAAGAACTGCACCAACCACCATCGTCAAGAAGTAAACCTCTGCGTCGAAGACCAGGTGTATCTACGGGCCACTTCCCTCTAAGGAACCAAGCATTTCCATGACAAGGAGACCCACACCAAGATTCATTGGCCCCCTTCGAGATCACTCCAAGATTTAACAACCTCCTCTGAGATCACTACGAGACGAAGAGAGGACAGTTACTAGCTGGAGTTGCCACCTGAGTTACCTGATGTGCACAACACTTTCCATGCATCACAACCACGGAAGTGCTTCCAACCTCCTAACTTGCCCGATCTCTACGAGGGCATTGACCACCGAGCCATCGACCCCAAGCCCAATCTAACCTACCGCGAGCTACCCACTAGCAACCTGGATCAAGAAGAGTGTCATACACGAAGCCACACCATCAAGTACTTCAAGCTCAATGGAGCACTACACGGAAGCAGAAGCGACATGAGGACTTGAAGACTACCCCAGATCCAAGTTCCTGTATCCCTTCCGCGCCTAGTTTGGGAATCTCGGGGACGAGATTCTTGTAAGGGGGGTAGGTCTGTCACACCCTGATTTTCATGCCACAACAATTAAGTCAATAAATCATGCTAAAATGTGGTTTGACAAAAACTTTTGAGTGTTTTGTCTTTGCTTTGATTGAATGTTTGACTGCTGTTTGCAAGTGCTCTAAAAATCAAATAAATTCTCCAACCCTTATATTCCTTCCCCTTGATCCAACAACCTTTCCCAATGATCATGCCATGTGTATAGGACATAAAAATAATTTCTTACAAAAATAATTTGGCCAAATAGTATTTTCAAAAACTAGTTTTCCAAAAACCCCTGAATTGAGATTTGCACTGCAAGTACTTAATTAAGGGCAGTAAAAATCTTTCCAAAAATATATTTGACTCCTATTAGATATAGGATAACCAGAAACCACAAAAATATAATTTTAAAAGTTATTTTCCTATTTTATTTAAAAGTTTTTTCTTAAGGCCAGAAATGGTCTTTAATAGGGAAAAATTATTTTATTTTTTTAAAATATTTGACAAAAATCAGGGAAACTCAGTCGACATATATTGTCCATGTATAAGAGTTTCAACACATGGTCATGTTCAAAATATTGGTCAAATCCCTCAAAAACCCTTTCTGGATATTTCAAGCTTTTGAAATATTTACAAAGGAAATATTCTCCAAAAATTCCAAGAAACTTCTATCATGTCAGATATGACATATTTGGTGATCTTGCCGAGTATCATGTCTTGGAGAACAAGATAAAATTATCAAATCCTCTCAAAACCATTTCTGTCCATTTTGAAGTTTGAGCAACTTTACATTGCCAAACATGTACAAATGCTCTCAAACCTTGTGAACATGCTCAAATGGTCTAATAACTCATCTAGACCAAATGGCACAAGTTGGAGAACAAGTTAACTTGATGAATGTGCCCCAAAACCCTTCCTGTCCATAACCAAATTTGGACAACTCTACATTGCCAAGTGTGTCCTTTTCATCTGAATTTTTGTGGACATGTTCAAATCCTCATATGATGACACTACACCAAGTGGTGCATCAAGGAGAATAGATTTGCATGACTAAATCTTGGCAAAGCCATTTCTGCTGATTTCTAGGGTTCACCAAAGTTGCATTGGCAACTTTGCCCAAATAAGCTCCAAATTGGTGGAAGGACCTATTTATATGTGTCATTTCACCCTGTGGTGTCTCATGGCTTTTGGGAATCATCCGCTTGTCCAAACCTACATCAAACACCTTCTGCCACTTTACCAAAATCCCATTTTTGGCATCTTCCACTAATCTCCATGGACTCCAAATTTTACCATCACCCCTCCTAGTCCCACTCAACCTCTGGTATGCTTCCCTGCCCGCGAGGCAATGATGAAGGGGGGCAGGGACCCATTTTTCTTCTCTGGACAGCCACTTT
This sequence comes from Aegilops speltoides, assembly GCA_021437245.1. NCBI lineage: Eukaryota > Viridiplantae > Streptophyta > Magnoliopsida > Poales > Poaceae > Aegilops > Aegilops speltoides. The sequence goes on from CM038147.1 coordinate 512,958,047, forward strand.
GCCCTCCCCTTCTCATCTCTCTCTCACTGCTGGCAGGTTCCAGAGCATCCAGTGCCACGTTCCCCCTTGTTTATTCCCTCTGCATGCCTTTGACACTAGTGGACACGCGAGTGCGCGCGCAAAAGACATGCATGCCGGCAAAAGACGCGCTCTGGAGCACTCTACCGTGCTCCCGACCATTGACACGGCGCTCCCATCCACCTCGAGCCTACCCCTCGCGCCAGTCGAGGTGCCTCGGCGTCCGCAACACGCTACACGGTCGGCCCCCTCCTCTCTCCTCCTCCCCGCGCCTCCGCGCTAGCAAACAGAGGCCGCCCGAGCGCGCCAATGGTGCGGCTCACACATGCGCGTCTCTGGCCTCTCCCCACTCCTTCTCTCTATCTCTCCCGACGTAGTCAACGTCCAGGAACACCCCAGACACGCCCACACGAGCCCCCGTGGCTTGCAGCGACGGCTACGGCCTCGCCAGCGCACGGTCCCGCGGTGCACCTCGCCCCCTTCTATTTAAGGCCACCCCGAGCCTCCTCTCTACTCCTTTGCCTCTCTCTCCCTTCTGTGAACCCCCTGAACCAACCCACTCCCCTCCTCGTGCTCTCCATCCCCCTCCTAGGCCGAAGCCGAGCCGCCGGCCGCTGCTCAAATCCGCAGGCCTCGGCCCCTCTCTCTTCCCCCTGGAGAGCTCCGCACCCTCTTGTCACCATAACAAGCTCTCCCCTTGCCGCCGTTCGTCCCCAGGAGCATCGCATGCTCGAAGCCGAAGATGGCCGATGGCCTCCTCCGCGGTCGCCCAGGCCGTCGCCGCCACGGCTCTCCTCGGCAAGCGAGCCGTACACCGATGGATGCGGCTCATCCTCCCGAAACGCCGGTGGCGAGCATCACCGAGACGCCAGAAGCGCCAAAGAGTCGGGCGTCGAACGCCTCCTCTGTCTCCCGTCGCGCCCGCGCGGGAGGTTGAGGACGAGCATACCAGCGGGCCCCGCGTGTCGGCCTGCCAACGAGGATGAGCTGCTGACGGGTAGGCCCCATTTCGGTTAAGTGGAGATGGGCTCTGCTGCTGCCGCCTTCGCTCGGGGAAGGCGTATTCGCCCCGAGTACGCCTCCTGCATCGACAGCCCCCGCGCAGCTGAGCCGCTGGCGGCCCGCGCCCAAGGCATCGCCCGCTATGCCTCGCCCAGTGCGTGCCGCCGCCGCCCAGATCCAGCCCGTTTGGGTAAAAATCTTTTCCCTTTTCTTTTCTGTAAAGTTTGTAAAATCCATAAACAAATCAAATTAGCTCCAAATTTGATGATTCAAATTTCTAGTAGTTTCTAAAATCATTCCGTACCACATGGTGCTATTGCCATATTTTTTACAGAAGCATTTCCTTCACAAATATTTATCAAAACCCCATTTTTCCATTTCTGTGATGAACTTTAGAAAATCACAGAGAGCTCAAAATTGATCCAAATGCCGTGATTCAAATTCCTAGATGCTTCTAAGTTCATAAATTAGTTTATGAACATTTTTCTTAATACTTTCTGTACCCCCACAATATAATGAGACATTTCTTCATATTTGTCAACTTTGCAAATTCATAGGGAATTCATTTGAACTCCAAATCCAGTAAAACCAACTCCTAGATGCTTCTAAAATCATGATTTGTTAAATGGGTGCCTTTGCTCATTTTCCCAAATATATATTTCTGGACACTTCTTGCAAATCCATAAATCCCTTGGTTCCATCATATCAAAATGTTCAGAGATATCCCTTGATCCACTTCCAATAAAATCACCTTGGTCATTCCTCATATGACCAGAGGTATCCTAGAAAAGTCCTACTCACATTTTTAGAGCACTTTTATTTTCTGCCTTGTTGTGTTGCTTATTATGGTTGCTTTCGACGATAGTTGACGAAGTAGACGGAGTACTTGGAGAAGGACCATAAGACTTGAAGACTCTGATGAACCAGGCAAGCAGCCCTTTGACCATGTCTATGAAACCCTCTTCATGCATGTCATATAGCTCTTTATTATTGTTGCATCGGAATCATGATGAGATGGTGAACCACGTGGGTTGGTTGCCTCTGTTACTTCCTCGTTGATACTTGCATTGTGCACGACCCTACGTTCATATGAGGGTTATGCCGGTGGGAGTAGATAGGATGCTAAAGTAGATGCTACACAAAAGGGATGAGCATATGCATGGTGAAGGAGACAAAGTAATTTCAAAAGACTTTTCGAAAACCCCGTCGGGTGCCACTTATGCCCGAGGGAGATGATGATATGGGTAACCACTTTATGACGAAGTGGCGTACCGAGGCAAGTGTGTGTGTTCTTTTCAAAAATGGATTGGTTTAAGTTGCGACCGTTATTCCAACCTTAAATGCGCAACCACTCTACCCTTATATGGGAAAGGGCATTATTGATTACCTAGGCCGATACTAGCTTGGAGACCGCATTACTAGTGACGGGGGAGAGTTGGTGCTCTCTGTCGGGACGGGGTCGTGCCAGGTAGGGCGACCATGACTGTTTTCACAGGGCACCGGACACACCGTTGGTACCCCGTGCCAGTGGTATGTGATAATTATGGGAGCAAGGCTCCATGAAAGTGTTATGTGAAATATTGGGCACGGGGGTTCCTGCCAATCGAGTGGACTCCATGTTAGCGTCATCTAGGGAAAGGTAGTGATCGGGTGCTTACCCCGGGTACTTGAGGTACCGCGGGTCGTGGATGACACGGAAGTTCCCCGGATCTTGTGGGTATAGTGTGCAACCTCTGCAGAGTGTAAAACTATTCGAATAGCCATGTCCACGGTCAAGGACAGTTGGGTAACCGCTCTTGGGCTACGTCCACATGTTTACGAACCAGTGTGTGTGTTTGGATAAATGGGTAGAACCACTTGGGTCAAGTCAAGGGACTTGACATGATTGAGATGGGTTGGTGCCCACTCTATTTATGTTGATATCTGTAACCTGTCCTCATGGTTACTTGAATTCTCCTGATGCATGTCTTACAAGTTGTTGAACATGTCATTGCACTCAAAACTAGCTTTCTGCAAAAATTTACCTATATCATGCATTGTTGTATCTTGAACCAAAACATGGGTTCACTACTAGGGAAAAGCCTAGCAGCAGCGCGGGTTTTGGGCCTATTAGTAGCGCGGGTACCCGCGCTACTAATAAGCGCTTCTGACTAACTTATAGCAATGGCGGGTGCAACCAGCGCTACAGCTAACGATAGGAGAAGCGTGGGTAGAAACCCGCTACTACTAATCAGATGTGTGAATTTTTTTTGAAATTTTTTGAAATTTTTTACCTAATTTTCAAATTTGAATTATTTTAACCTCTAATCACCCTCCCTCATCGCTGCTCAATTTAATCTCTAATCACCCTCATCATTCCAAATCATCTAACTTCCCTGGACGGTCACCCATCCTCTCACTACTCCACTGAGCACGCTTAACTCCGCCGGGTTCTATTCTCCCTCGTTTCCAAGTCTGCACTTGTTGTTTTCCGACAATAGTAAGATGTCAATCCTATTAACCTCGTGAATTTAGCTTGAGCATGAAGTCACACATTTCACTGTTTGTGTTTGAAACTCTGTTCTCTAAAAAAATTAGTAACACTAATATTTCTTGAATAATTAGTTTGACCATAGTTTGACCAGATTTGACCACAGTTTGACCATAGTTTGACCAGATTTGACCAAAATTCAAAAAACTAAAATAATTATTTAGTAACACTAATATTCTTGAATAATTAGTTTGACCATAGTTTGACAGATTTAACAAAATTAAAAAAACTGATTTTTTCAATTTTTTGCCTCGAGATCTTAAAAGCCCGTAACTTTTTTTTCTGTTAGGCTTTTGAGGATTTTAAAATGTTTAACGGGTTCTCCCGTTAAATTCGGATGTAACTTTTCGAGTAGATGCTTTTTCATATAAAAAACTTTTTCATCCGAGTTCGTATGCAAAAGTCATGGCCATTTTACAATTTTTCAGAGAGATTTTGCAAATAAAGTCGAAATTCATATTTGTAAATTTTCCCAACAACTAGACCACATATCACATGGGAAACTTATTTTCTTTTACTTTTTTTGACATTTTTATCATTTTCTTTTATTTTTTTAAAACTGAAAAGGCGGTCCACGGGGGTTAGATTTTGACAAACTAGCCATACCCCGCGCTACTGCTATGACAGACGATTAGCGATGGCGGGTTTTAACCTCGCTACTACTAAGTTGATAGCGATGGCGGGTTAGTAGTAGCGAGGGTTAAAAACCCGCGCTACTGCTATCAACTTAGCAGCAGCGAGGTTTAAAAACCCTCGCTACTACTATGGCATATCCCGGGGGGCACGGTAGAGACCGCTTAGTAGTAGCGAGGGTTACAAACCCGCGCTGCTGCTATCAACTTAGTAGTAGCGAGGTTTAAAAACCTGCGCTGCTAGTAAGTAGCAGTAGCGAGGGTTTTTAACCCTCGCTGCTGCTAAGATTCTGTGTATAGCCTTTTCCCTAGTAGTGGTTGCTTGCGAGTACATTCAAAGTACTCATTGGCTTGCCACTGGTTATTTTATTGGCCGGCATGAAAGAGCAGGATGTGATGAAGAACACTTGGTGATTTAACATGCGAGCTAGGGCGCTTCGGTCGAGAATGCCCGTAGGGTTAAGGCAGATGGCATGGGTCCAAGTTATCGACGAAGATTTCCGCTGCGATGTTATACTCAAGACTCGACCATAATGGTCCTACTTGTGTAATACGGTATGTATGGATGTAAGACTCTTGTTATTCAGCTTCTGTGTGTTCAGTGAGCATTGATCTCTGGGATCACTGTACACGTGCATTCGGTGATCACGACTTATGAGTCGGGGTCCCCACAACACCTTTTGAGAGAGCCATACATGATTTGGAATTTACTAGAATACTCTATGTGCTTCACTTATATCTTTTGAGCTTGATAGTTTTGCTCATAGTGCTCCACTTATATCTTTTGAGCGTGATAATTTTTGCTCTAGTGCTTCACTTAGATCTTTTAGAGCACGGTGGTGGATTTGTTTTAAAGAAACTATTGATCTCTCATGATTCACTTAGATTATTTTGAGAGTCATTAATAGCATGGTAATTTGCTTAATGTTAATATACTTGGTGTTCAAGATATGTGAAACTTTCTATTGAGTGAATTGAATACTAAGATAAGTTTGATGCTTGATAATTGTTTTGAGATATGGAGGTGATAATATCAAAGTCATGCTAGTTGGGTGATTATGAATTTGAGATATGCTTGTGTTGAAGTTTGCAAGTCCCGTAGCATGCACATATGGTTAAAGTTGTGTAACAAATTTGAAACATGAAGTGTACCTGGCTTGTGCATCCTTATGAGTGGCGGTCGGGGATGAGCGATGGTCTTTTCCTACCAATCTATCCCCCTAGGAGCATGCACGTAGTACTTGATTTTTGATGACTTCTAAATTTTTGCAATAAGTATATGAGTTCTTTTGACTAATGTTGAGTCCATGGATTATACACACTCTCACCTTTCCGCCTTTTCTAGCCTCTTCGGTACCATACATTGCCCTTTCTCACCTTGAGAGTTGGTGCAAACTTCGCCGGTGCATCCAAACCCCGTGATACGATACGCTCTATCACACATAAACCTCCTTATATCTTCCTCAAAACAGCCACCATACCTACCTATCATGGCATTTCCATAGCCATTCCGAGATATATTGCCATGCAACTTCCATCATCATATTCATGACATACATTACTTTTGTCATATTGCCATTGCATGATCATGTAGTTGACATCGTATTTGTGGCAAAGCCACCATGCATTATTTTTCATACGTGTCACTCTTGATTCATTGCACCATCCCGGTACACCGCCGGAGGCATTCATATAGAGTCATATTAAGTTTCGAGTTGTAATCCTTATGTTGTAATCAATAGAAGTGTGATGATCATCATTATTAGAGCATTGCCAAAAAAAGAGAAAGGCCAAAAGAAAAAAAAGGCCCCAAAAAAAGAAAATAAATAAAAAGGGCAATGCTACTATCTCTTTTTCCACACTTGTGCTTCAAAGTAGCACCTTGTTCCTCATGTAGCGAGGCTCACATATTGTGCTTCAAAGTAGCACCTTGTTCTTCATGTAGTGAGTTTCATTAAGTTGTCTTTTTATACTAGTGGGAATCTTTCATTATAGAACTTGGCTTGTATATTCCTATGATGGGCTTCCTCAAATGCCCTAGGTCTTCGTGAGCAAGAAAGTTGGATGCACACCCACTAGTTTTCTTTTGTTGAGCATTCATAGCTCTAGTGCATCCGTTGCATGGCAATCCCTACTCCTCATGTTGACATCAATTGATGGGCATCTCCATAGCACATTGATTATCCTCGTCAATGTGAGACTTTCTCCTTTTTGTCTTCTCCACACAATCCCCATCATCATATTCTATTCCACCCATAGTGCTATATCCATGGCTCACGCTCATGTATTGCGTGAAGGTTGAAAAAGTTTGAGATTACTTAAGTATGAAAGAATTGCTTGGCTTGTCATCGGGGGTATGGAAGTTGGGAACATCTTTGTGTGACGAAAATGAGGCATAGCCTAACTATATGATTTTGTAGGGATGAACTTTCTTTTGCCATGCTATTTTGAGAAGACATGATTGCTTTGATTAGTATGCTTGAAGTATTATTATTTTTGTGTCAATATGAACTTTTGTCTTGAATCTTTCGGATCTGAATATTCATATCACAATTAAGAAGATTTACATTGAAATTATGCCAAAGTATCATTCCGCATCAAAAATTCGTTTTTATCATTTACCTACTCGAGGACGAGCAGGAATTAAGCTTGGGGATGCCTGATATGTCTCCAACGTATATATAATTTTTGATTGCTCCATGCTACTTTATCTACTGTTTTGGACTATATTGGGATTTATTTTCCACTTTTATATTATTTTTGGGACTAACCTATTAACCGGAGGCCCAGCCCAGAATTGCTATTTTTTTGCCTATTTCAGTGTTTCGAAGAAACAGAATATCAAACGGAGTCAAAATGGAATGAAACCTTCGGGAACGTGATTTTCTCACCGAACGTGATCCAGGAGACTTGGACCCTACTCCAAGAAGTGCCAGAGGCGGTCACGCGGGTGGAGGGCATGCCCCCCTGGGCGCGCCCCCTACCTCGTGGGCCCCTCGTAATCCTTCCTCCAATATATACCTACATATCCCCAAACGATCAGAACAGGAGCCAAAAACCTAATTCCACCGCCGCAACCTTCTGTATCCACGAATCCCATCTTGGGGCCTGTTCCGGAGCTCCGTCGGAGGGGGCATCCACCATGGAGGGCTTCTACATCAACACCATAGCCCCTCCCATGAAGCATGAGTAGTCTACTTCAGACCTTCGGGTCCATAGCTAGTAGCTAGATGGCTTCTTCTCTCTTTTTGGATCTCAATACAATGTTCTCCCCCTCTCTTGTGGAGATCTATTCGATGTAATCTTCTTTTCGCGGTGTGTTTGTTGATACCGATGAATTGTGGGTTTATGATCCAGTATTATCTATGGAAAATATTTGATTCTTCTCTGAATTCTTTTATGTATGATTGAGTTATCTTTGCAAGTCTCTTGAATTATCCTTTTGGTTTGGCCAACTAGATTGGTAGTTCTTGCAATGGGAGAAGTGCTTAGCTTTGGGTTCAATCTTGCGTTGTCCTTACCAAAGATACAAAGGGTTGCAAGGCACGATTGTATTGTTGCCATCGAGGATAACAAGATGGGGTTTTTTATCATATTGCATGAATTTATCCCTCTACATCATGTCATCTTGCTTAAGGCGTTACTCTGTTTTTACTTAATACTCTAGATGCATGCTGGATAACGGTCGATCAGTGGAGTAATAGTAGTAGATGCAGAATCGTTTCTACTTGTCTTGGACGTGATGCCTATATACATGATCATTGCCTAGATATACTCATAACTATGCTCAGTTCTGTCAATTGCTCAACAGTAATTTGTTCACCCACCGTAGAATATCTATGCTCTTGAGAGAAGCCACTAGTGAAACCTATGGCCCCCGGATCTATTCTCATCATATCAATCTCTATCGCTTTATTTACTTGCTTTGTTTCTACTTTGCCTTTTACTTTTTACTTTGCATCTATCTATCAAAAATACCAAAAATATTATTTATCATCTCTATCAGATCTCACTCTCGTAAGTGACCGTGAAGGGAGTGACAACCCCTAATCGCGTTGGTTGCGAGTAGCTATCGTTTTGTGTAGGTACGAGGGACTTGTGCGTGGTCTCCTGCTGGATTGATACCTTGGTTCTCAAAAACTGAGGGAAATACTTACGCTACTTTGCTGCATCATCCTCTCCTCTTAGGGGAAATCCAACGCAGTGCTCAAGAGGTAGCAGACGGCGAGGCCTCACACGGGAACGAAGAGCAGCCGTGGAAGATGCGACAGTGCAGTGGCAGGTGGATGGGAGTACGAGGGCAACAACATGCAACTCAAGCTTACAAACGGTACAAAAAGCCCAAGGATTAGTTGTTCATCAAATTTTTAGACAGAACCCAGATTGAACATGGCAGTAACATCTAAACCAACCACTCTTTTTCGCAGTCACAAACAAATGGATCGGTATGATCCATAAAATCAACATCATCTGCAAAAAAAATATTTTAGGATGACTACAACTTGTTGTAAATAGAAGCCGAGCACGTTTAGAAACCCATTTGTCCACCTGAAACTTCTTTTTGCCATTCAACGTGTCCGTCCGTGAGAAATCTCTTGCGGTAAAACTTAAGCCTCATGGACAATAGCAACCTTGTGGCACCCCGGCTCAGAGAAACTGGAACGCCCCGTATTCCAGCCCAGAGATCGAGGAGAAGTCTTCTGGAATACGACACTGCTTAGCATAGAACAAATCAGCTCTTTATTGCAATCTATATTGGGTACAAGGGGGTTACATTGGCACGGCGACGCTACACCTGCCATGGTTGCTCTATGCAAGCAATAGAACAACTCGATGCAGCGGAATGACTACTAGCAGCGGAACAATGTCAGTGGTGGAGAACTCCACTCCGCAGGGACTCTGGCTGGAACGCTTATCCTAGCTCGCAAACAAGCAATCCACGACAAACAAGCAATCAAATCTGGCATGACCTGCAAACTGGCATGACACGCCAGTTCAGTACACTGAATGTACTTGCAAGCTCACAACAACCAAAGCAATCAAGACAAACAAAAGCATGGCAATTATAGAATATTAAGCAATCATGAGCACAATACTATGAAAATAACATGGCACGATACAGCTAGAACAATACGAGCATGGCATAAACATAGGAACATGATGAGACAAGCATGCAACATGAAGAAACTATCATGCACCAACTTACTCTGCTCGGGTTACATCGTAACCATCTCTTCCATAAACTTACCATCACGGACATCACACGATCATCTCAGGATCAAATCAAGCTTGGTATTAACAATATCGTTGTAATCATTTATGACCACAAGGAGCTTGATCTTAACCCTTGACTCTCGCATAACACCACAAATATCCAACAAGCTGGTATTCACGATACCATAGTGGTCCTCTCACGATCACATAAATATCAACCAACTTCTTTCATCATCGAACCAGGGTTGTTATAAGCACATCATTATTATTACTGTTGACCCATAGTGTGACCGACACGAACTGGGCCCATATTCGCGGACGCGGCTATCGATAGATTGAACACACACACTCTGCAGAGGTAGCGCACTGTACCCACACCACGAAACCCATGGCCTCGCACTCCCATTCTGGTGGACCAACGGCGTTCCGACAAATCCAATCTCTTGCCATGGCACTCTCCCAGCCACTCCGACCAACACCTCTTTTGGGTTTAGTCCTGGGTGGCCCATGCCTACCAAAGGTCTTACGGCCACCGTCGTGGCAAAAACGATCTCAAACTGGAACAAAGCGCGCAAACAACTCGGGCTCACAAGGCTTATGCCATCCTACTTGTCCAAGGTAGCGCCCGCGCATAACTTTCCCTACGTTGGAGGCACCGGCGAGAGGCATGACAATAGACCCATTAGTGCCTTTCCCATACACAATGCAAATGTGGTTGCACTTGCCATCTCGATCTGGTGGCACCATGACTCAGCCAACAGTTGTTCAAGTTCAATTTAATCCGGTTAAACTTGAATGCAATATGCTGAGCCATGATAAAAATAACATGATGCAACTACAATGCATGAACATGATATCAACATGAGCATAGGGGTGCAACAGAATCAATGAGATAATAACAACATTTAGTCATTTAACCTCATGAGCATGGCATACTAATGAGCATGAATATCACATCTAGAACACTACTCATAGCATGACATGAACACTAGCATCAATAATAAATATCATGCAAACGATAAAACTACCATGCAAATATTTAACCAACTCGGTGCAAAATAACATGTATAACAACGGTACTCGGAACAAACGATAGTCATACACCAAAGACCATCACCAACATGTACTATTACCAAGCATTGCCAATATTAACTTAATACTAGCATGAAGAACATAATAACAGAGTGCAAGAAAACATGACGGTAAACACCGATCCATAAGCATAACCGAAATAACGACAGCAGAAGCAAAACAATCAAACAGTTATTAAAGATTCAACTTGGAAACTAATGCTTCTGCATGGCTATCATGAAAATGGTGGTTGTGGCTTGCCTGGGGATGAAGAAGGCTCCGGGAAGAAGTGCGGAACGACCGCGGAAAGAATCGCCGAAAAGGGTTCACTCTCGGAGGGGGCTGATTAGGGCAAGGGCAAAATGGTCATTTTTAGAATGTTGAAACATAGTGAAATGGTGGGAACAGGATAGGCTCGACGAGACAAAGACGTGGGCGTTGGATTCACCCCGATCGGAGTTACGGTTGCGGAGTTATGAGGCGATGAAGATCACAGACTTTTCTATAGAAATAATATTCACAGACGGGTCCCTGAGTGGATATGGTAGAGGCATAAATTAGAAATACGCTTTTGAAAAGGGAAAACGCATTCGCGCGAATACGCTTCCACTTATCCACATTAGCGTGGACGGGTCAACGCGGGGCCGGCTCCGGGTCAATTACGTGTGGGGCCCGCAGTTGACTCTCTCTCCTCCCTCGTTCCTTCTTCTTCCTCTCGCGCTTGAGGGAGACCGAGGCGAGGCCTGCCGCCTCGACGGCGGGTCCCAACGACTCCGGCCATCTCCCACGGAGCTCGGCACACCGGCGTGTTCGGGAAGAAGCGGCGCACCAGATGGCGTAGGGCACGACCACCGAGGAGCACCGAGGCGAGGGCAGTTTCGAGGACGGTGGACGGCGGCTACTGGTGGCTATGGGGCTCGTGGCCAGAGTGACTCCGGCAAGGGGGTGAGGGCATGGGGAGTATCGAGGTGGTCCGGGTGCTCCTCAGGTGAGGTCAGGAGGGAGTGGGAGGGCTTGGTCACCACGAATTTATGCGGAGAAGGCCGGCGGCCGAGGCGGCCATGGCGACTACAGAGAGCCCCTCGAGCTCGAGGGGTTGGCTAGGCGGGGCTCTGGGACTGAGAGAGGAGTGCTGGTGTGCTCGGGAGGGGTCGGGGCTGGCTTAAATAACCGTGGCAAGGTCGTCGATGAGCACGGCCGCGGTGACGTGTGTGCCGTCACGCTGGCGCGAGCAGAGGCACGGGGAGGGCTCGGGAAGGCGACGAGGGAGAAGGCGACGAGTAGCAGAGCATCACGGAGACGAGGCAGAACTCAGGGACATGAGGGGGAAGAAGACATGGCAGAGGAAACGACGATGCTCATGGGTGCTACTGTGCGGTGACGGGGACGGCTCACCGGAGAGGAAATCGGAGGGGGCAAGCTCTCCAGAGGGACAACGACTGCTCGAGGAAGCTTCTAGACAAGGCTAGGCGACGAGTGTCGGTGTCAAAACCGGCGGATCTCGGGTAGGGGGTCCTGAACTATGTGTCTAAGGCTAATGGTAACAGGAGGCATGGGACACGATGTTTTACCTAGGTTCAGGCCCTCTCGATGGAGGTAATACCCTACTTCCTGCTTGATTGATCTTGATGATATGAGTATTACAAGAGTTGATCTACCACGAGATCGTAGAGGCTAAACCCTAGAAGCTAGCTTATGATTATGATTGTTGTTGTCCTACGGACTAAACCATCCGGTTTATATAGACACTGGAGGGGCCTAGTGTTACACAGAGTCGGTTATAGAGAAGGAAATCTACATATCAGACTATCCAAGCTTGCCTTCCACACAAAGGAGAGTCCCATCCGGACACGGGATGAAGCCTTCAATCTTGTGTCTTCATAGTCCAACAGTCCGGCCAAAGTATATAGTCCGGCTGTTTGAGGACCCCTTAATCCAGGATTCCCTCAGTAGCCCCTGAACCAAGCTTCAATGACGATGAGTCCGGTGCGCAGATTGTCTCCGGCATTGCAAGGCAGGTTCTTCTCCAAATCGTCCAGAGTATTTTTGTGACGAGTAGTGTCCGGCTCCTCATCAGTGTCGTGCTCCTCGGCTTCTAAGCTTTAATAATAGTTGTATCCACGTGTAAAGCGAATGCGAGAGGTCATGGCATTTTTACATTTACGACCCTAACCACGTGAGTAAATCATCTATAAAAGAGACGGGGATTCTCAGATCCAAATCACACCATCTCCTCCCTGCGAGTATTCATCAGAACGCGCCTGGAAAAATCCACACCACCATGGCCGGTCGTCGCGGTTCCTCTTCTCGCTCCCGTAGCACTAGGCCAGGCGATTGGGAGAGATGTTCTGTTCCCCACAGCCGACTAGTAGACTTGCAGACCAAGGGGTTTCTCCCAGCTACATACATGGTCCCCGTCCGAGCTGGACTAGCCACTTATAATGGCGGGGAGCAAGAGGAGAGGTTTCCAAACCCGTCCAAGGGAGAGCGGGTATGCTTCGTTCCCTACATGCTGAGGGGGCTCAGATTTCCAATCCATCCTTTGCGCCGCAGGCTCCTGGAGTTTTACGGCCTCCAGCTGCACAACTTTACTCCAGCCTCCATACTGCATATCGCAGGCTACGTTGCCTTCTGCGAGCTTTTTCTGGGCTGTGAAGCTCATTTCGAGCTGTGGAAGAGGCTATTCTGCCTCGTACCCCATACTCAGGAGGGGTCAGTATATCAAGTGGGCAGAGCCAAAATATGGCGCATCGCCGGGACCGGATATCTATCCGGCACCCCGAAGAAGACATCCAAGGACTGGCCCTCGGAATGGTTCTATGTGGAGGACGTCCCTCTCCCGGACCCTGTTCGAAAGGGCCTTCCCGAGTTTGTAAATGCCCCATTGAAGAAACGCCACAGCTGGCGCCCCAGGAGCCCCCAGGAGGAAGATAACAGAGAGATCCTTTTCCTGATGGACATGATAAATACATTGGCCAAAAAAGGACTGACAATCATTGAAGTCATGTCCATTTGTATAATGCGGGGAGTGCAGCCACTTCAATATCGGGGGAAACATATGTGGCACTTCAATGGAGAAGACGATGCCACCCGCTGCGGCCGTAAAGGTCCGGACTCTCCCGCTGCTCTGGCGAAGATGCTGTCCGATTTATTCAAAGGAGAAGAGGAGGAGTTCATCCATATCAAGCCACGGGATAGATTCTCCATGTACAACCCCCCAACCTAGGTGAGTCGCCATCTTTTATTCCAATCTTTCCCACATTTTTAACACAAATGTTTAATTCGTCAATTCATAGCAGGAACTTTGAAGGGCTATGAAGGATGTTCACAGCCCATGTCCACAACCAGAGGACCCTAACCGGGCTCTCGACCCCGGACTCGAAGAAGATACGGACACGTTTGTGGAGCTGGTTGACAGGACATTTTACCAGTTGAGCAGTGATGGTGTGATGGTGGCCATCGTAGCCGATTATCCTAGCCTACTCCCTGTATCCCAGGTAAGTAAAGCCAGAGTCTGATCTTCCGAAAAGGATTCCCTCCTTACACTTCATCCACCGCACATGTATTGCGTCTTACAGGGAAGGCCATCGAGGCGCCAAGCCGAACCCGCAGTGACTCGACAACAAGGGGCACCACAGTCGGGTAGGCTTAAAAGGAAGGTAGTCCGGACCGAGACGCCGTGTAACGCCCCGGATACAACTTTCCATATTCGTAACTCCAACTCTTTCCTTTTCCGGAGATGCGATATGATATTTCCTTCGTGGTTGGGTTTTGTTCTTTTGTTTTTGCATTTTGTTCATGTCATGCATTTCTTCTCATGTCATCATTCACATTGCATCCATATGTTTGCATAAAACTCGTAAGCATTCGCAGTTGCCCTTTCTTTCTTTGCCTGCGTTGGCATTTTGTCGGGCCCTTGTCCTCGTTGACCTCCTCGGACCGCTTTGCCTTTGTTGACCTTCTCGCAGACCATTTGGACCCCTCTCTCCTCTCTTTCTCCGAGACCAACAAAACCCCTTGACCCCGTGGCCTTTCGTCAGACCCCATTGTCTTTGTTTTCCCACTCTCATCTAAATGCCTACCCTCTCAACACAATGCATAGACCCCTCGTGCGTCCAAAAACTCCCCTTGACCCAAACCGGACTGTCGCTACCGTTGTGTCCGGATCATCCCCTAACGTCTACAAAACATCTTCGTTTTGTTAATTGGGCTCCCTAACTATTTTATTCGCGACCATCCTTTTTCGATCAGAGGGACCAAGATAGCCCCTAACCTAATCTGTGAGGTATATATAGTCCACCTTTAGTCATTTTGGACAAACCCTAAAATCTAGGGACTTTGTCCCGTCGAGTCGCCGCCACCTACCGTATCTTCCTCGGGATCCAGATCCATCCCTTCCTCGTGTTCACCACCACACCAACCCGGGCCAGCCCCTTCCTCCCCTCGATCCACCCGTCTGCGTCCTCTCCATCCCGCGCAGGAGCTCCGCTCCCGAGCTCACGCCCGAACCCCGTCGTCCTCGTCCGTCACGCCGCCGGTGACCAAGCCGCTGGAGGGCTGCCAGCCTTTCCGCCGCCGTCAAGGGCCACCAGCGAGCACTTCCCGAAGCCCCGGCCTCCTCATCGACCCAAGGAAACAAACTCCTCCCGAGGCCAGCCACCTCATTCGACCGACCTCGCCGGAGATCCGCGCCGCTCCACCTCATCTCCAGCTTCTCGTTCATGCCGGGCCGGCGAGATGCTAAGATCACGCCGCCGTTCCTCTGCGCCTTCACCTTCCTTTTTCCCATCACGCTGCTCCTCCCAGACCATCCCCCTCGTCTTGTTCCTTTTCCTCACAGTGAACCAGCGCCATGGCCGCCGATGGAACTCCGTCGCCTCGCAGAATCCACGCCTCTACCCCCTGCATCTAGGTCCCCCGCGACCTCTGCCTTACCTCGTCCCGATCGGGAGAACCCGGACGCCAAGATGTTGCCGCCCCGGATCTCGTCCGCCCTCGCTGTTCACGCGCCAAGCCTGCCGCTGTCGACCTGCTTCCTCTGCTACGAGGATGAGGCCCGCACCAAGTCCCCTACCACGCCGGAGCAGATGCAGCTCCGTCCCCGCCGCCGTTTTGCCTCGCCGCCGCCCAGGGCCCCGGCGACCTCACCGTCCGGGCCTCCTCCATCGCGCGCCGTCCTGCAAGTCCCACCGCCGCCATCTCCTGCATCGCCATGGGTGTGCTGCCTTTCTTTTCTTCAGAAACGAGCAGAGCAGCTCGCCCGACCCCCGCTCGCCTGGAGCGTTGACCTGTCGCTTCGCCATATCCCGCATCCCGCGCCAAGCCCAGCCAGCCGGCCTGCCTTGCTTCAACCGCCACCACCAAACCGGGCCGAAGCCAATGGGTGAGCCCCCCAGCGCCTGCTCCTGTTGGCCCGTTTGCTCAGATTCGGCCCGATACATTTTTTTCCTGCGTTGGGCGAATTTATCTATTATCCAGGGAATTACAGTTCCGCAGAAAAACCCTCCACATCATGCATATAATATCTCACTAACTATGCATCATATGTAAAAACTTTATATATGTAAAATGCTTAGTTTTTCATCTAGTTTCATAATATGCCACTTTCATCCATGTTTAAAATGTTTAAAATGCTGTTTGTTTTAATTTTCTTAAATAACATGCTAAAATGATTTATTTCATAACTAAATAACCGTTGCTCCGTTTTAAATAAACTTTATATGTAAATGGGGTGGAAAAATGCCTAGTTTAACGTGATGCACTTTATTTTGCTGTTTAACAACTTTAAAATTGTGTTTAGGGCAGAACAGTACCAAATTCAAAATATGCATATGGGGATTTTCTGGAATTGTTGTTTGTTGTTCCGGCCTCATTTAAAGTTGACTAAATAGTTAGTTTACTTTTGATTCACCCCTTGCCATGTTTAACAACATTTAATCTTGTCTTGTTCATAACCGAGAGGGAACTAAATAATTGATGTGGTGTTTCGTCAATATGCAACTCGTTGCATATTGAGCTCCACTTAACACGTAGTGTTGTTTGTGCATATTGCCATGCCATGCCTCTTTAAACCGGTCATGCATCATACTTGTTTATGCATCATGCCATGTTTATGCTTGTGCATTTACCATGTTGTTTGTTTCTTTCCGATGTTGCTTCTTAGTTTCGGTAATGTTGTGATTGTGAGGATTCGTTCGACTACTCCCGTTTGTCTTCTTCATGGACTCGTTCTTCTTCCTAGCGGGATTTCAGGCAAGATGACTGCTACCCTGGATCTCACTACTATCATTGCTATGCTAGTTGCTTTGTTCTATCGCTATGCTGCGTTACCCATCATTTGTTCTTCAAGCCTCCCAAATTGCCATGAACCTCTAACCTTTGACACCATACCTAGCAAACCATTGATTGGCTATGTTACCGCTTTGCTCAGCCCTTCTTATAGCGTTGCTAGTTGCAGGTGAAGTTGAAGATTGCTCCATGGTGGACAGGGTTATGTTGGGATATCACAATATCTCTTATATTATTAATGCATCTATATATTTGGTAAAGGGTGGAAGGCTCGGCCTTATGCCTGGTGTTTTGTTCCACCCTTGCTGCCCTAGTTTCCGTCATACCGGTGTTATGTTCCCGGATTTTGCGTTCCTAACGCGGTCGGGTGATTTATGGGACCCCCCTGACAGTTCGCTTTGAATAAACTCCTCCAGCAAGGCCCAACATTGGTTTTACCATTTGCCTCACCACCACCTACTTCTTCCCTTGGGAGTCGCTCTCTCGAGGGTCATCTTTATTCAGCCCCCCCCGGGCCAATGCTTGTCTAAGTGTTGGTCCAAACTAGAGCCACTTGCAGCGCCACCTCGGGGAAACTTGAGGCTGGTTCTAGTTGTACGTATTGCTCATCCGGTCGTGGCCTGAGACGAGATACGCGCGGCTACTATCAGGATGTCGGCACGCCGGGAGGTCTTGCTGGTCTTGTTTTACCATTGTCGAAATGTCTTGTAAACCGGGATTCCGAGACTGATCGGGTATTCCCGGAGAAGGTCTATTCTTCGTTGATCGCGAGAGCTTGTCAAGGGCTAAGTTGGGACACCCCTGCAGGGTATAAACTTTCGAGAGCCGTGCCCGCGGTTATGTGGTAGATGGGAATTTGTTAATGTCCGGTTGTAGATAACTTGACGCCAGATCCGAAATAAAACGCATCAACCGCGTGTGTAGCCGTGATGGTCTCTTCTCGGCGGAGTCTGGGAAGTGAACACGGTTTCTGGGTTATGTTTGACGTAAGTTGGTGTTCAGGATCACCTCTTGATCATTGCTAGCTTCACGACCGTTCTGCTTGTTTCTCTTCTCGCTCTCATTTGCGTATGCTAGCCACCATATCATGCTTAGTCGCTGCTGCAACCTCACCACTTTACCCCCCTTCCTTTCCCATTAAGCTTGCTAGTCTTGATACCCATGGTAATGGGATTGCTGAGTCCTCGTGGCTCACCAGATACTTCCAAAACCAGTTTGCAGGTACCTATGTTACCGAGCAGGTGACGCAACCAAGCTCAAGGAGGAGCTCGATGAGGATCTTGCTCTTTGTGTTGTTTCGTTCTAGTTGATCAGTAGTGGAGCCCAGTTGGGGTCGATCGGGGACCTTTGTCGCATTTGGGGTTCTTCTTTTATTTTGGTTCCGTAGTCGGACCTTGATTGTATCTGGATGATGTAATGCTTTATTCATGTATTTGTGTGAAGTGGCGATTGTAAGCCAGCTATGTATATCTTTCCCTTATGTATTACATGGGTTGTGTGAAGATTACCTCACTTGCGATATTGCCTTCAATGCGGTTATGCCTTTAAGTCATGCTTCGACACGTGGGAGATATAGCCGCATCGAGGGCGTTACACGCCGTTGCAAAGGTATGTTTAAAAACCTGCCACGAATTTATCATTGTTAAAATATAACGATGTCCACTACCTTCTGACAGAAAAAGCGCTCGCCAGACTGTATCCGGAGAGCCTGCTGATCACGCTTCCACCAGCCGGACTCCGAAGCCGGACTCAAGGGCGGAGGTCAATGTGAACAATCCTCCTACAGAGGATGCAGATAGATTTTCCTCTACAAACTCCGAAGTGGAGAGCGCCATAAATCATAGGCGCCGAAGGGCCGCACTACGCGACCCTAATTTCTATGAAGAGGCGTTCGATGCCTTCAACTCAGGCGACGCGTACATCCGGGCTGCTCAAGGCGGCCTTGCTAGGGCCACGGACTAGTACGTAAAGGACATACTGTCGGGGCTGGAGACGACACCTATGGGGCCGGGGAGGCCCCTTCGTGGGTTCGGTACGAGGGCGGAGGATGCGCAGAGAGCAGATCGAGGCGATGCACGCGGGCGAGGATTTTTACCCAGCTTCGGGCCGCGATGGTCGCGTAAAACCCTACTGCTGCTTTGTGTTGTATTTGATCTTGCTCGAGAATGCGAGCGAGTGGTGGTGTATGGAACCAGCCGAATCCCAGGCGCTAGAGTTGCCAAGGGTTCGAGCCTCGCGAGAGTAGCCAATCCTCGGAACCTCGCGGGAGTAGCGAATGATCCGAACCCCCCTCGCAGTGCATGGGCCTCCTTTTATAGGGCAAGGGTCACCGACAGTGTGTCAACGTAAGGTAGAGGGGTAAAATGTAAAAGAGGTGGTGGTTGGAACAGATGTGGGACAAAGTGCAGCTACGATTGCTTGAACAAAGGATTCTACCTAATTTTGACAGAGGGGACAAGAGCATTTAATGCCGTCGCCGCCGCCCCAAAAGCTCCCCCTTGCGTCTCCGTTTGCCACGGCGATGAAGCCACCACCGTGGAGTGCCACCGCATCCTTCATGCAGCACAGCCATCCGCCACGCGTCTCTGGAGAGGGCTGAAGGCGACGCGTGGGCAGATGACCTAGAGTGCGGGCACGCAGCACAGCTCTCCCCGGCAAGTACCTTGCCGGGGTCTTGATCTTGCCGGTCCCGGAGCTTGTCGGGCTCAGAACTTGCCGCTCCCGGGCCCTCGCCGACGCGATAAGCGCCGAGGCGTGTCTTCTGTGATGTGATCTTCTAGTTTTCCGGCGAGCTCCTCTCGCTAGGGCCTTGCATGAGTGATATAATCTTGAGCACAGAGCGGCCTTACCGCAAGCTCCTCTTGCCGGGTCTCGACTTCTCATCTTGTACACTTTGTTCTTGAATGGCTTGATACGGAGGGGAATGGTCTCCGCAAGCAAATGGTGAACCTCGCCGCTGGGAGCTGCAATCGCCGTGCACAAGTTGGGGTACCGAGGTACCCCTACCTTAGTACACCGACAGAGCCCCGGGCTGGGCCATACACGGTGCCGAGCGCTGTTGGGCCAGGCCCAAGACAAAGCACGACACACGCCAAGCCCATGGCGCGCCGAATCTGCTCTGCGTCGCCGCCCCCCCTCCGAACGGCACGCGACGATTGCGGCGTCGTGGGAGACGGGCGGCGATGCGATCTTTAAGGCATCCACCCGTGATCGTGGCGCAGAGCGGGTCGCTTCACCCGTCGCTCGGCTCCACTTTTTCGCCACGCTGCCCTCATGCATGGGGGTCGTGGCGGCGAAAATGGGAGACCGGGCCGTCCGGGCGGAGAAGGCGAGTCGGCCCGCTCCTCACAGCCAACTCGCTTCTGATTGGTCGGCCAGGGCGGTTGAGCCCCCACCTCGCCCCTTTAAAAGGGGCGGAAGGGGAGCACAATGGCCACACTCATCCTCTTCTCCCTTCGTCTTCATCTTCAATTCTTCTTGCCGCCATGGAAGGAGGGAATCCCGGCTCTTCGACAGTGGCGGCGCGGGTCGCTTCTAGGCAGCGCACCACTCCCCATCCTGCTCCCGTGGCGGCGGGGCCGGCCCCGAGAGGGAGAGGGAGGGGGCATGGCCGCGGACGAGGCCGAGGGCGTGGCCGAGGCGGTCGGGGGAGAGGCGGTCGTGGTGATGCGCCTCCTCCGTCTCCCCCGGCGTCTCCTGACCACGGCGCGGTTCACACCGGAGATGACCCCTGGGAGTTCTTCATCAAGCTTCGCCGGCGCCTGTCGCCGCCTCCGGCTGCCGCCCCGCTTATGACGCAATGGGGCGGATCCACCGACGTGATGGAGCTGCGCATGAGGGGCTGCGGGATCAGCGGCACTCGAGTGAGTGTCGTGTCCCCAGCCCCGGCGTGATGTTCTTCGACCGAGGGTGGAAGACATTCGCCGGATCCATAGCTTGACGGCGGGGTTCACCTCCATTTCAAGTTCTTGGATGGTGACCTCCTCGCCGTCAAGGTCTTGGGGACTATGGAACCCGGTGCGCTGCTGTGTGGACAGCTCCTCGGATAGCGAAGGCTCCTCCCCGAGCGAGAGTGACGAGGAGGAGAGCGACAGCGACGACGAGGGGGATGGCGGGCCCGACTAGGCGTCGGACACCGCTGCCTCATGCGCCACCGGCGACCTCATCTTCTGGGTCGCCGGCCTTCTGAACTCCCCGGGGCCGTCTCCTTGGCGGTTGGCGTAGAGAGGCAGCAGAAGAGGAAGAGGGGGACGGCGTCAAGGCCGTTAAATCGGAGTACGAGGGCGAGGTGCCCTCGTTCCGATGTCCCACCACCCCGTCTTCAAGCTCGCCTCCGACGCCTCCGCCTCCGCCAAGCTCCCGGCCGCCCCGGGTGTTCTCTTGGGGTCTTCGGCGCCCGTGGCTCTCCGGCATGCGTTCCCCATGCCCGTCACCTTGCGCAGCTCTCTGGGCACGGCGCGCGTCCGCCACGCCTCCTAGGCGCCTTCGCCCTTCCCGCAAGCTCCTCTTGCAGGGCCTCCCCCCGGCAAGCTTACCTTGCCGGGCTCCTGACCTACCTCCCAACTCCCGAACAGAGAAACAGAGAGAGGATCACGGCACCTTATCTTTTTAATCTGAAGCCCTCGGGCATTAGCTGCATTTAAGAACTTGTAATCCTCTCTATCATGTTTTCATCCTCTATGGACTTGTACTAAATTGGATGTTTTAATGAAAAGAGGGAAAGCTTGCGGACTGGGTCTTTTACTTGATCGTGCCTTGTGTGTTCTTACGCTATCGGGAGCTTGCCGGGCGAACACGCTTGCCGATCATGGGACAGCCCACCTGGCGGTGTCGCTTCCGACAAGCAACCTCGCCGGGCGATTATGACGCTTAACTTGCTGAGCAGGCTCGAAAGCAAGATAAGGGTGCAGCGGCACACTTGTGTTTGTTGAGCGGACTCGGAAACAAACCAAGTATGCAACTAGGCCACGACTCGGCTCCTCCACGTACGGGTTTTTACAAGACACGCTCGTTCAAAGACGCAGCCCCGCATCTCCCGATCCATGAGAGGATGCATGACGAGGGATGAAAAACTTATCTGAAATTGCAGCCCCCAGCAACTCTAGCTTGCCGGAGACGAATCTTGGTGCTTGCAGCCCCCAGCGAGGCTGGCTCGCCGAGGAAGAACCTTGGCACTCGCAGCCCCCGGCGACCTTGGCTTGCAGGGCCCCAGGTGCTGGTGTGATCTTTAGGTTCCTCCTTGTCGCTGCAATTTCAGTCATGAAAACAGCTGAGGTAGACATGCAACTGCTTCATGTATTTGTATGTGTGTATAAATCTTGACTATGCAATACGATGCCGAGCCTTGCCCTTCGTATGTTTGTACTCTACGCTCTCGGGGAGCTTGCCGGGGCGAACACGCTTGTCAGCGGACATCCACCTGGCGGTGTTGCTTCCGCAAACAACCTTGCCGGGCGATTCACGCTTAACTTGCTGAGCAGGCTCGAAAGCAAGATAAGGGTGCAGCAGCACACTTGTGTTTGTTGAGCGGACTCGGAAACAAAACAAGTACGCAACTGGACCACGACTTGGCTCCTCTCGCGCACAAGCCTCTCATACGAAGGACATCTCACGGCAAAGCTTGCCACGTTACACCCTCTGCCCTACATCCTTTGTGCGTTTTCACCCTACGCTTTTAGGGAACTTGCCGGCGCTTAATGCGCTTGCTGAGTACGGGACATCAGCAGCCCGCTGGCTGGCGTCGCTTCCGGCAAGCAACCTTGCCGCGTCTAGTTCGCGACGCGCTTAACTTGCTGAACAGACTCGAAACGAAACAAGGGCGCGAAGCTGGTCGCGGCTCACTTTTAACTCGTTGAGTGTGTTCGAAGCAAGATAAGGGTGCGGCTATTCACAGGCAGGCTCCTCAGCGCACAGGTTTTGAGCACAAACGACGAACGCGAGAGGGATATAACAAATAAAAGCATGGAATTAAGGAGTGCTCTGCACGAAGGCTCGAGCGACTTAGCTTTTCTTTTCCTTGTTTCTTTGCACTTGCTGACGGAGCTCAATGGCGTGTCCTCGACGACAGCGCAGCACTCCGGGGAGGTGCGTTTGCCGAAACTAGCACCAGAGCTGTCCTCGCCGGGCTTATAGCGTCCCGAGGGGCTATGCTCGCCGGAGTGACCACCAGAGCCGTCCTCGCCGGACTTAGAGCTCGATGGTGTGTCCTCGACGGCATCGTAGCGCTCCAGGGAGATGCGCTTGCCGGAACGGAGGGGAACGGGAGCGAGCGGCGCGAGGAACAGGACACGCTCGGACTCCTAGTAGCGATAGGAGGAGCAAGGCCCTGCCTCGGCACTTTCGCTTTGCTCATGCATGGACAGCGGTCCGGAGCATCCCGCGAGCCCCCGGCATATTCTTGCCCCAGCATGCGGGTACCACCTCCGGGGCACAACGCTGCTGGGTTGTTGCGCCGAGATGGACGTGGATCTGCGGAGACCGAGGCGCGGTCATCCGTCCTGTCCCTGGATCTGGTGGCGCCGCGAGTACCCTCGCCGGTGTCCACCTTTCCGCTGGCGTCTCCTCCGCCCACCGTTGGCTCCGGTGGCGGCGGGTGAAACGCAGACGGGTCTGCGACCCTTGAAGCTCTCGTCTTCGGGGCCATGGTGCAGTTGTCGATGAAGTTGCTGACGAAGCTGGAGAGGTTGATGAAGAACGCAGCCGCGCGAACGCCGGATCAGGTCCGCACAACCTCGACGCTTCTACCGGGCGCGCCAAAGATGTCGGGCCGAGATTTACACCTATGGGCCGGGAGGCCCTTCGTGGGTTCGATGCGAGGGCGGAGGATGCGCAGAGAGCAGATCAAGGCGTCTTGCTGCGAGATTTTACCCAGCTTCGGGCCGCGATGGTCGCGTAAAACCCTACTGCTGCTTTGTGTTGTATTTGATCTTGCTCGAGAATGCGAGCGAGTGGTGGTGTATGGAACCAGCCGAATCCCAGGCGCTAGAGTTGCCAAGGGTTCGAGCCTCGCGAGAGTAGCTAATCCTCGGAACCTCGCGGGAGTAGCGAATGATCCGAACCCCCCCTACGTTGTGCATGGGCCTCCTTTTATAGGGCAAGGGGTCACCGACAGGTGTCAACGTAAGGTAGAGGGGTAAAAATGTAAAAGAGGTGGTAGTTGGAACAGTCTTGAACAAAGGCAGCTACAATTAGCTTGAACAGTGGATTCTACCTACTTTTGACAGAGGGGGACAAGAGCATTTAATGCCCGTCGCCGTCGCCCCAAAAGCTCCCGCCCTTGCGTCTCCGTTTGCCACGGCGATGAAGCCACCACCGTGGAGTGCCACCGCACCCTTCATGCAGCACAGCCATCCGCCACGCGTCTCTGGAGAGGGCTGAAGGCGACGCGTGGGCAGATGACCTGGAGTGCGGGCACGCAGCACAGCTCTCCCCGGCAAGTACCTTGCCGGGGTCTTGATCTTGCCGGGCCCGGGAGCTTGTCGGGCTCTGTAACTTGCCGCTCCCCGGGCCCTCGCCGGGACGCGTATAGCGCCGAGGCGTGTCTTCTGTGATGTGATCTTCTAGTTTTCCCGGCGAGCTCCTCTCGCCAGGGCCTTGCATGAGTGATATAATCTTGAGCCTGGAACGGCCTTCCCGGCAAGCTCCTCTTGCCGGGGTCTCGACCTTCTATCTTGTACACTTTGTTCTTGAATGGCTTGATACGGAGTGGGAATGGTCTCCGGCAAGCAAATGGTGAACCCTGCCGCGGGGAGCTGCAACTGCCCGTGCACAAGTTGGGGTACTGAGGTACCCCTACCTTAGTACACCGACACATACGGGTAAGAAAATTTGACAAGTATGTATATCAGTAGCCCCTGAGACTTGAAATAGTTGGCACAAATGATTTAAGGATCCTCGTGTGCATAGGTTCTGATAGAGAAGAATACCCAGCTATCCAAAGAGCTGGAGGAGTGCAAGGCCCAACTGCGGGCCGCAATTGCAGTGATGGAGGAGTCTACGATGTCCCCATCTGCTAATATTTGTTTTAAATTAAAATAATGTCATTGCATGTACCAGTTAAGTATTCGGCATGAATGTGATTCTAACAAGAGAATCCATAGACAATCTCGGAGGCAATCCGGAGATCGTACCAGAGGATGAGCAACATGTTCAGCGACAGCTGAAGGCTGGCCAGCGTGTGCTTACAAAGGTTATAAAGGAGAAAAATACTCTCCAGGACACGAATGTCCGACTGGACGTCGAATTAAAGGATGTTCGGGCCCAGCTTGCTGACTCCGTAAAGGAGAATAAGAGGCTACGACGCGGCATATTTAGTAAATGCTTTGACGAACCACTATAAAGTTCGGCAAATAATCGTGCTAATAGAATTTTATCTGTAGGAATGCTAACAGGCCGTCCCGAGGAGGAGATGCCCGGATCTGCAGGCGATCTTCTGCCGGAGCTCTCACAACTGCACGAACAAGTTCGACAGGTGATGGGGGGCATTGCCCAAGCCTTGTGGCCATCCGCCTCCCTGCCAGGAGGCATGGGGGAGTTTGTGGATATGCTCAAGGGAGCGCGGCAGCGCTTCCGATTATGGAAGATGTCGGCCTACCGACAAGGCGCAAGGGAAGCCTAGGCCATGGTAAAGACGCGGTACACCATGGCTGACCCGAACCACATGGCCGAGGTCGGACCTGTAGGGTCAGATGTGAAGGAGATCCCTGTACATCTGGTGTATGACCAAGTAGTATTAGCCACTAAGTATTCGCAACAGGACTATAGGCTAGACAGCCTGTTGGATGGTATAGAAGAAGAATTTAGTCAGTCTAAGTGACATTGTACTTCGAAGGACATATTTTGTCCCTAGCCGGATTGTAAATCATGTTTCTTGGCCGACCTTTTCGCTTCAACCTCTGGACCCGACAGTCCGGAGTGTATCTGAATACCCGCTCGGTTACGTGAAAACCGGGGCACACGTGGAAACCAGGTGTAGGGGTCATAAGTGCTTGAACAGACAAGTACCCAACTAGTTATGTTATATTACATGGGTAGTAAGAAACATCTTCCAGGGAGAATAGTTTCGTTAAGGGTTCCTTTCCCTGGGTGTGCATGCATCGATGTACATGTCCGAACTGCGAGAATTTACGCAGGATATAAGCGTCTGAGGGCATGTTTTGTAATAGGTAAAATACATCTTCTGTTCACCGACCGAATATTCCCTTAAGAACGCTAGATTTCGGCTTCACCCAGTCTGAGGTACACATCCGGCTGACCCGACAATAACAATCGCAGAGGTGGTCCCCTTGTGCCCTAGCCGAATTAACGGGAACGTAGGGCATAAACACAAGAGCCAGGCAACCCAGCTTGGCCAAAACTTAAGTCATATCGATGCATATAGTGGTGAAAAAAGGCACATACGGAGAAGTGACGCATATGTGGTGGGCATAAAGCCCAGAAGACAATTAAGCTTCTGTGTAAGAAGCCCCCAGGTATATTGAGCGCACATAGCACGACCAGAGTGTGCGGTCAAAGCATACTTGAAGCTTTTAAGCCCACAAATGTAAAAGGCAGAGAGAGAGGATATAATTTAAAAAGGGAGACTGAGGTAAGGAGACAAACACAGAGTTCGGTACTAGGTGTAGAATCTTCGGAGTCTGGCCGCGTTCCATGGGTTCGGCTCGAGTCGATTGTATGATGCATCACGCAGGCGGTATGCACCTCCAATGAGGACTTTGTCAATGATGAAGGGACCCTCCCACTTGGGCTTGAGCTTGTCCTTTTTCTTCTCTGGTAGGCGTAGAACGAGTTCGCCAATGTTATAAGTTTTGGCCCACACTTCTCTACTTTGATACCTTTGAGCCTGCTGTTGATAGAATGTGGAATAGGCCTTCGCGACGTCGCGCTCCTCCTCCAGGGCATCTAAGATGTCCTGCCAATCCAGCTCGGCTTCTCTCTCTTTGTACATGCGCACTCTAGGTGAATCATGGATGATATCGCAGGGTAGCACTGCCTCTGCGTCGTACACCATAAAAAATGGTGTGTATACGGTTGTGCGGTTTGGCGTGGTCCACAGCCCCCATAATACGGAGTCAAGCTCCTTGACCCAGTGCATATCTGACTCCTTCAAGGATCGCACTAGTCTGGGTTTAATGCCGCTCATAATAAGACCGTTCGCTCGTTCGACTTGACCATTTGTTTGGGGGTGATAGACGGAGGCGTAATCAAGTTTTATGCCCATTTTGCTGCACCAGGTTTTCACCTGATCATCTGTAAAGTTTGAGCCGTTATCGGTGATGATGCTGTGGGGGACACCGTAGCGGGGTACGACCCTGGATATAAAGTCTATCATTGGTCCGGATTAGGCCGTTTTGACTGGTTTGGCTTCTATCCATTTGGTGAATTTATCGACCATGACCAACAAATATTTCTTCTTATGGCTTCCTCCTTTAAGGGGTCCAACCATATCGAGCCCCCAGACCGCAAAGGGCCAAGTTATGGGGATTGTTTGGAGGGCGGTGGGCGGCATATGGCTTTGATTTGCAAAAAGCTGGAAACCGACGCAGTGTTGAACAAGGTCTTGTGCGTCTGCCCGGGTTGTCGGCCAGTAGAAACCTATGCGAAAGGCCTTGCTTACGAGCGCCCGGGCTGCGGCATGGTGGCCGCCGAGTCCGGCATGGATTTCAGCCAAGAGTTGCCGCCCTTCCTCTTTGGAGATGCACCTTTGGAGCACTCCGGTTGTGCTTTTTTATAAAGCTCTCCCTCGTGGACTTTGTAGGCTTTAGAGCGCCGCACAATGCAGCATGCCTCATTTAGGTCCTCCGGGAGTTCCTGCCTATTTAAGTAAGCTAGGAAGGGTTCCGTCCACGGGGCGATGACCGCCATGATCACGTGGGCCGAAGGTGTGATTTCGGTGGTGGAGCCTCCGATTACGTCGGATTGTTCAGGATTTGGGGTTGAATGCGGATCCGGATTAGTATTGCTGGACTCCCCTTCCCATGCCACGGATGGCTTGAACAGCCTTTCCAAAAAAATATTTGGTGGGACGGGGTCACGTTTAGCGTCAATGCGGGCAAGGACATCCGCCGCTTGATTGTTTTCTCGAACCACATGGTGGAATTCGAGCCCCTCGAATCGAGCTGACATTTTGAGAACGGCATTACGGCAAGCCGCCATTTTCGGGTCCTTGGCGTTGAAGTCTCCATTTATTTGAGATATTGCGAGGTTTGAATCCCCATGTACTTCTAGACATTGAATGCCCATGGAGACTGCCATCCGAAGACCATGCAACAATGCCTCGTACTCTGCTGCATTGTTGGAATCTATATAAAGTATTTGGAGTACGTATTGGATTGTATCTCCGGTGGGGGACATCAGGACGACGCCAGCCCCTAGACCAGCTAGCATCTTGGAGCCGTCAAAGTGCATGATCCAATTGGAGTACACGCCGTATTCTTTAGGGAGTTCGGCTTCTGTCCATTCGGCGACGAAGTCGACCAGTACTTGTGACTTAATGGCCCGCCGTGGTTTGTATGTTATGTCGAACGGGAGGAGCTCAATAGCCCATTTTGAAATCCGGCCCGTGGCATCACGGTTATTTATGATGTCATTGAGTGGTACTTCGGAGGCCACCGTGATTGAACACTCCTGAAAGTAGTGCCATAGTTTTTGGGATGCCATGAAGACCGTGTATGCTATCTTCTGATAATGTGGGTACGGTTACTTGCATGGAGTGAGGAAAGTGGACACGTAGTATACCGGCTTTTGTAATGGGAATTTATGTCCATCTGTCTCTCATTCAACGACGAGCACTGTGCTTACAACCTGGTGTGTTGCAGCTATGAATAGCAACATGGGTTCGCCAACATTTGGCGCTACCAAAATTGGACTGGTGGCCAAGAGGGCTTTTATTTCCTCCAGCCCAGTTGTAGCCGCATCCGTCCACTCAAAGTGTTTAGTGCTTCGAAGAAGGCGATAAAGAGGTAGCGCATTTTCTCCTAATCGGGAGATGAAGCGGCTTAGGGCTGCCACGCATCCGGTTAGTTCCTGGATTTGCTTGAGGTCTATTGGGGTAGCCAACTGCGACAGAGCTTGGATTTTAGCCAGATTTGCTTCGATTCCTCTATTGGAAACAATAAAGCCCAAGAGTTTTCCGGCTGGAACGCCGAAAACGCATTTTTCCGGGTTGAGTTTGATGTCCTAAGTTCGGAGATTGTTGAACGTAAGCCTCAAGTCATCTATTAATGATTCAACGTGTCTGGTTTTGATGACCACATCGTCTACGTAAGCCTCCACTGTTTTGCCGATTTGTGTTTCCAGGCATGTCTGAATCATGCGTTGATAGGTTGCACCGGTGTTTTTGAGCTCGAAAGGCATGGTGTTAAAACAGAAGGGACCGTATGGAGTTATAAATGCCGTTGCGGCTTGATCGGAATCTGCCATCTTGATTTGATGGTATCCGGGGTATGCATCGAGGAAACACAACGAATTGTGTCCTGCGGTGGCATCGATAATTTGATTGATGCGGCAGAGGGGGAAGGGATCCTTAGGGCAAGCCTTATTGAGGTCTTTGAAATCGACACATAGGCGCCATGATTTGTCCATCTTTAGTACCATCACCAGGTTGCTAGCCAGTCCGGATGTTTAATTTCTCTGATGAATCCAGCTTCAAGTAGCTTGGCTAGCTCCTCTCCCATGGCTTGTCGCTTGGGTTCTGAGAAGCGATGAAGATTCTGTTTGACCGGCTTGTATCCCTTTAGTATGTTTAGGCTATGTTCAGCCAGTCTGCGTGGGATACCTGGCATGTCTCAAGGATGCCAGGCGAAAATGTCCCAATTCTCGCACAAGAACTCTCATAGTGCGGCGTCTATTGTGGGGTTCAGCTGTGCCCCAATTGATGCTATTTTTGTAGGGTCCGTTGGGTGGACCTGGAATTTGACTATTTCGTCTGCTGGTTTAAAAGAGGTAAACTTGGGTCATTTGTCGAGTATCACGTCATCCCTGTCTACTGCGGAACATAGCGCAGTTAACTCTTCGACCGCGAGGGCTTCTGATAATGCCTCCAGGGCTAGTGC
Organism: Aegilops speltoides; assembly: GCA_021437245.1. Classification (NCBI taxonomy): domain Eukaryota; kingdom Viridiplantae; phylum Streptophyta; class Magnoliopsida; order Poales; family Poaceae; genus Aegilops; species Aegilops speltoides. The sequence goes on from CM038147.1 coordinate 512,987,854, forward strand.
GACAGTTTTATTTTCGGCCAGGAGTGCTATGTCCGGATCACTGGCTAGAGTGATGATTCCATTGGCCCCTGACATCTTGAGCTTCATGTACCCATAATGGGGTATTGCTTGGAAGCTTGTGAACACGTCTCGTCCCAAGAGGGCGTGGTATCCACTGCTAAACGGGGCCACTTGGAATGTGATTTCTTCGGACCTATAATTCTGTGGGGTGCCTAATACCACATCCAGTGTGATTTTCACTGCGCATCGTGCCTCCTAACTAGGGATGATTCCCCTAAAGGTCGTGCCGCTTTGCTCAATGTGGCTCTTATCTATTTCCATTTTGTTAAGAGTTTCTTCGTAGATGAGATTTTATCCGCTGCCACCGTCCATCAGCACTTTAGTAAGCCGAAATCCGTCCACTATTGGACTAAGGACCACAGCGTCCGATGCTCGGACTGTTCGGAATTGACGTTTGTCGCTGGCGTTGAAGGTTATGGCCATATCGCTCCACGGGTTTGTTGCTGCGACATGGCAGACTTCGGCGAGGCTGCGGAGCGCTTGCTTGCGCCTGTTGTTTGAGGCGAAAGTCTAGAAGATAGTCAGTACTGTATTTTTATTTTCTGCGGGATGGTGCTCTGCGGTATTGTCGATAAAAAGACCCTTGCCGCTTTTGGCCACCTGCCGGAGTATCCAACATGCTCTATGGCTGTGTGTTGGTATGGTGTCTGGTGTGCTGTGAATTTTGCATGGTCTATTGAGCCATCCCTCCAGTACGGTTCCACGCCCTGTAGAGGGCTTTGGCTTCTTTGTAATTGGGTTGGGTGACTTGCAAGAGCGCACCCTTTTAGTTCGGACGAGGGGTTTAGTTAGGGCCGGAGGATCCCAAAATTTTGTTTGGGTCTTCCAGGCGCTTTCCATCATGCAGTACTTCTGCACTATGGCCGCCAGGTCGGCAAAGTGTGCTATTTCACGGCGACTTATGGCATTGAGAATTCCCTTGTCCATGCAATTTTTGCAAAAGAACAAAATTGCGTCTTCCTCGTGACAGTCCTTAACCTTGCTCATTACAAGGAGGAATCTGGCCCATAAGTGGTGTACTGTCTCTTGGGGCTCTTGTCTGATGTGGGAAAGATCTCTTGTGTCTGGGTGGGTGGGTGGAATTAAGTCCATGTCCTGACCCAATCTGGAACTCAGGGGCGAAGGAGCTCCTGAGCTTGGCAGCTCGGGCTCCAAGATATTGCCCAATATTTGTGGCTCGCTGCCCAATTCTAAGTTCGGAGCCTGGGCCACGTCCTCCCATAGATGGGTATCCGGCTTAGAGAGCTTGGTAATCCGAACATAGTTCGTCCTCAAAATAGAGGAAGAATTGCCGTTTTGTTCCTCCACCACCGCTATCTGATGGGTGACCGGCGGAGAGTTAATCTCCCTTAGGTCGGGTTTAAGCCTGATCCGATCATAATACGTGACGACTCCCAGGGCGGCGATGCGATCCAAGAGCTTGTTTAAGGAGGAGAGCTCCATTGGATCCATCTTCTCGGTCAATTCCGAGCTGGACCGGAGGTTGTTTTTGATGACCTGAGATGTCATCATCGGCGCGGCGGCCGAACAGGCGGCCATGACAAAACCGCCCAGCTGGAGAGTTTGGCCTACAGCCAGGGTGTTGGAAATATGCCCTAGAGGCAATAATAAAAGGATTATTATTATATTTCCTTGTTCATGATAATTGTCTTTATTCATGCTATAACTGTATTATCCGGAAATCGTAATACACGTGTGAATACATAGACCATAATTTATCCCTAGTAAGCCTATAGTTGACTAGCTCGTTGATCAACAGATAGTCATGGTTTCCTGGCTATGGACATTAGATGTCGTTGATAACGGGATCACATCATTAGTAGAATGATGTGATGGACAAGACCCAATCCTAAGCATAGCACAAGATCGTGTAGTTCGTTTGCTAGAGCTTTTCCAATGTCAAGTATCTTTTCCTTAGACCATGAGATCGTGTAACTCCCGGATACCGTAGGAGTGCTTTGGGTGTACCAAACGTCACAATGGAACTGTGTGACTATAAAGGTGCACTACAGGTATCTCCGAAGGTGTCAGTTGGGTTGACACGGATCGAGCCTGGGATTTGTCACCCGTATGACGAAGAGGTATCACCGGGCCCACTCAAGAGTGCATCATCATAATGAGCTCAAAGTGACCAAGCCGCCCGTCACGGGATCATGCATTACGGTACGAGTAAAGTGACTTGCCGGTAACGAGACTGAAGGAGGTATTGGGATACCGACGATCGAGTCTCTGGCAAGTAACATATCGTCTGATAAAGGGAATAGTATACGGGGTTGTTTGAATCCTCGACATCGTGGTTCATCCAATGAGATCATCGAGGAGCATGTGGGAGCCAACATGGGTATCCAGATCCCGCTGTTGGTTATTGCCCGAGAGACGTCTCGGTCATGTCTGCATGTCTCCCGAACCTGTAGGGTCTACACACTTAAGGTTCGGTGACGCTAGGGTTGTATGAATATGAGTATGCAGCAAACCAAATGTTTTTCGGAGTCCTGATGAGATCCCTGACGTCACGAGGAGTTCCTAATGGTCCGGAGGTAAAGAATTATATATAGGAAGTGATGTTTCGCCATCGGGAAAGTTTCGGTCACCGGTATTGTACCGACCATCGGAAGGGTCCTGGGGTCCACCGGTGGGGCGACCCATCCCGAGGGCCCCATGGGCTGAAGTGGGAAGGGGAACCAGCCCATAGTGGGCTGGTGCACCCCCCTTGGCCCACCCCCTGCGCCTAGGGTTGAAACCCTAGGGTGGGGGGGGGGGGCGCCCCACTTGCCTTGGGGGGCACTGCACCCCCCTGGCCGCCGCCCCCCTTGGGAGATCAGATCTCCAAGGATCGGCGCCCCCCCTTGGGGGCCTATATAAAGGAAGGGGAGGGAGGGGCAGCCGCACCCTGAAGTTCTGGCGCCTCCCTCCCCTTGCTACACCTCGTCCTCCTCCCGCAGCAGCTTGGCGAAGCCCTGCCGGAGTTCTGCTGCATCCACCACCACGCCGTCGTGCTGCTGGATCATCATCAACCTCTCCTTCCCCCCTTGCTGGATCAAGACGGAGGAGACGTCACGCTGACCGTACGTGTGTTGAACGCGGAGGTACCGTCCGTTCGGCGCTAGGATCTCCGGTGATAGGATCACGACGAGAACGACTACTTCAACCCCGTTCTTTTGAACGCTTCCGCTCGCGATCTACAAAGTGGTATGTAGATGCATCTCTCTTTCACTCGTTGCTTAGATGAACTCATAGATGGATCTTGGTGAAACTGTTGGGGATATTACTACTAGGTGTAAACCGGCCAGCTTGGGCCGGGTTAACTCCGTTAGTGGTATAAGCAGAGAAAGGCCCAAGGCCTGTAGTCGGTTTAGAACTTGTAGCCGTAAACCGGCCTGATGTATAACTTGTATTGTAAGTTAGGAATAGAGAGATACCAACCGGGATACGAGTATGAACCGGTTGGGACTCTATGAACCGACGGGCGCCACTGTGTATATAAGGGGACGACCGGCGACGTTCAAGGACAGACAACCACAACTCGAGCCTAGGTGAAGCTTGTTTGCTCCCTAGCCATCGAAACCATATCAATTCCATCACAACTAGACGTAGGCTTTTACCTTCATCGAAGGGGCCGAACTAGTATAAACCCTTGTGTCTTTGTGTCCGCTTTAAACCCCTTCAAGTAAACCCGTAGCGATGGCTCCACGACTAAGTCCTTACGCTAGGACATCTGCCGTGACATATCCACGACAGTTGGCTCCCACCGTGGGGCTATCGCACGATGGTTTGACGATCTTGGAGGGCAAGCTCAAAGGACTCGAAGGCTACGTCGTGGGCCGGATGACCAAGAGTCGTCGCGGCCGGATCTACATCGACGAAGCCGGATGGGGTCCCGAGGCCGATTCAATCGAGTACGGATATCGGGTCCCCTTCGGCGGCATACACGCTTTCATCGGCAAGATCGGGGAGCCTGGGCCTGAGCCGGACATCTGCACTGACCTCGTCGAGACGGCTCAGCGTGCGCGACCTGCCCAGGTTAAACCGGCCGTGAAGCATGTCTTCGTTGGAGTCATCCACGGAGGAGAACACGCCGCCGGTTTAGAACACGGTAGTGAGACCGTCGTTTATTCCGGCGATGAATCTTCAACAGGAGAGACCGAATCATTGTACCAGCTGCAGGGCGATATGATTAGGGGTTGTTCCGACGGCGACAGTATTCCGGACCCCCCAAGCCAGTTCAACCAGGTTGGAATATTCATGGCCGGTACGCAGGCAGCGACCAACTCTTCAACCGCAGCAGCGATGCTTTCCGGATCAGCAACGGCAACGGCAGCAGGGGCAGGAGGCCCGGTGCGCCCGCCGGTTCAAGTTCTATCAGATCTGTTTGATGCACTAGCTGCGCTTATGGCGGAGGACAACCCGGCGGATCAGGAGGCTCATAATGCAGAAATTGCGAAGGTGAAAGAGCAAATCACGCAAGCCAAAGCGGATCTAGCGTCAGAGAAGGAGCGTATGGCCGCAGAGCGGGCCGCTCTGACGCCCAGCTTACAAACTCATGCTTGACCAGAGTGCGCCGCAGAGGTGTTGAAGCGGAAGTATAGATCACGCCTGCCATTAGGATTTGATCCTAGAAATCTCTTCGCACTTCGAGCCGGACCCGAGAATCCGCCCGGCAAAGACAGGAGGTAAACCGGATTGAGGCACCGGGAGCAGGAGCGACGGTCCAACCACGCTGATGGAGCCTCCCGGCAGAATATGGTGGTTCCTCCACCGCATGCATACACCCCGTGTCATTATTCTAATCCTATGGACAACCTTGTTGCGGCCGCCGCACGATTGGAGGCTATCCCAATCAAGGAGATTCCCACAAGCAGTTGAGACACGCCGGGTTAAGGAGCTTCTCGGATGCGCTGATCCAAAGCAGAGGCGATTCATACAGCCGTGATCGGATTCATTCTACGCCCGTCCAAGCCGGAGCTACAGCAGCGATGGATGAACCGCCATATCAAGCAACGCGGGACCGTGAAGCGCCCGAGGCAATCACCGGATGGGTGGCATTCGTGATGCTCGGGAGGTGGTGGACCGGGCCGCACGCAGGGAGGCCGAGTTAGCAGACAGATGACGCGGGTCAACATACACCGTTCGCCCTACCACCTTCGCTGACCAGAGCCGCATCCGCTTTAGGGGTGCCTGTTTAATCCCGCTTTCGCAATGTGCGCCGCCTAAAGACTTCAAGGGTCCACGCAGGTGCCGAATTACACCGCTGATCTGTCCCTCAAGCGTGGGTTGAAAGTTATGAGATGGCCATGGAGATGCTAGATGTCGATGAGACCGCGTGTGCAAAGTACTTCACCATGATGCTGGAAGGCACGGCTCGTACTTGGTTGAAGAGCTTACCGCCCAATTCTATCAGCTCATGGGCCCAGTTACGGGCCCGGTTTATTCAGAACTTCAAGGATACGTGTAAGCAGCCCAAGTCCATAGTAGACCTGGAGGCTTGTGTCCAGGAGGAAGGGGAGTCAACAACCCATTGGGTACGCCGTGTTTCTGAGATTTTGCATTCCTCTGACAGGATCAACGCTGACTCTGCGATCTTAACATTAGAAGGCAACTGCCGGTTTGAGCCTTTAAAATTAAAATTGGGGCACATGAAGCGGTTCTGTAATGACATGGGAACCCTCATGGCCGCTTTGGTGAAGTATGCAGATTCGGACAGTACCAAGGATCCCGAGGCTGATGATGATGAAGCAGGGAAGGGAAAGAAGAACGGCAACTCAAGGGCAGCAGTACAAACCAAGGGTCATGGAAACGGAGGCAAGCGCAAGGCAGATGGCAACCCGGATTTCGTAGCCAACACTAATGCACAGGACAGAGGGCAGCGGCGCAGAGGCAAGGCGAATCGGGGCCCAAATCCTAATACGAGCCGTTTGAATTACTTATTGAATCAACCTTGCCCAAAGCACGGGACGAAGGAGTCCCCATCGAACCATCTCTGGAAAGACTGTTATATTATGCAGGATTTCAAAAACTCCAATGCTTTCCGGTATGACCAGGGGTCAGGTGGCGGTTCAGGATCCGGTTTCCACGGGCCGGGTCACGATGGAGCTTCCGGTTCAGGTCTTAATCAAGGCAGTCACAATAGTCAGAATAATCAGGGTGGCCAGCAGCAGCAACAGCAGTCGGGTTATCAGAGCCAACCAAAGCAGTTGAATAGTGGGCAGTATCATGTTTTCACAACTAGTTTGGACAAGCGCGATCGGAAGCTTCACAAGAGAGCAGTAAACTCTGTTGAACCGGCCTTGCCGCGTTATTTACGCTGGTCGAAGCAGCCTATCGTGTGGAGCAGAGAGGACCATCCCCCCCGGGTTGATAATCCGGGCCAGCTGGCATTGGTGGTTGACCCTCAGGTGGCGGGCTATAAGTTCACTAAGGTACTTATGGATGGAGGAAGCAGTATTAATATATTATACTATGAAACTTTCCGTCGCATGGGTCTAACAGACAAGGATCTCGATCCGTCAATACGGTGTTCCATGGCGTAGTACCAGGCAAATCTGCTTATCCTGTTGGTAAGATAGCCCTGGATGTGGCTTTTGGGGACGAGCACGATTCCCGGTCTGAAAAGCTAACTTTTGAAGTAGTAAAAATCCGGAGTCCATATCATGCCTTGTTTGGGCGGCCGGCTTATGCTAAGTTCATGGCACGACCTTGTTATATCTACTTGCAGCTCAAAATGCCGGGTTACAAAGGAACGATAACGGTGCATGGAAGCCGCCGAGTTGCTTTGGAATGTGAGGAAGGTGATGCAGCTTATGCAGAGGCGGTCTGTGCCACGGAGGAGTTGAAGTTCTATAAGGACAACGTTGATCCGGCAGATATGACCCCTTTAAAGAAGCCAACTACAGAGCATGAATCGGATCTGAAGTTTAAATCGGCAGCTGAGACCAAGCTTGTTGACTTCGTGCCAGGTGATTCGTCCAAGCAGTTCACTGCCAGTGCCAACCTAGATCCCAAATAGGAAAGCGCGCTCATCGAGTTCATCCGTGAGAACCGGGATATCTTTGCATGGAAGCCATCTGACATGCCAGGTGTACCGAGGGAACTCGCTAAGCACACACTTAATGTGGATCCTAAGTATAAACCGGTGAAACAGTTCCTCCACCGGTTTAACGAAGAAAGGCGCAAAGCCATTGGAGAGGAAGTAGCCAGGCTTTTGGCGGCTGGCTTTATTATTGAAGTGTTTCATCCAGAGTGGCTTGCTAATCCGGTGCTGGTTCTTTTGCCCTCCCCCACATTGATCAGATTATTGATGCCACGGCAGGATGTGAGCATTTAAGTTTTTCGGATGCGTACTCTGGATATCATCAGATCAAAATGGCGGTTAAGGACCAGGAGAAAACAACATTTATAACTCCCTTTGGAGCCTTCTGCTATGTATCTATGCCTTTTGGGTTCAAAATCGCCCAGGCTAGTTATCAGCGTGTGTACAGAATTGCTTGCATACCCAGATCGGCCGCAATGTGCATGCTTACGTGGATGATATTGTGGTGAAATCAAGACAAAAGGAGACACCGGTGGATTTATTTGAAGGAAACCTTCGACAACTTATGATTTACAAGATGATGCTTAATCCGCCAAGTGCGTTTTGATGTTCAGCGAGCAAGTTATTGGGGTTTCGTGTCTAACAGAGGAATTGAGGCTAATCCGGAGAAAATTAAAGCTATTACTTCCTTGGCTAAACCGAAGTGTATCAATGATGTTCAGGCGTCAAGCGGCGTAATCGCTGCGTTGAGCCGTTTATCGGCCGCCTCGGAGAGAAGGCCATCCCTTATACCGATGCCGAGGAAGATGATAATTTAAATCGAGTCCGGCCGCGACGAAGCATTTGAGGATCTAAAGCGCAATTGGCCAATCCGCTGTTCTTGCGGCTCCGGTTGACAAGGAGCCACTGTTGTTATATGTGGCAGCCAATGCTCCACATAGTATCATTACTGATAATGGTACTAATTTATCCAAGGGTGCTATGAAAGAGTTCTATGAACGTGAGCACATCCGGCTTGACGTGTCATCAGTGGCTCACCCCCAGTCCAATGGGCAGGCAGAACGAGCTAATCAAGAGATCTTACGAGGCATCAAACCCCGGCTTATGGTTCCGTTACAGAGAACACCAGGGTGCTGGGTTGAAGAGCTACCTTCGGTGCTATGGAGTATCAATACTACGCCAAACCGGTCCACTGGATATACACCGTTTTTCATGGTCTACGGAGCAGAGGCAGTACTTCCCAGTGATATCCGGCACGATTCGCCCCGTGTAGTGGCTTATGTTGAAGCGGACAACGAGATGGCATGGCAGGACGCTTTGGATCTATTGGATGAAGAGCGTGATGTGGCAGCTGCTCGTTCGGCGATTTACCAGCAGGATCTTCATCGTTATCACAGTCGCCGGGTTAAAACCGTAACCTTTCAAGAAGGAGATTTGGTGCTTCGCTCATCCAAGACCGCATGATATGCACAAGTTATCCCGCTTGGGAAGGACCTTTTGTGGTCAGAAGAATCTACACAACGGATCATACTATCGATTGATATTCGAGAGCGTCAAGACTCACGTACATCAGAGGAGGAGAACAACAGGCCGTGGAATATAGCTCATCTTCGGCCTTACTACACTTGAGTCATCGGCTCAATTTATGTACATATCATGACAATGTATATATTATCTTCGATATAATAAAACCGAACCTCAGCTAAAGCGGGTCTCTGTCTTTCTTATCATGCGTGGTTACATGGAGTGATTCTGTTTTTAAAGCGGCCTCCGGTTTACCCTTGACATTTGTTTTATCACTTGGGGGCTTGGTCGTGTCCGAACCAATGCAACACCTCTTGATAGGCGAAAAGCCACCAGATCATTTGGGGACACGGTCACGTCTGAACCGTCACGCCTCTTGGTCGGCCTACTGGGGCCGAGTCATTTGGGGCTTGGTCGAACCCGAACCAATGTCATGCCACTTGGCCGGGTGAATCGCCAAGAGTCTTTTGGGGACCTGGCCGACTTGCACCATCGCTACGCCTTCGGGGAGCTTGGTTGCGTCTGACCATGGTAATGCCATCTGACCAGCTCAGTAAAGCTTTTCTTTTGCAAAGAGTTATTGCCTTTGTTGCCATATTTTTTCATAATTGGTATTCGATTTTTTGTTGTGTTTTTTTAACCCGACAAACGTTTTTATCCGGTTCAACTGTTAGTTACAGATTGACATGACACGGTTTAATCTTACGCCGGAGTTTTATCTGCCCGGTTTACCTTCTTCCTGTTAATCATCATTGAATAACAAGGGGGCTTGTGCTGATTCAGCACGGTTTATATGGGAGTTATTCTCTCCCCGCTTTACAGACGGTCATTGTTTTTAAACCCTCCGCTTCAAGTTTGGCTACGCCAGCTTCATGCCTAGACACGGCAGGTATTTGTATCACATATTTATGGGATTTCTGATATATATATTGAACACCATAAACCGGCTGGCGGTATCACCGCCACCGAGGTTCAACTTTTTCTGGTTGCAGGAAATACGAATCAAGCAAAATTTCACTACTTATGCACGAAGGCATATTCAAGCGGAAAGTTTTAACTAAAGTTATTACAAGGCAACATGGTGCCCAAGTGAGATCATTGTTCTTTGGGTAAACCGCCAACGACAGATATTTAAACCAGCCACCGGTTCAAGCCTACTCTTCATCCTCCGCTGCTTCAGCCTCCTCGTCTCTACCCATTGGCTGGAAATCCACAGTGGTCCAGTCGATTCCCATTAGCGCTTGGAAAACAGCCTCTTCGTGGATCAGAGAAGACGGTTCAATATCAGGAGCGTAGGTATGCTTACGGATTGGAGGGATCAGATTTTCCGCTTCAAAAGTTGGGGCAGGCACTCGCTTGTTTTGATCATTATATTGTGCTTGGTAATGCTCCAAATCGGCTTCTTCGGCCAGCTGACAAGCTAGAGGGCGTACTGCACGGTTTATAGCCCGTAAATCCTCTTCATTGAAATCAGAAGCATCTTCTTTAACCCTGGGATAGCCTTGAGCTGCTTCCACAAGATCAAAGTCAGGTACCCATGCCTTGGCTCAGATCAAGGCGTTAATCTCTCCGGTTCGAGCAGCAGATTTTTTCACCTCTTCAATCCGGGCAGGAAGCATGGACAGCCGGTTCAGAGTGTCTTGAATCAAGGAAGGTGCCTGATTGTTATGTGAGGCTGTGGTGATGATACGCTGGGCTCCGGTGTATAACTGTTCTACTAAGGTGTAGACAACCTTCAGTTTCTTCCGCACATCGTTTCCTAAGTTCCCAATGCGTGTGCCTACAACAGTAAACAATTAGTTTTAAACCGGAGTAATGATACAGCAGGTTCAACACATCACAACTGTTCAAAGGAAGCTTACCAAAGATTGCCGCAGTCATAGAGTGTACTTGCCGCTTTACGGCTATCAGATCATCTACCACTAGTTTAAGGGCAGCTTCAACATTTTCTGCTCGTTTGATTAAATTGGCCTTCTCAGTGGCCCAGTCCGCCTGTTCTTTCTTCAAGCTTTCCTTCACTTGTTCAGCAGCGTTCAAAGCACTGGTTAACTCTTTCTTGGCCTTTTCTGCTTTTGCTCTTTGGGTTTTCAAAGCCGCTTGTAAATCGGCAATCTGGTCATCTTTGATTTTCACTCACTGTGTATCGATAGTACGCTCAGCCAGAAATTAAGATAATAAAGTCCCAACCACATAACAGAGTTATATGCTTGACACTTGGGGGCTAATGTACCTTCGATTTTTATATTATTACTAGATGACAAAGTCCCAAGCTCAATACAAGTATTCAACTTGGCACTTGGGGGCTAATGGCTATATGAAGCTAGCAATGTTTCCAAATGCAGCTTTTGTTGAAGTACCGGTTTAAGTATGCACAGTTAAACCGGCCCTTGGGGGCTATGCAGGTGGATTTCAAAGTTGTTAAGGAATATAGTCAAGTCCCGGTTTCGTCAAGATTACAAATCGGCCCTTGGGGGCTACAAGGACTGATATACTTGCAGTAAGAAAAGAAGTGAGTTACCTCAAACTTGTCCCTGATTAACTTGACCAAACCAGCTTCATAGTCACGGCTGGTATAAAGCTGGTTTAAATAGCCCGAATGAATGTCTTGGGCGCTTAGAGCGGCATATGTTTCCAGTTCAACATCCCATTTTCCTTTATTCAAGGTAGAAAAATCTTCTTTCACAGTATGCCTGGTTAAGGTTGCAGGATTCCCCGGTTCAGAGCGGCCCATACCAGTAATCACAACGTCATCATCTTTGGACTCGACGGATTGTGTGGGCACGACCGTTTTATTTGTAGGACTGCGAGATTTATCAAACCGGACGGTGCTGGCAGGTGGATCGGCAGAGATGGAAGTATTTACAGGCCTCTCTTCAGGAATAACCTCATCTTGTACCGGAGGATCATTGGGAATGTCTTCAGAGGCAAAATTTTCAAGATCCGGTGCTCTCTCATGATCTGAGGCGGCAGCTTCTTCAGCCGTTTTATCCAAACGGGCCTTCTTGCTTGGTTTTGGTTTTGTTCTAAGAGACAAAGAGTCAGAGAAAAAGCATGTCCATTGCAAAATATATTAGAAGCATATGGCCGGTTTAGTTTACCCGACGGCTATCTTCAATGGTGGTAGCTGAGTGGCCGAGGATTCACCAGAGGATGAATGGGAAGTGACCTGATAATCGGAGTCGGACGGATTAAGAGGTTGACGGAAGAAACCCGCTTTGGAATTTAAAGCAATAAAAAGGTTGGAGACCTCGGAGCGGCGCTTTTGAACCGGGCTGTTTGGTAAACCGGCAGAGGTGACTACCTGACCGCTGTGCCGGGTTGTGCAGCGAGCTTCATGTTGTTGTGTCTTCATAAGAAATTTGGGATCCAAATAAGCAAGAGGGTTAGAAAAATTAACTTTCCGGTTTGCCTGGCAAAATTTTGGTAAAGGCAAATTTGCTGAATCGGAAGAAAGAATAGTTACCTCAATAATCCTGCGTTCTTGGCTTCAAATCATCCCGACAAGCATCATCATCAATAAGGCGTGTAAAAGCAAGCCAAGAGAATCAAGTTCGGATTACCCACATCATCGCCAATGGCCGGGTCGAGGAAGCAGCGTGGTCTTTCTCTTATGGGCTGATTTCTTGACAATTTTTGTTTTGGGCCGGGTTGGCCGCCCTGCTTTCTCCGCTTTGTCTTGTGAAAGTTTCTTGCTCCAAAACGGATCATCACCCTGGATCAGAAGTGATTAAATGTTGGATACATGAAGCAGTAACAGGTTTAATGATGAAGCAACTAGAAACTTACCGCAGGTGGTTTGTTGGTGGTGCAGTAAGGAGCTAGACCGGTTTGAGCACAGAGGTGCTCCGGTTAATTTAGCATCCTTTTTACCGAGTCCGTAACTTCATCATCAGAAAGTTCGAGTTTTGTGTGTCGGAGTGGGTCGTCGACGCTGCCAGTATACTGACACATCAAACCGGACGCCGGCTCAGAGGCAGTATGCCCCAGGATAACCAGCAGCGTGCAAGATCAATTCCAGTCAAACCGTTCGCCATAAAGGCTCGGAGCTTGGACAGTTGCGGGGCATATTTGCTTCTATCTTTGGCGCTTAATCTTTGAGGAAACGGATGAGTGTTGCTTAGCCGCTCTGGACGAAAGCCAGGTAAGGGATTTTCATCTTCAGGAGAAGTGTCCTTGCAATAAAACCAAGTCGCATTCCACTCTTTGGGGTGAGTATGGAGTTTGACGTGGGGATAGGTGATCTCCTTCCTTTTCTGAATAGCCATACCACCCAATTCCGTATTGGGGCCGTCGGTGAATTCAGTACGACGGTTTAGATGGAAGAGGTCTCTAAACAGTTCAACAGACGGCTCCTCTTCAGATATACTTCAGATAGTACTTGAAAGTGGCATAAATTGGTGACGGAGTTGGGGCCAATGTCCTGGGGACGGAGCTGAAAACTGGCCAACACGTCCCGGTAAAATTTTGAACCGGGCGGTTTGAAGCCCCGGGCCAGGTGATCTGCAAAGACCACAACTTCTCCTTCCTGGGGTGTGGGAGGACATTCCTCTCCAGGGACCCTCCAGTGGACTGTATCTTTGTCATCTAAAGCGCCAATCGAGACCAGATCATTCAGCTGTGACTCGGTGACGCGAGAAGGAACCCAGTTGCATTCATACACTTGTTTGGCCATGATAAGATCTACAAAAGTAATTGATCCGGTTCAAGAGCGTGCTTGTTACAAAGTGATTGATCTAAGTTATGATAAGCCGAAGGCAGTGTCTATAAATCGGTTTCTTGTGATATGATATCAGATGGGCTCTGGCTGTTCAACAAGGGGACTAATGGTGTATCTGTGCCGGTTTAGCAGCTTTTTCTTATGGTGAGTTAAACCGCCTAATCTAGGCTTTGGAAATAATTGAAGCTATGGATAGTTTGTAGAAACAAGTTTCACAAGATCCCATGATAGCTACGGATCAAACGCAGGTTTACAGAAAACAGAAAATATTTCACGGAAGTAAAGCAGAAACGGAAGTGGACTATGAGGCAGATATGTATGCAGAAGATCCATGAGCTTAAGATGAGAAAGTACAGCGGATGCGTAGGAATCGCTATTAATACAGTACAGATTCACAGTGTGGTTCAAAGTTAAAAGGATAGATGGAAACGCACGAAGAACATGATATGAAGCTGGAACCCTAAAAACAGATCTAAGTCGAGAAGGGGAAGAAGTTTACCGGGAACTGAGAAGACGCGGAAAGAGGCCGCAGTATTCTGGTACGTTCAGGTTGATGCAGCGGCCTAGGACGAGGCAGAGGTCGACGACGATGGTGGAGCTCCAAGAGCAGCGGCGCGAGGAAGACGAAGAAGAGGAGACGAAGGGAGGAAAGAAATGACCCTTCGGTCCTATTTGTAAGGCAGCCAAGCTAGGTCAAGCGCGTGAATCCAGGAACTGCTATTAAAGAAGGCGTTATAAAGGATCAAATTTCAAGATGATGTCATGCCGGTTTACAGTGACCAGAAGTAATGACGACATGGCGGTTTACCAGACAATAGAAGATGTCCAAGATACAAGCTTTGTGAAGGATTGACATGAACCGTTTCAAATCAATCTGGGGCCTAATGTTGGGGATATTACTACTAGGTGTAAACCGGCCAGCTTGGGCCGGGTTAACTCCGTTAGTGGTATAAGCAGAGAAAGGCCCAAGGCCTGTAGTCGGTTTAGAACTTGTAGCCGTAAACCGGCCTGATGTATAACTTGTATTGTAAGTTAGGAATAGAGAGATACCAACCGGGATACGAGTATGAACCGGTTGGGACTCTATGAACCGACGGGCGTCACTCGTGTATATAAGGGGACGACCCGGCGACGGTTCAAGGACAGACAACCACAACTCGAGCCTAGGTGAAGCTTGTTTGCTCCCTAGCCATTGAAACCATATCAACTAGTTGTATGACCCGCGCATTTGCGCGGCTAGAATTTAAACATGTACCTACACATGCTATTTTAGATTTAGATAGGGTCTCTAGATCAAAAGTTTTTCCTTTATTTTTATATGAATATTCTTTGTAGAGTTTTGGTTCTTTAAATTAATAATTGATAAATTGACACCATTTTCGTTTAATCAAAATATAATTAATATATTGGCAGCTAATTTTATAAAGTTAGGCAACACACGCTCTTCTTGCTCCTGGATTTTTTTTTCTTTTTATCATCGGTTGGCAATGGCACCAAAGCAGGCGTAGATCTTTATTATAGATCAAATATAAACTTTAACCAAGAATTAAATATAAATATATATGTCCCTTTTGAACCTTGGTTTTTCTTGCTCCATATGCGTCATTTGCGGTGTGGTGCCTCGTGCATTCGTTATTGTAAATTTATTACGTATGCTCATTCTTATTAAAACTCTACTTATATTTGTATTGAGTCTGCACTCACCATTTTCATGCTACATCTATAAAATTTTTTATTTTTTTGTGGGTTGCTACATCTATATTTTGACACATAGTGTTCTTTTTTTTTACAAAATCGCAAGGTGTCAACAATGTGGATTATTTAACAGAGTTAGAGAAAAAATTTGACCATGACATATAAGTAACATCTTTTGTGCTTCTACTCTCGGGAAAATATAATTTTCGATGCTATTTTATGGCCATCTAATATGATTGATTCTCATAATTTGTGTAAAATAGATCCGATCGGTTAGTTGATTAATTTGTGCCATCAGCAATGATGGTATTGCATGCACTCCATGCAATGCAGTTTGCTCTGCATCGATTTTCATTGAAGCCGATTTGGGCAATCGATACACGATAACTTTTATTTATAGTTTTAATCTCCACTATCAAAATTAGAACTCATCATATAATCAACATAGCGGATTATTTAGCCCATGTGGACCAATGTAGTGTCTACTATTTCCTTTGTTCTCTCTATTCCTCGGTCAACTAATTCAATAGTTGCTTAATATCATATCTTCTTGAGGTCACCACTCCGAGTCAACATGATATAATTGATTCCATTGATATGCCCGATGACATTTCTTTATGATGAGAGAATTACATTTAATTGTTTGTAGTTTCCAATCCACAATTTGAGCTTGCAATTATCATTCGAAATGCATCAAAAACTAAATGACATATGGTATAAAAGTATTTTGTAGTCGATATGATGTTATTCTTCCATGTTCAATCTTTACACTTTTGCCTGTATATTAGTATAAAAAATTCAAAACATTGAATGTATATTTGGTTACATGCCTTATATGTTGCGAAGGATGATGTATGTTCTTTTTTATTTTTTATCAACGATTGCGATTAGGGAAAACGTCATGATCCATTTGTAAAAAAATTGTAGGAATAGAAATATAATTTTTTTGGCACTTTGATTTTCACGTATTTTCAGTATCAGCAGTCCATTCATTATTTATTGTCCCAAACATCCTATTGTAGGCAAACTTCAAAAAGTAGCATATTGATAATTTGTTTGGCCCACTCTATGCTATGTACGTACACATGTACGTTTTTAATCTGGAGAGAAAAAGTTGGCTTTTGCCCATGAATATAGAAAGCTTCTTATCCCAACACTATTGTGTACTCTAAATTGATTTTGCTTCTACGCAAAATAAAAGTCCAGATGTTGTACTATATCCGGACACTTTATTTTTGTTCTGCGGCCGCTCGGACTCTTTTTTCAGAATCGCTGCTTGACTCTGGCAGCCGTGGCAACCCTGATTTTTGCAATGCTAACGCAAGGTTCACACGTAATTGTTTTGGACAGTTTTTTTATAGGAAAAACATAAGACTTGGATGGGAGACGTGTTCAACTATTTTTTACGTGTCATGCCTAATTATTTGTACGTACCTATATTTGTATGTAACGTATATATTTTAAATCTTGACCATTAATATAAAAAATTGATGGTCGAGATAATTTAATATATGTGGACGAACGTAATGGCTTGTTTGACTCTTGTTTTAATTATATAATAGATAGATTCCATCACAACTAGACGTAGGCTTTTACCTTCATCGAAGGGGCCGAACTAGTATAAACCCTTGTGTCTTTGTGTCCGCTTTAAACCCCTTCAAGTAAACCCGTAGCGATGGCTCCACGACTAAGTCCTTATGCTAGGAGATCTGCCGTGACATATCCATGACAGAAACCGTAGGAATTGTTTTTAATTTTCTGCAACATTCCCCAACAGTGGCATCATGAGCTAGGTCTATGCATAGTTCTCTTTCATACAAGTAGAACACAATTTTGTTGTGGGCGCAGATCTTGTCAACTTGCTTGCCACTACTAGTATTTTCTTGCTTCAGCGGTATTGTGGGATGAAGCGGCCCGGACCGACCTTACACGTACGCTTACGTCAGACAGGTTCTACCGACTGACATGCACTAGTTGCATAAGGTGGCTAGCGGGTGTCTGTCTCTCCCACTTTAGTTGGAGCGGATTCGACGAAAAGGGTCCTTATGAAGGGTAAATAGAAGTTGACAAAATCACGTTGTGGTTATTCGTAGGTAAGAAAACGTTCTTGCTAGAACCCAATTGCAGCCACGTAAAAGATGCAACAACAATTAGAGGACGTCTAACTTGTTTTTGCAGCAATTGTCATGTGATGTGATATGTCCAGAAGTTGAGAAGAATGATGAATGATATATTGTGATGTATGAGATCATGTTCTTGTAATAGGAATCACGACTTGCATGTCGATGAGTATGACAACTGGCAGGAGCCATAGGAGTTGTCTTTATTTTTTGTATGACCTGCGTGTCATTGAAGAATGCCATGTAAATTACTTTACTTTATTGCTAAACACGTTAGCCATAGAAGTAGAAGTACTCGTTGGCGTGACAACTTCATGAAGACACGATGATGGAGATCATGATGATGGAGATCATGGTGTCATGCCGGTGACAAAGATGATCATGGAGCCCCAAAGATGGAGATCAAAGGAGCTATATGATATTGGCCATATCATGTCACTACTATATAATTGCATGTGATGTTTATTATGTTTATGCATCTTGTTTACTTTGAACGGCGGTAGTAAATAAGATGATCCCTTACAACAATTTCAAGAAGTGTTCTCCCCTAACTGTGCACCGTTGCTAAAGGTCGTCGTTTCGAAGCACCACGTGATGATCGGGTGTGATAGATTCTTACGTTCACATACAACGGGTGTAAGACAGTTTTACACATGCAAAACACTTAGGGTTAACTTGACGAGCCTAGCATGTACAGACATGGCCTCGGAACACAGAGACCGAAAGGTCGAACACGAGTCGTATGGAAGATACGATCAACATGGAGATGTTCACCGATGATGACTAGTCCGTCTCACGTGATGATCAGACACGGCCTAGTCGACTCGGATCATGTAACACTTAGATGACTAGAGGGATGTCTAATTCGAGTGGGAGTTCATTGAAATAATTTGATTAGATGAACTTAATTATCATGAACTTAGTCTAAAAACCTTTGCAAATATGTCTTGTAGATCAAATGGCCGCCGCTCATGTCAACATGAACTTCAACGCGTTCCTAGAGAAAACCAAGCTGAAAGATGATGGCAGCAACTATACGGACTGGGTCCGAACCCGAGGATCATCCTCATAGCTGCCAGAAACAATATGTCCTAGAAGGACCGCTAGGTGATGCACCTGCTCGAAGAACCAAGATGTTATGAACGCTTGGCAGTCTCGTCTTGATGATTACTCCCTCGTTCAAGGCGGCATGCTTTACAGCTTAGAACCGGGCTCCAAAAGCGTTTTGAGCAACACGGAGCATATGAGATGTTCGAGGAGCTGGAACTAGTTTTCCAAGCTCATGCCCGGTCGAGAGATATGAAGTCTCCGACAAGTTCTATAGTTGTAAGATGGAGGAAAATAGTTCAGTCAGTGAGCACATACTCAAAATGTCTGGGTTGCACAACCGCCTGTCCCAGCTGGACATAAACCTCTCGGATGAGGCGGTCATTGACAGGATCCTTCAGTCGCTCCCACCAAGCTACAAGAGCTTTCTGATGAACTACAAGATGCAGGGGATGGTGAAGACCATTCCTGAAGTATTTTCAATGCTGAAGTCGGCAGAGGTAGAAATCAAGAAGGAACATCAAGTGTTGATGGTCAATAAAACCACTAAGTTCAAGAAGGGCAAGGGCAAGAAGAACTTCAAGAAAGACGACAAGGATGTTGCCACGCCCGGTAAGCCAGTTGCCGGGAAGAAGTCAAAGAATGGACCCAAGCCTGAGACTGAGTGCTTTTCTTGCAAAGGGAAGGGTCACTGGAAGCGGAACTGCCCCAAATACTTAGCGGACAAGAAGGTCGGCAACACTAAAGGTATATTTGATATACATGTAATTGATGTGTACCTTATCAGTACTCATAGTAACTCCTAGGTATTTGATACCGGTGCCGTTGCTCATATTTGTAACTCACAGCAGGAGCTGCGGAATAAGCGGAGACTGGTGAAGGACGAGGTGACGATGCGCGTCGGGAATGGTTCCAAGGTCGATGTGATCGCCGTCGGCACGCTACCTCTACATTTACCTACGGGATTAGTTTTAAACCTTAATAATTGTTATTTGGTGCCAAGTTTGAGCGTGAACATTGTATCTGGATCTCGTTTGATACGAGATGGTTACTCATTTAAATCCGAGAATAATGGTTGTTCTATTTATATGAGAGATATGTTTTATGGTCATGCCCCGATGGTCAATGGTTTATTCTTAATGAATCTCGAGCGTAATGTTACACATATTCATAGTGTGAATACCAAAAGATGTAAAGTTGATAACGATAGTCCCACATACTTGTGGCACTGCCGCCTTGGTCACATTGGTGTCAAGCGCATGAAGAAGCTCCATGCTGAAGGACTTTTGGAGTCTCTCGATTATGAATCATTTGACACATGCGAACCATGCCTCATGGGCAAAATGACCAAGACTCTGTTCTCCGGAACAATGGAGCGAGCAACCAACTTATTGGAAATCATACATACCGATGTGTGCGGTCCAATGAGCGTTGAGGCTCGCGGAGGATACCGTTATGTTCTCACTCTCACTGATGACTTGAGTAGATATGGGTATGTCTACTTAATGAAACACAAGTCTGAAACCTTTGAAAAGTTCAAGGAATTTCAGAATGAGGTAGAGAATCAACGTGACCGAAAGATAAAGTTTCTACGATCAGATCGTGGAGGAGAATATTTAAGTCACGAATATGGTGTGCACTTAAGGAAATGTGGAATCGTTTCACAACTCACGCCACCTGGAACACCTCAGTATAACGGTGTATCCGAACGTCGTAATCGCACTCTATTGGATATGGTGCGGTCTATGATGTCTCTTACCGATTTACCGCTATCATTTTGGGGATACGCTCTAGAGACAGCTACATTCACTTTAAATAGGGCACCGTCTAAATCCATTGAGACGACACTGTATGAATTATGGTTTGGGAAGAAACCTAAGCTGTTGTTTCTAAAAGTTTGGGGATGCGATGCTTATGTCAAGAAACTTCAACCTGAAAAGCTCGAACCCAAGTCGGAAAATGCGTCTTCATAGGATACCCTAAGGAAACCATTGGGTATACCTTCTACTTAAGATCTGAGGGCAAGATC
This sequence comes from Aegilops speltoides, assembly GCA_021437245.1. Lineage (NCBI taxonomy): Eukaryota > Viridiplantae > Streptophyta > Magnoliopsida > Poales > Poaceae > Aegilops > Aegilops speltoides. Next base: position 513,008,073 of record CM038147.1, read on the forward strand.
TTTGTTGCCAAGAACGGATCCTTTCTGGAAAAGAGTTTCTCTCGAAAGAAGTAAGTGGGAGGAAAGTAGAACTTGATGAAGTACTACCTCTGAACAGGAAAGTAGTGCAGCTCAGAAAATGTTCTGTGATGCCTACACCAATCAAGAGGAAAATAATGATGATGATAAAGGTACTTCGGATCAAGTTGTTACTGAACTTCGTAGGTCCACAAGGACACGTTCCGCACCAGAGTGGTACGGCAACCCTGTCCTGGAAATCATGTTGTTAGACAATGGTGAACCTTCGAACTATGAAGAAGCGATGGCGGGCCCAGATTCCAACAAATGGCTTGAAGCCATGCGATCCGAGATAGAATCCATGTATGAAAACAAAGTATGGACTTTGACAGACTTGCTCGATGATCAGCGAGTGATAGAAAACAAATGGATCTTTAAGAAGAAGGCGGACGCGGATGGAAATGTTACCATCTATAAAACTCGACTTGTCGCTAAGGGTTATCGACAAGTTCAAGGGATTGACTACGACGATACATTCTCTCCCGTAGCGAAGCTGAAGTCCGTCCGAATCATGTTAGCAATTGCCGCATACTATGATTATGAGATATGGCAGATGGACGTCAAAACGGGATTCCTTAACGGACATCTTAAGGAAGAGCTGTATATGATGCAGCCGGAAGGTTTTGTCGACCCTAAGAATGCTAACAAAGTATGCAAGCTCCAAATGATCCATTTATGGGCTGGTGCAAGCATCTCGGAGTTGGAACATTCGCTTTGATGAGATGATCAAAGCGTTTGGGTTTCTCGCAGACTTATGGAGAAGCTGCGTTTACAAGAAAGTGAGTGGGAGCTCAGAGCATTTCTCATATTATATGTAGATGACATACTCTTGATGGGAAATGATATAGAACTTTTGGACAGCATTAAGGCCTACTTGAATAAGTGTTTTTCAACGAAGGACCTTGGAGAAGCTGCTTACATATTAGGCATCAAGATCTATAGGGATAGATCGAGACGCCTCATAGGTCTTTCACAAAGCACATACCTTGATAAGATTTTGAAGAAGTTCAAAATGGATCAGTCCAAGAAAGGGTTCTTGCCTGTGTTGCAAGGTGTGAGATTGAGCTCGGCTCAATGCCCGACCACGACAAAAGATAAAGAAGAGATGAGTGTCATCCCCTATGCTTCAGCCATAGGATCTATTATGTATGCCATGCTGTGTACTAGACCTGATGTAAACCTTGCCGTAAGTTTGGTAGGAAGGTACCAAAGTAATCCCGGCAAGGAACACTGGACAGCGGTCAAGAATATCCTGAAGTACCTGAAAAGGACAAAGGACATGTTTCTCGTTTATGGAGGTGACGAAGAGCTCGTCGTAAAGGGTTACGTCGACGCTAGCTTCGACACAGATCTGGATGACTCTAAGTCACAAACCGGATACGTGTATATGTTGAATGGTGGAGCAGTGAGCTGGTGCAGCTGCAAGCAGAGCGTCGTGGCGGGATCTACATGTGAAGCGGAGTACATGGCAGCCTCGGAGGCAGCGCATGAAGCAATTTGGGTGAAGGAGTTCATCACCAACTTAGGAGTCATACCCAATGCGTCTGGGCCGATCAAATCTTCTGTGACAACACTAGAGCTATTGCACTTGCCAAGGAGCCCAGGTTTCACAAGAAGACCAGGCACATCAAGTGTTGTTTCAACTCCATCCGTGAAAATGTTCAAGATGGAGACATAGATATTTGCAAAGTACATACAGATCTGAATGTCGCAGATCTGTTGACTAAAACTCTCTCGCGAGCAAAACATGATCAACACCAGAACTCTATGGGTGTGCGATTCATCACAATGTAACTAGATTATTGACTCTAGTGCAAGTGGGAGACTGTTGGAAATATGCCCTAGAGGCAATAATAAAAGGATTATTATTATATTTCCTTGTTCATGATAATTGTCTTTATTCATGCTATAACTGTATTATCCAGAAATCGTAATACACGTGTGAATACATAGACCATAATTTGTCCCTAGTAAGCCTCTAGTTGACTAGCTCGTTGATCAACAGATAGTCATGGTTTCTTGGCTATGGACATTAGATGTCGTTGATAACGGGATCACATCATTAGGAGAATGATGTGATGGACAAGACCCAATCCTAAGCATAGCACAAGATCGTGTAGTTCGTTTGCTAGAGCTTTTCCAATGTCAAGTATCTTTTCCTTAGACCATGAGATCGTGTAACTCCCGGATACCGTAGGAGTGCTTTTGGTGTATCAAACGTCACAACGTAACTGGGTGACTATAAAGGTGCACTACAGGTATCTCCGAAGGTTTCTGTTGGGTTGACACGGATCGAGACTGGGATTTGTCACTCCGTATGACGGTGAGGTATCACTGGGCCCACTGAGTAGTGCATCATCATAATTCGCTCAAAGTGACCAAGTGTCTGGTCACGGGATCATGCATTACGGTACGAGTAAAGTGACTTGCCGGTAACTAGACTGAACGAGGTATTGGGATACCGACGATCGAGTCTCGGGCAAGTAACATACCGTCTGACAAAGGGAATAGTATATGGGGTTGTTTGAATCCTCGACATCGTGGTTCATCCGATGAGATCATCGAGGAGCATGTGGGAGCCAACATGGGTATCCAGATCCCGTTGTTGGTTATTGCCCGAGAGACGTCTCGGTCATGTCTGCATGTCTCCCGAACCCGTAGGGTCTACACACTTAAGGTTCGGTGACGCTAGGGTTGTATGAATATGAGTATGCAGCAAACCGAATGTTGTTTGGAGTCCCGGATGAGATCCCGGACGTCACGAGGAGTTCCGGAATGGTCCGGAGGTAAAGAATTATATATAGGAAGTGATGTTTCGGCCATCGAGAAAATTTGGGTCACCGGTATTGTCTGGGACCACCGAAGGGTCCTGGGTCCACCGGTGGGGCCACCCATCCTGGAGGGCCCCATGGGCTGAAGTGGGGAGGGGAACCAGCCCATAGTGGGCTGGTGCGCCCCCCTTGGCCCACCCCCTACGCCTAGGGTTGAAACCCTAGGGTGGGCGGGGGCGCCCCTCTTGCCTTGGGGGGACCTCCACCCCCCTGGCCGCCGCCCCCCTTGGGAGATTAGATCTCCAAGGGTCGGCGCCCCCCCTTGGGGGCCTATATAAAGGGAGGGGAGGGAGGGGCAGCCGCACCCTGAAGTTCTGGCGCCTCCCTCCCCTTGCTACACCTCGTCCTCCTCCCATAGCAGCTTGGCGAAGCCCTGCCGGAGTTCTGCTGCATCCACCACCACGCCGTCGTGCTGCTGGCTCATCATCAACCTCTCCTTCCCCCCTTGCTGGATCAAGACGGAGGAGACGTCACGCTGACCGTACGTGTGTTGAACACGGAGGTGCCGTCCGCTCGGCGCTAGGATCTCCGGTGATAGGATCACGACGAGAACGACTACTTCAACCTCGTTCTTTTGAATGCTTCTGCTCGCGATCTACAAAGTGGTATGTAGATGCATCTCTCTTTCACTCGTTGCTTAGATGAACTCATAGATGGATCTTGGTGAAACCGTAGGAAAAAAATTTATTTTTCTGCAATGTTCCCCAACACAGGGATCCTCCGGAGGTGATGTTATCCTTGATAACAAGGCGAGCCATCAAGCCTTATTGGGACAGCACAGTGTAACTCCCAATGAAAGCACCAATGACGGTGTCAAAACCGGCGGATCTCGGGTAGGGGGTCCCGAACTGTGCGTCTAAGGCTTATGGTAACAGGAGGCAGGGGACACGATGTTTTACCCAGGTTCGGGCCCTCTTGATGGAGGTAATACCCTACTTCTTGCTTGATTGATCTTGATGATATGAGTACTACAAGAGTTGATCTACCACGAGATCGTATAGGCTAAACCCTAGAAGCTAGCCTATGATTATGATTGTTCTTCTCCTACGGACTAAACCCTCCGGTTTATATAGACATCGGAGGGGGCTAGGGTTACACAGAGTCGGTTAAAGAGAAGGAAATCTACATATCCGAATATCCAAGCTTGACTTCCACGCAAAGGAGAGTCCCATCCGGACACGGGATGAAGCCTTCAATCTTGTGTCTTCATAGTCCAACAGTCCAGCCAAAGTATATAGTTTGGCTGTCCGAGGACCCCTTAATCCAGGACTCCCTCAATGAGGGGACAAACGCACATCAGAGGTGCCAGAGCACGCCGATGGCATGCCAGGACGATGGTCACCACTGTGACATGCAAGGAGGGGACGCGAGAGGCTGCAGCAAGCTGTCTAGTGTTTAGTCCTTTAATACTAGAGGCCGAGGGAGGTAATAGATCACGCAGAAGTGCCAAGGAGAGATGTGAGTGATCGCATGAAGTTTGCTGTATCAGTTTTGGCTGAGTACTGCTGATCAAGAGGGAGTTGATTTGGTCAAATGGTGTTGTCTAGGAGATTTAGATTAGGAAGGACTACGGTTCTGGAAAAGTTGAGGTGATTTGGACCAATATTTGATACACTTGCTTTGCAAATGCACAATCTGGTCCAGATTTGGAAATGAGGAAGAAGCACTCACTAGGAGTGTCATTTTGATCTCAACATGGGCAAGGCAGAGTTATATGATCATATGAAGATGCTGAAAAAGGTTTCACACCATTTGGATAAACCAAAATGGTACTTCCTTCACAAACATCCCCATTGACCAGAAACATGCAGAAACTCTAAAGGGAAAATGGCTAAACGGATTGATCCACAACTTGGTGGAGGGAGTTTATATGGATAGGAGAAGGCCTAGAAAAATATACAGCCATAATGGAGCAAGATAAAATATACTTGCTTCACAAACTGAAATTTTGGACAGAATCAAAGATTTCAAGCTGTGCTCACATGGAGGCATTACAAGAGCTCAACTTTGGTGGAGAGCTATGATTTGATGATATGAAGGACCATGCTAAAGTGCAACTCATTTGGATATGCCTAGCTTGTACCTCCTTCACAAAGTTTCTTCCTGGACAGAAAATCTGGAAAATCATAATTAAATCACTACTAGGCAATTGAGGTTGCGTTTTGGCATGTGACAATGATATGGATAGGGAAAAGGTGTGACAATGATATGTCATATGGATAGTTTGAGGTCAATTGGGCAAAGGAAAATAGCACTTGCTTCAAAATGTGCCATTTAGGGCAGAATCGGAAATGAATTATTTGAGCATGATGATAAGCATGGCAAATGAAATGTTTTGCCATATTTGAGGAAGATATGATGCCAAAAATTTATGAGAATTATTTGGGAATTTTAGGAGTGATGTACATATAGTTTGTTTCACAACCTAGGGCTAAAAGGATAATTCCTTTAATAGAAAAGGAATATTCCCAATAAAAAGAATATTGGGATTTGGTCTAGGATGAAAATGACAGGGTCTAGGGTTGGATTTGGGTATGACAAGCCACTCTGGAAGCAAAGAAGAGGGCATCTTCTTTAGTTTGCAGACCACAAAGCCACGAAAAAAGAAAACTCAGGCAAAAACCTTAGAAAATCAAATGAAAAAGAAATGGCCAAAAATTAGGTTGTGACAAACCTTCCCCCCTTAAAGAAATCTTGTCCTCGAGATTTGGTTGCTCTGAGAACAAGTATGAATATACTGCCTTAAGGAAACCGTTTCAAACTCGGGTATCCTTTTACCTTTGTTTATTGTTCCCATTAAATTCTTCATCTGGCTGACCTGACTGGCTCTGGGGTTGTTTGCTTCACTGTATCCATATCCTGACAGATCTTAACTCACATGTTCTGCTTATACTGGCTCCAATTCTGTTCATATCTGCTGGCTTAGCTGAGATTACCATGACTATAATATCTGCCTGTCTCACAAATCCGAGAGTGACTTCCAATGGCTGTGTCTGTACTGACAACTGTCTATGAATTGGTGATCCTATTTGTCCTTATGAACACCCAAGCTCTGACTCCTGGCATTGGGTTTCTCCATTAAATGCAGGTCCTTCAGGTTCCAAATAGTGAGTTGTGGCATATCCGTTTTTCTGACAGATTCTGACTTATTGCAGGAATTTCTGAACCATCCTGACTGGCTCCACTGTCTTGAATCTCAGCTTCATACCAAATATTTGATTGTCTCCTGTCATTGCCAACATAAGGGGTATGGCCTTATATGATAGTATCCATAGACTTGACTGACTGTGAATCTCGTGAAAGAATTTTGTCCATGACAGGCTATCCGTTGAGGCTAACATAAGTGAGGGCACATGCTTCCAGACTGTTATTCACCATCCAAAACTGAGTAGACCCTTTTGGTGAATATCCCTGGTGATCCATACTGACTCAGACTATCCGGGGTATCTGCACCATTTGAATTATGCAACAGTTATCAGTCTGGCTCCTTCATTACTGTTTTCCTTGCCTGGATCCTTGGGTGAAGGAGCGGGGTCATATTGCTTCTTCGTGTGACCATCGGTTCTGTCGGTCGCAATATTCTGATAGGCGTACTTTTATCCTCATCTTCTAACATGGTAACCCATTAAATGGCAGGTTCAACATCTCTCAAGTTCTGATCGTAGGAAAATGATCATCCGAACCCTTGCAAGAAATCGCCAAATAAATCAGTAGCCACCAGAACGGTCTTTACAACTCAGATCTGGGACATTACGGAAATAACTCAACCACGGCTCAGGATGGACTAAAAGTAGCTCAGAGCATGAGACCGGGTCGATAAGAAGAAAGTGGCAACTCCCTAAAATAGCCAAAAGCAGCTATAGGGCTACTGTCACAAAAAGAAACTCAACAGATGTATGAGACGGCCGAAAAGCAGCTCAAAACTCAGGACAGTCGTTGAAGAGAGAAATAAAAATCGGCATCCACCCTGGATAGCTAAAAACAGCTCAGACCACAGGCATGGTGCCGGCACAAAAGAAAAGGAGACAAGGGCTCATCTAGATCATCTTCCAGGTTCACCGGTGCTTGTACAGAGCTCAGTGTTGTCGTCAATCCTCATAGTCCTTTGTCACACCGAGGTGTATATCTGGCTTTCTTCACATATATCTGATAATCTGATCCCCGAGGCAGACTTGTGTTCTGACTGATTCTGGCTTTTGACCAACTGTTGCGGACCTGATTCTGCCATCTGCTGTCAATTCACATTGTACGATCTTGCACCAATGCCGTACCGAGGACGATTGGATGGATTATGCTGAAAACCATCGAGAGTATCTTGCTGAGGAAGACTGGACTTCGTTTTGAAACAGGAATTGCTGGACCATCCTCCTTTCTGAGTATGTGGCACATCCTTGCTTTCTTCCAGGCATATCATGTTTCAAAATCATCCTCCACGAAGAATCAAACCTTGTATCTGAACCATATCTTTGTCTAAAATTGCACTTTTGGTCTTGCACATAGCTTATCTTCTTGCTGATCTGATCATTACTGCCATGAAGAGTGCACTTTGAGGCAAACTTGATTATCCGTATCAGGATTAGATACCCCAGATCTCAATGCAGTCGGCTGAGAATTCCATACTAATTCAAACTTGATACTGATAGTCCATCTAGTATTTCTTTTGCATTCAGACAAGATATTCCAAATTTCACTGTTGTTTGCTGATAATTCCATTCTGTTTAGCTGATATTTCAAACATATGCATTCCTTGCTGACTCCTTCAGGTCCGGTGTTGGTTGACGAGCAACTTTAATAAGGGGAAAAATTTGTAACACCGAAGTCCCAAAGAAAGAAGCAAAATAAACAACAAAAACAAAAGCACACAAGGACACACATAATAATATAAAGCAATCAGCACATATTACTGCTACTCACACAATAATATGCATGCACACCTAAGCACACAATTGTCGCTAAAGCCCTAGTACTACGATCTAATATGTTGTGGCAGTGTGCACGGAAGTGAGTCTGTGTGTGGAAAGATTGGTGTAACCACGGCTACACCAAGCGCTGGCTGAACACCGGCTTGATCTGGATGGATACGGGGGCGAGGACGGACTGGGTGATCATGTAGCATGACACAAGGGTCACGACCAAATCATCAAGTGTACGAAGGGAACCGTACACGTCCAAAGAAATGTATGACAGGGGAGGATAGCGATGGAAAAGCAAGAGTGTCTAGCATTTTCCTTTTTTGATAACAAAGATAGGTAAGGGTTGCCAACGGGACGAGATGGATGGCATGATTCGGGATAGAGACATGTCTATCACTGAAACGATATGGGTGGGTGGGGATAGATGCCGACGGGATATCCGAGCATAATTCCTGCAAATGGTGTCTGGAACACTCGGTACCAGGGCATCACTCAGCTGGGACAGAGATGACGCCAAAGACCGAAAATCAGGCATGCTAAGAAAGAGGGTGCATGTAGAGGATCGAAACTGATGCCACCTACACTCACAAGATAAATCGTTAGTGACAATATAATTAGTCTATATGCATGCTATGCAACAAACAAATGCAGCAATCAAGTGCAACAAACCAACTGGGGTCTATTCTACCGTTTTCTAACGTTCGCGTGGGCTAGGGCAACCTACAACCAGACCTACTCTGATACCAAGCCTGTGGCACCCGGCTCAGAGAAACCGGAATGCCCCGTATTCCAGCCCAGAGATCGAGGAGAAGTCTTCTGGAATACGACACTGCTTAGCATAGAACAAATCAGCTCTTTATTGCAATCTATATTGGGTACAAGGGGGTTACATTGGCATGGCGACTCTACACCTGCCTCGGTTGCTCTATTCAAGCAGCAAAACAACTCGACGCAGCGGAATGACTACTGGCAGCAGAGCAACGTCAGCGGTGGTGAACTCCACTCCGCAGGGACTCTAGATGGAACACTTATCCTAGCTCGCAAACAAGAAATCCACGGCAAACAAGCAATCAAATCTGGCATGACCTGCAAACTGGCATGACACGCCAGGTCAGTGCATTGAATGTACGTGCAATCTCACAACAACCAAAGCAATCAAGACAAACAAAAGCATGGCAATTACAGATTATTTAGCAATGATGAACACAATACTATCAAAATAACATGGCATGATACAGCTAGAACAATACGAGCATGGCATAAACATAGGAACATGATGAGACAAGCATGCAACATGAAGAAACTATCATGCACCAACTTACTCTGCTCGGGTTACATCGTAACCATCACCTGCATAAACTTACCATCACGGACATCACAAGATCATCCCATGATCAAATCAAGCTTGGTATTAACAATACCGTAGTAATCATTTATGACCACAGGGAGCTTGATCTTAACCTTTGACTCTCGCATAACACCACAAATATCCAACAAGTTGGTATTCACGATAACATAGTGATCCTCTCACGATCACAGAAATATCAACCAACTTCTTTCATCATCGAACCAGGGTTGTTATAAGCACGTGACCGACACAAACTAGGCCCATATCCGCGGGCGCGGCTATCGATAGATTTGACACACACTCTCTGCAGAGGTAGCGCACTGTACCCACACCACGAAACCCATGGCCTCGCACTCCCATTCGGGTGGACCAATGGCGTTCTGACAAATCAGATCTATTCGCATGGCACTCTCACGGCCACTCCGACCAACACCTCTTTGGATTCAGTACTGGGTGGCCCATGCCTACCAAAGGTCTTACGACCACCGTTGTGGCAAAAACGGTCCCGAACTGGGACAAAGCTCGCAAACAACTCGGGCTCACAAGGCTTATGCCATCCTACCTGGCCAAGGTAGCGCCCGCGCATAACCTTCCCTACATTGGAGGCACCGGCGAGAGGCATGACAATAGACCCGTTAGAGCCTTTCCCATACACAAGGCAAATGTGGTTGCACTGGTCAGCTCGATCTAGTGGCACCATGACTCAGCCAACAGTTGTTCAAGTTCAATTTAATCCAGTTAAACTTGAATGCAATATGCTGAGCCATGATAAAAATAACATGATGCAACTACAAGGCATGAACATGATATCAACATGATCATGGGGGTGCAACATAATCAATGAGCATCATTGTTGTCAGAGACTTTTCATCTTTGACGAGAGGCTTCCCGTACTCATATCTGAATAAGTCCACCTCCATGAAATCAGGAAGTGCATCGTCAGGCAGGTAATCTTCAAGATTGCCATAACCGGCCACCGTCCCCGGAGGATTAGACACATTGAGCGGGGGGCACGATTGCTGTGCTTGTTCGCCGAGCTGGGCAATTTTTTCCCCTTTGCTCGTTGTTCTTTTGACCTTTATCAGCGACAGTAGTTCCCACCGCTTGGCTTGGAGATATGTCTGCTTCATGAATGCGCTCATAGTTGGTTCTCGGCGGAGACTTTGGTGGTTTCCTCGGGGCATCGAGTGCGCTTTGCTTTCACCGGATCTACCTTCTCCTCCGGAGGTGGATGTATCTTTGCTTTCACCTTCAAAGAACTCCTTCACGTGGAGTCTCGCACGATCGTATCGGTTTCCTCCTCGGTCCTCTCGTATGGTAACTTCTCTAGAGGCTTTAGAGGTGGACCGTATCTGTATTGCCTCTCTCTTCTTGTGCTGCTAGACGCCGTAGTAGACGGAGCGGCTGCGGCGTCTGTCTTCTTTCATGCTTGCTTACGAGGCGGAGGAGAAGGACTACGACGCGTCATCTGTGTGCATTATATATAATTAAGCGTGTCAAAAATCATTACAGAACATCATGAATAGAAAATTAATTAAGTGACCAAATTAATAGAAGTTCATCATCACATTAAAACCAAAGTACATACATAGTTCTCATCTAACAACATAAAGCTCTGCAGAGCATCTAAATTAATTAAATCATACACTGAAACTATGTAAAACATTTCAATGCAAAAACAAATGCGATCATAATCGCAACCAATGTAACAACTGATCCAACGACATAATGATACCAAGCCTCGGTATGAATGGCATATTTTCTAATCTTTCTAATCTTCAAGCGCATTGCATCCATCTTGATCTTGTGATCATCGATTTACATCCGCAACATGCAACTCCAATATCATCTTCTCCTCCTCAATTTTTCTAATTTTTCCTTTAACAAATTGTTTTCTTCTTCTACTAAATTTAACCTCTCGACAATAGGGTCGGTTGGAATTTCGGTTCAACAACCTCCTAGATGAATAAAATCTATGTCACGTTGGTCGGCATAATTGTCATAAACAATAAATGAACCAATAGTTATGAAAAGATAATATATACCACATCCGAATCATAGACAGACGAGGGCCGACGAGGCGGATACCAAAACCATCGCACTATATAAGATGCAATAATAAAAGTAAGAAAATTATACAAGTATATATCTATCTAAACATACAAATAAGAATATTTTTCCTTTCGGAAAGAAGATAAGAACAAGAGGCTCACCACGGTGGTCTGGCGATGAGATCGGTGCGGGTGATCAACGGCGTTGAAGGCGGGGGCCAGGCGTGACGGACCGCTAAACCTAGACAAATATGGAGGAAAATGGAGCTTGGCGGTCGAGCTTGGAGAGGAGAAACCTTAAGTAGTGTGGCTCGGGCATTCCTTCGAACACCTTGTGTGCATATGAGGTGAGCTAGAACACCACCAAGCCGTCTCCCCTCGGCGGAAAAAGCAGAGCGGTGTGCTATACTCTTGCGCGAGGGGTATATATAGGCACCACCATTGGTCGGTTGGTCGCATGAACCGGGACTAAAGGTTTGCCTTGGTCCCGATTCGAGCCACGAACCGGACCAATGGTGGTGGGCCAGAGCGAGGCCCATTGGTCCCGGTTCATCCCACCAACCGGGACCAAAGGTCGAACGAACAGGACCAATGGCCCACGTGGCCCGGCCGGCCCGGGGCTCATGAACTGGTCCGATGCCCCATTGGTCCCGGTTACGATTGAACCGGGACTAATGGCTGGACCGGCCTGGACCATTGCCCCCTTTTCTACTAGTGGGAGGTCGACGGTGGAGATGAACAGTATCCCGTGGAGTCCCGTTTTGCGGTACGCCACACCCCTCCCGATGATCAGGACCCCCGTTCGGCCGTAGCGCTCCAACACAAGTCCGTTTCGTCCGTTTTGCGGTACGCCACACCCCTTCCGATGAACAGGACCCCCGTTTCGACCGTAGGAGGTCCGTTTCGTCCGTTTTGCGGTACGCCACACCCCTCTCGATCAACATGACCCCCGTTTCGACCGTAGGAGGTCCGTTTTATCCGTTTTGCAGTACGCCACACCCCTCCCGATCAACAGGACCCCCCTTTGGACCGTAGGAGGTCCGTTTCCTCCGTTTTGCGGTACGCCACACCCCTCCCGATCAACAGGACCCCGTTCTGAACGTAGGAGGTCCGTTTCCTCCGTTGTGCGATGCGCCAGCCTCGTTCCATCGTCATTCCGTCCAAGCCCTCCCAATGAACACGACCACGCATTCCGTTCCGACCCAGCGGTTGGCTCCCCATGAACACGACGACGACGCTGTTTCTCCATTCCGACCCAGCCATGTACGTATGCGTGAGTAGGCGTTCAAGACCCTGCCCGTATGTACGTACGTGGCCGTATTTTCTTTCTTGCACCCTGGCCGCTGTACGTACGTGTACATGCTACGTGCGCGCCTCTACTACGACACGTGCACGCCTGTACATCGACAAGTATATACGTACATACATATTCACGACCAGAATGACAACGCTACGTACGCTTCGATCAGGTGGGTCCCGACTGTTAGGCACTTCCTTGCGTGCGAAAATGTAGCTGGTGGGTCCCAGCAGTCAGAGGGGCGAATCGATTTTTTTTGCCCGGACGCACTTCCCTTGCGTGCGAAGATGTAGCTGGTGGGTCCCAGCAGTTAGTGTGGCGAATCGTTTTTTTTTTTGCCCGGACGCACTTCCTTGCATGCGAAGATGTAGCTGGTGGGTCCCAGCAGTCAGGGGGGCGAATCGTTTTTTTGCTCGGACGCACTTCCTTGCGTGCGAAGATGTAGTTGGTGGGTCCCAGCAGTCAGGGGGGCGAATCGTTTTGTTTTTTTTTTTTGCCCGGACGCACTTCCTTGTGTTAGCTGGTGGTCCCAGCAGTCAGGGGAAACATTTTTTTCGCGAAACACATTGTCCCGTCCGGTGGGTCCCCGCTGTCAGGTGGAGGAATAATTATTTTGCGCGTAATAAGGAGGCACTTCCTTGCTACGGCCGTGGACCCAGCTGTCAGCCTCTCCACGTACAGTCCACGTCCGATGGAAGCCGTTCCTTGACCACGTTGACCACACTGCGCCCAGAGCACCACGGCGGTGGATGACGGCGAGGCCTAGGAAGGGGACAACGCGGAGCCGGGGAAGACGCGGCAGTGGATGCCCATGCGTAGAGGAGTACGTGGGTTCACTGGTTCGCTACGGTGTGAGGCTGCCGTCGCCGCAGAATAACAGGGGGTGTGGGTGAGTAGAGGGATGGCCTGTGTAAGTGCATCTAGTGCCCCTTAGTGATTTTGGTGTATTGAAGACTTATAGGTTAAGTAACAAATGCGTTTGTGAGTGTACACAGGTCTATAAGTCTATGAGGAGTTTGATATTCTGAGAGAAAGTCGACCCCTAAAATGAAGTTCTTCGATGAAGACTTTGATATTCGAAGACTTTACGAAGACTTTGAAAGTGAAGAAATTGGTGTGACCATGAAGACTTGATATTCATTCGAGGAATATGAAGCGTGAAGACTTTTGTTTTCGTAGTTTCATTTTCTCTTTCTTGAGTCATAGGAAACACCGTCTTTGTTAAAGGGGTCGAGAAATACTAAGGAAAAATTTCCATGTGGTGCTCAACTCAAAATCCTACACCTACCAATCCCTTGAGTGAAGCCATTGGAAATCTCATACTGATTCAGTCAAATTCTTGATGTGAGAGCGCAGTTCTTACAGTCACTGATGACTTCTTTCGACCGAGAGTTAGGAATTCGCCGGTCTGAATTGCCTACACTGATGAGAACATGATAGCCCCGAGGACTTTGAAAGTCAAATTTCGACCGTTCTTTGTCTTTGCTGCGCGGCAGACAAAATATCTTATCCACCTAACAGTCATATCATTGAAGGGCATTTATGTCTTATCATGTCGGGCTGCTCCTAGGCTATAAATAGCCACCCCTACAACCACTAGTTGGTTGGCTGCTCGAGAGAACTTGACACTTGTCATTTGAGAGCAACCCATCCTCAGAGGACTTTGGCGAAAATCATCAAGTGCGGAAAATCCAAAACCAAACCCACAAAACCCCAAGTGATTGAGCATCATCAAGAAATTGATCTGTGTGGATCCAACGCTTATTACCTTTGAAGACTGTGCTTCTTCCAGACGGTTAGGCGTCAAGGTCTAGAACATCAAGAGGAATTGTGGATCGCCGAGTGACCAAGTCTGTGAAGGTTTGGAAGTCACTGAAGACTTACCACGAGTGATTGGACGAGGCATGCGTGGTCTTAGTTCAAGGAGAACACGGTGAGGACTGGGTGTCTGAGTTGCGGCTCGAGAGGCGGGTGTCCGGATCTGTGTGTCTCGAGTTTAAATACTCGGCCGCTCCAACAGACGTACAAGCCGAGACAGCAGTTGGAACTGGTTTACCAAATCATTGTCTTCACCAACCGACCGGTTCTATTTCCTCAACTCATTCATTTCCTCATTTTGTGTTGCATGTTGTTCATATCGTGCTTGAAGACTTTGGTGAAGACTTTCACAAATTCCTCGGTTCAAATTCTCGATCTGTTTGTCTTCATCTTGTTATCCTGTGTTTACGCTTCTGTACTCTGTTCTAGTCCTCACTTCATCATCTTGACTATGTGTGTAATCTGTTATGTTTACCTCTGAGTACATATTCAGCAGCAAATAGTTCTTCGCTAAGGAATTTCCTCACGGCAAATTCCTCGGTGAAGAATTTCATAAAATCGCCTATTCACCCCCCTCTAGTCGATATAGCGCACTTTCAATTGGTATCGAGCAAGGTACTCCCTTGTTACGTGTGATTTAGTTTAACCACCGGAGTTCTAGTTATGTTGACCGCAGGTATGATCAAGGTCTCGGCTGGGTGTCCTACCTTTGATGGAGCGGACTACCCCTCTTGGAAGAACAAGATGCGGATGCATCTTGAGGCAATGATAATGATCTACGGTATGTTGTGGAAAATGGTGTCCCAGCATCCTTTGAAACACTGACCGCTACTGATGTGAAGAGATTCAAACAACTCAACTCTCAAGCGAAGAATATCATCTGTGGCCATCTGAGCAAAGGACAGTATGGAAGAGTAAGTGCTTTGGAAACTGCCAAGCTTATGTGGGATAGGCTGTCCAAAGTAAATGAAGGAGTCTCAACTCAGCGTGACTCTCGAGTTGATGTTCTTCAGAATCTGTTCAACCGCTTCAAAAGACTCGACAACGAAAATGTCCAACAAACCTTCGATCGCCTCACTGACATCTCAAATGAGCTTCAAGCCCTCGGTGCCACTGACATCACTGACCATGAAGTAGTGAAGAAACTGCTAAGATCGCTTGGTTCCTCATTTGATACTCTGGGACTGATGATACAAGAGCGTGCTGACTACAAGTCACTTGATCCTGCTGATATCCTCGAAGGCTTAACACTCACGAGTTCGACTTCTTTGAAAAGAGATCTCTATGGCAAACCACGTGCCTGAAGGCTAAGGTTGTGTCGACTCAATGTGAGGATTACGGTAGTAGCCTTGGTGATCTGAAGAACGAGCCAGATCTAGCTCTCCTTGTGAAGAATTTCGAAGTTCACAAGGCGTGGTCGCTTTGGAAAATCCTCAAGAGGAAGTGATTCTTCATCCGGTGACTACAAGAGAAGACTTTGCCACAAATGCAAGAAGCCTGGTCACTATATTCAAGATTGTCCTCGATGGGAAAAGGAAATGAAGAAGAAGAAATACAAGGACTACAGTTCGATGAAATGAAGAAGAAGAAGAAATCATCAAAATCTTAGTCTTCAAAACCATCAAAGTCTTCATCTCACAAGAAGGGCAGCTCCAAGAAAGCTCGGGCATTCATTGGCAAGAAATGGACTCTGAAGCTAAATCGAGGAAAATGATGAAGAGGAGGAGTCTCAAGAATCTGAGTCAGTGCGTGGCGAGTCGGCCGTTACTCTTGCTTTTGTCGACAAGTCCATCTTCAACATTGAAGAAATTGATTCCACCAACAAACTGATGAAGATAATGATGGCTCGCTCCCACCTATTGCTTCATGGCAAAAGCAGCTAAGGTACTCAAATACAACTCCTCGATTCTAGTGAAAATGAATCTGATGAGGATCTTAAGCCTAGCTACTCTAAACTTGCTAAAATTGTGGTGAAACAACAACGGGCTCTTGAAAAGGTTCAAAACATGCTAGATAAAAGTGATGATATGTTGGGTGAAGAAATGGATCGCACTAAAGCCACGACTGAAAATCTTGAAACTTGATCTAAGTATGATAACCTTCAAGGTCATCATAACTCTCTCTTATCGATCATGAGAAACTTTCTTATGAATTTCTTCAAGAAAAGCAAGACAATGAGAAGCTTTCTCTTGAAGCTATTCAAAGAAAGGCAGATCTTGAAAAGCTAAGAGTATGTTATGAAGATCTTGAAGGAGCGCGATTCATTACTAGCTCAACAAATCAGCGCTTCTCGGAAAAATTTGTTCCTCCATGCTTAAAGTGCATTGAGCGTGAATCGCTAATTCTTCACTGAATGTTCAAATGCTTCAAATGTTACAAATTCTTCATCTGCCTCTGCTATCACTAATTCCTCATCGAGGACTTTGCTAGTATCACTTGACAATGCAGGTTGAAGGAATTGTACATGACAGCATGTACAAAAGCCTCAAAGGGCATCGACACTTTGTGATGTGCTCAAAAGCAGATCCTCAACGAAACCCTAGGAAAGAGGTATTGCCTTTGAGAGGAAACTCAATGCCGATGGAACATATTGGAAGCTGGCGGTATCCCAAAACCTCATGGGTTCTGCAAAGGACCTCCAGTTGATCCATCTAACTTATCTGGCTTTACATGTGAATCTCCTCATTCTTCTGATGAGTCATTTGACTCCACCTATAAACTGTTCAAAAATCAGAATGGTGAAGTATTTGCTAGATATGTTGGCACTAACTGCAGGAACGGTTCCCCTATGAAGAAAATCTGGGTTCCCAAAAGCTGTGTTGAAAGTCTTCAGGTGAATTTCCTCATGACACCACCTGTGAAGAACAGGAACCCCAGATCAAATTCTTCATATGGACCAAATTCTTCACGAGGATCAAATTCCTCAACTGGATCAAAGTCCTCATATGGTTATCATCATACTAACAAATCTGTCTCGCAGGGTAAAGCTAAGGGCTATGAATATGTGCATTATTCTTCAAACCATTATGTTCATAAGTCCTCGAAGAATTACTCTGCTTATTCATATGCTTACCCTAACCCCTCCTATGCTAAGCGAAATGGTTTGGCATCTTTGCCACCTTTCTCACATGGTGCTCGCAGGATGATGAACTCTTTACCACCCCTCCAGATGTGGGTGGTGAAGAAAAAGAACTAATCTTTTCTGCAGGGTCAGGTCTCCAGACGTGCTCTAACGTCTGAAGAATTTCTTGGGACCGACAAAAATGCTCGAAAGGGCCTTGAGCGAATCATGATGAAATGAACTTTCATTTCACATGTCCTCCTACTACTATATCTGTTTACTGCTTGATGAAATTCAACTGATGAACTTTATATCATATTCTTCACTAATGAAGCATATGAGATTGTAAGTTACACTAATTCATCTGCAAGATGATCAACCCAAAACTACTGAATGGGTCCTCGATAGTGGATGTACAAATCACATGACTGGTGACAAGAACCTATTGATGGATGCTCCTTTATCACCGTCACCTCTGAAGCATATCATATTTGCTGACAAAGGCAAAAGTCAGGTATTGGGTCTAGGTAAGGTTGCTATCTCTAAGGATAAGCACATGGACAAAGTCATGCTTGTTGAATCCTTAGGATACAATCTCATGTCAGTCTCAATGCTTTGTGATCTTGATATGGTTGTTGTCTTTGGCAAATATCATTTGTGTTGTGATTATGGAAGTCGACAATTCCAAAGTCTTCGAAGGCTTTAGGAGAGGAGATCTATATATTATTGATTTCTCTACAGGACCACAACCAGCCATGTGTCTACTTGCAAAAGCTTCAGAAGGCTGGCTATGGCATCGATGACTTGGTCATGCAGGCATGAAGAATTTGAACACGCTTGCAAAGAAGAAGCATGTCATTGGCATTGAGAATGTCAAATTCCTCAAGGATCACTTATGCGGAGCATGTGAAGCCGGAAAAATGACCAAGGCCAAGCATCCAGCGAAGACTATCATGACCACTACCCGTCCATTCGAATTGCTTCACATGGACCTTTTCGGACCTAATCATTATTCAGCAGTCACCAGTGATGCATCTCTATATGGTTTTGTCATTGTTGAAGTTTATTCTCGATATACATGGGTACACATTGTTACTTACAAACATGAAGTGCGGAAGTCTTCAAGCGATTTTCCTCGAGGGCTTCAACCAACTTTGGTGTGAAGATCAAGCATATCGAAGTGACAATGGAACCGAGTTCAAGAATTCTGGTCTTGATGCCTATCTTGATGAACTTGGTATTACTCATGAATTATCTGCTCCTTATACTCCTCGGCAAAATGGCGTCGTGGGCGCAAGAACAGAACTCTTGTTGAGATGGCTCGCACTATGCTTGATGAATACAAAAGCGCCTCGGCGTTTTGGATTGATACAATTGATCTTGCTGCCACATCATCAGCAGAGTATATCTTCACAAATTCTTCAAGAAGACGCCTATGAACTCCTCAACGACAAGAAACCCAATGTGAGTTATTTCAAAGTCTTGATTGCTAAATGGTGGATTAGAGATCCTCACCACAACTCTAAATTTGCACCGAAAGCACATGAAGGTTTTATGCTTGCTTACGGAAAGGACTCGCATACCTCTGAGTCTTCAACATTGTTCTTCACAAGATTGTTGACCTTTGTAGATGTGCGGTTCAATGAAACTAATGGCTGCAAAGAGAGCACCTACCTTCATGTTAGATGAACCAGCACCGAGGATGCTATCAAGCACAAAACAACCGAGGATGTCATTCCCTCTTGAAGAATCTGGTGAAGAATTCATTCCTGTTCGTGAAGAACGTCGAGCTGATGTACCTGAAGAACATGATGAGGAAATTGGTGCTGAAGAAAATGTTGATCAAAATCCTCAGCGACAACCAACTCATCCATGCGTTGCAAAATAAGTAGCCCACTAAGGTAGATGAAGCATTTCTGGAGCCGGAATGGATTCAAGCTATGCAAGAAGAATTACATCAGTTCGAGCTAAACAATGTCTGGGAATTGGTCAATCGCCCAGATCCTCGCAAGCATAATATCATCGGCACAAAGTGGATCTACCGCAACAAGCAAGATGAAAATGGCCTTGTGGTGAGGAATAAGGCACGACTAGTAGCTCAAGGCTACACACAGGTTGAAGGAATTGATTTCGATGAAACTTTTGCACCTGTTGCTAGACTTGAAGCTATTCGCATTTTACTTGCCTATGCTAACCATCATGATATCATCTTATATCAAATGGATGTGAAAAGTGCATTCCTCAATGGTAAGCTTGAGGAAGAAGTATATGTTGCTCAACCCCCAGGTTTTGAAGATCCCAAGAATCCTGACAAAGTCTTTAGACTAAATAAGGCTCTCTATGGCCTCAAGCAAGCCCCTCGGGAGTGGTATGACACACTGAAGGAATTCTTCGTGAAGAATGGCTTCACACCCAGTTCACTCGACCCTACTCTATTTACTAAATCATATGATAGTGAACTGTTTGTGTGCCAAATATATGTTGATGATATTATCTTTGGCTGTACTAACCAGCGATATAGTGATGAATTTGCCTATATGATGAGTGAAGAATATCAAATGTCTATGATGGGAGAGTTGAAATTCTTCTTAGGTCTTCAAATTAAATCGGCAGCATAATGGCATATTCATATCTCGGAGAAATACCTCAAAGATGTCTTGAGGAAATTCGGCATGCAAGATTGCAAAGGCGTCAAAATTCCTATGCCCACAAATGTCCATCTATGCCTTGATGAAAATGGTACTGACTTGATCACAAGGTATACGCTCCATGATTGGTTCTTTATTGTACTTATGTGCATCTAGGCGGATATAATGCTTAGTGTTTGCATGTGTGCCCGATTTCAAGCTGCAGAAGGAATCACACCATAAGGCTGTGAAGCATATTCTTGATATCTAGCTCACACACCAACACTAGGATTATGGTACCCCACGGGCTCTGCTTTTGATCTCATTGGATATTCTCGACTCGACTATCTTTGGTGATCGTGTGGACCGCAAGTCAACATCCGCACTTGTCATTTCCTCGTCACGATCTTTGGTGCATTGGTCCTCGAAGAAAGCAGAATCGTGTATCACCGCTCTCTGCTGAAGCTGAATACATTGCTGTTGGGTCATGTTGTGCTCAACTGCTTTGGATGAAGCAAACCCTCAAGGACTATGGCGTCAACGTGAAGAATGTGCCTCTCCTCTGCGACAACGAGAGTGCCATCAATATTGCTCACAACCCAGTTCAGCACTCGAAGACAAAGCACATCCAGATTCGTCATCATTTTCTTCGTGATCATGTGTTGAAGGGTGACATCTCCATCGAGCATGTGAAGACTGAAGAACAGCTAGCTGATATCTTCACCAAGCCCTTGGATGAGAAGAGATTTAGCAAGTTGCGGTGTGAGCTAAATATCTTAGAATCTTCGAATGTTCTTTGAAAAGGACACACATCCTAACCCTTATGCATAATTGATGACTTAGATGTGCAACACATGAAGAAACGTTGTTCCTCAATCAATGAAGAACAACATTCTAAGTGTGAAGAAATCAATGAAGAATTTGATTCTCGTAACCCTCGACAATTGTATGCGTGTCTGAAATCATCATTCTTATCTGATGGCTTCGCCACCACAAAAGTTGAAAATCTTCAATCTGAGTTTTCCTCATTTTGAAATTCCTCGCTTTTCAAATTCTTCAACTTTGCAAAATCTTGATATTTCCGTCGTTTTTCTTCATTGGCTATATATATATATATATATATATATATATATATATATATATATATATATATATATATATGAGTTTATGTCCTCTACAACATTCACTTATTGCTAATTCTTCAAGTTGCTTTTTACGCTAAGTGAATGTGATCGGACCCTTCCCCTCTATGCTATACTCAATCCAATCTATTCACAAATTCTTCATGTGCGTTCTGATTGAAACTCGTTCAAAGTCTTCACTGGTCCTTGACAGCTGAAGAAATTGCGAACGAAACTTTTAAACAAATCTTATCCAAGTTTTCGGTTTTACCGCTCAAACCGTTCCGCATCCCACGATGTATTAGTTTAATCACCCACGATCTTACACGATCTCATCAGCATAGTACGTGGGTGACACACGTCGCATGAAGGAGAAAGGGCAGGGGCATGTTCGTCCAAAATCTTCGGGTGAACAGTTTTTCACCATGGCTATAAATACCCCTTGACCCTCCTCACTTCATTTACTCCGCTCGATCGCTGTCTCTCGCTCGAGCTCTCCTCAAACCCTAGCGCCGCCGCTACTCCATCACCGCCGGTGAGGAAAAGCTTCACTCCCTCGACCTCATCGCCGTCGTACTCGCGCCGGTCGCGGAAATCTTCACTCCGCCGCCGCCGTAGCCGTCTTCCTCTGCCAAGTTAGGGCGTGGAAGATCTAACGTGACGAACTTCACTACAGTTCATCTCTGTTCGTCGTGTTCTTCAGTTCGGGTAATTAAAAGTCACTTTTATTACTCGCGTTGATTCTCAAATCTTTCTGAAAATCCTCAAAGGTGTTTTTGCTCTTCAAATCTTCACATATGAACACCTCACACTTTATGTTCTTGATTTATCTCCTAAGCATTCATTTCTTCAAGATTCCTCAATTGTGCGGATTTTAATCAGACAACTCTGGAACCTAAGGCAAGCGCTTAGTGAAATTCCTCAAGGCTCAACTGGTCAAATTCCTCAAAACTTGTTCTTTTGAAAAATCTTGGAGAAGCATATGACCTCTCCAAATTCCTCGCACCTACACTCTGTTCACAGTACTCATGTCCGCTTTGAATCACTAGGTTCTCATCAACTTAACTCATTTGCAGCGTTCCTCGAAGAAAAACTGCATACTTCTTGAGTGCTCTATTGTTCAAATTCCTCACCAAGAAAATGGCGAAGGCAAGAGACCGCAGAAGGGAGGAAAGAAACCGGAAGTCATGACTGCTTTTGAAATTCTGAGGAAATATACAAAGACTATCTGCACACCGATGAATCCAAGTTTGGCAAGGACACTAAGAACCAGCGCAAAGTCGATCTGAGAGAATAGAAAGGAGATGGGCTCGAGAATGGTGAGAATACCGCTATGTCACTCCCAAGTACATGAGGAAATTCGCTCTAAATCCTCCATGCCCAAGAGCTCCTATGGCACCTGGCCAAGTTGCTGATCCCACCAGCATCAAGCGTGGTGAAGACTTTCCTGAAGAATGGTCCAGGCGCCAAGCCAAATTGGCTAGACAGGCCAAGGAGGCAGTGAGGAAATTCAATGAGGATACTGCTGCTGCTGCTGCTGAGCCCTCGGTCAAGCCGAGGAAATCAATGCCAAAGAAGCCTGCACGCAAGCCAAGTGCTTCACCGTCAGCGCCCTCGCGGCCCAGTTCCTCAGTTGCACCCTCACGGCACATTCCTCAGACTGCTGCTGCTCATTCAAAATCCTCAGCAGCTCCCTCCAAGTCCTCAACACCTGTGCATCTTGCTACTTGTCAAAGGACTCAAGGCTTCTCAATTGCTTCTAGTGTTTCAGCAAGTTCCTCAGCTGCACCAATGTCCTCAACAGGCCCCACTCTGCTGAAGACAAAAGCAACTGCTGGAGGCGGTCCTCGGCCAAGTCCAAAGAAGAAACAGGTTGCATTCAAGATTCCCTCTGATGATGAAGCCTCTGATGAAGAACTTGAAGAAATCATCAGAGACAGACTGACCAAGGCCGCTAGAGCCAAAAGAACAAGTGTGCCTCTGCTTTTGGATCCGAAGAAGATCCTTGACTTCATTGACCTGTGGCATCAGGATCCACACACTCCTCTTCCGGATCTGCCACTGACTCCTGGTCAAAGTCATATGCTGAACCATTTCATCTCTGAAGAGAAATGGAAATTTGAAAAGGCTCGTGAATTGAAGAGAGCAAAAGCCAGAAAGGAGAAGCTTCTGAGGAAGAACATCATCAACTTGACTCCTGAAGAACTTCTTAAAGCTCAATCAGAAATCCAAGCACTCAGCAAGGATTTTGATGCTTACAATCTTGGATGGCAAGGAGCCAAAGTGAGATTCGCCACTCGACGAAGAAAATGTCAACTGCTGCAGCTCCATCGCAACAAGAAAATCCTCGGTGAAGAATCTGCTCACCTGCTGAAGAACATGCCAAGACTCGCTGATGACTTTCAGCGTCTTGATGAAAACACAAGTTCGGGGCTGATGACTCCATTCCATTGCTGAAGAAATTCCTGTGGCATCCACTAGTGGTGCGCTGAAGAATCTGAAGGAAATAGGGCAATCTAGCAAGTTGTGCTGAAGAAACTGTACCACAATCCTCAGCTCCTCCTGCGTCAACACCATCTCCACTTCTTCCTTCTGCCTATGAAGTGAAGAAGACAAAGGCTGCAGAACGAGCTGCAGTGAAGAAAAGGAAGGCATCAGCTGCGTCAAATTCTTCGGCTGCGAAGAAAATGAAGCCAATGACCAGCTCGATTGAAAATCCTATTGATGCCATTCCCATTTCCTCCATGACATCCAAGGAAATTGTTCCCTTTGGAGAAGAATACACGATCCCAAGCGGATCAGATGAAGAAAATCAATCTGTTGCCACCTCAGAACAGCTTGATGAAGAAATTGAAGTGGAAGCCTTCCCTTCAACTCCTGTTGTTTCCTCACCCGTGCCTCAATTCACTGCTGAAGAGGCAAGTGTTGAGGAAATTGAAAAAGAAGATGAAGATGTGGATATTGGGTGCACTACACCTTTGATGAATGATGACTTTTGGGAAAGTCAGCATCCCAATACTCCTCTCTTCACTCCGCTTCAACAAGTTCCTCAGTCCCCGGCGACAACTGTTCAAATGGGCTCTAAATAAACTCATCCCACATCGTCTGTCAACGAAGAGATTCCAGCCACTAGCGCTGAAGAACCCACTGCTGATCCTCAAACTGCACAAGGAGAGGAACCAGAAATTCCTCAACCTGAAGAACCTGAGATCGCGATTCCAGAGGTTGTGCTGCAAATCAGTGATATTCCTCTGCCCAAGCCAAAGAATCCATTCTCAAGCAAGCAAAAATTCAAGGCTGAAGATTTCTTTTCTGAGCATGTGTTCTTCACTGCTTTCAATCCTTATGACTCTGCTCGAATGAGGAAAAGACGCTTCTGGACTCCAACACAAGCAAACTTCTATTCCTCAGTGCTATTTGACAAGGACAAGATCTTCGACCATGAGCATATTCCTCATGTGGATATGGAATCACTGTCGTGCTTCGAGCCAGTACTCCATGTTCTTCACGATGCAGGGCTGTTGAATTTCTGCACTGATATATGTGACTGGAATGAAGAACTCATTCTTCAGCTCTATGCCACCTTGCACATCACCGGAGATGCTGAAGACATCAACTCATGGGTTTTGGATTGGATGACTGAGAATACTCACTACAAGGCACCAGCAACTGAATTGCTTCGTGTCCTTCCTCTTGATCCTCCCCATGAATCTGCTCGTTGCCTCTACAATGACCGTGAACTGTCTGATCACTTTATGCAAGTGCTTATGAAGCCATTGAAGCCAGGTCAAGCCCCTCGAACCAAATTCTTCGTCAAGGATTTGCTGTATGTGCCTCGGACTGTGTATAGAATCTTGATGAAGACAATGAGTCCAATCAAAGGCCACGACTCAAATGAAGAAGATGTCGTTGGCATCATGAAGAACATGCTTTTCAATATCATTCATGGAGTTCCTGTCAACTTCCATGATTTCTTCATGAGGACTCTGGCCAATGTTGCAATGTCACCTTTTGAGCTGAAGCCATATGCGCCTTGGATCATGAGATTCATAAGGGCAAGATCTTCACTGAATTACAAGGCTGACACTCTAAACCATGGTAGCTTCCTGCCGCCCATTGAAGTCCTCAAGCGACCAATTTCATCATCTGATGACAAGGGCAAGGCAGCAGCTGTAATTGATGAAGGCACTCGTCCATTGGATGGTCAGTTTCGCAAAGCTGCATCTTACTCCACCAATGACGATTCTGCAATGCATGACACTGCCGCAAATACCTCAACCAAGCAACAACCTCAAGCCACAGCACCCAGGGTGATGACTGATCGTGAGTTACTCCTCAGTCTTCATCAGAAGGTTGATCGCAATCAGAAATGGGTGAAGCGCCAATTTGCTGCAATTCTTCACAACATGACCTCAACACATAATGCAGTGAAGAAAACCAATTACTATCTTCATGAAACCCTCAACCGCACTGGGCTGTTCTTAATCATGTCTATTCCGCGGAAGAATTGAAGACTATGGGTCTTCAGGAAGCTTATGACTGGTCTGCACCACCTCCGAAGAAATTCAAGAGAGTCAAAGTTCCTGATTTGGTGGCCAGCTCTTATTCTTCATCGCGTGAAACTGATGAATATGAAGATTTAGACGACACTGCGGCAGGCCCTACTTCAACATCCAACCCGACAATGCTGCCGCGCTCCTCCATCAACTTGAATATCTTCAGGGGCGTTAGTCCTCAGTTTCGATCCTGTTGGTCATTTGATGACAAAGGGGGAGAAATCTGAGTTAGTCTTCAAGCGGGTTTATACTATGGGCGTTTTTATTAAGTTACAACTCGCTCGTTCTTCGAATTTTTTATTGGATCGAGTTGTAATCTTAAATCCGATGGTGCCTCGATACTTTTGATCGATGCATTGTCTGACTTTACCACCGTGCTCGATACTCTTGATCGTGCTTCGATGCTCCGATTTTGATACGTGTTATGCTCTGATGCTTTTGAAGCACTAAGCTCTGAATGTGATATTTGAGCTCTGAAACTTTTGATGTGATATTCCGCATGCTCATTCCTAGTCAATACTATTGCATGCATGCTGAATCTCATCAGGCACCATATTTCATCATGCATTTCAAATTCTTCATAGTATATATGTCAAATGCGTGTATGAATTACAAGGTATAGGGGGAGATCTCCATGATTCAAATCTTCAAATGTGCATTGCCTCAAAAGCAAATTCCTCATTATGCACATATTCAGGGGGAGTTCTTCTATATCTTGCAATCAAACTCCTCAATATCAGTATTTACACATCATATGTTTATCCCCGTTGAAAACTTAACCTATGTTGTCATCAATCACCAAAAAGGGGGAGATTGTAAGTGCATCTAGTGCCCCTTAGTGATTTTGGTGTATTGAAGACTTATAGGTTAAGTAACTGATGTGTTTGTGAGTGTACACAGGTCTATAAGTCTATGAGGAGTTTGATATTTACAGAGAAAGTCGACCCCTAAAAATGAAGTTCTTCGACTGAAGACTTTGATATTCTGAAGACTTTGAAAGTGAAGAAATTGGTGTGACCATGAAGACTTGATATTCATTCGAGGAATATGAAGCGTGAAGACTTTTGTTTTCGTAGTTTCATTTTCTCTTTCTTGAGTCATAGGAAACACCGTCTCAAAAGGGGTCGAGGAAATACTAAGGAAAAATTTCCATGTGGTGCCCAACTCAAAATCCTACACCTACCAATCCCTTGAGTGAAGCCATTGGAAATCTCATACAGATTCAGTCAAATTCTTGATGTGAGACGCAGTTCTTACGGTCATTGATGACTTTGCTCGATCGAGAGTTAGGAATTCGCCGGTCTTGGTGCCTACACATGAGGAACATGATAGCCCCGAGGACTTTGAAAGTCAAATTTCCGACCGTTCTTTGTCTTCTTGCCGGACCAAATTATCTTATCCACCTAACAGTCATATCATTGAAGGGCATTTATGTCTTATCATGTCGGGATGCTCCCTAGGCTATAAATAGCCGCCCCTACAACCACTAGTTGGTTGGCTGCTCGAGAGAACTTGACACTTGTCATTTGAGAGCAACCCATCCTCCGAGGACTTTGGCGAAAATCATCAAGTGAGGAAAATCCAAAACCAAACCCACAAAACCCCAAGTGATTGAGCATCATCAAGAAATTGATCTGCGTGGATCCGGCGCTTATTACCTTTGAAGACTGTGCTTCTTCCAGACGGTTAGGCGTCAAGGTCTAGGGCATCAAGAGGAATTGTGGATCGCCGAGTGACCAAGTCTGTGAAGGTTTGGAAGTCACCAAGACTTACCACGAGTGATTGGGCGAGGCTGCGTGGTCTTAGTTCAAGGAGAACACGGTGAGGACTGGGTGTCTGAGTTGCGGCTCGAGAGGCTGGGTGTCCGGACTGTGTCCTCGAGTTTAAATACTCGGCCGCTCCAACCAGACGTACAACCGAGACAGCAGTTGAACTGGTTTACCAAATCATTGTCTTCACCAACTGACTGGTTCTATTTCCTCAACTCATTCATTTCCTCATTACATGTTGCATGTTGTTCATATCGTGCTTGAAGACTTTGACTGAAGACTTTCACAAATTCCTTAGTTCAAATTCTTCAGTCTGTTTGTCTTCATCTTGTTATCCTGTGTTTACGCTTCCTGTACTCTGTTCTAGTCCTCACTTCATCATGCTGACTATGTGTGTAATCTGTTATGTTTACCTCTGAGTACATATTCCGCTGCAAATAGTTCTTCGCTAAGGAATTTCCTCACCGGCAAATTCCTCAGTGAAGAATTTCATAAAAATCGCCTATTCACCCCCCCTCTAGTCGATATAACGCACTTTCAGCCTGGCCAGCGGTGGGAGTAGTAGGGGCGGTGAGGCCTCCGCCGCATCGCAGCCGGCCACGGGAGGCAGGAGCACGAGGCACGACCGGTCCTGGTTTGGGTGGCTGGAGCAAGAAGACCAGAGGTTGAAGAAGCACTACGGCCGTTGGATGGACATCATATGGTCACTAGAGCTAGAATTGTGCATATTGACTAAGTTGACAAAGCCCTCCGTCCCCGTCAACTTAGTAGGCCCAGAAGTCAGCCTGCCACTATACCGGGTCCCAGCTAACAGGGGGAGTATTCATTTTTTTGTGCGTAATAAGGAGGCACTTCCTTGCGTGCGAAGATATAGCTGGTGGGTCCGAGCTGTCAGCGGCGGTAACGTTTTTTCGCAAAATCCAGAGGCCCTTTCACTGGGTCCCTGATGTCATGTGGAGGAACATTATTTTGCGCGTAATAAGGAGACATTTCCTTGCGTGCGGCCGTGGACACAGCTGTCGGTCTCTCCACGTACAGTCCACTTCAAATGCATGTCGGTTGTTGACCACATTGACTAGGCCGCTCCGAGAGCACCAGGGCGGTGGACGACGGCGAGGCCTAGGAAGGGAACGCCACAGAGGCAGGGAAGACTCGACAGTTGTTTCCCACGCGGAGGGGAGTATGACTGTACGAGGGTTTACTGGTTCGTCTGCCGTCGCCGGAGAATAACAGCAGGTGTGGGTGAGTAGAGGGATGGCTTGGCCAGCGATGGGAGTACGGTGGGGCGGTGACGCCTGCGCGGCAGCACAGCCGGCCGCGGGGAGGAGGGAGCAGGCAGTCCCGCCGGCGCTTGTTTGAGCGGCTGGAGCAGGAAGAGCAGAGATTGAAGAAGCACGACGGCCGTTGGATGGACATCCAACAGTCACTGCTTGTGTGTCAACCTTTTTTAGGAAAGCCTCAAATCTGTGGAAAACAGCATACAGCCCATCTGCCATTATTTCTAATAATTTACAGCCCATTTGCTAATTGTTAAGGTTTTTTTGGAGCCCATATTCTTTTTGTTAGAATTACAGCCACGGTTAAAAAATTATACAAAATTTTGCATATTTTGGTGCGGTCCGAACTGTATTTAATCCCGAAATTTTGACTCACAATCAAACTGATTTTAAAAACAAATGTATATCAATATAAAATCCAACAAATTCTCCACGCATAAAAAATAATGTAATTTAAAATCTCGAAATGAAAAAAAGATATTTGAAACTAATTGCCGGTTTGATGTGTTTTAAAAATGTACATCCCATTTTTCATTACTGATAGGTCATTTTCTCGGCCAGCCGAAGGAAGCTCTCCTCGTCTTGAAAGATTTGTAGCCCAACAGGCCTGACAAAGCGACTTACTTGGCAAATCACAAAAATACTGGGCTGTGGCCGTGGACCCAGCTGCCAGCCTCTCCACGTACAGTACTCTTCCGATGGAAGTCGGTCGTTGAACACATTGACCACGCCGCGCGAGAGCACCAAGGCGGTGGACGACGACGAGGCCTAGGAAGGGGATGATACGTCTCCTACGTATCAAAAATTTATGAAGCATTCATGCTATTTTATTATCTGTTTTGAATGATTATGGGCTTTATTATACACTTCTATATTACTTTTGGGACTAACTTATTAACCGGAGGCCCAGCCCATAATGCTGTTTTATTGCCTGTTAGTATTTCGAGGAAAAGGAATATCAAACGGGGTCCAAACGGAATGAAACCTTCGGCAACGTGATTTTTATGGAAGAATATGATCCGGAAAACTTGGAGTTCATGTCAGAAGATCCTCGAGGAGGCCACAAGATAGGAGGGCGCGCCCCCCTACTGGGCATGCCCCCTGTCTCGTGGGCCCCTCGTGCACCTCCCGACCGACTTCTTTCGCCTATATAAGCCTACGTACCCTAAAAACATTGAATATCAAGATAGATCAGGAGTTCCGCCGCCGCAAGCCTCTGTAGCCACCAAAATCCTCTCAGGAGCCTGTTCCGGCACCCTGCCGGAGGGGTAACCCATCATCGGTGGCCATCTTCACCATCCCGGCGCTATCCCGGATGAGGAGGGAGTAGTTCACCCTCGGGGTTAAGGGTATGTACCAATAGCTATGTGTTGGATCTCTCTCTCTCTCTCTCTCTCTCTCTCTCGTGTTCTCTCTATGGCACGATCTTGATGTATCGCGAGCTTTGTCATTATAGTTGGATCTTATGATGTTTCTCTCCTCTACTCTCTTGTGATGAATTAAGTTTCCCTCTTGAAGTTATCTTATCAGATTGAGTCTTTGATTTGAGAACAATTGATGTATGTCTTGCCGTGTTTATCTGTGGTGACAATGGGATATCACGTGCCACTTGATGTATGTTTTGGTGACCAACTTGCGGGTTCCGCCCATGAACCTATGCATAGGGGTTGGCACACGTTTTCTTGACTCTCCGGTAGAAACTTTGGAGCATTCTTAGAAGTAATTTGTGTTGGTTGGATGAATTTGAGATCGTGTGATGCATATCGTATAATCATGCCCACGGATACTTGAGGTGACAATGGATTATCTATGTGACATTAGGGTTTTGGTTGATTTGTGTCTAAAGGTGTTATTCTAGTACGAACTCTTGAATAGATTGATCCAAAAGAATAACTTTGAGGTGGTTTCGTACCCTACCATAATCTCTTCGTTTGTTCTCCGCTATTAGTGCCTTTGGAGTGACTCTTTGTTGCATGTTGAGCGATTGTTATATGATCTATCTATGTTATTATTGTTGAGAGAACTTGCACTAGTGAAAGTATGAAACCTTTGCCTTGTTTCCTATCATTGCAATACCATTTACGCTCACTTTTATCATTAGTGACCTTGCTGTTTTTATATTTTCAGATTACAAAAACCTATATCTACCATCCATATTGCACTTGTATCACCATCTCTTCGCCAAACTGGTGCACCTATACAATTTACCATTGTATTGGGTGTGTTGGGGACACAAGAGACTCTTTGTTATTTGGTCACAGGGTTGTTTGAGAGAGACCATCTTCATCCTACACCTCCCACGGATTGATAAACCTTAGGTCATCCACTTGAGGGAAATTTGCTACTATCCTACAAACCTGTGCACTTGCAGGCCCAACAACGTCTACAAGAAGAAGGTTGTGTAGTAGACATCAAGCTCTTTTCTAGCGCCGTTGCCGGGGAGGTGAGTGCTTGAAGGTATATCTTTAGATCTTGCAATCGAATCTTTTTGTTTCGTGTCTTATAACTAGTTTAGTTTATAAAAGAAAACTACAAAAAAATGGATTTGAGTTTGTCTCATACGCTTCATCTTTTTAATATCTTTCGTGAGAATGATGGTAAGGAAAATTGTGCTCAAGTGCTAGAAGAAGAATGCATTAGAATGTTTGGTACTAGATCTTTGTACAATGAGCATGATTGCAATGTTGTTAGTATGAATTCCTCGAATATCCATGATGCTAATAATATGCAAAGCCACAAGCTTGGGGAAGCTATGTTTGATGAAGATGATATTTTTAGTCCCCCAAGTTTTCATGAGAAAATTTATTATGATGAAAGCATGCCTCCTATTTATGATGATTATATTGATGAAAGTGGGTTTGGAAGAGTGTCAACTTTAGGAAGTAGTGATCCCATTATTTTGGAGGATGTTGAATATTATTGTGATGAATATGAAAGTGGATTTGGAAGAGTGTCAACTTTATTTATTGATGATTCCACTATTTCGGAAGAGGGTCCAATTGATTATGAGAACAAAGTTGCTATCTATGATGATTATTGTGATGACTTGTATGCTATTAAGAATAATGATAACCATGAAACTTGTCATCATGATTTTAGTTTTCAATTGGATTATGCTTCACATGATAATTATTTTGTTGAGTTTGCTCCCACTATTATTCATGAGAAGAGATTTGCTTATGTGGAGAGTAGTAAATTTTCTATGCTCGTAGATCATGAAAAGAATGCTTTAGGTGCTGGTTATATTGTTGAATTCATTCATGATGATACTGAAAATTATTATGAGGGAGGAACATATGCTTGTAGGAATTGCAATAATATCAAGTTTCCTCTCTATGTGTTGAAAATCTTGAAGCTATGCTTGTTTTACCTTCCTATGCTTGTTGATTATTGTTCCCATAAGTTGTTTGCTCTCAAAATCCCTATGCGTAGGAAGTGGGTTAGACTTAAATGTTCTAGTCATGTGCTTCATGATGCTCCCATTGTGTTTCAATTCTTATCTTTTATGTCAGCATCATTGTCATCATCATGCCTAGCTAGAAAGGCATTAAAGAAAAGCGCTTGCTGGGAGACAAACCAATATTTATCCTTACTGTTTTTGTGTGTCCACATGATTATGCTACTGTATTAATCATGTTTTATAGCTTTTGTTTCAATAAAGTGCCAAGTAAGACCTTTAGGATAGCTTACGGTGATAGTTGTGTTGATCTTGCTGAAAATCAGAAACTTTTTCACCCAGTAAATTAGTTTTGTTAATTCACAGAGACGTTCTCTTGATCTGATTATTTTTGCTCTGGATTGGTACACCAATTTCTTAGGACTTCCTAATTTGGTAGGATTTTTGGAGTTCCAGAAGTATACATTTGATACATATTACTACAGACTGTTCAGTTTTTGACAGATTCTGTTTTCTATGTGTTGTTTGCTTATTTTGATGAATCTATGAGTAGTATAGGAGTGTATGAACCATAGAGAAGTTAGAATACAGTATATATTACACCAATATGAATTTATAATGAGTTCATTACAGTACCTAAGTGGTGGTTTTATTTTCTTATACTAACGGAGCTTACGAGTTTTCTGTTGAGTTTTGTGTTGTGGAGTTTTCAAGTTTTTAGTAAGGATTCGATGGACTATGGAATAAGGAGTGGCAAGATCCTAAGCTTGGTGATTCCCAAGGCACCCCAAGGTAATATTCAAGAACGACCAAGAGCCTAAGTTTGGGGATGCCCCGGAAGGCATCCCCTCTTTCGTCTTCGTTCATCGGTAACTTTACTTGGAGCTATATTTTTATTCACCACATGATATGTGTTTTGCTTGGAGCATCATTTTCTTTTGTTAGTATTTGCTTTATGTTATTTCGAATAATGTTTTGCATCTTTATTTTCAATAAAAATGTCAAGGATAGGCTTTACTATGCTTATTTTGCTAGTATACATGTTGCTGTTTGAAAACAAAAAGTTTACCGCTGTTGCAAAAATTCCCTGGAAAAGTCAGAAAATGGTATAATATTGATTTTTTTTCATATTGAGCTCAAATAAATTTACTACAGTGGGAATTTTTGTTCATAATTTTTGGAGTTAGGGAAGTATGATGAATCTTGCATTCTTTACAGACTGTACTGTTTTGACAGATTGCTGTTATGTTTGCATTGTTTGCATATGTTTGCTTGTCTAATGATTCTATTTGAGGATAGGAGTATTAAATATGCAGAGGCATTTAGTATGAAATGTTGAACAATAATGTTAGTGATTTGTTACAGTAGAAAATGATAAGGTTTTGCGTTTATACTACCTATCTCACGAGTTCTTGTTGAGTATGGTGTGGATGAAGCTTTTTATAAAAAGAGAAACCATGATATGAGAGGAATTAAGGAGACATAAAAGTTCAAGCTTGGGGATGCCCAAGGCACCCCAATATAATATTTCAAGAAGTCTCAAGCATCTAAGCATGGGGATGCCCCGTTAGGCATCCCACCTTTCTTCTTCAACCACTATAGGTTAGTATAGGTTGAGCCTAAGTTTTTGCTTCTTCACATGAGTTGTGCTATCCTTGCAATGTCAATTTATTTTGTTTTGCTTGCTGCTTGAATACAATACCAAGATCTGAAATTCCTTAATGTTAGAGAGTCTTCACATAGTTACACAATTATTTAGCTACTCATTGATCTTCACTTATATCTTTTTGGAGTAGTTTGTCATTTACTCGTGTGCTTCACTTATATCCTATGAGTAGTTGGTTCAATGAGTTGAATGTCATAAATCTGAAATTATATATGTCTCATTTGCTTATCACATGGGGAGTAATGGCTTCACATCTAAGAAGTAGAGGTTGTAAATTTATTGAAGGTTAGCAAGCATTGTATTGGTCACTTGAACAATTCATGAAAGAATATTGAAGGAAGAGAGATTTCACATATAAATATACTATCCTAGACATCTTTTATAATTGGGAGCACTCATTAAGTATGACATGCTAAAGAGTTCATGTTGGACAAGAAGGACAACGTAATGGGTTATGTTTTCCAACATCTCAATTGAAGTATATTGTCATGGATCATTCAAACATGTTGAGCTTGCCTTTCCCCCTCATGCTAGCCAAAATTCCTTGCACCAAGTAGAGATACTACTTGTGCTTCCAAATATCCTTAAACCCAGTTTTTCCATGAGAGTCCACCATACCTACCTATGGATTGAGTAAGATCCTTGAAGTAAGTTGTCATCGGTGCAAGCAATAAAAATTGCTCTCTAAATATGTATGATCTTTTGGTGTGAAGAAAATAGCTTTATATGATCTTGTTATGGAAGCAATAAAAGTGACGGACTGCATAATAAAGGTCCATATACAAGTGGCAAAATAAAGTGACGTTCATTCGCACTAAGATTTTGTGCATCCAACCCTAAAAGCGCATGACAACCTCTGCTTCCCTCTGCGAAGGGCCTATCTTTTACTTTATGTCTTTTACTTTTATGCTTGAGTCAAGGTGATCTTCACCTTTCCCTTTTTCATTTTATCCTTTGGCAAGCACCTCGTGTTGGAAAGATCCTGATATATATATCCAATTGGATGTAAGTTAGCATGAACTATTATTGTTGACATCACCCAAAGGTGAATACGTTGGGAGGCAACACTATAAGCCCCTATCTTTCTCAGTGTCCAATTGAAACTCCATAACCATTAGTATTGCGTGAGTGTTAGAAATTGTAGAAGACTATATGATAGTTAAGTATGTGGAGTTTGTTATTCCTGAAAATAAGATGAATTGCAATTGTTTGATGACTGAGAACAAAGTTTGCTAGGTTTCAAGAAAGTTTATGGTCTATGCTTTAACATGTGAATTGTTTGTTACTTGTTCGTGAAAAGTTTTATGAGATGAACTACTATTATGACATATAATCATGCTAGAAAAGGTGATTGAAATTATCATTGATCAAACTAGTGCACCTTCTAGCATTCACACTTCATAAATTCTTTCTTTATCATTTACCTACTCAAGGACGAGTAGGAATTAAGCTTGCGGATGTTGATACGCACTACAGGAATCAGCTAATTTGCCGTCTGTGGCTGTCTTTGCCGTCAGTTTATGGTCGGGCCTGACAGCAAAGACCAATTTTGCCGTCAACTACAGACAACAAAGAAATACAGACAGCAAACAACTCACTTTGCCGTCTACTAAAAATTTACTAACGGCAAAACAGACTTTGCCGTCTGCGAAAAAATACAAACGGCAAAGAGCATACTTTGCCGTCTGTAATAAAAAACACAGACGACAAAGATATTTGCCATCTGCTTTTTTTATACAGACGGCAAAGAACATACTTTGCCGTCTGTAATAAAAAACGCAGACGGCAAAGATCTCTGCCGTCTGCGTTTTTTATTACAGACGGCAAAGCAAATAAACACAACACGCAGATCGGTCTCCTGGATCGATGAGGTGGCATCATCTGCAGTGTCCAAAGACTCACAACCGGCCTCTCCCTCACCTCACGACGCACGCACCCAGGCGCGTCCCCACCCTCTGGCCCACCCCTCTCTCTGCCCATCCCCCACCTTACCCATCTTACCCTCTCCCCCATCTCTCTGCCCACCCCCTCTCTCCGCTAGCGAGAGCCGCCACCGCTCGCCTCACCAGCAAGCTGCCGCCCATGTCCGTGCGCCGCCCGCCTTCGCTCACCTCCGCCGGCCACCCGCGTCCACCCGCCTCAGTTCGCCTCCGCCGGCCGCCCGCGTCCGCGCACCTCCCGCGCGGCCAACCGCCTCCACGCCGCCCGCATCCACACGCCTCGGCGCGCCATCCGCGCGCCACCCGCATCCACCCGCCTCTGCCCGCGCGCCGGCCCCAACCACGTCCTCCTTTGCCACGCACGCCACGCTGGCCACGACCACGTCCTTCATCACCACGTGTGCTCCGCCGGCCTCGACCTCGTCCTCTGTCGCCACGCGCTCCGGCCCTGACCGCGTCCTTCGTCGCCGCGCGTGCCCTGCCAGCCTCCTCCGTTGCCACGCGCGCCGGCCTTGACCGCGTCCTCCCTCGCCACGCGCGCCCTGCTGGCCTCAACCGCGTCCTCCGTCACCAAGCGCCCCGGCCATGGGGTGTCTCCGGTCCTACCCGTTGCTCGGAAGGCAGCCGGTTTGGCGGAAGTTCTCTAGCGTTTTTGTTTTTGAAGGATCGAAGCTAACATAGTCTGTAACTTGTAATCAGATTTTGTTATATATTCACATATGATTGTCGCACTACTAGAACATGGCACAAATGAAATATTGTGAGAGGAAAAACGTATGTGATGATTTGGCTTACGCTTTCGATTATATGAGACTAAAAAATGCATGTGTCCGCCGAGACGCTCTGAGCTGACGTCATTTAGAAAAAATAGAATACAATCTTTGCCGTCTGCTGTTCTGTCTTGATGACGGCAAAATACACGTTTGACTAACGGCAAAGACCGCGTGCTTTGCCATCTGGTATTTCCGCCGCAGACGGCAAATTTGTGGTTGGCTGACGGCAAAGACTTTGTCGTCTGCCCGATAAAAAGCTGACGGCAAAGTACTCTTTGCCGACTTTGCCTTTGCCGTCACACTTTTCCGTCAGCCAGGTGACGACAAAGTCTTTGCCGTCTGTATTTCAGCCTTTGCCGTCTGTACTTGCCTGGCGGCAAACTGTCTGATTCCTGTAGTGACGTCTCCAATGTATGTATAATTTATGAAGCATTCATGCTATTTTATTATCTGTTTTGAATGATTATGGGCTTTATTATACACTTTTATATTACTTTTGGGACTAACTTATTAACCGGAGGCCCAGCCCATATTGCTGTTTTATTGCCTGTTTCAGTATCTATTTATATTAAAAAGTAAATGATGGGTTAACCACAAAAAAGATAATTAGGCTAGAAAATCCCACAAAAATTAGAAATATCCGATCGTTTATTTAATAGATTAAAAATTTAGAGCCATTAGATAAGTTCGAAGTGAAAAAATTACCCACCATTGTCATTAATGAAGAAAACACTGTTCGGTCACTTTTGCCTTATTTAATAGATGGAAGCAAAACTACCGTCGGGACTATGTTCCGTTGAAAAATCCAAGTCAAAGCTAAAAAAAGTCAACATAACAAAGATCTTCCGTAAAGGAAATACCACGTGTAAAAGATCTTTTGTAAAAAATAGCCTAGGACTAGGTGACGTGAAGGACATGTTGTTATTATATTTAAAAAAGGGGACGTGCCAGTCAAAAAAAAAATAGCGTAGGCGATGTCATCCTTGGAGAAAGGACGTCCCATTGTATTCAAGAAAAAAAAGGACATGCCAGTTATCTAATATATAAGAGAAGGTGCCATTTATCTAATATATAAAAGAACGTGCCAGTTAGATCTAAAGAAACGTGCCTATTAGAGACTAGCGTAGGAGGCAAATTCCTTGATACGTGCATGTATACATATGCATGCATACATACACGCTCTTTTTCTTTGAGGGCACAATCACGTTTCTCTTAATGTATAGACGCCGCAAAGAAACACACGCACACACTGGCTGACCACGGTCTCATGTACTCACTCTGTTTTTAAATATAAGTCTTTTTAGAGATTTCAATATGAACTACATATTGAGCAAAATGAGTGATAAAATACATTTATATGCATTTATATATAGTTTGTATTAAAATCCCTAAAAGGACATATATAACTCATTTCAGAATATGGATTACATACAGAACAACATGAGTGAATCTACACTTTAAAATACATCTATGTACATCTGTATATAGTCTATATTAAAATCTACACTTTAAAATACATATTAGCGGGGCAGTAAGCTTGTACGTGCTATATATTTCGCAACCAAAAGCATCGTCCTAGAAATCGTGTCGCACAAAATACATCGGAAAGAACACAAGATACGGACCCGGCAAAAGAAAAAAGAACACCACGTATGGGACTTTCGCCAATAATCTCTAAATATTTCTGATATTCTTTTCGTAGAATACGCACAAGCATATGGATAGATCACATATTCATATGATAAAGGATAAAGTACAAGCGCAAGTTACAACTAGGCCCAAGGCCTACCACTCTCGCATCTTAGATATTGTGCTCTGTGAGGAGAAATAACATATTCAAGAGGTGTGTACTACATAGAGGTTACAAAAAGGACATAACTCATTTTAGAGATTCTAATATGGATTACATACAGAGCAACATGAGTGAATCTACATTCTAAAATAAATCTATGTACATTTGTATATAGTCTATATTAAAATCTCTAAAAAGACATATATTTAGGAATGGATGAAGTATGTACGAGTACACAACTAGCAAGGCATGATCAATCCACCAGGCCGCTAGCGTGTGCAACTAGCGGGGCAGTAAACTTGTACGTGCTATATATTACACAACCAAAAGCATCGACCTAGAAATCGTGTCGTACAGACCCGGCAGAAGAAAAAAAGAACACCACATATGGGACTTTCGCCAATAATCTCTAAATATTTCTGATATTCTTTTCATAGAATATTCACAAGCATGTGGATCGATCATATATTCATATGATATGATAAAGGATAAAGTACACATCGGGAGTTACAACTAGGCCCAAGGCCTACCACTCTCGCATCTTAGATATTGTGCTCCAAGAGGAGAAATAACATAATCAAGAGGTGTGTACTGCATAGAGGTTACAAAAACGAGACTTATGCCTTGATTTTGCAACTATGAAAAAAAAATCTAGACAAGATATTTGCAATTGAGCCTGAAACACGAACAATCAAAATATATATTGTACTTTCTAAGGAGTGTATTCATTTATCCTATTTCGGATTTTATAATTATATTACAACATATATAAGTGCTTAAAGTGATTCCCTAAAAAAT
Organism: Aegilops speltoides; assembly: GCA_021437245.1. NCBI lineage: Eukaryota > Viridiplantae > Streptophyta > Magnoliopsida > Poales > Poaceae > Aegilops > Aegilops speltoides. The sequence continues at coordinate 513,047,165 of CM038147.1, forward strand.
AATTCTTCAAGTGATGTCTAATGGACAACTACAAACTCCCAAAGTGGCAAATTTATAGAACCATAAGGATTTGAAATTGTTAGAGGAAAAGATCATTATAAGGTGTTGGTATTAATCAGAGAATCGTTATAATATGGTGCACATATCCGGGTGTGTAAAGGATAAAGTTGAATTACTATGTCTCAATTATGTGATGCAATTGAAGGGCATTTTTCCGTACCCCGAATCGAATGAAATTGATTACAAGGGGACACTGGTGGAAAAACAGGCTTCCGTCCAGCCCCATAAGTCGCGAAGCTGTAGGAACCGCGACTAATGGGACCTTTAATCATGATTACGGAGGTGAACCGCGACCAAAGGCCTGGGCCTGAGGAGCTCGGTGGCCACCGGTGCACGTGAGGGCTTTAGTCGGTTGGCACAGCCAACCGGGACTAAAATCCTCGAGTAACCGAGGCCTTTAGATCATGGTTGGCGAGCCAACCGGGATTAAAGTTAGACCTTTAGTCGATTATGCAGCCAACCGCGACTAATGGCCCGAACCTTTAGTCGCGGTTGGCGAGACCTTTAGTCGGTTGGTGCGCCAACCGCGACTAAAGGGATTTGAGGCCTCATATTCAAACTCTACCCCCGGATCGCCTTTTCAGTTTTAGAAAAACAAAAGAAAATTATGGAAATGTCAAAAAATAAAATAAAATAAGTTTTCCATGTGATATGTGGTCTAGTTGTTGGGAAAATTAACAAATATGAATTTCGACTTTATTTGCAAAATCTCTCCGAAATTCTTAAAATTGGCATAACTTTTGCATACGAACTTCGGATGAAAAAGTTTTTATATGAAAAATCATCTACTCGAAAAGTTACATTCGAATTTAACCGGGAACCCTGTTAAACATTTTAGAATCCCCAAAACCTAACAGAAAAAAAAGATACGGGGCTTTTAAGTTCGAGAGGCAAAAAATTCAAAAATTTCAAATTGTGGTCAAACTGTGGTCAAACAATGATCAAACTAATTATTCTAGAATATTAGTGTTACTAAATAATTATTTCAGTTTTTTAAATTTTGGTCAAATCTGGTCAAACTGTGGTCAAAAATGGTCAAACTAATTATTCCGAGAAATATTAGTGTTACTAAATAATTATTGTTTTTAAAATAATAGTTTCAAACTCAAACAGTGAAATGTGTCACTTCATGCTCAAGCTAAATACCGAGGTTAATAGAATTGACATCCTACTATTGTCGGAAAACAACAAGTGCAGACTTGGAAGCGAGGAGAATAGAACCCGGAAGTTAAGCGTGCTCAGTGGGGAGTGGGAGGATGGGTGACCGTTAGGAAGTTAGATGATTTGGAATTATGAGGGTGATTAGAGATTAGAGGATAAATTGAGCAGTGATGAGGGTGGTGATTAGAGATTAGAGGTTAAAATAATTCAGAAATTTGAAAATAAAAAAAATGAAAAATTCAAAAAAAATTAGTAAAAAATTTAAACTCATGGAGGAGGCCTTTAGTCCCGGTTAGCCACGAGAACCGGGACTAAAGCCTTTAATCATGATTAAATGAAAGCGCGACTAAAGGGGGTCTTTAATCGCGCATAGTTAGTCGCGGTTGCACAGCCGGGACTAAAGGCCTTTGCGAACCGGGACTAAAGGCCTTTTTTCTACCAGTGGGAAAAACACATAGTAAAATCATGCCACTTGAACAACAAATACATCCTAGCGAGGGGCATACCGTGTCTACATGGAAGAGGTGGATGTACCGATGACAAATTTAAGGGAAATAGACAAAAAGAAGTAGTGCATGCATTACCACATTAAAAATAGACGAAGTACACAAAAGTGTGTCATGAAACATGTTTACTTTCACTAACTATCAAAAGAAAATAATGTGATTATATGTTTCATGAAAAAAAAACATAAGTGAAAGAAACTTAATTTGTTAGGATTTGTATACAAAATAACTATCAAATTTACATTTTGGAGATTGTATCCATTTCTAGAATGTCCTGAGTAAATGAGACATGATGAAGATCAAATATGAAATACTATTATTTTTATCTAGCCACACAATCAGGATCGATGAATTGTTTTATTTTGCACACTTAATTAATCGATGTTTATTATTATAGGATTATCAGTATAATTAATTTGTTAGCATGCATATACAAAATAACTATCAAATTTATATTTTCGATATTATATCGATTTCTAGAACATCATGTGTGAACCAGAGAGGAAGAAGGACCAAATATGAAGACAAATCTATTTTAACCTTGATAGGTAATCAACATGGGTTAGTTGTTTAATTTTATACACTTCATTAATCAATGTTTACTATTATTTGATTCAAAATATAATATGATTATTAATTTGGTATAATAGGCACCTATACATTAATATTTCATTTTGATATTTATATATTAAATTAAGTTTTTTTGTATTCATGACATACACCATATTTATTATAAGTTATAGGCTTGCAAAACATAATACCAAACTAGCATCATACAGATAGCCCATAGTAAAGCTAAACACGAAGACATAAATTAGGTAGACTCCAAAAATGATAAATCTTGATGATTCTAAACAAACTTTATACAACCATCTGCTTGATAGTGTTACTCTTTTTGTGTGATGTTAATTGTATTTCTTTCTAAGAGAAATTCTCTTTTATTAGGTTTATTGATTTTCTTTCGATGAATTGCCAATTCTACCCCAAATCCTCCTTGATGCAAACTAATTATTTTGCTTAATAAAATGTCTCTGTTTTTGTATCGTGATTGATGCAAACTAATTATTAATAGACATCAATGCACACATATTCACATTTTACATCTAATGTAGTCAAGAACTATATAAAATATAAATTGAGTTATAACTGCGCCAATTGATATAATATGTGTTACATACAAAATAGCATCTATCCCAATATTCGAAGTTCAATTCTTTACACTAAAGTAATATCATGCACAAATGACACATAAAACCATTAATTAATATGGTGTATTTAACAATAATTTGTACACAAATTATTTATGTTATTGATTCTGATATGTATTTCACATATGGGATGGTTATAGAATGATCACAGCTATAACATGAATCCTCTTCTAACCCACTAAAGACATTCGCTCACATAGAATTATCACACCCATAAGATGAACCATACTTTGAACGCACTAAAGTGATGCCCTCGCATTTGCGAGGGCCACTGTGCTAGTTTTGAGGAAAAGGAATATCAAACGGAGTCCAAACGGAATGAAACCTTCAGCAGCGTGATTTTTTGGAAGAATATGATCCTGGAGAGTTGAAGTTCACGTCAGAAGATACTCGAGGAGGCCACGAGATAGGAGGGCGCCCCCCATACTGAGCGCGTCCCCTGTCTCGTGGTCCCCTCGAGCACCTCCCGACTGACTTCTTTCGCCTATATAAGCCTACGTACCTAAAAACATCGAATATCAAGATAGATCGGGAGTTACGCCGCCGCAAGCCTCTGTAGCCACCAAAAACCTCTCGGGAGCCCGTTCCGGCACCCTGCCGGAGGGGGAACCCATCACCTGTGGCCATCTTCATCATCCCGGCGCTATCCACGACGAGAAGGGAGTAGTCCACCCTCGGGGCTGAGGGTATGTACCAATAGCTATGTGTTTTATCTCTCTCTCTCTCTCTCTCTCTCTCTCTCTCGTGTTCTCTCTATGGCACGACCTTGATGTATCGCGAGCTTTGTTATTATAGTAGGATCTTATGATGTTTCTCCCCCTCTACTCTCTTGTGATGAATTGAGATTCCCTCTTGAAGTTATCTTATCGGACTGAGTCTTTAATTTGAGAACACTTGATGTATGTCTTGCCGGGTTTATCTATGGTGACAATGGGATATCACGTGCCACTTGATGTATGTTTTGGTGACCAACTTGCTGGTTCCACCGATGAACCTATGCATATGGGTTGGCCCACATTTTCTTGACTCTCCGGTAGAAACTTTGGGGCATCTTTGAAGTACTTTGTGTTGGTTCGATGAATTTGAGATTGTGTGATGCATATCGTATAATCATGCCCACGGATACTTGAGGTGACAATGGAATATCTAGGTGACATTAGGGTTTTGCTTGATTTGTGTCTTAAGGTGTTATTCTAGTACAAACTCTTGAATAGATTGATCCGAAAGAATAACTTTGAGGTGGTTTCGTGCCCTACCATAATCTCTTCGTTTGTTCTCCTCTATTAGTGGCTTTGGAGTGACTCTTTGTTGCATGTTGAGGGATTGTTATATGATCTATCTACGTTATTATTGTTGAGAGAACTTGCCCTAGTGAAAGTATGAACCCTTTGCCTTGTTTCCTATCATTGCTATACCAATTACGCTCACTTTTATCATCAGTTACCTTTCTGTTTTTATATTTTCAGATTACAAAAACCTATATCTACCATCCATATTGCACTTGTATCACCATCTCTTCGCCGAACTACTGCACCTATAAAATTTACCATTGTATTGGGTGTGTTGGGGACACAAGAGACTCTTTGTTATTTGGTCGCAGGGTTGTTTCAGAGAGACCATCTTCATCCTACGCCTCCCATGGATTGATAAACCTTAGGTCATCCACTTGAGGGAAATTTGCTACTGTCCTACGAACCTGTGCACTTGCAGGCCCAACAACATCTACAAGAATAAGGTTGTGTATTAGACATTAGGGGACGACGCGGAGCCGCGGAAGACGCGGTAGTGGATGCCCACGCGGAGAGGAGTACGAGGGTTCACTAGTTCGGCTGGGCGTGAGGCTGCCATCGCCGCAAAATAACAGGGGGTGTGGGTGAGTAGAGGGATACCCTGGGCCAGCGGTGGGAGTAGTAGGGGGCGGTGAGGCCTCCGCGGCATCACAGCTGGCCACGAGAGGCAGGAGCATGCAGCATGACCGGCGCTGCTTTGGGCGGCTGGAGCAAGAAGGCCAGAGGTTGAAGAAGCACTATGGCCGTTGGATGAACATCGTACGGTCACTGGAGCTAGAATCGTTCATATTGACTAAGTTGACAAAGCCCTCCGTCCTCTTCAACTTAGTATGCCCACAAGTCAGCCACTTCCTTGCGTGCGAAGATATAGCTGGTGGGTCCGACCTGTCAGCGGGGGGAACTATAAGTGCATCTAGTGCCACCCCTAGTTGGTTTTGGAGTATTGACGACAAAGTTGGTTGAGGGACTAATGCGTTTGTGAGAATTGCAGGATAACGCAGGTAGTGTCCCTCATTGATTCGGTTTACCTACCGGAGATGACCCCTAAAAATGTATGAAGATATTGAAGACAATGGTGGTATGAGAAGATATTCATAATGAAGACTATGACATGAGAAGACATTGCGTGAAGACTATGAAGTGCGAAGACTGTGTGGTTTCATTGCTTTCTTTTCTTCTTTGTTGAGTCATAGGAACCACCGTACTGTTAAGTGGGGTCCAAGTGAACTAAGTCAGAGTGACTGAAGTGATGCTCAACCCAAATCCTATGTCTTCGAGCGAAGACAATGAGAGCAAATCTTATCCAGAGCTGGATGAGTCAGCTTTGCTTGTAGCCCAAGTAAAGTTGCCGCGTGTGTTTGAAATCTTACCGTTGGAACACGTGTCAGTTCCTTAGTGACCCAGGGTCATTTTGGACAAATCAGGTTGGGTTGCCTAGTGGCTATAAATAGCCCACCCCCTACACCATAAATTGGTGGCTGCTCAGAGTTTGTGCATGGCTTTTGTCGTTTGAGAGCAACCCACCTCAAAGCATTTGAGAGAGAGAAATCCTTGCGAGGACAAAGCCCAAACACCCAGAGCCAAAGAGTGTTAGGCATCATCAAGTCTTTACATGCTGTGACACTGAAGACTTATTACACTTGAGGACTGTGAATCCTCTAGCCGCTTAGGCGCGCTCGAGCATCCAAGAGTCATTGTGGATTGCGGTGAATGAAGTCTGTGAAGGTTTGGAAGTCTCCTTGAAGACTTACCAGAGTGATTAGGCGAGTGGGTGTCCTTAGCTCAAGGAAATAAGGTGAAGACACGGTCTTCTCGAGTTAAATCTCAGCCTCCCTAACCAGACGTCACAGCTTGTCACAAAGAATCGAACTGGTCCAACAAATCCTGTGTCTTCAACAAGCAACTGGTTCTATCCCTTCCAACCTTACTTAAGTTTGTCTTCGTGAAGTCATTGCCTATCTGTTTATCTGTTTGACTTCATTGCTTGACTACTATTGTTGATTGGCTTCACACTATCTTCCATCTTGATCCTTACTACCTAACTGCTATTAGTCCTGTACTTTCACATCATTAAATACTTGACTATGGCTTGTTTAGGGTAGTTTATCTTCCGCTACATATCAATTAGGTTGTTTCTGTTGTTTGTCTTCGAAACTTCCAAGTTTTGAAGACTTTCCCAAAAATCGCCTATTCACCCCTCCTTAGTCGATACTAGCACTTTTAGAAACGTTTTTTCGCGAAATACAGAAGCCCTTCCCACGTACATTGCACGCACTGTGCGTAATAAGGAGGAACTTTCCTTGCGTGCGACCATGGACCTCGTGGGTCCCAGCCGTTAGGCTCTCCACGTACAGTCCTCTTCCAATGACTCTCGTATGTTGACCACGCCGCGCCGAGCGCACCGAGGCGGTGGACGACGGCGAGGCCCCAGACTGGAATGACCCGGAGATGGGGAAGACGCGGCAGTGGAGTCGCAGACGGAGAGGAGTGGGAAACTTGACTGGTTCGGGTGCGGGGTGGGCCTACACTCGGCAGAGAATAATAGGAGGTGCGGAGTGGAGGGATGGCCTGGCCGTCGGCGGGGTAGCGTTTCACTGAGGAGCACAAAAGAATGCCGCTGGACGTCGAAGGCTGGAGCAGGCGGTTCCGGCAGCGCTAGGGGAAGAAGACGAGAGATTGAAGAAGAATGCCGGCGGTTGGATGTAAATCCAACGCCTTCTTAAGCTTCGACCTACTGGCCCACATGTCAGCCAGTTCATTTGTTTTTTTAGTCCATTTGGTGGGCTGGGTGGAACAATGATGTAGCATCGATGCAGCCCGTTTAAATCATATTTGCATTTTTCTTGAAATCGGTAGACTTGCTGGGCTGGGTGAAAATATCATGTTGGGCTAAACGGAGAAATGATATAAAAACATAAACACATGATTGCACGTCAGTAAAATCTTTGCAAGCTTATGTACGCAATCACTAGGAGTTAACTTGCCAAGTTATATATAAACAATTATTATTATTATTTTGTAAGAACTTTCAACTTACGAAATAAAATATCATTTTAATTTGATGAGTTAATAGTACGTGGGGTATTATTATTTTTTAGGCTAGACGTGGGACAGTTGAGTTGGTTCTAGGGGAAAGTACTGGGAGAAAACTCAGTTTACATCGAAAAAGAAAGTGGGAGAAAATTCAGAGACCTTCTGGGTCCACCGGAGGAGGGGAATATGTTGGGATGAAGGAGATTCAAAGCACGGCAGCCGAGTGAACTAGTTTTTTTACGGACAAGTGAACTAGTTTACATACATAAGCAAATAGCCACTAAAAAAAGCAATCAGGTTAATGGGTTCTTGAAAGAAATATTTCGAACAAAACAGATAATTACGACACATAGTCTAATGGATGAAACACTTAGGTGCTTATAAACAGATAAAGTATAACATCTAAACCTTCCTGGCACGCTTTATCATGACGCTGCGGCTGTCCGTGTACTCGTCGGTTACGGGAAGTAGACATGCCCTCATGTCCAAGATCTGCCTGTACATGTCGTAGCATGCGTATGCGTCCTTGGCCGGGTAGGTTATGTAGGCTAGATTCAGAGGTACCTCCCACGTGTTCAGGTCATCTTATTTCATGTTGGCGTATTAGGGGTCGATGATGGTCTCGGCGAGGTCAACCAGGGAGTCCTTCTCCTGCCCGTTGCTGATGATCTTGTATTTCTTCTGAATGTCGACAAGCTTGTTGCACCAGATGGCAGAATCGTCGTGTTCTTCCTTCTCTCCACCGTAGCGAAGGTGCAGTCGGCGCTGCCAATGAAACGGGCGAATGCTCCAGAACCTGGTGCAACCATAGGACTGAGGCAAGGCAGAGCTTCACCAAGTCCGTATCGTTGGTGTAAATCACATTCAACTTGGTGCGGTCACAGGACTGAACGGTGAACTCAAATGGGAAATCCTTGCTGAAGTCCATATCCAGCAGGCTCACCCCTCGGATCGCCATTGGACTCTCTTCGAGTGAACGAGTGTGTAGGCGGCGGCCGCAGTTCATTTTTCAGCTCTTGGGGAACTGGATTCAACAGTAAGCTGAGTGTGTACAGGCGACAACAGTTAGTACCCCTTCCTCGTCCGCTGCATGCCCGGCAGAAGATGCACCCTCGGCACATTCAAATGCCTCCATTAAGAAACCTACTCCGGCCACACGTCGGTCCACGAGCGGGTCTGTATTGGTACTATAATAACAGGAGTTAGTGGTCACTTTACTTAAATTTAATTAGCTTTAATAGAAATTTATACTTAAAACAAGCAATGCATTTGCTCGTTCTATCAGTGCCATAGGATCAACATGCACAACAATTAGAATTATTATTCTCAGGACGCACACGATCAGTACATTTGTCGCACTTTCACAAAGATAATACTACCAAGTTTGAACTCTTTGTTATGGTTGTTGTCCTCTGTATCATCTTGCCGTGTTTCCCAGCTTGCAAGATTCAGAACCAACAAATAAGATCCAAATAATAAGTACAACAAAGATGCCTACACATCTCATTGATTCCCAGCTTGCAAGATTCAGAACCAACAAATAAGATCCAAATAATAAGTACAACAAAGATGCCTACACATCTCATTGAGTCCCGGCTTGCAAGATTCAGAACCAACAAATAAGATTCAAATAATAAGTACAACAAAGATGCCTACACATCTCCCAGCTCGCAAGATTCAGAACCAACCCATTAGAGCCTTTTGATAAAGTGAATATCGGGATTAAATTCATCTTGGCTAGCCATGTCGTACAATCGAAGAACTTGGTGAATGCTCTTGACCGTCACAACATCTGTAGTTGAGTATTCCTGTTTGCACAGCATATTTGCACAGCACAAACAAGGAGACATGAGAGCATGATTTCACTTTAATAGCGGCCTCCTTGAACTCAACTTCCAGCTCTACTTGGATGAGGTCTGCCTGGAGTTCCATGATTCAATTCATGCGCCTTTTTCTGCAGTTCACCTGAAATGAAGCAAAGATTGCATCATTCAGCTAGCAAGAAGTACTTGCTCTTGTGAGCTGGCAGGTTCTTCTTTAGTAGTTGCACTAAAATTGAAGAACATTAAGGTTGGCTGTCCGGCTCATGTAAGGTGCAACTATAATTTTCTTATCCTTTTGTGCAGTTCCACTAAAATAAAGTGCCGTTGTGGTGACAGTGATGGCTCCATCTTGCAAAGGCTAATAAAATGTTGCACGAGATTACCAGTAGAACTTGATGGAGATTTTGGAAACTCCAATCACCATTTTGTGCAGTTCCACCAAAATTGAGAGATGTTGCCCACGTGACATTTTAGTTGAACTGCACAAGACATTCATTCCAAAAAAAGTGTTTTGTGCAGTTCACCAAAAGGTCACAATAGCAAGAAGGTGAAATGGATATCCCTATCTGCACAAAAAGATAGAAAGTATACAGTTGCTGGTCAATAAGAATATACGAAACATATAAAAATGAAAAGAAGCATCTTAATTATGTTCATGGCAATCACGCAAGGACAGTAGAAATTTTAAAACATCAGCAATGCTTCATGTTACCAGAAGCATTACGATCAACAATGAGATTCCTCAAATATGGGATTACTTTAATGGTGGCATTGCTTATTTACCAGACACAGTAAATCAACAGTAGCTAAAGAGTAGGTTTAAGGGCATGGGACCGTGGGGACACCAGGACACTCAGCAGCGTAAAGGAGCAACTTACTTATCATACTGGGGAAAACAGCAGGAGTGCCATTTGTAACACAGTTTAATTGCATCTTATCACTGGAGGCATTAGATTAACAATAACACTGGTTAGACATGTCCCTAAGGTAACAATGTGATCGCTTCATTTTACATGCGCCCTTACATTAACAACAACAAAAGGTTGGTATAAGGACATGCGACAGTGGATGCATCAGCATAATGTACCTACAAGGAGGCATAAAGTGGTGATGCCGAGTTTGTTCATGCTATGTGAGGGCAGCAAACCTAATCCTGGAGACCTTGTACTATGTGAGTGCAGCAAATCTAATCCTAGAGACCTTTTACTATGAGAGGGCAGCAAATCTAATCCTGGAGACCTTTTACTATGTGAGGGCAGCAAATCTAATCCTAGAGACCTTCTACTATGTGAGGGCAGCAAATCTAATCCTGAGACCTTTTACTATGTGAGGGCAGCAAATCTAATCCTAAGACCTTTTACTATGTGAGGTCAGCAAATCTAATCTTGGAGACCTTTTACTATGTGATGGCAGCAAATCTAATCCTGGACATACTCTGTTGACTTGTCCACCAGCCGCCACTTTCTATCCTTTTTTAACCAATAATAGATCTGCTCCTTATCCAGTTTGTACTGTGTTTTCCCATTATTTCCCTTTTCAACCAAGAGAGAAGTTGGGTATCCAGCTTCTACTACTTTCACCATATTATTTCCTCTTTGAATCAAGTCCTAGATTCATGCTACTACTTTCCCCCTTTGTTCGTTGTTTGAACAAAGCCCTAGAGTCGAATGCATCAAGTAGCTTTACCTCTAATAATACTAAAAATTTAGGTGGCTTTGGAAGAGCTGATGGGAGTAGAAAAAGATGCACATGCAGACACGTGGGGAGCTGGGGCAGTATAGCAAGGACGCTTTCAAAGAACTTATACCTGAGGGTCGCCGGGATGAAGGCGGCGGCAGGTTGGATCTGCGGACAATACGGCAGGGAGGAAGAAGGGTCGGAGGACCTCCCGAGCCGGCGCTGTGTCGGAGAGAACAGCACAGGCACAGGATTGGGCCCCTCCGGCAGCTGTGGGTTTCCTCCCTCGGCGGTGATGACCGCGCGAACGATGCACCTTTTAGTCCTCTACACACACTGGCAGAAGGGATCCGACCGGATCTGTGACCAGCGGTGAGCAGAGAGAAAATGTCGCTATAGCTGTCTTGTTTATATCTGGAGAGGATGAGAGAATGAAGAGAGCAACCCTAGTAAAGCAAGCACTCGGGCCCCTGCGTCCATATATAGTGGAGTGATTATCTTTTTTCTCTCCACAACAAGCGTTTCAATTTGTGTACGTGGCATTAAAGAAAAGAAACTCTCTATTTAAGGTGACTACTATACGACTCCTACTTACTACTAGTAGTACTACAGTATTGTTCACTTGTGCTCCCCGTCCCTCTATTCATTGAAAAACCCCACGGGTGAATAAACATACAGTAAGTACTGTATTTATATAGAACGAACAAGCTCGAACTATTTTTGTGTAGTTAAAAGTTGAGGGCGGGGCTTTTCCCGGGCAGTACGCGCGGCAGTTTTCAGGTAGGCGGTTTGACAGAGAGGCGAGGAGGATGAGTGAGTGGGGCTGTGCGATTTGACGGCGTGTTACTGCTGGAAAGACTTGTGATATGACCACTCACTATCTATATCTATATCTATATACCCTTATAAAAAAACGAGTTGGCGATGATGGTGTGCCTGCCATCTTGTAATACAGACCGTATGATCTATATCTAACGGATAGAAAGAAAACTATGATAATTTTACAAAAGATACCCATACCTCTCTCCACATCATTATCTCCCGCAACCTCATTGCTCAGCAATTAAAAAAGGAATAAGTCTCTAGAACAATCTAGCATGCATGGTGGCCGCTACCGCCTACCGGCGCCATCCATCCCCATGCCTCCGCCCATTCCGACCACCAGTCACTACCTCGCTCCACTCCTCCTCGCCTTATCTCTCATCTTTCATTTTTTTGATGACATTCTCGAGATACCAGTTTTCCGATAAAATGCTCGAGATATCATTAGTTTTTACACATGGGATTACTCCTGCATGGGTCAATCACAACAGGTGTTTTGTAAAAAAATGCATATTGATGTTCCGTGCAATGCATGAGAATCTTGCTTGTAATTATATAACGCAAATCACAAGCAGGAAGTGACATTCTTTTTGACACAACCACGTTAACATGGCCACGTAATTCACTAGCTAAAGTAAATACCATTATACTTATATCCCGATGCAAAAGGTTCAGTACATGACCGAAGAGTAGAGTCGCACACACGCACTCTGTCTCTCAAAATCTCTCTCTCTCTCTCTCTCTCTCTCTCTCTCTCTCTCTCTCTCACACACACACACACACACCAGTTACGTGACGCCCACTTAAGCAGACACGTATGTTACAATTTGTGCACCCGCGGGGTACACGTGATGCTGCGCATGATGCTGCACATTTATTTAAGCTGGAAGGCGAACCCAAACAGTAGCTGCATTCATTCCCCTCCCGCCGCCTCTTTTCTGGTCGCTGTCACCCGGTAGCCATGGGCCGGCCGAAGGTAGCAACATTCGCCATACTCCCGCCGGAGCGGTGCTTTAATATGGAAATTTTAGAGGTCATGCATCCATCTTTTTGTGCTAGCACTCCTATATAAGGGTTGACCGGTCGCTTCCCGCAGACGTGCGCGGGCGGTGGAAGAGGAAGGAGAAGGTAAGCGGGCTATGGTGTAACTTTTTTAGGAAACTGATTGCAATAATTGAGTAGTTTTGCAAGCTACCAGTACTACACCTAAAACGGTTCAAAACCTATACTCCCTTGCCAGCGCGTGCTTCCCGTGTGAAACGGTCAGCATTGCACTGGAGCGTCAGTGCCGCATTAATGCCCGGCCAGAGCGGAGGCGGCCTCTCACAGGCACCGGCTTTGAAGTGGCGCGACGGCCGAGAAAGCGCCGCTTCCCAGTGCACGCGACTGCTCCGCGACAAGAATGGCCATAGGCCCTGTTTGGATCCATGGGTTAGAGTTAGTTTGAGCTAGTAGTCATGAATTACTGGCGCTCCGACTGGGGTGATGCCCCCTTCCATTCCGCGCTCTAATCTGGTGCATGACACGTCGACCCGGATGCTGTCTCTCCCACATGTCGGAGTAGTAAGAAGGAGCAAAGAATGATGCGGTATATACTACTCCCTCGGTCCGAAAAAACTTGTCCTAAGCTTGTCTTTCAAATGGGTGTATCTAGCACTAACTTGGTGCTAGATACATTCATTTAAGGGACAAGTTTTTCTGGACGGAGTCCCTCCGTTCCTAAATATAAGTCTTTGGAGAGATTTCACTATGTACCACATATGGAGAAAAATGAGTGAATCTACACATAAAATGCATCTATATACATCCGTATGTGGTCCACAGTGAAATATCTACAAAGACTTATATTTAGGAATGGAGGGAGTACTACTCAGGTCGGAGGAGTGCGAACCAGGCAGCCCAGTGAACCAGCAGTGCGAACCACGGTAGCCCAGTGAACCAGCAGTAGAAAACAATGTGGTGATATGGCCATAAAAAACAATGTGCTATGGTCCACACTATAGCATGTACAGTAACACTCCTCTTTGTTTGGATCCCTGAGTTAGAGCTAGTTTGGGTTGAAATAGCCTGAAATGATCGAAACAAGAGGGGTTAGTTTGAGCAAGTTTGCTCTAACCCAACTAAAAAAACTAGCCCGGTGGAGAGGTTCTAATTGGGTTAGTTATCCTCGGGCCCACTAAAAGTGAACTAAAAAAATCTCCCCTGCCCGCACCAGATCGCCCCCCCTCTCGCATGACTCCTCTCTGTTCCCCATAAGGCCGCCCGCCCAAGCGCCGCTCACACTCTCTCTCCTCCGGCCTCCGCCACCCTACTTTGGCCGCCCTCTCCCTTCGGCCTTGGAAGGTCGCCCCGCTCCCCCTTAACCAGTCATTTTTCTCCCTCTGTCGTGCGCGGCGGCGGCGCATCTACCAGGAAGGTCGCGAGAGGGGTGAGTTTGTTCGTTCCTTCTCTGTCTCACGACCATATCATTGATCTTCCTTGCTCTAGCGCTAATTCTGATTTGGAAAAGTAGATCCTGATCAAACTTGGTATAGATTTGTGGTGCACGCATGGAATTGTTTGATGCTGCTTGAGGAGGTAATAAATCTTTCTAGAGGCCCAAAGATTCAGGTCACCTTTCTAGGTATTTCAATTTCAGGCTTGCATTATTTCTAGAGGCCCAAAGATTCAGTTCACCTTTCTAGGTATTTCAATTTCAGGCTTGCATTATTTCTAGAGGCCCAAAGATCCAGTTCACCTTTCTAGGTATTTCAGTTTCAGGCTTGCATTAATTCTAGAGGACCAAAGATTCAGTTCACCTTTCGAGGTATTTCAGTTTCAGGCTTGCATTATTTCTAGAAGCCCAAAGATCCAGTTCACCTTTCTAGGTATTTCAGTTTCAGGATTGCATTATTTCTAGAGGCCCAAATATTCAGTTCACCTTTCTAGGTATTTTAGTAACAGGCTTGCATTATTTCTAGAGGCCCAAAGATTAAGTTCCCAGTCGGCGGCAAGCGGCCCTCCTACCCATGCCGGTGTCGACGTCAACTCGCAAGGGCAGGCGTCGGAGCGGTTCCCGGGGCTTGGGCTCTACAGAGCCTTCCTCCAGAGCGACGATGGCGAGCTCCTCCCTCGCTGCGTGAGGGGCTCTCGGCTACCTCCCTATCGTGAATGACTTCCGTGATGAGTTAGCTCATTCTTTGTTTCATGAAGTGTTTTTTTATTTTGTGAAGCTTGATTGACGACTTGTATGTTTAAGTGGGATATCTCATTTGTATGGACAAATTAAAAATTATCATGTTTTGCATGCTTGATTTGTATAGATGGTTCGTTTACGTCAATTGTGAGCGGGTGGAGGCCACAGAAGAGCCGGCCACACCAAGAGGGTGCTTGGATCCAAGGGATTTATTTTAGTCTGACTAAAAATAGTCTCTTTAAGAGGCTAAAGTTCCAAGCACCCCTGACTAAAGAGGGGCTAAAACTAGTCTTGAGACTAAAAAAATTTAGTCAGGGGTACCCCTACTAAAATGTGGATTAGTCCTCTCTCTCCTCATTTAACTCCTCTCATTTAACACAGGCGAGTTCTGGATTGGAGGGTTTGGAGGATAATAAATTCTCATTAACTTGATTTTAGTCTCTTTAGTATTTGGACCCAAGCATGGGTGAGGCTAGCAAGTTTTAGTCCCACTACTTTTAGTCATGGAGCTAAAACATATCCAAGCACCCTCCAAATCCGGCAGGAAATAGGGCTCAAAGTAGTCAAATGATTGAGATAGAGAATTTATTGTCAATCTAACCCAGCCATCCATACACCTCTTTGGTTTAGACTTAGTTTAGGGTTAGGATCTAACTCTAACCTCTAACTGAGTTAGAGTTCTCCTCGTCTCGGTTCATCGCCATCATACTTTCCCCATTCCTGTGTTTTCAGTATCCTGCGAATCAAAGAGGCCCTTTTTTGCGGGAAAAATCAAAGAGGCCCTTAGACTGGTTTAGGTCTGGTCATTTTTTATATACATGTTATGTCCAAAATTTAATGAACGTGCTCCGGTTTCCACGAAAATAATTCGGTTTCATGTAGCAATTCATTCATTTATTTATTCTTGTGCGGGGGGTTTGCATTTAATTCGTGAGGTCTGAAATGTAAAGTACCCCTCCTTTCCCCCTCCGTCTTGCCCATGCCGCGCGTGCCAGGAGCCGCCCGGCTCGGCCAATGCCCGGCCTCGCACGCGCGAGCGCCATAGCCCTGCCCTTCCTCTCCTCTGTCTCCCCCATGAGCTAGACGACTCCCACGTACGCCTCAGACACGCTCGCCCCTCCTTAAACGGTCGCCAGCACCGTTGCGGCGGAGGCCGAGCGCCCTGTCCACGGTGCACCGCGCCCCGTCCTACTTAAGGCAGTCCTTGGCCTCCCTCTCTGCTCCATTTGCTCCCCCTCTCTCCCGTGCACCCCCTGGACCAACTCACATCTCTCCCCGTGCCCTCCATCCACCGCAATGGCCGGAGCTCCGCCGTCGGGCTCCGCCTAAATCCGGGCTATCCCGAGCCTCTCCTCTCTCCCTAGCCACTCCAGTACCCTCATACCACCACCTCGAGGCCCTCCATCAACGTCGTTCATACCCGGGAACGCCACGCGCTCGTGGCCAAAGATGGCCGACAGCCTCCTCCGCGGTCACCCAAGCCATCGCTGCTGCAGCCTCCACGGCGTGCGTGCAGCACATGGATGGGTGCGGCGTGGCCTCCTGAGTACGCCGGTGGGCGGAGCGTCGCCGGAGACGCTCTGTATCCCCGGCAATCGCCGGCGGGAGCCGCTTCTCCCAGCGCCGGGCGCTGCTGGAGGTTGAATGCGACGGCTTTGAAGGCTGGGGCCAGCAGCGTCGGCGACCAGTGGCCGGGCCCCGCCCGTTAAGTGGAGACGGCTTCGGCCTGATCCACTTCCCCGCGGTGAAGACGCCCTGCGCTAGTCTGCCTCCGACGTGGCCCCTGCACGCGTGCGGGCGAGCCGCTGGGTCGGCCCAGTGGCTATCCTACGCCCTGTGCACGCTTTGGGTAAACCCTAAACCTTTTTCCTTTTCTTTTTCTCAGTCACTTCAAAAATCCATAGAATATTCAAATTAACTCCAAATTTGATGATTCAAATTTCTAGTGACTCTATAAATCATGGTCTACCTGGTGGTGCAACATGCACATTTTTCCAGAGAACTTTTCTTCACAAATATTTACAAATCCTATTTTTCCTCTTTCTGTGATGAACTTTAGAAAAATCACAGAGAGCTCAAACTTGCTCCAAATGCCATGATTCCAAATCCTGGATGCATCTAAATTCATAACCTAGTTTATAAACATTTTTCTTGATACTTTTTGTACCCCACAAAATAATGAGCCATTTCTTCATGTTTGTCAACTTTGCAAATCCATAGAATATTCATTGGAACTCCAAACACAGTGAAACCAAATCCTAAATGGTTCTAAAATCATCCTTTGTTAAATGGGTATCTTTGCCCATTTTCCAAAAATATATTTCTGTACACTTCTTGCAAACCCATTAATCCCTTGATTCGATCATATTGAAATGTTCAGAGAGGTCCATTGATCAAATCCTAATGAAACCACTTTGGTCATCCCTCATATGACCAGAGGTATTCTAGAAAAGTCCAACTCATATTTTTAGAGCACTTTTATTTCCTGCCTTGTTGTGTTGCTTATTATGGTTGCTTTTAACGATAGTTGACGAAGTAGACGGAATGCTCGGA
This sequence comes from Aegilops speltoides, assembly GCA_021437245.1. Taxonomy (NCBI): domain Eukaryota; kingdom Viridiplantae; phylum Streptophyta; class Magnoliopsida; order Poales; family Poaceae; genus Aegilops; species Aegilops speltoides. Next base: position 513,064,472 of record CM038147.1, read on the forward strand.
GTTGGGCCAGAGACATTTGAAGACCTCGAAGACTTTGTTACAACAGGCAAGCAGCCCTTTGACCATGTCCATGAAACCCTTTTTATGCATGACATATAACTCTTTATTATTGTTGCATCGGAATCATGATGAGATGGTAGACCACGTTGGTTGGTTGCCTCTGTTACTTCCTCAATGATACTTGCATCGTGCATGACCCTACCTTCTTATGAGGGTTATGCCGGTGGGAGTAGATAGGATGCTAAAGTAGTTGCTATGCAAAGTGGGTCAGGGTTATGCATGGAAAGGAACAAGTGTGGTTTGACATACTTGCAAAAAACCCCAGTAGGTGCCACTAATGCCCCTGGGAGATGATGATGAACTAGGTCACTACTTGGTGGAGAAGTAGTGTACCCAGGCTTGATAAAAGTGTTGTTTACAGAGACGGATTAGATTTAAGATTTGTCGACTGTCCCAACCTTACATGCGCAACCACTCTACCCTTATATGGGAAAGGGCATTATTGATTACCTAGACGGATACTAGCTTGGGGCCCGCATTACTAGTGACGGGAGAGTTGTTGGTGCGCTCTCTCGGGACGGGGTCGTGCCAGGTAGGGCATCCATGACTGTTTTCACAGGGCACCGGACACACCGTTGGTACCCCGTGCTTGTGGTATGTGATGAATATGGGAGCGAAGCTCCACAACTATATGATGTGAAATGTTGGGCACGGGGGTTACTACCAATCGAGTGGACTCCATGTTAGTGTCGTCTAGGGAAAGGTAGTGATCGGGTGCTTACCCCGGGTACTTGAGGTACCGTGGGTTGTGGCTGACAAGGAAGTTCCCCGGATCTTGTGGGTATAGTGTGCAACCTCTGCAGAGTGTAAAACTATTCGAATAGCCGTGTCCACGGTCAAGGACAGTTGGGCGGTGCTTCTTAGACTATGTCCATATGTTTCTGACAAACAACACCGTTCGGTGATATTGATGATGTGACTCATGAGGAAGTCACGATGAGCTTGAGCATGAGTTGTTCATAACTCTTTCTCGATGTTGATGTCTGTAACCTCCTGATGCTTGTTGCAGATGCATTCCTGTCCTTGATAAATGTTGATCATACTTGCATGAGAAAAACTAGCTTTCTGCAACAATGCCAATTAAGCAGTAGAGCTTTGCAGAATTGTTTTGTTATCACTCTTGGGTTGCTTGCGAGTACATTCAAAGTACTCATTAGCTGCCACTTGTTATTTTATTGGCCAGGCATGAAAGAACAGGATATGATGAGGAATACTTCGGTGACGAACATGCGAGCTAGGACGCTTCCCAGTCAGAATGCCTGGAGGGTTAAGGCAGATGGCATGGGTTCAAGTTATCGACGAAGATTTCCGCTGCGATGTTATACTCAAGACTCGACCATAATGGTCCTACTTGTGTAATAAGGTATGTATGGATGTAAGACTCTTGTTATTCAGCTTTTGTGTGTTCAGTGAGAATTGATCTCTGGGATCACTGTACGCGTGCATTTGGTGATCACGACTTATGAGTCGGGGTCCCCACAGTTTATTTGGTTGACCTTTCGTATATTTATAGCTCTAGTGCATCCGTTGCATGGCAATCCCTACTCACTCACATTGATATCTATTAATGGGCATATCCATAGCCCGTTGATACGCCTAGTTGATGTGAGACTATCTTCTCCTTTTTGTCTTCTCCACAACCACCATTCTATTCCACATATAGTGCTATGTCCATGGCTCATGCTCGTGTATTGCGTGAAAGTTGAAAAAGTTTGAGATTATTAAAGTATGAAACAATTGCTTGGCTTGTCATCGGGGTTGTGCATGATTAAATACTTTGTGTGATGAAGATAGAGCATAGCCAGACTATATGATTTTGTAGGGATAACTTTCTTTAGCCATGTTATTTTGAGAAGACATGATTACTTTGATTAGTATGCTTGAAGTATTACTATTTCTTATGTCAGTATGAACTTTTATTTTGTATTCATTTGGATATGAACATTCATGCCACAATAAAGAAAATTACATTATGAATTATGCTAGGTAGCATTCCACATCAAAAATTCTCTTTTTATCATTTACCTACTCGAGGACGAGCACAAATTAAGCTTGGGGATGCTTGATACCACTCCGACGTATCTATAATTTTGCATTGTTCCATGCTATTATATTACCTCTTTTGGATATTTATGGGCTTTATTTTACACATTTATATCATTTTTGGGACTAACCTGCTAACCGGAGGCCCAGCCCATATTGCTGTTTTTTGCCTATTTCAGTATTTCGAAGAAATGGAATATCAAACAGAGTCCAAACAGAATGAAACCTTCGGGAGCGTTATTTTTGGAACAAATCTGATCCGGAGAGCATAGAGTGCAAGTCAAGAATGCTCTGAGGGCCCCACGAGATAGGAGGGCGCCCCCCCTTGTAGGGCGTGCCCCCTGTCTCGTGGGCCCCTCGGGCGGCCACCGACGTACTTCTTCCTCCTATATATACCTATGTACCCTGAAAACATCCAGGAGCACCACGAAACACAATTTCCACCGCCAGAACCTTCAGAATCATGAGATCCCATCTTGGAGCCCTTGCCGACACTCTGCCGCAGGGGGAAGCAACCACGGAGGGCCTCTACATCAACATCCTTGCCCCTCCGATGAGTTGTGAGTAGTTTACCAAAGACCTACGGGTCCATAGTTATTAGCTAGATGGCTTCTTCTCTCTTTTTGGATCTCAATACAATGTTCTCCCCCTCTCTTGTGGAGATCTATTCGATGTAATCTCTTTTTGCGGTGTGTTTGTCGAGATCCGATGAATTGTGGGTTTATGATCAAGTTTATCTATGAATAATATTTGAATCTTCTCTGAATTCTTTTATGTATGATTGAGTTATCTTTGCAAGTCTTTTCGAATTATCAGTTTGGTTTGGCCTGCTAGATTGGTCTTTCTTGCCATGGGAGAAGTGCTTAGCTTTGGGTTTAATCTTGCGGTGTTCTTACCCAGTGACAGAAAGAGTTGCAAGACACGTATTGTATTGTTGCCATCGAGGATAACAATATGGGGTTTATATCATATTGCATGTGTTTATCCCTCTACATCATGTCATCTTGCTTAATGCGTTGCTCTGTTCTTATGAACTTAACTAGTTGTATGACCCGCGCATTTGCGCGGCTAGAATTTAAACATGTACCTACACATGCTATTTTAGATTTAGATAGGGTCTCTAGATCAAAAGTTTTTCCTTTATTTTTATATGAATATTCTTTGTAGAGTTTTGGTTCTTTAAATTAATAATTGATAAATTGACACCATTTTCGTTTAATCAAAATATAATTAATATATTGGCAGCTAATTTTATAAAGTTAGGCAACACACGTTCTTCTTGCTCCTGGGATTTTTTTTCTTTTTATCATCGGTTGGCAATGGCACCAAAGCAGGCGTAGATCTTTATTATAGATCAAATATAAACTTTAACCAAGAATTAAATATAAATATATATGTCCCTTTTGAACCTTGGTTTTTCTTGCTCCATATGCGTCATTTGCGGTGTGGTGCCTCGTGCATTCGTTATTGTAAATTTATTACGTATGCTCATTCTTATTAAAACTCTACTTATATTTGTATTGAGTCTGCACTCACCATTTTCATGCTACATCTATAAATTTTTTTATTTTTTTGTGGGTTGCTACATCTATATTTTGACCCATAGTGTTCTTTTTTTTTTTTTACAAAATCGCAAGGTGTCAACAATGTGGATTATTTAACAGAGTTAGAGAAAAAATTTGACCATGACATATAAGTAACATCTTTTGCGCTTCTACTCTCGGGAAAATATAATTTTCGATGCTATTTTATGGCCATCTAATATGATTGATTCTCATAATTTGTGTAAAATAGATCCGATCGGTTAGTTGATTAATTTGTGCCATCAGCAATGATGGTATTGCATGCACTCCATGCAATGCAGTTTGCTACAGACTGATTTTCATTGAAGCCGATTTGGGCACTGATACACGTATAACTTTTACTTATAGTTTTTAATCTCCACTATCAAAATTAGAACTCATCATATAATCAACATAGCGGATTATTTAGCCCATGTGGACCAATGTAGTGTCTACTATTTCCTTTGTTCTCTCTATTCCTCGGTCAACGACCCCAATAGTTTCTTAATATCATATCTTCTTGAGGTCACCACTCCGAGTCAACATGATATAATTGGATTCCATTGATATGCCCGATGACATTTCTTTATGATGATAGAATTACATTTAATTGTTTGTAGTTTCCAATCCACAATTTGAGCTTGCAATTATCATTCGAAATGCATCAAAAACTAAATGACATATGGTATAAAAGTATTTTGTAGTCGATATGATGTTATTCTTCCATGTTCAATCTTTACACTTTTGCCTATATATTAGTATAAAAAATTCAAAACATTGAATGTATATTTGGTTACATGCCTTATATGTTGCGAAGGATGATGTATGTTCTTTTTTATTTTTTATCAACGATTGCGATTAGGGAAAACGTCATGATCCATTTGTAAAAAAATTGTAGGAATAGAAATATAATTTTTTTGGCACTTTGATTTTCACGTATTTTCAGTATCAGCAGTCCATTCATTATTTATTGTCCCAAACATCCTATTGTAGGCAAACTTCAAAAAGTAGCATATTGATAATTTGTTTGGCCCACTCTATGCTATGTACGTACACATGTACGTTTTTAATCTGGAGAGAAAAAGTTGGCTTTTGCCCATGAATATAGAAAGCTTCTTATCTCAACACTATTGTAGTACTCTAAATTGATTTTGCTTCTACGCAAAATAAAAGTCCAGATGTTGTACTATAACCGGACACTTTATTTTTGTTCTGCGGCCGCTCGGACTCTTTTTTCAGAATCGCTGCTTGACTCTGGCAGCCGTGGCAACCCTGATTTTTGCAATGCTAACACAAGGTTCACACGTAATTGTTTTGGACAGTTTTTTTATAGGAAAAACATAAGACTTGGATGGGAGACGTGTTCAACTATTTTTTACGTGTCATGCCTAATTATTTGTACGTACCTATATTTGTATGTAACGTATATATTTTAAATCTTGACTATTAATATAAAAAATTGATGGTCGAGATAATTTAATATATGTGGACGAACGTAATGGCTTGTTTGACTCTTGTTTTAATTATATAATAGATAGATACTCTAGATGCAGGCAGGAGTCGGTCGATGTGTGGAGTAATAGTAGTAGATGCAGGCAGGAGTCTATCTACTTGTTATGGACGTGATGACTATATACATGATCATGCCTAGATAATCTCATAACTATGCGCTTTTCTATGAATTGTTCGACAGTAATTTATTCACCCACCATAATACTTATGCTATCTTGAGAGAAGCCTCTAGTGAAACCTATGGCCCCCGGGTCTATCTCATATCATATTTGCTTTCCATCTACTTTATTTGCATCTTTACTTTTTGCATCTATATAAAAAATAACAAAAATATATTTATCTTATCATACTATCTTTATTAGATCTCACTTCCGCAAGTGGCCGTGAAGGGATTGACAACCCCTTTATTGCGTTGGTTGTGAGTTCTCAGTTTGTTTGTGTAAGTGCGTGGGACTTTTGAGGAGCCTCCGACTGGATTGATACCTTGGTTCTCAAAACTGAGGGAAATACTTACGCTACACTTTGCTGCATCACCCTCTCCTCTTCGAGGAAAACCAACGCAAGCTCAAGACGTAGCAACAAGCAGCAAGGATCCCGGCGACGTCGACGTGCAGGAGCTGTGTCGTGGGAACGAACACCTATGGGACCTGAGCCCCTTTCAGTCCGGCGGGGGGCGGAGATAGCACGAAGAGCGGATCGAGGCGAAGCACGCGAGCGATTTTACCCAGCTTCGGAGCTCTCTGGAGAGATAATACTCCTACTGCTGCTTTGTGGTTGTATTGAGTTCTTGCTCGAGAGCGTGAGTGTTCTCTGGTTTCGAATGTTCCGACCCCCCTCTACGTTGCGCATGGGCCTCCTTTTATATGCTCAAGGGGTCACCGACAGGTGGCAATGTAGGCGAGGGCAAAATGTAAATGCTGTGGTTGGTACACCTACTAGAACAGTGCATCCTACCTAACCCTGACGACAGGGGACAAAGGCATTAAATGCCCGTCTGTATTGCCCAAACAGTGCATAAAAAGGACCGTCAGGGGCGCCACCGCTTGCCATGATGGCAATCTTGTAAGCGCCGCTTGCCACCTCGCACCGCTGGCTGCACAGCCTCTCGCCACGCGCGCCTGGAAAGGTCCCATGGCGACACGTTGATGGATGCGTTGGATCGTGGGTACAGAGAGGTGGCCTGCCGCGGCAAGCGCCTTGTCGCGGTTGTTGTCTTGCCGCGCCCGGAAGCTTGTCGCTCACCGGGCCTTGCCGGGACGCGCGGCGCGTCGCGGCAAGTTTCTTGAGATGCCTTGGTTGGCCTTCCCGGCAAGCTCCTCTTGCCGGGGCCTTGTCTCCTTCCCGGCAAGCTCCTCTTGCCGGGGCCGCACCGACCGCCGATCCCTCCGCCGCCGCCGCAGCGCCAGGCCCCGAAGAGCCCCAGCCCGGCGCCTACCTGAAGGCCGGCGATGGCGTCTTCATCAAACTCCCCTGGGCTTCAAGCTCCAGGGCGCCGGTTGAAGGAGAAGCATTTGACGGAGAAGTGCTCGCCTCCGCTGGGGTGACACTGGTTGACGTGCCGAGCAGCAGCAGCGGCGAGCCTGAGGAGGAGCAGCTGCTGCGGAGGCTGCTGTCACTCTACCGCGCCCGACAAGCCAAGGTAGAATCCCGGGAAGCGCTTGTCGCGCAAGTGGGAGTGGATATCGAGAGGCGCGCGGAGGAGCTCCGGGAACGCAATCAGGAAGCCCTCTGGTCCATCGCAGAGGAGCGGGCGCAGCTTGTCGAGGCGCGGAAGGCCTTCCTCCTCGAGAAGGCTGAAGCTGAAGAGCAACAGCGGCTTGCCTCCGAGGAGCTGTCTATGCGGGAAGGCGAGTTGACGCAGCGGAAGGTCAATCTGGACAGCTACGAGGAGGAGCTGGCTGCGCGCGAGCAAGCACTTGGCGGGGCTCTCAAGGAGGCAAAGGATGCTGCCGCAGCTGCTGAGGCCGCCAAGAAAGAGCTGGAGACGAAGGTGGCGCAGCAAGAGGCCGATCTCAAGGCGAGGAATGAAGAGCTTGCCGCGCTCCAGCGCGAGCGCGAGAAGGACACCCTTGCCCATGGTGAGCTGCAGGGTCGTCTCCTCAAGAAGGGCAAGGAGCTGAGCGCCGCCAAGGACTCCAACGCAGATCTCGAGCTGAAGCTGGCTACTTTGACCGAGACGCTGGACGGCGCCAAGGAGCGGGAGGTGGCCTTGAAGGAGGAGATCAAGGCCAACGAAGCGCTGCTGACGAGGGCCGCCGAAACCCAGAACACCTTCAGGGAGACTGTGGAGGTCTGGACAGAGGGCCTCGTAAACATCACCGCAGTCATCAACGAGGAGCTGGCGCAGCTGGGGATGGAGGATTTCGGGTATTCCTCCGATGAGAACCTCCAGCCCAGCGCCAAGCTTACTTTGTTCTTCAAGGGCGTGGCGACGGCCCTCCAGCAACTCCGGGAGAGGATCCCAAAGCAGCTGGCCGACGAGTCACGCACGATCTGCGCAAGAGTTCTTCAGAAGGTGCTGGTGAAGGTGGCCTTCCGCAACCCAGGCTTCAACCTCACCAACGTCCTCAGGAAGCTGCCAGCGGATGCTGATCTGGAAGAGCTCAAGGCCCTTGTCGCACCCATTGTGGACAAGGTTAATGAAGTCAGGAGGGTTGACGGCGATCGCGTAGATTAGGCCGCCTGTTTTCTCCTTTTCTTGCCACTGCCAGTCATGTTATGAAAAACAATCTGTTTAGAGCTGCGACAAGCTATTTTGTAATATACTTTATTTTGGGCAGTATTTGCTGTGTTATTTCCTTTACTTGATTCCTTCCTTTGTATGTTTTTACCCTACGCTTTCAGGGAACTTGTCGGCGCACGCACCCTTGCCGCGAGCGCTGAGTGCGGAACATCAGCAGCCTGCTGGCGGTGCTGCTACCGGCAAGAAACCTTGTCGCAACTAGTCGCAGCACACTTAAGTTGTTGAGCGGACTCGAAACAAAGTAAGGGCGCAACTAGCTACGAGTTGGTTCCTTCGCGCATAGGTTTTCCATACAAAGCACGGTCGTTCGAGGAAGATAACTTAAAATTTTTTAAAACTGATTGCTGAAACTTTGGCAACTTAGCTTTTCTGTTGTTTGCGTCCCGGCAAGGCGATACTTTCTTGAACGACGCCTGGTCCACACCATTATCTCCTCCTTCCCCCCCGGCAAACTTGTGGGCGAGGGAACCTTCCTTTGGAGAAAAAGAAAGAAGAGAAAATAAAGATATGGAGCCTTATGGCTCGTTATTGCTTACCGGGGGTAGGTGCTGCACAAAATGTCAGATAACACATGCAAAAAAAAAGAAAGCATGAAATTGACAAGATGTGCGGAGCACACGAGCTTTATTTATGCACGGGGTCTGCGCCCGGCTTTGTACAAAGGGTTACATGCAACAGCGGCAAGGCTTGTACAAAAGGTGGTTGCCGGAACAGATCCTGGCAACCGCGCCTTACGGGTAAAACTTGCGAAGATGCTCAATGTTCCAGGAGTTTCTGACCGGAAAGCCATCTTCGGTCTCAAGGCGGACAGCGCCGGGCCTAGTGACTCGTTTCACCCGGTAAGGGCCTTCCCACTTTGGCGTCAACTTGTTGGAATGCTTGGCGGACTGAATGCGCCGAAGAACAAGGTCGCCTTCCTCGAGACTTCTGGCATTAACTTTGCGGCTATGGTAGCGGCGCAAAGCTTGCTGGTATCGAGCAGCTCGTACAGCAGCCTGAAGACAATCTTCCTCAAGGAGCAGTGCGTCATCTTGTCGCAGCTGCTCTTGCTCAAGCTCATCATAAGCAAGCACTCGAGGCGATCCGTATACGAGTTCCGTGGGGAGAATTGCCTCCGCTCAATAGGCTAGAGCGAAAGGTGTCTGGCGAGTGGCTCGATTTGGCGTCGTCCTGATCAACCAAAGAACCACCAGCAGCTCCTCAATCCAGTTCTTTCCGCACTTGTGCAGCCTGTCGAAAGTCCTGGTCTTGAGCCCGCGCAGCACTTCAGCATTTGCCCTCTCCGCTTGACCGTTGCTTCTCGGGTGAGCAACAGAAGCGAAACAGACCTTGGCTCCAAGATCTTGGACGTACTGCATGAAAGTGCGGCTTGTAAATTGCGTGCCGTTGTCGGTGATGATCCTGTTAGGGACTCCGAAACGGCAAACAATCGACCTGAAGAACTTGACTGCTGACTGTGCTGTCACCTTCCTCACTTCTTCCACTTCCGGCCACTTTGTGAACTTGTCGATTGCAACGTACAAGTACTCAAAGCCTCCGACAGCTTGGGGAAAGGGGCCGAGGATGTCGAGCCCCCAGACCGAAAATGGCCAGGATAAAGGGATCGTTTGGAGAGCTTGAGCTGGCTGGTGTATCCGCTTGGAATGGACCTGACACGCTTCACACTTGGTTACTTGTGCAGTTGCATCCTTGAGGGCTGTCGGCCAAAAGAAACCTTGCCGGAATTCCTTGCCGGAATTCCTTGCCGGCAAGTGCTCTTGCGCCAATGTGGTGACCACATATGCCTCCATGTATCTCCGCCAACAGCTTCTGTCCGTCTTCCCGGGGAATACACTTCAATTTCACACCGTTGAATCTTCTTTTGTACAGTGTGTTTTCGACAAACTGGTACATACTTGATTGCCGGGCTACTCTCTCCGCTTCTTCTTGCTCTTCGGGAAGTTCTCCCGTCTGAAGGAAAAGGACAATCTGCTCTGCCCATGCTAGAGCTTGTGGCTCGACAACAAGGACCAAAGGCACATATGCTGCTGCGGGAACATCCGCTTCTACGGCAAGAACCTGCGGTTCAGCCGAAGCTTGATGTTCCCCGGCAAGCTTGCCGGAGCAAAACTTGTCGGGAGCGTCTGCTTCAACGCAACAAACCCTAGGGCTTGTCGGAGCAGACTGCTCCTCAGCACTCTTGGTGTTGATCTTGGGGACCTTCTTGGCGGCGGCTTCGGGGAGCTCTACCGGAAAATAGTCACCAGAAATCAACTTCCTCTTCTTGCTCTGTCCAGTTGATGACGTTACGGATGGTTGAGTCAGTTTGAGCACAAAAATCCCTGGTTCCACGGGTAATTTAAGTGCGGCGCACTTTGACATGCCGTCGGCAATGTCGTTCTGGGCTCTCGGAACATGTTCCATTTGCAGGCCGTCAAAGTGCTCTTCTAACTTTCTCACTTCATCAACGTAGGCTTCCATCAACGGACTCTGATAATTCTTGTTCACTTGGCGGACGACAAGCTATGAGTCACCCCTGACAATGAGCTTCTTGATCCCAAGATCTGCCACGATCCTGAGACCGGCAAGCAAACCTTCATACTCTGCAGTATTGTTCGTTGCTTGCTCCTTGGGAAAGTGCATCTGGACTACGTACTTGAGGTGCTCTCCGGTGGGCGCGACAAGAAGCACGCCTGCACCGGCGCCTTGCAGCGAGAAGGCACCATCAAAGTACATCAGCCACTCCATGCTTGCTTCCTTGACGGGGATGCTCGTCTCTGGAATTTCTTCATCTGGTGTTGGCGTCCACTCTGCTATAAATTCTGCCAATGCCCGGCTCTGGATAGTTGAAGTGCTCTCAAACTTGAGGCCAAAGCTTGACAGTTCCAGTGCCCACTCGACAATCCTGCATGTTGCTTCTGGATTCTGCAGTATCCTCTTCAGTGGAAAGCGAGTGACAACTGTGATCTCATGTGCTTGGAAGTAATGGCGCAGCTTCCCCGAGGCCATGAGAAGACCGAAAAGCAACTTCTGCACACCAGAGTACCTTGACCTAGCCCCCTGCAGAAGGGAACTGACAAAGTAAACTGGGCGCTGCACCATCTTCTTCCGTATCTCCTTGTGCGCCTGCGCACATCCATCCTCGTCGGGACCAGAGCTTGTCGGACCGGAGCTTGTAGGATCAGAGCTTGTCGGAGAAGCCCCCTGCCTGTCGTTGGATGCATCTGTCGCGGTTGCTGGCTCATCATCCGCCTCCCTCTCCGCTACTAACGCAGCACTAACCACTTGATTGGTTGCCGCTAGATACAGCAGCAACTTCTCTTGTGGTTTAGGTGCGACAAGTATTGGAGTGGAGGACAGGTATCTCTTTAAGTCCTGCAGCGCAGCCTCCGCTTCCGGAGTCCATTTCATTGGACCTGCCTTTTTCAATATTTTGAAAAATGGCAGGGCGCGCTCAGCAGACCTAGAGATAAACCTGCTGAGAGCAGCCACGCAGCCGGCAAGCCTTCATACATCCTTGACGCGCTTCGGTGCTTCAATCTGCTCAATGGCCTTGATCTTGTCGGGATTGGCTTCAATTCCCCGCCGAGACACGAAGAAGCCGAGAAGCTTGCCGGAGGGGACTCCAAACACACACTTCTCGGGATTAAGCTTGAGGTTGATCTTGCGCAGATATGCAGAGGTTTCGTCCAAATCCTGAATCAAGGTTACTTTGTCCTTGCTCTTGACCACTATGTCATCCATGTAGGCTTCCACATTTCTGTGCAACTGTGGCTCAAAAGCGTCATGGACTACTCTTGCAAATGTCAAACCAGCATTCTTCAAACCGAAGGGCATCCGTACGAAATAGTATGTGCCACATGGAGTGATGAATGCGGTCTTCTCCTCGTCCTCTTCTGCCATGAAGATCTGATGATATCCTGAGTGTCGGTGTACTAAAGTAGGGGTACCTTAGTATCCCGAACTTGTGCACGGGCAGTCGCAGCATCCCGCGGCAAGGCTTGCCGGGCGCCCGCCAAGATCCTTCGCTATTCATATTTACTGCCATTCAAGAACAAAGTGTTTAACTGTGAAGACAAGGCCCCGGCAAGAGGAGCTTGCCGGGAAGGACAAGTCCCCGGCAAGAGGAGCTTGCCGGGAAGGCCAACCAAGGCACTTCAGGAGACTTGCCGCGACGCGACCGCGTCCCCGGAAGGCCCGGCGAAGCGACAAGCTTGCGGGTGCGACAAGACAGCGATCATGGCAAGGCGCTTAGCGCGCGGTTACCACTCTGCGCCCACGCCCAACAAGATCCAACGACGTGTCGCCGCAGGATCATTCCTGGCGCACGTGGCGAGTAGCTGTGCAGCCAAGCGTTGCAAGGTGGCAAGTGAAGATGACTAGAAGGCCATCATGGCGATCGGTGGCGCCCCTAACGGTCATTTCCTGCACTGTTTGGGCGACCGGACGGGCATTGAATGCCCTTGTCGTCTGCCGTCAGGGTTAGGTAGGGGGCACTGTTGATAGCGGTTGTACCAACCCCCGTTTTTACTTTTTAACCCCTCTCTCTGCGTTGCCACCTGCCGGTGACCCTTTAGACTATAAAAGGAGGCCCATGTGCACGAGAAGGGTTCGACTCATTCGAGACTACAACACACCCACGCCTCAAGCAAGAACAAATACAAACACAAAGCAGCAGAGGAGTTTTATCTCTCGGAGAGCTCCGAAGCTGGGTAAAATCCTCGCGTTTTACCTCGATTTGCTCTTAAGGCGCCTGCGCTCCTGCCGGACGAAAAGGGCCCCGCCCCATAGGTGTTCGTTTCCACGACATCTTTGGCGCTAGGTAGGGGGCGTCGAGGTTGTGCAAACCTGATCCGGTCTTCGCGCGCGCTACATCAACATCTTCATCGACATGCCACCAAAGAAGAAGACTTCGGAGGTGGCCGCTCCGTCCACGTCGATCCCACCGCCGCCGGAGCAAACGGGCGGTGGAGTAGACGCCGGCGAAGGAGCGGGCGCCGACGGGCGGACTCACGTCGTCACCAGGTCCAAGGACAAGGCCCTGCAAGCTTCGGCGTCTGTACATACACCGCACCCCTCCCAGGAGGTGCAGGATCGATAACGCCATGGTGCTCCTAGCACCGTACTCGCATTGGAGCAAGGCCGAGCTGGTGGATCGCGGGACGCTCAAGGCCAACATGCGCGTCAGCATGTTGGCACGAAGCGCTGATATAATCGCTGACGAGATGTTGCTCCTTCTAACACTGTTATAAGTCCGAGCATATCTCGCCCTCGTGTCGCTCGCCGCCACCACCCAAGACTCGAGTAAGCACCGCCCGAGCTGCATAAGATCGACGATCGGAGGGCCACCATTCGAGCCTCATCAGCTTCGCCAACGGCGACAAGCCCCGGCAACCGAGCACATCGAAGCCCCGGCAAGATGCCCAGGCGCAAGCCGACGCCGACAAGACCGCTGGGGGTGCCACTACCGTGCCCTCCCCGCCCCGAAGGCCAAGATCGCCGACTCGCCGGGCCAACCTCGACACCGACTCCACCGCATCGTCGGACCCGCGAGCTCGCCGCGATCTACGCCAAGTTCTCCAAGAATGACGACAAGAAGACGCTTGTACTCGCATCGAGCGTCGGAGAGAAGCGCGACGTCAGTCCGACCAGCGCGCTGGGCCCACTGTTGATATGCATGCGCCAGGGGAACCAGGCGACTTGCCGTACGCGTAGGTTGCCTGTGTTCACCCGTGAGCTGCGGCAGGTCCAAAGGCCCAAGACCAAGAACTTCAAACCAGACGCACCGAGAAGTACGATGGCAGGATACATCCGTCGAGTTCCTCAGCATCTACACCATAGCGGTGCAAGCTGCCGGGGGGCGCGATGAGAAGATCTCGCCAACTACTTCCGCGGTGCTCAAGCCCAACGCCGATCTTGGCTCATGCACTTGCCGGACAACTCCATCTCTTCGTGGCGGACTGTGCCACCAGTTTGTCGCTGCCTTCACAGTGACCACAAACCCCATGGCCAGAGAGCGATCTTCATCTGCCGCCCGTAAAGAAGGAGAACCCTGCGCAAGTACATACAAAGATTCAGCCAGTGCAGCGCAACATCCCGCACGCCCACCCCCCACAAGTTATCAGCGCGTTCCATCGAATGTGCGTAACAGCAGGATGAGGGAGGAGATGGCGATGTGCAAAATTAGAGATGTCAGCGAGCTCTATGCTCTGGCCGACAAGTGTGCACGGGCTGAAGAGGGGAGGAAACTCCCCGGAGAGAACGCAGGAGCGTATGATCTCGACAGGAGGATTCCTCCCGGCAAGAAGAACCGGAGGCGGAATAACAGAAAGAGGAAGGCTAAGGATGTGCTAGTTGTCGAGCAGTCCGGCAACGGAGGCGACGCCGAGAAGGCCAAAGCTGGTGATTCCGGCGAGGTTGTGGTGGCCGCCGACAAGCAGGACGGCTCCGGCAAGCAGTACTGCAAGATCCACCGTACCAAGGGCCATGATCTCCAGGCCTGCAAGAAGATTGAGCAGCTTGTAGAGCTACAGAAAGCTGAATACGAGCGCCGCAACAAGGAGAAGGCCCAGGAGGGTGGCGGAGGATCCGGCAAGAAGCGTCCCGCCCGGGGAGGGCGCCGCGGCAAGGCCAAGCAGCGGCAAGGAGACAGGCCTTCCCGTGGCCGCGACAAGGACGAAGACGAAGATGAAGATGATGAGATGGAGGAGGATGAGACTGATGAGCAGGAGTTTCAGAAAGCGACGGAGGTTTTGTGCGTTGACGCCGGTGCTTCTCTGCACACCTCGCACCGCCAACTCAAATAGTGGGTGCGGGAAGTGAACGCAGCAGAACCGTCAGTCGAGTCGCGCAAACCCCTGAAGTGGTCCAGCACGCCCATTATCTTTGATGTTGAGGATCACCCTGATCGCATAACTGCGGTTGGGTGCTTGCCGATGTTGGTTTCGCCAACTATCCGCAACCTCAAAGTCACAAAGATGTTGGTTGACGGTGGGGCCGGCTTGAATCTGATCTCTTCCGCGGTGCTCAACAAGCTCTAGATCCCCGACAGCGAGCTCGAAGAGACTGGTACCTTTCAAGGAATTAACCTGGGAAGGAGCAAGCCGAAGGGGAAGATCACACTACCAGTGATGTTTGGCAGCGAGCTGAATTTCAGGACAGAGAGAGTCACATTTGACGTTGCTGATTTCCCATTGCCCTACAATGGGATACTCGGCTGTCCAGCGCTCGCCAAGTTCATGGCAGCCTCTCACTACGCCTACAATGTGCTCAAGATGCCCGGTCCGATAAGTGTCATTTCTGTCCAAGGCGACAAGAAGGATGCACTTATCTGTACCAACAAGATCTACTGGGAAGCAGCAGCCGCAGCAGAACGCAAACCACTTGCCGCTGAAGCTCCCGGGAGGAAGAAGAAGACCAAGTTCGGAAAGAATAGCTCTGATGCCCACTCCGGCAAGCGCACCTCTTCGGAGTGCTGTGCTACCGTCGAGGACGCACCATCGAGCTCCACCGGCAAGTGCAAGAAAGCGAAGACAGCTTCATCAGAGACTAAGAAAGTGGCCGCCAAGGAGGACGACACTGGTGGTACCTTCACCATCAGTGCCACGCTTGACCCTAAATAGGAAAGCGCACTCGTTGCTTTCCTGCGGGCGAATGTTGATGTGTTTGCATGGCAACCATCCGACATCCCCGTGTTCCCGTGAAAGTAATTGAGCACCACCTTGCCGCCTGTCCTCACGCGGCCCGCCAAGCGAGAGTCAGAAGCAAGCGGTGGAACGCCAAGAGTTCATTGCGGAAGAGATCAAGAAGTTGGAAGCAGCATGCCTCGTCTGCGGAGTACTCCATCCAATGTGGTTAGCCAATCCAGAGTCGTCGCGCAAGGCTTAACGGGAAGTGGAGGCTTTGTATTGACTTCACCGATGTTAATAAAGCTTGTCCCAAAGATCCATTTCCTTGCCGCACATTGACCAGATTGTCGACTCCACGGCGCAGGATGTGATCTGCTTTCATTCCTTGATGCATACTCAGATATCATCGATCTTCATGGCGTAAGAGGATGAAGAGAAACCGCATTCATTACTCCATGTGGCACGATCGCTTTGTACGAATGCCTTCGGACTAAAGAATGTTGGTTCAACGTTTGCAAGAGTAGTTAGTCATGCTTTTGAGCCACAGCTGCACAGAAATGTAGAAGCTTACATGGATGGCATAGTGGTCAAAAGCAAGGACAGAGAAACTTTGGTTCAAGATTTGGACGAGACTTTTGCAAATCTGCGCAAGATCAATCTCAAGTTGAACCCCAAGAAGTCCGTGTTTGGAGTCCCTTCCGGCAAGCTTCTCGGGTTCTTTGTGTCCCAGAGGGGGATTGCAGCCAACACTGACAAGATCAAGGCCATCGAGCAGATCGAAGCCCCGAAGCGCATCAAGGATGTGCGAAGGCTTGCCGGCTGCGTTGCTGCTCTCAGTAGGTTCATCTCTAAGTCTGCCGAGCGCGCCATGCCATTTTTCAAAATTTTGAAAAAGGCAGGTCTAATGACATGGACTCCGGAAGCGGAGGCTGCGCTCCAGGACTTGAAGAGATACCTATCCTCCACTATAATACTTGTCGCACCTAAACCACAAGAGAAGTTGCTGCTATATCTAGCGGCAACCAATCAAGTGGTTAGTGCTGCGTTAGTAGCGGAGAGGGAGGCAGATGATGAGCCAAAGAATCATGCAAGCGAGTCCAATGACAAGCGAGGCTCCCCGACAAGCTCCGTCCGCATAAGGATGAATCTGTGCAGCCGCAGGAAGAGAAACAAAGGAAGATGGTGCAGCGCCCAGTTTATGTTGTCAGTTCCCTTCTGCAGGGGCCTAGATCAAGGTACTCTGCTGTGCAGAAGTTGCTTTTCGGCCTTCTCATGGCCTCAAGGAAGCTACGCCATTACTTTCAAGCACATGAGATCACAGTTATCACTCGCTTTCCGTTGAAGAGGATATTGCAGAATCCAGAAGCAATAGGCAGGATTGTCGAGTGGGCACTGGAACTGTCAAGCTTTGGCCTCAAGTTTGAGAGCACTTCAACTGTTCAGAGCCGAGCATTGGCAGAATTCATAGCAGAGTGGACGCCAACACCTGATGAGGAAATTCCGGAGAAGAGCATCCCCGTCAAGGAAGCGAGCAAAGAATGGATCATGTACTTCGATGGTGCCTTTTCGCTGCAAGGCGCCGGTCCGGGTGTGTTACTTGTCGCACCCACCGGAGAGCACCTCAAGTACGTGATCCAAATGCACTTTCCCAAGGAGCAAGCAACAAACAATACTGCAGAGTATGAAGGCTTGCTTGCCGGACTCAGGATCGCGGCAGACCTTGGGATCAAGAAGCTCATTGTTAGGGGTGACTCGCAGCTTGTCGTCCGTCAAGTAAATAAGGATTATCAGAGTCCACTGATGGAAGCCTACATTGATGAAGTGAGGAAGCTGGAAGAGCATTTTGACGGCCTGCAAATGGAACATGTTCCGAGAGCTCGAATCTACATTGCAGATGGCTCACAAAATGCGCCGCACTCAAGTTACCTGTGGAACCAGGGATTTTTGTGCTCAAGCTGACTCAACCATATGTGACACCATCAACTGGACAGAGCAAGAAGAGGAAGTTGATTACTGGTGACTACTTTCCGGCAGAGTTCCCCGAAGCCGCCACCAAGAAGGTCCCCAAGATTAACACAAAGAGTGCTGAGGAGCAGTCTGCTCCGACAAACCCTAGGGTTTGTTTCGTTGAAGCAGACGTTCCCGACAAGTTGTGTCCCGACACGCTTGACGGGGAGCATCACGCTCCGGCAGGATCCCAGATTCTTGCCGTGGAAGCGGATGTTCCCGCTGCAGCATTTGCGCCTTTAGTCCTTGTCGTCGAGCCACAAGCTCCGCATGGGCACAAAGAGATCGCCCATTTCCTTCAAACAGAGAACTTCCCGACGAGCAAGAAGAAGCGGAGAAAGTAGCCCGGCAATCAAGTATGTACCAGTTTGTCGATGACATACTGTACAGAAGAAGATTCAACGGAGTGAAATTGAAGTGCATTTCCCGAGAAGAAGGACAAGAGCTGTTGGCGGAGATACATGGAGGCATATGTGGTCACCACATTGGCGCAAGTTCACTTGCCAGCAAAGCCTTCCGGCAAGGTTTCTTTTG
The DNA here is from genome assembly GCA_021437245.1 of Aegilops speltoides. Classification (NCBI taxonomy): domain Eukaryota; kingdom Viridiplantae; phylum Streptophyta; class Magnoliopsida; order Poales; family Poaceae; genus Aegilops; species Aegilops speltoides. Next base: position 513,082,540 of record CM038147.1, read on the forward strand.
GCCGACAGCCCTCCAGGATGCAACTGCACAAGTAACCAAGTGTGAAGCGTGCCAGTTCCACTCCAAGTAGATACATCAGCCAGCTCAAGCTCTCCAAACAATCCCTTTATCTTGGCCATTTTCGTCCGGGGCTCGACATCCTCGCCCCTTTCCCGAGTTGTCGGGGCTTCGAGTACTTGTACGTGGCGATCGACAAGTTCACGAAGTGGCCGGAGGTGGAGGCAAGGAGGAAGGTGACAGACAACAAGCAGCAAGTTCTTCAGGTCAACTATTTGCCGCTTCGGAGTCCCTAACAGGATCATCACCGACAATGGCACACAATTCACGAGCTGCACCTTCATGCAGTACGTCCAAGATCTTGGCGCCAAGATCTGCTTCGCTTTTGTTGCTCACTCGAGAAGCAACGGTCAAGAGGAGAGGGCGAACGCTGAAGTGCTGCGCGGGCTCAAGACCAGAACTTTCGACAAAGCTGCACATGTGCGGAAGAAATTGATCGAGGAGCTGCCGGGTTCTTTGGTCGATCAGACGACGCCAAATCGAGCCACCGCCGCAGACACCTTTTGCTCTTGTTCACGGAGCAGAGGCGTTCTCCCACGGAACTCAGATACGGATCACCTCGAAAGTGCTCGCTTATGATGAGCTTGAGCAAGAGAAGCTGCGGCAAGATGAAGCGCTGCTCCTCGAGGAGGATCGTCTTCAGGCTGCTGTACGAGCTGCTCGCTACCAGCAAGCTTTGCGCCGCTACCATAGCCGCAAAGTCACTGCCAGAAGCTTCGAGGAAGTCGACCTTTTTCTTCGGCGCGTTCAATGCGCCAAGAATTCCAACAAGTTGACGCCGAAGTGGGAAGGCCCTTATCGGGTAAAGCGAGTCACTAGGCCCGGCGCTATCCGCCTTGAGACCGAAGATGGCTTTCCGGTGAGCAACTCCCGAACATAGAGCATCTTCGCAAGTTTTACCCATAAGGCGCGTTATCGGACCCGCTCGCAACCACCTTTTGTACAAGCTTTGCCGCTGTTGCATGTAACCCTTTTTACAAAGCCGGGCGCAGATCCCGTGCATAAATAAAGATCATATGCTCTGCAAATGTTGTCAAATTTCATGCTTTCTTTCTTTTTGCATGCATCAACTGACACCTTGTGCAGCACTTGCCCCCGGTAAGCAATAACGAGCCTTAAAGCTACATATCTTTATTTTCTCTTCTTTCTTCCTCTTAAAAAGAAGATTCCTCCACCCACAAGTTCACCGGGGGGGGGGGAGGAGAAGATAATGATGTGGACTAGGCGTCGTTCAAAGAAGCATAGCCTTGCCGGGACGCAGACGATAGAAAAGCTAAGTTACCAAAGTTTGAGCATGTTCAGTTTTAAAATCCTTAAGTTATATTCCTTGAACGACCGTGCTTTGTATGGAAAACCAGTGCGCGGAGGAACCGGCTCGTGGCTAGTTGCGCCCTTAATTTGTTTCGAAAAGGCCAACAATGAAAGTGTGCTGCGACTAGTCCCGATAAGGTTTCTGTCGGAGGCAACACCAGCAGCAGGTCATTGATGTTCAAGACTCAGCGCCATGACAAGTGTGCTTATACCGCAAGTTGCTTAAAAGCGTAGGGTAAAAACATACAAGGGATGAAATCAAGTAAAGGAGATAACATAACAAGCATTGCCCAGAATAAAGTTATATTACAAAAGTAACTTGTTGCGGCACTGACTAAATTTTTCTCAGAACTTAAATAACAGCGACAAGGAATGGAGAAGAAGGGTGGCCTAATCCACGCGCTCGCCGTCGACCCTCCTGACTTCATTGACAATGTCCACGATAGGTGCGACAATGGCTTTGAGTTCTTCAAGATCAGCACCCGCCGGCAGCTTCTTGAGGACGCGGGAGAGGTCGAGGCCCGGGTTGCGGAAGAGTATCTTCACCAACACCTTCTCCAAGACCTTGGCGCAGATTGCACGCGACTCGTCAGCCAACTTCTTTGGGATCCTTTCCCGGAGCTGTTGGAGGGCCGTCGCCACACCCTTGAAGAAAAGAGTAAGCTTGGCGTTGGGCTGGAGGTTCTCGTCGGAGGAGTACCCAAAGCCCGCCAAGTCCAGTTCTGCCAGCTCTTCGTCAATAGTTGCGGCAATGTTGACGAGGCCCTCCGTCTAGAGCTCCACTGTTGCCCTGAAGGTGTTCTGAGTCTCGGCGGCCCTCGTCAGCAGCTCCTCGTTGCCCTTGATTTCTTTCTTCAAGTCATCCTCTCGCCTCTTGGCGGCGTCCAGCGTCTCCGTCAAGGTGGCCAGCTTCAGCTCCAGATCAGCGCTTGAATCCTTGACGGTGTTCAGTTCCTTGACCTTGTCGGCGAGTTGAACTTGCAGATCGCCATGAGCGAGGGCATCCTTCTCGCGCTCGCGCTGGAGTGCGGCAAGCTCTTCATTCTTCCCTTTCATATCTGCCTCCAGCTGCGTCACCTTCACTTCCAGTTCCTTCTTGGCGGCCTCAGCAGCCGCGGCGGCATCCTTCGCCTCCTTGAGTGCTCCGCCAAGTGATTGCTCCCGTGCATCGAGCTCCTCCTCGTGGCTGTCAAGATTAACCTTCTTCAGGTCACTCACCTTCCCGCCTCGACAGCCTCGGCGGCGAGCCTCGCTGCTCCTCGCCCTCAGCCTTTTCCAGATGAACGCTTCTTCGCCTCAACAAGTTGCGCCTCCTCCGCAATGGAACGGAGAGCCTCCTGTTGCGACTCTTGAGCTCCTCTCAGATGCTTCTATGTCAACTCCCGCCACATGACAAGCGCTTCCCGAATCAACCTTCGCTTGCGGGCGCGTAGAGTGACACTAACTTTCGAGCAATCGCTCCTCCTCGAACTTCGCCGCCGCTGCTGCTTGGCGTGTCAACCATCGCCAAAGACACAGCAGAGGCGTAGTACTTCCCGTCAAACTCCTCTCTTCGACCGGCGCCACAGCTCGACGTCCGTGGAAGCTTGATGTATACGCCCTCGCCCGGCCTTCAAGTAGACGCTGGGCTGGGCTCATGAGCCCGGCGCTGCATCAGCGATGGAGGGTCGGCGGTCGGTGTAGCGCCTTGCGCCCCTGCACCCTCCGGTCGCCAAGACGATCGCTGACCTCGCCAGCTCCTCGCGCCAAAGAGCCTTGGCGGCTTCCTCGTCGGCGGGTTCGCTGCGGCCTCTTCCTCGCCGCCAGCGGCGCGCTTCAAGATAAGCTGCAGGAGCCTTCTCGCCGGTGGCCTCTGCTCCATCGGGTCTGTGAGAGGGGATCTCAAGACCTAAGAGGAAGAAAAGTCAAGCAAAGATCAAGAAAAACCCAAGGGAAAATTTCCGACAAGGAGGGTTACCGTCTGGCCTGTGACCATGGGTTCCACCACCGGCGATCGCTGGTCCCGCCCTCGCCGGGAATCGCTTGTCGGGGACCGCCCTTGCCGAGAGCGCCCTTGTCGGAGAATTGCCCTTGGCGACGAGTCGGCAGCATAAAGACCTCCGGGCGGTTTCGCTGTTCTCGATGGGCCTGTTCTGCTCCTACACAAATAAATCAACAATCAAGATGTCAGCAAAAGAAGAAGAAGCAACCATGCGCGCCCCGCAACAGGAAGTAAACCAAACACTTACGCTGGGGATTGCTGCGAGGAGAGGGAATCGGGCCGTCAAGGTGGTCTCGGACGTGTCTTCTGCCGTCACAGCAGGATCGTCCTCGATGACAACCACGGGGACCTTGGCCCTCTTCACCGCTCTCTCGGCCAGAGTCCTGAAATGGAATAGGGATTCGGAGGGAAACAGATCAGATGCCAGACAAGAAACAACAAAGACCGAAGAAATACAAGTGCAGCGAGGAGAAAGCCTTACTTCTCCTCCTCTTCTTCCTCCTTGTCGGAGCTCAGCGCAGAGAGGTCGAAGTCTGGTACCCTTTCTGCGCGGTGAGGCGGAGGAGTAGGCTCCCTTCGACGTTTACCAGGAGCTGCGGCAGGATCAGGCGTGGCGGCCCGGGAAGACCCCGCCTCAACGCGCAAGACGCGGCTCGAGATGCTCCCGCAGCAATCAGTATTTGCCGCGGTGGAGCGTGTCCCACGGCACTGCGGCTGCTGGCCTGCTTGCCGCCCTGCTATATCTCCAACTCGACGGAGGCGACTTCTTGGTTGGAATTGGGGCTGCGCTGGGGGCTCCGCCGCGGCAAGCTGCTCGAAGACGGTTGGCCGCCGCGCCCTCGGGCTCGCCGCTTCGCTTCGGCTCCCCTTTGCCGACGCACCCTCCGCAAGGTCCTCTAGGTCGGCAAGGCTTGCCGCTTGCCGCCGCTTCCTCCAACGTGAAGCCAACCGCCACGCGGCGGCTACCGCCGCTTCGCCCCGTGGCGGCGTACCGCATCTCGCCGCTTGTGGTGTCGCGGTGAGGAGCCTCGCTTGCCGGCGTGGACTGCTGCCTCCGACAAGCCATCGAAGAATTGCCGCACGACGCCTTCGCGGGCTCCATCTGTTGGTTTATCCTGCGGCGAAGTCGCACCGCATCATTATGCAGATGCGATCACGCCGGGAGTTGTTGACAAGGGATGACGCCTGCGCAGCCCGAACCACTCGATGGTTGGCGCTATGCTTGAACAGCTCCTTGAGCATCCCGCCAAGCTCCGTAACTGTGAAGTTGAAGTTGAGGCCAGACGCAGCCTCATGATATCCGCCGGCCGCCAAACAGCTGCGGGGGCTCCTCTTCTCAAGAGGGGCGGCGCGACGGCGAGGAAATCCGCGCCAACGGCGCCGCCAGGAGCTCCGCAAGCCCGAGCCGCAAGATTCGGTGGTGGCGATCTTCACTTGGCGCCGTCCGCGACAGAGCGCTCGGCCGCCGCCAAGACTACCCGGTTCGGGCGGAAGTTGGTGAACGGCTGCGGTTGGCGCTAACGATCCAGCACCACTCCGCCTCCACTCGCCCCACTTGCTGCGGAGCTCCCTCCAGATACACCTCCTTCATGCCGACTCGTGAGATCCAAAGCGACCCCGCCAGCTAATGGCTCTCCTTTCGCTCGGGGATGAAATAGTGGCGAAAAAGAGCAACATTTGGGTGGATGCCAACGGTTCTCGCAGAGGTGCGAAACCGCCATTGTCGAACGGCGTTGGGGTGAAATCAAGAAGATGAAACCCATAGGTATTCATGATGTCACGAAGAAATCGAAAAAGGTGGGCAGAGCCCGCAATAGAAGAACACCGTAAAGAAATGGTACCTTTTTAGGCACCGCTCGGCAGAAGCTCGCGAGAGCACCGGCGCGGCGCGATGCGCCGCCTCCGCCGACCGAAAAGATAGAACTCTCCCGCAGCGCTTCGGGTGAGCTCGGGAAAAGCACTCGCCTCCTGCGCAGCGCCTCAAGCCGCAACGCCGGTCGCTTTTTTTTTTTTGCCGGTTCGTGTTTTGCCGGTCTTCGGAGCCATGGCGGAAGCGGCGGGGGAGCACGGAAGCGTTGGGGGCGACGGCGGCGGCGGACGGCGGAGCGCTGCTCTCTTTCGGCTTGGGAGGCGGAGGGGAGCGGCGGAGCTTTCGGAGGAAGAAACTGCAAGTGGCGAAGGTGGGGGAACGGCCCTGGTTCCTCTCCTTATAAACAGGGGAGGCGAACATTACGCATTTATGGATTTAAGAATTGCCGATGATCTCTCCCACGACGTTGCGATTGACGCGTGCCGTTACGGGAGGGCGCGGTGGATACGGAGTCAGATTTGGTTTGGACCTGTGCCGCTGCGTGTCTGTGTCTGCTTTGGGCCTGGCCCAACAGCTCTCGGCACTGTATGGCCCAGCCCGGGCTCCAGTAGGTGTACTAAAGTAGGGGTACCTTAGTATCCCGAACTTGTGCATGGGCAGTCGCAGCGTCCCGCGGCAAGGCTTGCCGGGCGTCCGCCAAGATCCTTCGCTATTCATATTTACTGCCATTCAAGAACAAAGTGTTTAACTGTGAAGATAAGGCCCCGGCAAGAGGAGCTTGCCGGGAAGGACAAGACCCCGGCAAGAGGAGCTTGCCGGGAAGGCCAACCAAGGCACTTCAGGAGACTTGCCGCGACGCACCGCGCGACCGGGAAGGCCCGGCGAGCGACAAGCTTGCGGGTGCGACAAGACAGCGATCATGCAAAGGCGCTTGTCACGCGCGGCTACCACTCGCGCCCACGCCCAGCGATCCAACGACGTGTCGCCAGAGGATCGCTCATGGCGACGTGGCGTAGTAGTGCAGCCAAGCGGTGCAAGGTGGCAAGTGAAGATGACTAGAAGGCCATCCCGGCGATCGGTGGCGCCTCTAACGATCGCTTCTCGTGACTGCTTACGACCGGACGGGCATTGAATGCCCTTGTCCCCGCCGTCGAGTTAGGTAGGGGCATCATGATAGCGGTTGTACCAACCCCTGCTTTCACTTTTTACCCTCTTCATTGCCACACTGCCGGTGACCCTTTAGACTATAAAAACGAGGCCCATGCGCACGAGAAGGGGTTCACTCATTCGAGACTACAACACACCCATGCTCTCAAGCAAGAACAAGTACAAACACAAAGCAGCAGAGGAGTTTTATCTCCGAGAGCTCCGGCTGGGTAAAATCTCTCGCTTTTACCTCGACCGCTCTTCAGGCGCCTCCGCCCCTCGCCGGACCAAAAGGGGCCCCGCCCCATAGGTGTTCGCTTCCCACGACATCGAGTATGCGTGAAGAAATGAAAGCAAGTCACATCCGGCAATGGACTCAATAACTGTTAATGCGCGCAAGGAAATGGCTCTTCGACAAGCTTTATTAACATCAAGAAGTCAATACAAAGCCTCCATTTCCGCTTGCCTTGGCGCACGACTCACAGATTGGCCAACCACGAGGATGGAGCACCTCCGACAAGGCCTGCTGCTTCCAACTTCTTGATTTCTTCTGCAATGAATTCTTGGTGCTCCACTGCTTGTTTCCTGACTTTCTGCTTGACGGGCCGCGCATGAGGACAGACGGCAAGGTGGTGCTCAATTACTTTCCTGGGAACACCGGGGATGTCAGACGGTTGCCACCCAAACACGTCGACGTTCGCCAGCAGAAAAGCAACGAGCGCGCTTTCCTATTTAGGGCCGAGAGTGGCACTGATGGTGAAGGTACCACCAGTGTCGTCCTCCTTGGTGGACACCTTCTTGGTCTCTGGCGGAGCTACCTTCGTCTTCTTACACTTGCCGGTGGAGCTCGATGGTGCGTCCTCAACGGTAGCGCAGCACCCCGAAGAGGTGCGCTTGCCGGAGTGGGCATCAGAGCTCTTGCTGGACATGGTCTTCTTCCCACCGGGAGCTTCAGCGGCAAGTGTCTTGCGTTCTGCTGCGGCTGCTGCTTCCCGGTAGATCTTGTCGCCAGGGACAGAGATGACACTTATCGGACCGGGCATCTTGAGCACGTTGTAGGCATAGTGAGAGGCTGCCATGAACTTGGCGAGCGCTGGACGGCCGAGTATCCCATTGTAAGGCAATGGGAAGTCAGCAACGTCGAAAGTAACTCTCTCAGTCCTGAAGTTCAACTCACTGCCAAATGTTACCGGCAACGTGATCTTTACCTTCGGCTTGCTCCTTCCCGGGTTGATTCCTTGGAAAGTGCCGGTCTCTTCGAGCTCGCTGTCAGGGATCTGTAGTTTCTGGAGTACCGCGGAGGAGATCAGGTTCAAGCTGGCCCCGCCATCAACTAGCATCTTAGTGACCTTGAGGTTGCGGATAGTTGGTGAGACCAACATCGGCAAGCACACGACCGCATTTATGCGATCAGGGTGGTTCTCAATATCAAAGACGATAGGCATGCTGGACCATTTCAGAGGCTTGCGTGACTCGACTGGTGGTTCTGCTGCATTGACTTCGCACACCCACTGCTTGAGCTGGCGGTGCGAAGTATGCAGAGAGGCACCGCCGTCAACGCACAGGACCTCTGTGGCCTTCTGGAACACCTGCTCATCGGCCTCATCATCATCCATCTCTTCGTCGTCATCTTCATCTTCATCCTTGTCTTAGCCGCGGGGAGGCCTGTCTCCTTGCCGCTGCTTGGCCTTGCCGCGGCGTACTCCCTGGCCGGGACGCTTCTTGCCGGATCCTCCAGTACCTTCCTGGGCCTTCTCCTTGTCACATCGCTCGTACTCAGCCTTCTGCTGCTCGACCTTCTTGCAGCTCTGGAGATCATGGCCCTTGGTGCGGTGGATCTTGCAATACTGCTTGCCGGAGCCGTCCTGCTTGTCGGCGGCCGCCACAGCCTTGCCGGAACTACCAGCTTTGGCTTTGTCGGCGCCACCTCCGTTGCCGGACTGCTCAACAACTAGCACGTCTCTGCCTCTCTTCTTCCTGTTGTTCCGCCGCCGGTTTGTCCTTGCCGGGGCGGCATCCTCACTGTCAGATCCTCCTGCTCCTGTGTTCTCTCCGGGAGTTTCTCCTTCCTCAAACGCGCACACTTGTCGGCCAGGCATATAGCTCATCGACGCTCGATCTTGCACATCGCCATCTCCTCCCGCATCTCGCGGTTACGCACGCTCGATGGAACGACCGATGACCGCGGCAGGTGGACATCTGGGATGCTGCACTGCACTTGGCTGAATCTCTGAATATACTTGCGCAGGGGCTCTCCTTCCTTCTGGGCGAGCAGATGCAGATCACTCTTGGCCATGAGGCTTGTGGCCACATGTGAAGGCGCCGACAAACTGATGGCACAGATCCGCCCATGAGGATATGGAGTTGTCCGGCAAGTGCATGAGCCAGGATCTGACATTGGGCTTGAGCACCAGTGGGAAGTAGTTGGCAAGGATCTTGTCGTCGCCCCCCGGCAGCTTGCACCGCGATGGTGTTGATGCTGAGGAACTCCAACGGATGCAACCTGCCGTCGTACTTCTTTGGTACATCTGGCTTGAAGTTCTTTGTACTGGGCCACTGGACTTGCCGCAGCTCACGAGTGAACGCAGGGAAACATACCGCGTATGGCAAGTCGCCTGGTTCCCCTGGCGCATGCATGTCGACAGTGGGCCCAGCGCGCTGGTCTGATTGACGCCGCACTTCTCTTCGACGCTCGATGCATGTACGAGCGTCTTCTTGTTGTCGCTCTTAAAGAACTTGGCGCTGATCGCGACGAGATCGTGGATCTGATGACGCTGTGGAGTCAGTGTCAAGGTTGACCCGGCGAGTCGGCGATCTTGGCCTTCGGGGTGGAGAGTGCACGGTGGTTGCACCCCCACCAGTCTTGTCTCCATCGGCTTGTGCCTGGTAGTCTTGTCGCGGCTTCGATGTACTCGGTTGCCGGGGAGTGTCGCCGTTGGCGAAACCGATGAGACTCTGAATGGTGGCCCTCCAATCGTCGATCTTGTCCATCGTTGGAGGGTAATCCAAGAGCAGTTGGGCTCGAGCCAACGCTTCTTCTGGGGTCTTCGGTGGCGGTGGCGAACGGTGCGAGGAGTGGGACATGCTCGGACTTCTAACTATGTTAGAATGAGCAGGATCCCGTCCAGGCGACCGTGTCTTGCTCGTGCCAGCAGGTTGGCGTGCATGCTGGTCTTGAGCATCTCGAGATCCGCCAGCTCGATCTCGGTCCAACGAACGTATGGTACCGCAAGTACCATGACGCGGTTGGCCCCGCACCTCCTGAGACGGGCGCGGTGCGTGTACGGACGCCGAGGTTTGCGCGGCCTTGTCCTTGGACCTGGCGGCAGCGTGAGCTCCATCGTCGGCGCTCGTTCCTCCGCCGGCGTCTACCCCACCACCCATTTGCTCCGGTGGTGGTGGGATCGATGTGGACGGAGCAGCCACCTCCGAAACTTTCTTCTTCGGTGGCATGTCGATGAAGATGATGAAGAAGATGAAGATCTGGCTCGCGTGAATGCCGGATCTGGTTCACACAACCTCGACGCCCCCTACCTGGCACGCCAAAGATGTCGTGGGAATGAACAGCTATGGGACCTAAGCCCCTTTCGGTCCGGCGGGGGGCGGAGATCGCCTGAAGAGCGGATCGAGGCGAAGCACGCGAGCGATTTTACCCAGCTTCGGAGCTCTCCGGATAGATAATACTCCTACTGCTGCTTTGTGGGTGTATTGAGTTCTTGCTTGAGAGCGTGAGTGTTCTCTGGTTTCGAATGTTCCGACCCCCCTCTACGTTGCGCATGGGCCTCCTTTTATATGATCAAGGGGTCACCGACAGGTGGCAACGTTGGCGAGGGCAAAAATGTAAATGTTGTGGTTGGTACACCTACTAGAACAGTGCATCCTACCTAACCCTGACTGCAGGGGACAAAGGCATTAAATGCCCGTCGGTGTCGCCCAAACAGTGCATAAAAAGGACCGTCAGGCGCGCCACCGCTTGCCACGATGGAAATCTTGTAAGTGCCGCTTGCCACCTCGCACCGCTAGCTGCACAGCCTTCTCGCCACAAGACCGAAAGGTCCCATGGCGACACGCTGATGGATGCGCTTGGATCGTGGGTACAGAGAGGTGGCTCGCATGCAAGCGCCTTTGTCGCGTTGTTGTCTTTGCCGCTACCGAAGCTTGTCGCCACCGGGCTTGCCGGACGCCTTGGGCGGTCGCGCAAGTTTCTTGAGATGCCTTGTTGGCCTTCCCAGCAAGCTCCTCTTGCCGGGCCTTGTCTCCTTCCCCGCAAGCTCCTCTTGCCGGGCCTTGTCTCCTCGACCGAAACTTTGTTCTTGAGTGGCTCCAAAGGAACCACGGAGGGCCTTATGGTCACCCGGCAAGCCTTGCCGCTGGTGCTACGACCGCCTGGCACAAGTTCGGGATACTAGGGTACCCCTACTCTAGTACAATCGGCAAGTCGACCTTTCTGACAGCTCCGCCTAAGTCTGCTGGGTCGGGCTAAGCTTGTGTCCCTCCACATTCAGATTGACAAGCTCACGCCCTAAATGTTTCTACAAAGGCCTTCGCTTTATCTTAGTAATATGCTAATATAGGGATTACCTTGGTCTACTTTAGCTTAAGAAATGGCGGGTTTTGGTGGTGATGCAACAATTACTTCGACATCAGATCAGTAATTTCCAACAGTCGAACGGATATTTTTTGTCTGTTGGATATAAAGTTCCTCTGGGTAAGAAGTACTACTTATCATCAAAATGGATAAAAGGAGATGTATGTAGATGTATTTTGGTTCTAGATACGTCCCTTTTTATCCATTTTGATGACAAGCACTCCCTCCGTTCCACAATACATGCCTTCCATTTGTCAAAATATAGATGTATCTAGACATGTTTTAGTATATAGGTACATCCGTGATAGAGCCAATCGGATGGTTGAGAACACTACAATTCGTAGCTACAAACGCATGTGTGAGAGGACGAAAAGGTATGCACCTCTTCTCTTCTCAGATATCGTATTTTTCCGTCCGTCAAAAATACTTGTCATCAAAATGGATAAAAAGATATGTATATCAAACTAAAATACATCTAGATACATCCCATTTTATTCATTTTGATGACAAGTATTTTCGGACGGAGGGAGTACTAAACTCAGAGTACAAGTTTTTGTGGGTGGTAAGATGGTGTGTGCGAGTAGTCCTGAGAGATAGGTTTAATGCATCTGAAAAAAAGACTAGCCTAGAGCTCGCCACGCAACTATTCCTGTCGAACGCCCCATTAACCGTAAGATATGTGTACGACGGTGCCAGTTATTGCACGTACACAGCAGTACTCCCTCCTTTCTGGTTTATAGGACTTAATTCAAGAATCTCACCAACCAAGATAGTGAGTGGTGGAATATTTTTTGTAGTTTGCAAAAGCACCTAATTAATGCTCTTGTTTTTCTCAAAAAATTATGTTTATCAATGCATTAATTGCAATGCATGCATGCATAAAGTACATGCATTGGTCAATTTTCTCTTAATACTTGCATGCAGTAATTTAATGCACCTTGGAATCTGAACATGTGTTGGGGAACCACCAAATTGAGCTTTATAAAATGGAAAAAATAAATTTCGAGATAAGCCCTATAAAACCGGAAAGGAGGGAGTAGAAAAAGAAGTACTCCATCCGGGAATAGTGCCGCACTTCGAAACTAGAACCGTCAACAAATTTTGAGCTTGCGTCTCGTCACATTCCAAATTACTCCACTCTATATTGAATTGCAAACCTGTTCACACCGATCACAACCTAAACGGTTTTCCACTTAGGAGCGTATTAGTACCATGCTATATTGAATTTCAAACCTGTTCACACCGATCACAACCTAAATGGTTTCCCACTTAGGAGTGTATTAGTACTAGGTTATAAATACTAGTATGCCAAGATGACTGCACATTCCTCCTCAACTCCTCATCCACAAAAACAAACAAGTCATTTAGCATCATTCCCTTGCGTCTGCCATGGCCAGCATGAGTTCTGGGTCGAGAGATTGCCACCAGGGAAAGGCGAGCATGGAAGCGGAAGCACGAGAGATGTCCCGCCTCGCTGCGAGAGCAGCCGACATGTCCCGCCGCGCGGAAGTAGCAGCACAGAGGTCCCGCCGCGCCGCTGAAGCAGCACGGAGGTCCCGCCGCGCCGTTGATGCAGCAGACTGGTCCGGCCGCGCCGCGGAAGCAGCAGAAGTCCCGCCGTGCCACGAATGCAGCAGAGATGTCTCGCCGCACCGCGGCGTCCTGAGAAAATTTCTCGCGGGCAGGCGACGACTGTTAGAGGCGCATGCATGCGATCGTCCATAGCCAGATGGATCAGATCTCCGGCTGGGCGAGGTTGCAGGACGACATGAAAGCCTCATTTGAATAGGCTACCAGCCTCATCAGACAACTAAGGGAGGGCAATGAGAGGCTCCGGGCCGAGCGCGACCTGCTGAGGGAGAAGATCGTCCAAAGTACAGACCAGCATGAGGAGACCAGTGCCTTGTTGAAGAGGACCGGCGTCATCGTCAAGAAACTTATGGACGAGAATGACATGGTCCGCAATGAGCGCCAAAGGCTGGTGGAGGAATCTGTGGATGTTCTCAGGCAGCGTCTTGAGGACACGAAAGAGCTCATCGCCGCTCGCCACGGAGACTAGTTCCCGCGGCCTGCAGCAACGCATTAAGAAAGTAGAGATCAGCGAGCCAGATCCTTGTCTTCCTTCTTCTTTTGCCCTTGTGTATTTCATGCGTAGCCGCATGTGGCTTTTTTAATTATCTTTCTAATTATGTAAGACAATTAATCGTCCTTATCTTTCTGTGCAAGATCAATGTTGCGAGGCTGGAATGAAGAAAACTCTTGCTGTGGCAACCCTGGCGTTGCTATTCTACTAGTTGTTGCTGGGCTTCCTTTAGTTTCCTTGTTTCTTTTGATGTAATAATCGGTTTAGGATGTGGATTGTGTCGTCGGTTGTGAAATGTTGGGTTCTAGCACGGATGTTTGGCCTTTGTTGGCCTCTTGGGATGTTGCGATTTCAATCTTGTAGCTTTTAGTCCTTCGTGTTAGGCTGGAGTTGTGATGAACTTCTTGTGAATTGTGGTGGTTTTCAGTAATGAAAATCGGAAGGGGCAAGCCCTTCTTTGATAAAAAAAAAATTAATCGTCCTTATATATTCATCAGTCTTGCTATAAGTCGCAGTAGATGCTAATAGGTCCGTCGGATCTTACATCAAGATCCGTGCTTTCAGATTTTCTTTTTTCTCTCTTAAATCTCAGTCAAGTGAGACATAGCCACGCCATTAAATAGAGGCTTGGGCGCCATTAATGGAGACCTTGGGAGAGAGGTGGACGACATATGGAGGTCAAAGGGCTCTCCTCCCGATAAGGACACGCAGGGGTCTGATCGCACGCCTCTCGTACTCAAATAGCTACCCTGCACGGCACCTCCTAGCTAATAAAAATGGGACGCGTATGCACGTAAATGGTACTAGTAAGTAGAACGCCCGCGGTTTCAACAATACTTGTGTTTCCGATTGTAACGTGATAGCACTTGTTCCAAAATGACTTTGTTGATTGTTAATGTGTGCGCCTTCGCAAATCGGACTGCAAATTTACCACAGGATGTTGGTGCCATGTCATGGCACCAAGCCAAGTTTCATTATTTTCATGCGTGTTTTGGATTTACAGGAATTAAAAAACTAAGTTTCTTAATGTTTCCACCCAGCCACGACGCCCAGAATTTTGAATTTCATTCCCATTTCTTGCATGGAACCTAGAAATTTACCCGACGACACACATGTGATTTTTCAACCAACTTTGGTGCACTGGAACATGTGCTTGTATTTCAAATTTGAATTATGCACACAAAGGTGACACGTTCCCTCCCAGAACCACGAGCCTTCTTGGGAGAAGCTCCGATTTGCAAGAAGCTTATACCAAAATTTGTTCCTATTCGGCCAATTTTTTTTACCATGGCATGGTACTACCATGACATGACACCATGGCAAGTTTCATGATTTTAAAACCAAGTTTCTCAATGTTCTCGACTGAGCCACGATGCCCAGATGTTTGAATTTTATTCTCATTTTTTGCAGGGGACCTTAGAAATTCACCCGAGGACACAAATATGATTTTTCAACCATCTTTGGTGCACGGGAGCATGTGCTTGTAGTTCAAATTTGAATTATGCACATTAAATGACCAAAAACTCAATTAATGTGTAAATAAGGCCAAACGAAGCCGGAATAATTCCTAAATTTAACAAGGCACTCATGTAGCTAGTTCTATGTTGCCTTTGTAAATAAACTCAAGGGGGACAACGTATATCGTTTCACACTCAAAGGTGGCACGTTCCCTCTCAGAACCACGAGCCTTCTTGAGAGAAGCTTCAGTTTGCAAGAAGCTTATACCAAAGTATGTTCCTATTCGGCCAATTTTTTTACCACAACATGGTAGTACCATGACATGACATCCATGCCAAGTTTCATGATTTTCAGACGTGTTTTGGATTTACAAGAATTTTAAAACCACGATGCCCAGATTTTTTAATTTTATTCTCATTTCTTGCATGGGACCTAGAAATTCACCCGAGGACACAAAATGTGATTTTTCAACCAACTTTGGTGCACGAGAGCATGTGCTTGTAGTTCAAATTTGACTTATGCACATTAAATGACCAAAAACTCAATTAATGTATAAAAAAAGAGAAATGAACCCGGAATAATTCCAAAATTTAACTGGGCACTAATGTAGTTCTATGTTTCCTTTGTTAAGAAACTCAAGGGGGGGGGGCAGCGTATATCGTTTCACACTCAAAGGTGTCACGCTCCTCTTAGAACCACGAGCTTCCAAATCGGCCCAATTTTTTTACCACAACATGTTAGTGCCATGACACGACACCATGCCAAGTTTCATGATTTGCAGGCGAGTTTTGGATTTACATGAATTTAAAATCTAAGTTTCTCGATGTTCTCGGCCGAGTCATGAAGCCCAAATGTTTGAATTTCATTCTCATTTCTTCCATGGGACCTAGAAATTCAACCAAGGACACACATGTGATTTTTCAACCCACTTTGGTGCACCGGAGCATGTGCATGCAATTCATATTTAGATTATGCACATTAAAAGTCCAGAAACTCAATTAATGTATAAAAAGGCCAAATGAACCCAAAATAATTCCAAAATTTAACAAGGCACTCATATAGTTCTAATTTGCCTCTGTAAATGAAATCAGGGGAGAGGCAGCGTATATCGTTTCGCACACCAAGGTGACACATTCCCTCTCGGAACCACGAGGCTTGTTGAGAGAATCTCCGGTTTTGCAAGAGGCTTATACCAAAACTTGTCCCAATTCAGCCAAAAATTATACGTGTGAAAACAAGATTAGATTTTCCCAAACATCTCGCTACCTAGACCAATAATGTACTATGATTTGAATTCAACATAAAATGGATACAAGTATTTGAATTGGAGAACGTATGGTACATGTAGTTCATAGAGAAATATGATTACTGCTATATGCATGTTTTTTGTTGTCAAGATAATATTTAAATTATTGTATAACTTGACAACAATCGTATTCAAATAAGGAAAATTTATTCAAATTTAGTCCATATGGTAGACGACAATATATATGTTCACATGGTGGAGTAAAATGTTCATATATGATGGAAGATCAAAATGTACGACTACATAAATTATAAACCGCAAGGTCACCTAACGATATATTCGAATTCAACATAACGTGGATTCACAAAAATGAAATTCAAGATCATGGCATCTGTAATCATATAAAAAGGGACATTACCCTTTCTTTGGTGGGAATTGATTTGTTTTTTGTTGTTGTTGATTGAAGTGCGAATCGATTTGGTACTGTGCAGGGTAATCTTGTTCTCCCGTTTTTTTACATTTTTCTTGTAGTTTTTTCAATGGCATCTATAGCAATATAGTAAAAGGGGACATGACTCTCTTGTGTCTTGTATGAATAGTTTTTTTACATGTTAAGTTTGTTCTGCCGAACAAGGAATCTGCACCTTGTTATCCCGAAATTTTCAAGTTCGAGTATCTTTTGTCTCACCTGCTTTGAAACTCCCGATTCTTCAACCCGCGCCGCGCCTTGTTATCCCGAAATTTGGACATGTGCGAGAACTCCCTCCTCATCCAAAATCACTCCAGCAGCCCAGACACGCGAAATCCCCCTTCTACCCCTCAGC
Source organism: Aegilops speltoides (assembly GCA_021437245.1). Taxonomy (NCBI): domain Eukaryota; kingdom Viridiplantae; phylum Streptophyta; class Magnoliopsida; order Poales; family Poaceae; genus Aegilops; species Aegilops speltoides. The sequence continues at coordinate 513,099,044 of CM038147.1, forward strand.
CGGAAATGAAGCTCCACGTCACGGTGTCAAAACCGGTGGGGGTATGCTGGTAACTTACCCTACATTTTGAACAAGCGCGTCCCTAAGCTTGGCTCCCTCCCCCTTTGCCCCCCATTCGTACACCGAGGCCGCCAAAACCCGCGAAACCCCACACTCCTCCATCGGCCTCCCGACCGCCGCCCAGCCAGAGACTCTTCCCCGACTACGTTGTCCACCGCAACAGCTTGCCGCCCTCATCCACCGCACCGGATGAGGATCCGTTGTCAATCTCGTCGTCCCGCCGGATCAGCAGCCCCGTCCTCCACCTCCAAGGAGCTGCCCCGACGTTCGCCTCGTCTATCGCGCCACCTCAATCCCCACACCACCGTCTTGACCTGCCCCACCGGAACCGCAACACCCTCACCAATTCCTCCGATGAAGCCAAGGCCAACTCGGTGCCACCAAAAGGAGGTTCTGCACTCACCGCTGCATTTTATCTTTTATTCGATCTCACGGGGCTGCCGGTGCTCGATGCCGAGCAGACATGGCGTGTCTCCATCGATGGCGCCATCGCCGGCCACATCATTCACGGCATCTCTCCCCCATGTCGTGGCTTCCTCGGCGGCGACTTCCACAAAGGCACTAGCTGCAGCTGCTCCGGCTCTCGCTCGCGTTGCGGCTCTGTTCTTGCTGTCGGTCACGCTGCTGCACTGCTCCTACTTTCATTCGTGCTGCTGCTCTGCTCTTGCTCTTGCTTGCGCTGCTGCTGCTGCTGCACGACCTCCGGCAGCTACAGGAGTTGCTGCTTTAGCACTCGTCATGGTGCTATCGCATCGACTTGCTCTCTCGCTAGTGTGTTCCTGCCGAGCGCTCGCTGATTTATATCACTACTTCTCTGCTACTAGTGCTCGAACGCCCTAAACATCTATTGCAATGCTCTGTTACAAGTTCAATCAGTTTCGATAGAAAAATTCAGTTTCGACTGTGAACTTCATTTTCTTCAGTTAAGTTCAGAGTGAACAGTACTTACAACATCTGTCGGAGTGGCCGTGGCGTGGCTGATGCGTTTTACATCTAGCACTTTTTGGTGATGTATTTTACATCATCTATTGCAGATGATATTAGGGTCCCACTTCAGATTAACGTTGTCTGTGTTGTCATGCTTCAGCCTCATCACCGTACACCTTAGCGGAGCTGCTCCAATGACGGGACCGTCCATCACAGCAGAGTAGTATCCTCGGCGCCATTTCCAGAGGCCTCGGATCTTCTTCCCCGCCTCCGACAGTCACACCAGCATCATCACCATCCTCCACGTCCAACCCAGTGTTGCTGAGGTCCACAAGACTATGCCAAAGAGGTTGTACACTCGTTGCATCACTTTGTTTCTCCATTCCTCTGTTCTTCCAATTCATGTGAGCCAAACACCCAGGTTGACTGAAATCCTATGTTTCCAAATGCCCTGCTTTGCACGTGCATTCCTATCCTATTCATGTGTTTTTCCTGTCCCTCGCTTATAGAATCCTCCAATTCTAAGGAGCCCTTACAGATTTACTTCATTTTCAGATAGGCGCAAAGAAAACTCGTGTGTCATGTCCTCGCTCCCGCCGTGTCGCTATCCACCCCACTCGGGGCATCATTGATGAAGCGCTCATTGCAGCAGAGATCCCCCATAAACTTTCTTTCGCTGCCTCGGATCATCTTCCTCGTTGCCGGCAGCCACGCCAACTGCATTACCATCATCGACTGAGCAGATGAACCTGAGGACTACACAGTTCCGGAAGAGAGGTCGCAGTCTTTCGTGTTTGCTTACATTATACATTGGTTATTATTACCTGCTACTTTATCATTCAATCTTGAGTTCTGAATTGCCCATGGGTCTCATATCGAGCTAGCAACGAATAGTATCTGTCTACTATCTGGTTCATCTGGGGTCTTCTATGTTGTTCATGTTGGGTGGGCAACAATAGATGATCCATTGTCCATCTTTTTAAACTGAAGCTATAATCTACTGCTATCATTAGTTTTGGATCCATCCACACGTTTGGTACAATTAGTCTTGATTTTTGCATCCACCCCTTAGGCCTTACAAAATCTAACTATTTTTTTATTATGCATGTAAGATGTTGTACACAATCGTGCTGAACATGTAGAGAAAAAGAGAAGACCATTGCTGCGAATATAATGTCATGCAGACGCCGCACCATGGTGGGCAAAGTGCCCCCCCTCTCCTGCATTTCTAGATTGTATTCCAGAGGAAGATGATACATCTCCGTCGTATCTATAATTTTTGATTGTTCCATGCCAATATTATTCAACTTTCTTATACTTTTGGCAACTTTTTATACTATTTTTTGGGACTAACATATTGATCCAGTGCCCAGTGCCAGGTCCTGTCTGTTGCATGTTTTATGTTTCGCAGAAACCCAATATCAAACGGAATCCAAACAGGATAAAAATGGACGGAGAATTATTTGGAATATTTGGGATTTTCCGGAGGAAGAATCAACGCGAAACGGTGTCCGGGGTGGCCACGAGACAGGGGGCACGCCCTCCCCCTGGGCACGCCCTGGACTCTCGTGGGCCACCCGTAAGGCGGTTGACACTCTTCTTTTGCGCAAGAAAGCTAATTTTATGAGAAAAATCTGGGCGAAAGATTCACCCCAATCGGAGTTACAAATCTCCAAATATAAAAGAAACGGTGAAGGGGTAGAATCTGAGAACGCAGAAACAGAGAGATAGATCCAATCTCGGAGGGGATCTCGCCCCTCCCATGTAATGGGAGCCAAGGACCAGAGGGGAAACCCTTCTCCCATCTACGGAGGAGGACAAGGAAGAAGAAGAAGAAGGGGGGCTCTCTCCCCCTTGCTTTTGGTGGCGTCGGAACGCCGCCGAGGGCCATCATCATCACCGCGATCTTCACCAACACCGCCGCCATCTTCACCAACATCTCCATCACCTTACCCCTTCTATATTCAGCGGTACACTCTCCTGCAACCCGCTGTACCCTCTACTTGAACATGGTGCTTTATGCTTCATATTATTTTCCAATGATGTGTTGCCATCCTTTGATGTCTGAGAAGATTTTCGTTGTCCTATCGGTGATTGATGAATTGCTATGATTGGCTTGAGTTGCATGTTTTATTATTGGTGTTGTCCTATTGTGCTCTCCATGTCGCGCAAGCGTGAGGGATTCCCACTGTAGGGTTTGCAATATCTTTATGATTTGCTTATGGTGGGTGGCGTGAGCGACAGAAGCACAGACCCGAGTAAGTAGGTTGTTTGCGTATGGGATAAAGGGGACTTGATACTTTAATGCTATGGTTGGGTTTTACCTTAATGAATCTTTAGTATTTGCAGATGCTTGCTAGAGTTCCAATCATAAGTGCATATGATCCAAGTAGAGAAAGTATGTTAGCCTATGCGTCTCCCTCAAATAGAATTGCAATAGTGATTACCGGTCTAGTAACGTAGTCAATTGCTTAGTGATAATTTCACAACTCCTACTACCACTTTTCCACACTTGCTATATTTACTTTATTGCATCTTTATCTAAACAGCCCCTAGTTTATATTTACGTGTTCTTTATTATCTTGCAAACCTATCCAACAATACCTACAAAGTACTTCTAGTTTCATACTTGTTCTAGGTAAAGCGAACATCAAGCGTGCGTAGAGTCGTATCAGTGGCTGATAGGACTTGAGAGAGTATTTGTTCTACCTTTTTTTTGACACCTGAAACAGTAGGAGAGGCTCCTACTATATATATTAAATTAAAGTATCAAAAAGTTTAGAACAATGTCATATCCTTACATCCATGGCCATGATAAAAATAAGGTTATATGAAGGCAGCCTAAGCAATCAATAAACTATGCGGCAGAAAAGGACTGGATAAAAGTGGGAATGAATTGTTTGTGCTTTTCTTTAGATCTATGTATGAGTAAAGAGAAGTCCTCTTTGAATCTTCTTGCCCATGACCCAACCGTAGGGTCAATTCTTCTAAAGTGCTTGTTATTTCTTTCCTTCCACAAACTCCATGAAGCATATAAGAAAATTTCCATAAACATTTGGTTGTTCCATGCGGACTTCGCTTCCTTGATCCAGTTGAGTCTATCTCCATTAGCTGTCCAGTGAATATTCAAAGTGTTCCAAAAGGCTCAGCTGAATTGGCAAGTAAAGATCATGTGTTCAATGGTTTCTTCCACATTGCTGCCACATAGGATGCAACCATAGTTGCCCCCGATGTTGTAATGCCTTCTCTTCAACATGTTTCTGGTGTTCAGGCGATCAGAGAGAAGGAGCCAACCGAAGACTTTAATTTTCATTGTGGCAAGACTTCGAGCCATTTGTAGGTAATATGGGCAAGTGGCCTCACGGAAATAGAAATTATAGTATCTTTTGGCAAAGGTATATCTCGAGCCCCACTCAGAGATCCAGAATCCATGTCATCGCTTCACCAATGCCAACATGCGCTGTAATCTCCTCGGAGATGTCGTGAACTCGCAGCGCTTGTATGGACAGTGGTAGGTGAAAGGTTTCATTGAGACTAGTGCACCCAAGAAAATCTCGAACAGAGATGTCTTCGTGTCTGGCATAGGAAAAAGAACGTGGGTGTGAATCAGCAAGGACATCGTCCAACCATAGATCTTTCCACATAAGTACAATATCTCCTTTGGCAACGACCACTTTTGATATTCCTCTATAAATGGGAGTGAGTTTAAGCACATCCTTCCACCAGAACGATCCGCATGGATCAGAAGCGTGTGGGATTTTGTTATTGTAGTATGTTGTCCAAATCAAGTCAACCCGCGGCAGGTCCCAGTGATTATAGAATTTGTGGAGGTATTTCATGAGTACAGCATCACTTTGTGTGTGTAAATCAAGAACCCCGAGGCCTCCACACTCTTTAGGTCTGCAAACCATTTGCCACGAAGCTAATGAGTTACATTTGTCCCCATCATCCGTTTTCTTAGTCCAGAGACATTGTCTTCTGATTTTGTCCAACAAATCAATAATTTTCGGTGGCAGTTTGAGTGTGCATAGTGCAAAGATTATAAGGGATGTGATTACCGAGTTGAGCAGAGATAATTTCCCTCCATATGATATCATGGACAGCGTCGCCATCAGCCTCCGTTGAACTCCAGAAACCAATGGCATGAGATCTTGTACTGTAGGTTTAGAAGTACCCATTGGCAGCCCAAGGTAAGTAAAAGGTAACTTTCCCACCACGCAGCCAAAAATTTGTGCAATATTTTGAGCGGTGGAGGCATCACAGTTCATGGGCACAAGAGTGGACTTGTGGAAATTAATCCTTAGACCGATGGAAGTGGCATAATCAGTAAGAATCGTTTTGATGAGAGAAGCTTGGTCCGGACACGCAGGAAGTAGCATGATAGTGTCATCGGCGTATTGAATCACCGGGTAGTCTGATTGGTTGGGGCGTTGAAAAGGCAGCTTAAGATCAAGTCTCGAAGGAGTCATTGATTGCCGCTTGCAATAAATCTGCCGCCAGGACAAAGATTAGGGGGGACAGAGGATCACCTTGGCGCACCCCACAAACACAATTAAATTGTCTGCCCGGGACACCATTAAGGAGCACAGAAGACTTTGCAGATGAGCAAATTGTTTTGATCCACCCCAGCCATTTATCATTGAAACCCATGTGTTTCATTATTTCCAGCATAGCATCATGGTCGATGGTGTCAAAAGCTTTAGCAAAATCCAGCTTTAGCAGTACAATTGGCTGTTTAGAAGATTGGCATTGGTATATGTACTCAAAAGCCCAAGCAAGGCAGTCCTGAATAGACCTCTTTTTCAGGAAACCGTATTGGTTGCGGTGAATAATCGTGAGAATGATTCTTTGTAGTCTATTAGCTAGAAGCTTTGTGATCACCTTAAGACAACAGTTAAGCAGAGTGATTGGTCTATAGTCATTAACTCCTTGTGGCGCTGAAATTTTTGGTATGAGCGTGATGAATCCATCATTGATACTCGCCAAGTTGAGACCACCCTCAAAAAATTGATCACAGAGAGCATAAAAATCTTCCTTTATTATGTGCCAGCAGGTTTTGAGAAATGCCCCATTAAAACCATCCGGGCCCGGGGCTCGATCCGTGGGCATTTCTTTGATGACTAGATCAATCTCCTCCCTAGTAAATGGCACGGTTAGTTCGTCCAGCCCCTCAATTCTCTTGATAATTGAGGGAAGATCAAATTTCATCTCATGCGGAGAGGATGTGCCAAGCCTTTCTTTGAAAGACTGAAAGATGACAGATTCTTTGCTTGCGTGATCATCTATTATTGTTCCATCATTAAGGGTTAATGAGGCAATATTATTCCTCCTGTATCGTTCGGAAGCCATAGCTTGGAAAAACTTGGAGTTTTCATCCCCAAAGCGAACCCATCGAATTGTGCACTGTTTCTTCCAATATTGCTGTTGATATGACAATAATCGTAGAATATGGGCTTTTAGTATATTCCTAAAATTAGCCTCAGGAGTTGTGAGCGGCCTTCTGTTCTCCAAGGTGTCGAGGTCCATTAGAGCCTTGTTGGAGTTATTAATGGCTATGGACAAGCGGGAGATATTCTTGCTCCAATTTTTGAGGCAGTACCGCAAGTGCTTGAATTTTCTACAAAGAATGGTTGCACTGTTGCTCGAGCGGACCGGTTTATCCCAAGCAGACTGTACCACCTCCATAAAACCAGGGTGTTGTATCCAGAAAGGCTCAAATCGAAAAAGCTTACTTCTAGGAATAGAAGTTTCAATGGTGACCACACACGGTATATGATCCGACACAGGCTTACCTAGAGGTTTAACAACAGTGTTTGGGTATGAACCAGTCCAGCTGCACGATGTAAAAAACCAATCAAGTTGCTCCAAGAGTGGATCCTGTTGCATATTACTCCATGTATAAGTGCGGCCTTTGATTGGCAGTTCAACGAGAGCCTATGTACGTATCAAATCATTGAATGTAATCATGTCATTAATGCTCCCTCCCGGTTTGTTACGATTATCAGGGCTGCGGATGTAATTGAAGTCACCGAGTAGGAGCCAATCCTCATTAGCAGGTATGTTCAATGATAATAACCAATTAGTGTAGTTAATACGGGGATCGCCTTTACACGGGCCATAGATGTTCACAAGTGTCCAAGATTGGGAGGATTGTGTTGATTGAAATTTAATGATCAGGGCAAAATCTTCCGATGCAATAAACGTACCAGAGAAAACCGAACTATTCCAAATAGTAGCAATTCCACCCGAAGCCCCATTTGAGGGAACAAAACAAAATTTGTCAAACCGACGGGGACAACAAGATTTGATGAAAGCATTATCGATCATAGGCTTCTTAGTTTCTTGCAAACATATAACCGAACAACCACTAGCATTGATAGCATTAGAAAGTGCTAAAAGTTTATCACCAGAGTTTAACCCACGAATGTTCCAACATAACACATTCCAATTAACCAAAAGACCCATAAAGCTAAAGATCCAGCGAATTAGGCCGAGGACGAAGACCCAGCCTCCTTGGACTCCAAGAGCGCAGCTTCAGTCAATTCTTCTGGAGGGATGGCACATTTTTGGACACCCACCTGCTGGATTACCTGAATGGGAGTTGGGGGTGGTATTTCCTGGTCAGCCTCAGTGTCCAGCTCTCTGATGATCACCGAAGATGGAGCAGTAGGAATGTGGCGAGGTTTGACCTTGGAGTGCTTCTTCTTGGTGTCAGTCAGAGCATGGACCCTAAACCCATCATATTTATTGGATCTAGCGCTGCGACGAAGATAGACTGCACATTCAGGTGCCTCCACTTTTCCACGAGGAGAGGAAGCGCCTCCCTCAGTCAGAGCCACATCAGCAGGAGGCAGAAGCAGAGAGGTTGAGCATCCCTGGAGCAGAGCCATGGAGTTATCAGACGTAACGGCCGCAGGAACAGACCAGGAGTGCACCACAGAAATACAGTCCTCATTATCCCTAGTGATTTGTTCTACCTTTAGCTCCTCGTTGGGTTCGACACTCTTACTTATCGAAAGAGGCTACAACTATCCCGTATACTTGCGGGTTATCAAGACCTTTTTCTGGCGCCGTTGCCGGGGAGTCATAGCGTGGGGTGAATATTCTCGTGTGTGCTTGTTTGCTTTATCACTAAATATATTTTTTTGTTCTTAGTTGTTTTCTATCTTTAGTTCTGGGTAGGAAACGCAAAATACCATAAATACTAGTTGAACCTACTGAACCAGTGGTTGAAGAACCACTCAAAATCTATCACACTCCTGAAGCTTTTTACTTGGATCATTTTCGATCCCTTTGTGCTCGTGCTGAAACCCCCACTAGTTTAGTCGAGGACACATCTTTAGATTCTCAGGACCCCGACTCAATGCCACATCGATCTAGCATGTAACACCTCATATCACTTTGCGGCCTCACGCACGGTATTCCCACGGGTGTCGCCTTACCTTTTCCCAGGACCGTTTGCGCCTTTTGCCACACGTATATGATAGTGTCGCTAGCATCCATATGATAAGGAGCCCGGCTGACATGGCTAGTCGTAAACCCAAAGTGGCACAAACTTACAAGGACAGCATCCATGACCCAAAGATCGAACGTGTCGGTCATCAGCGAGTGAATCCAGGCTGTAGCACTGGGCTAGCAGACTCGTGAACTGGGCAGAAGCGGCTAACAGACTCGGTGTTCGTCAAGTGACATTTCCCGAAGGGACAGATATACAGAACGAAGAAGGACACATGCCAGCCAGCCTAAGTGATTCCGAGCAAGAGTGCTACCATGGCTTAGTGGAAGCACTAGGAGACATTTCCGTAAGAGAGGCTACTAAGGATAAACAACTAGATAGTCAGATCCCACACATACCAAGCATTTCAATAACATACACACAATATGCTCGATATGTGCAAATACAACATGGCATCACAACATGACTCTACGACTCAAGTATTTTATTAAATATGCTCCAAGGAGCGAGATATTACAAACATGGGTCTCATGACCCAGCATTCAGAGCATACAAGTCAAAGCACAACGAAAGCTTAACATGTCTGAGTATAGACATCTATAAATGAAAAAGGCTAAGAAGCCTAACTATCTACCAAATCCTGCCGAGGGCACAAGATCGTAGCTGAGGTAACAAGCTAAACGTCGAAGTCCACGTGGAACTACTAGTGAGACTGAAGTCTCTCTGCAAAACATAAAATAGGCAAACGTGATTACAAATGTACCCAGCAAGACTTACATCAGAACTATCTACATATGCAACCTTATCAACGAAGGGATGGTGGGGTTTAACTGCAGCAAGCCAGCTTTGACTCGGTGGCTATCCTGAACTACTATTGCAAGTGACTCTTTTGAGGTGGCGCACACAAGTGCACATATTCACCATATAATTACACCACTATGGATCCGCTCCCGTCTCCCTACGAGAACGCCATCCATAGCACTCACGCTTATCTTGCGCATTTTAGAGTATCCACTTTCACTTGTCTATGAACTGTTATAGGCAACCCAAAGTCCTTTACAGCGGACACGGCTATTCAATAGATGATGTTAACCTGCAGGGTGTACCTCTTCATACATGTTTCCACCACTTAGCGCCCCACACGACATGTGCTCGGCAGACTTCAAGCGAAAGCCGACGTGGGTGTAGACCACGACCTACCTAAACACTCAAGTCTCTAGTCCAGGTTTATCGCCTATTCGGGTTCCATCCATGAGGAGATTCGGACGAAGTTTTGCTCACAGCCAAACGATGTGAGCAGGGTTCCCGAGACACCAAACAGCGCCTGTACACACCGTACACGTGCCTACCGTGATCACAGCCCACCCCTACGGTCAACAAGAGCGCACGGCCTCCAAAGATACTACAAACATCGAAACTACTTGCAACTCCCGGATAGAGGACAAGGGTGATTAAGAAGTCGAGCGGGTCATATTTCAGGCCCAATGTATGGTAGTAGCGTAATCATGGATCACAAACACGTAACTCAGTTCCTCGAGGACGGCTTCAATGAGACAACCCACAATGTACTCCTACATGGCCTCTCACCGATACCTTTACCAAATCGTGTTCACACACTTAGCTCACACACAAGAGGACATGTTCACACACCTTGATTCATCCTCGATGAATCGACCGACTCAACTCTAAGCAAGAGGGCATGACAAACAAACAAGAATGAGTAGGCACATCAGGGCTCAAACAACTCCTACTCATGCTAGTGGGTTTCATCTATTTACTGTGGCAATGACAGGTCATGCAGAGGATAAAGGGGTTCAGCTACCGCAGCAAGTAACAGTTGAATCGTTGTTGTCCTAATGCAGTAAAAGGGAGCAGGAGTGAGAGAGTGGGATTGTATCGGAATGAACAAGGGGGTTTTGCTTGCCTGGCACTTCCGAAGATAATATAGCTCTTCATCAGTGTCATCGATATCATCGTCGAAACCACGTCTATCGAGAGGGGACAAACACCGGCAACTGAGAAAGAACACAATCAATGCAATGCCACAATATGATGCATGATCATGATATGGCAATATGCCGTGATTTGAGCTAATGCATCTAGCTATGATTTAAATGAAGTTGGTTTGAATACACGATTCAAATTCCAACTCCATATATGATTATTTAAATGCCCTTTATTTGTTTTGTCCAAAACAGAGGACAAACATTGTTCAAACATGCATGAAAATGGCACAGATGGATTCCTTGAATTTTTTTGATAATTTTTCATATATAATTTATTTCATTGTGAGTTATAGATTATTTTCTATGAATTTTAGAAGTTTATGCTAATTTCTGGATTTTTCTATATAAGAATAAATCCAGAAAAGGATTTACTGCGTCAGCCTGGCGTCAGTGTGACGTTAGTAGGTCAACTGCGTCGGTCATGTCAAACCTGACCTGTGGGACCCATACATTAGTGTCTCAGGCTAGTTTGGGTGTATGACAGGTGGGACCGGTCAACGTTGACTTGACCAAAGTCAAAGCTGACACGTGGGGTCCACACAGATTAGTATTAATCTTAACAGAAAATTAGACTAACCTAAATATGCTCGGGGACCCACATGTCATTGACACAGGCAATAAATAAACATGATTAGCACCTAAACTATCGGCCACGCCACCACCGGGCGCTTAACCGCTGGCGACGACAGATCATGGCGTGCCGCGTCGGGTTTGCTCTACGGGCCACCGTTAGAAGCATGTCTGGGTGCGTTGGAAAGCTCTTGCTCCAGCGTCGAACGCAGTGCTGGGTCGTGGGAGGCCGGAGTCGCGGAGTGGAGCCCCGGCGGTTGCCGGAGCTCGGGATCGAGCGGCGCAACGCTATGGTGCACGGGAAGACAGGCTGGTGGCGGCGTCAGCTTGCTGCGGAGCTGCTGAGCTCGTAGCCGTGCTCGGGAACGAGCTTTGCCAGCTCTTGTTACAGCGGCGACAGGAGCGGCGGCGGCCGGCTCTTGGCTCTGGTGGAAACGGAGGGTACACGGCGCAACGGAGCATGGGGAGAGAGGGGAGCGGCAGAGGAGCTCACAGTGAGTCGAACGGGAGGGTCAGCGAGCTCAGGGAGGCACCGAAGGCAGCAAATCGACGGCGACGATCTCCGGTGGCCGACGAGGGGAACGGCGGTGCTTGCGGCGTCCAGGGGCTTCCGGCGTCGGGCGGCTCGGTGAGGAGGAGGAGAGGGACTAGCCGGAGCTTGTGGGCAGCTCCAGGGGGCCAGGGAGAGGCGGTGGCGTCGATTACGGCTGCGGCGGCTTACGGGCGCGTCGGTCGTAGCGGGAGAGGACGAGGGAGAGGCCAGAGAAGGGGAGAGTGATGTCCAGGGGGTCGAGGCGGTGCCGAGGAGAAGATGCGAGGCGTCGCGGTGGCCAGGCGACGCAGGCAGGAAGCCTGGTGGCGTGGCGCCCGCACGCGCGCCGTGCGTTGTCCCTCCTCTGCCTACTGGCAGAGATTGGGGATGACTGCACCAAAGTGGTGGGCTGGCCACAGTGAGGCCTGTGGGCTTGGTGGGCGCCGTAAGTGGCCTGTAAGTTCTCTCCTCTATTTTATTTTTCTATTCTGTTTTCTATTATTCTGTAAATTTAGGGCTTTTTTTAAAAATGCCAGGTTATTACCAAAAATGATGAAACTGCTCCATGTCACTGTTTGGAATATTTCCAACAGTAAACATTTCAGTTTGTGATTATTTGAGCATTTAAAATATTATTAGCAATTAAATGCCCAAATGCAAATACTATAAAATTTAATTCAGTGACCAAATATGTCCTGCAAAAATATAAACCATTTTTGGTAGATGCTTCCACCTCAAACCAGAAATGTTGAACATTTTTAGAGGGCATTTTCTGTTCAATGAAAAAGATTTTATTTTGACCCTAGTTGAATTCATTTGGTGCTAGGGTTTAAGCATCCCCATTTCAAGTTTCATAAAATTTAAACATGATGCATGGATACTACTGCAAAGACAAGCAAGGCCTGGACTGGGGCTATGACAACTCACCCCCACTAAACAAGAATCTCGCCCCGAGATTCAAGACGTGAGGCAAGAAGACAAAGGGGACACTAAGCATCACAAACTTCATGATCCAACTGTCTCCTTGAGGTTGTTGATTTGTTGACTCAAATTGATCTTGACGTCTTTGCTTTTGAGATTTTCATTCACGCAATGACAACGGAAAGAAACTCTACTAGGGTTGATCTTCTCGAAGATCGAGCTATACAAGATCAACTTGCGGGATGAGATGTTGAAACATCTCGAGTTGAGACACAAAACACATCAAGAGGGATGGAAGAGCAAACGACGGGGTTTGATTTGGTGGGCAACAATTCCACACTTAGGAAGAGGGTGGATGGTGTCAAGGTGGCGAGGAAATAATTGCCATGATCCTGTAATGTGGCACCTTGGAAAAGGTGACTCGTAGAAAAATCCCCTTAAGTGGCAAAAAGAATTACCTTTGATTTAGAGATCATTGAAACTCTTTATACCAACTTAAGGCAAACCATAATCGTTCAGTTGAAGGAGTCCGGATGAGTGACATACCCGGACGGGTATGGATGATGTGGATTATCTTGTTGAAGACAACCCGGTGGATGATTTTGCTTATTATCGGAAATGGATGAGACCCATGGTAGACTGGCACAATGACGGGTGCTAGCTGGGAACAAAATGCAAATGTTGGGAATGATTCTAGTAACTGGGAGAAACTCAACAGTAGAGAATGATTCCACTGTTGGGATGGTTATAGCATAACCGAGGAAACTGAGAGCACTATGCAATTAATGCCAACGATAAAACCTAGCACTTGCGCGTGTTCTCAAGAACTTGATCATTTCCATATTCATCATGGTTTTACCAATATCCATGTCAAGGATCCTGGCAACACAACATACTACCATGATAGATATTGGTGGAGGATGTAGATGCAAAGGAAGATAACACTTTCTCAGATTTCACCTTAGCGAGACCAAGGGGACAAAATCTGGATGATTGACCGAGAGACATTTAGCACTCCGCTTCTAATGTTCTCCTTGATGTGCTAGCATAACCCATTCATTGAAATGATTTAGTATCTAGAACATCAAGTAGCAGGCCGGACTTCGGAAACACAAAAATCATAAGGCATAGCTAGGGAGTAAATCCTACGAAGTCCTTATGGGGAGGTGGCCAACTTCTTCAATCAAGATACTACAATAATAGGTCTTCCAGCGGGGTGTGTTGGCCACGACATCCACCTTACCGGTTATCATGAGACCAATATTATAGTTCTTGGGAAATGTTCCAACCATCACATCTGCCAGAGATTCAGATCTGGTTGGTGTCAGAATAATTCAGACTCGTCGAGTCTAGAGAGAAAAATGAAAGTTTGCAACACAAATCGACGAGATAATGTTGCGAGATTCTCGGGGAATGAACTACGGTAGTAAGCTCCAAAACACGAGCTGCTTCTGCTACAAACATGTGGACACGCTGCCTCAGGCAAGCATGACCAAGTAGTAGTCTTATAATAAAACACTACCGAGTTCAGGAGTGGAACCATCATCGAGGATATCAAAGTCCTTGCATAAGTCTTGCTCTTAAGAAGGAACTTATTCTCCTTGAACAAATCAATCAGTGGCTTGGTGTGCTACGGAATACATATGGAGTGGAGGTAATTAATCTACCAAACCATGGTATACTTTGCACATGTGTGACTAACTTGGGATGATTCCAAGGAAGCAACATTGACTTTATCGAATTCACGGCAGCAACTTACACCAAGTACCGTGAATTAGAGGAAGTCACTTCTTTCATCCGAACGTATACCTCATGAACGGAGCATGAAGGCAATGCTTACAAAGTTTCCAACACTAGCTTAATGTTCAACAAAATCATGGAGGAGATAAGGGTGTTGTCGATGGGCTCAACAACAATTCATCCAGATTCCCATGGAGATGGAATTCCATAACTATGTGAACAAGGGGATAGTATTGGTCAGACCCAAAAGACATAATGGTGTATGCTCGAGGAAAATCCACGTGTAAGACAACATTACGAACATCGTTGGTTCTGATTTGATTTGATGATAGCCCATACTCAAATCAAAGGTTTGGGGTCAGACATTAGATCCAACAATTGACCATGAGGATCAATCAATGAAGATATCATCTTTATTCAACATACATACAAGATATCCCCTAAAATGAATTAAGTCGAACAAGCTTTCATCTTCGAACTCTCCAAGTTGTTGTTTAGCTTGACCAACTAGCTCAGGGATATCCCACACAGATTCTTGGAGAAGGGGTGGTTTACAAGAAACCATCTTGATCATGAACTCAACATAGCGGTCAGGTGACAACCTGGTAATACTTCCGAGAAGATATTCGGGAAATCACGAACCACCGATATGTTACTAAGCTCGAGAACAATCTTGCTTTTCAGGGCAAGACGATATGATCAATAGAGCGAAGATTTGAAATAATCCTAACTCATCGATCGAGGAGTGCACCAGGGAAAATGGACTAGGTGACACGATCAATCTTAGGGTGATGGTTCAACAACCAATACGCTAAGAGTGAAATTATTGTCCTTTAACTACCAAGCAACGGAGTTGCTAGCAGTATTGATTTCACACACCACGATTCACTTGTCAGCATTCCGGTTACAATAACATGGAAACCGAGGAATGAACAATGATGGCAAGAAGTATCACTGTATCAAGAGTTCATAGGATGGTGTGCAATTCCCATGAAATTCTTGATATAAAGATGGTAATACTCCAAGGTAGAACAGAGCAAAAACTAGACTAGCAATTTGATCTGCGGAGTACGACTGCTTTGTCCCAATCCTGGAAATGGACAAGGTACTGGAGTTTGTTTCTCCTAGTCATTCCGGAATAGAATGACTTGACGGACCACAAGAGTAATAGGCATCGATGGACGAATGCACGCATTCTGTTGACTATCAATTGATAGATGAAGGTCAGAAGACATCTAAGGAGGAACAACTCATGGAACACATAACTTTCTGACTTGAGGATGCATAAATTAGTGTGTCGAACCAGGTTCAACAGGTTTCTTCCGGATAATCCATGCGGGGAAGGTAGGACTGGCAGGGTCACGATATAGAATGGAGAACTCTTCGAGAGTACTCTTGTTGTGATCTTTTGATCCAACAAACTTCCGCCATAAGTGGTTCATAGTATTTGGAAGAAGGAAATACCACGGACCTTGAGGACTAATGCAAAGGTTACTAATTTCCTAAAGGAACTAGCAAACACTATCAACATGAGGTAAGTAAGGGTGAATCTCGGGTTCAAGAACCCAGGAATAGAATACCTACACACTAACTGGCATCACGGGATGCTTTCGAGAATGATGGCCAGAATCTTCACACTGGGAACACTAAACATTGCTAGATTACTAGGTGACTCCCTAAAACACCTAGGGTCATAATAATAGCTCCAACATATATGTCAAGGCAATAAATTACCTCAATGCACCGGTTAGTGTGCTTATTCTGACCATAAGGGACATCGGGAACGGAAAGAAAGGATTTGCAAATGCATCAGACCATTTAGAAACCTGGGATGACTCGAACAGCATAACAGCTGTAAATGCTCAAAAAGATTTGAGACATCCTGAAAAATGGTGGCATAACCACTTAATATCACAATATCAAGGTTCTGAGACCAGTTATGAACATACGGAAGTAGTAAAAGCTGAACTGAGATTTGAAACTAACAATTCTATAAGTCTATGGATTAGTAACACGTCATCCTGATAGATAGATGAGAAGCCTAGTTCTTAAACCCCGTAGAAGAGAAGAGGATGACTCAGATCAGAAGGCCATGAGGTATAAGGAGTAAAAAGAGCCTTACGCTCCATCCCACAATCAATTCCTTACATAACTAAAGCATTTCTAGACACAACTTCACCAGTTTGGCTTGGTAATGCTACAGACGATCGCTCGATACCAAAGCTGTCAGACCCGACTCAATGCCACATCGATCTAGCATGTAACACCTCATATCACTTTGCGGCCTCACGCACGGTATTCCCACGGTGTCGCCTTACCTTTGCCCGGACCGCTTTGCCTTTTGGCACACGATATGATAGTGTCGCTAGCATCCATATGATAAGGAGCCCGGCTGACATGGCTAGTCGTAAACCCAAAGTGGCACAAACTTACAAGGACAGCATCCATGACCCAACATCGAACGTGTCGGTCATCAGCGAGTGAATCCAGCTGTAGCACTGGGCTAGCAGACTCCGGTGAACTGGGTTGTAGCGGGCTAACAGACTCCGTATTCATCGTGACATTTCCCAAAGGGATGAACACAGAACGAAGAAGGACACATGCCGCCAGCCTAAGTGATTCCGAGCAGTAGCAAGCTACCATGGCTCAATGGAAGCACTAGGAGACATTTCCATAAGAGAGGCTACTAAGGATAAACAACTAGATAGTCGATCCCACACATACCAAGCATTTCAATAACATACACACAATATGCTCGATATGTGCAAATACAACATGGCATCACAACATGACTCTACGACTCAAGTATTTTATTCAATAGGCTCCGAGGAGCGAGATATTACAAACATGGGTCTCATGACCCAGCATTTAGAGCATACAAGTCAAAGCACAAGCGGAATCTTAACATGTCTGAGTATAGACATCTATAAATGAAAAAGGCTGAGAAGCCTGACTGTCTACCAGATCCTGCCGAGGGCACAAGATCGTAGCTGAGGTAACAAGCTAAACGTCGAAGTCCACGTGGAACTACTAGTGAGACTGAAGTCTCTCTGCAAAACATAAAATAGGCAAACGTGAGTACAAATGTACCCAGCAAGACTTCCATCAGAACTATCTACATATGCAACATTATCAACAAAGGGATGGTGGGGTTTAACTGCAGCAAGCCAGCTTTGACTCGGTGGCTGTCCTGAACTACTATTGCAAGTGACTCTTTTGAGGTGGCGCACACGAGTCCACATATTCACAATATCAATACACCACTATGGATCCGCTCCCGTCTCCCTACGAGAACGCCATCCATAGCACTCACGCTTATCTTGCGCATTTTAGAGTATCCACTTTCACTTGTCTATGAACTGTTATAGCCAACCCAGAAGTCCTTTACCGCGGACACAGCTATTCGAGTAGATGATGTTAACCCTGCAGGGGTGTACCTCTTCATACATGTTTCCACCACTTAGCGTCTGCACACGACATGTGCTCGGCAGACTTCAAGCGAAAGCCGACGTGGGTGTAGACCACGACCTACCTAAACACTCAAGTCTCTAGTCCAGGTTTATCGCCTATTCGGGTTCCATCCATGTGGAGATCCGGCCGAAGTTTCGCTCACAGCCCCAAACGATGTGAGCAGGGTTCCCGAGACACCAAACGGGCGCCTGGTACACCGTGCCACGTGCCTACCGCATCACAGCCCACCCCTACGGTCAGCGCTGCGCACGGCCTCCAGCATACTACAAACACCAGAAACTACTTGCAACTCCTGGATAGAGGACAAGGGTGATTAAGAAGTCGAGCGGGGTCATATTTCAGGGCCCAATGTATGGTAGTAGCTGAATCATGGATCACAAACACAGAACTCAGTTCCTGAGGACGGCTTCAATGAGACAACCCAGCATGTACTCCTACATGGCCTCTCACCGATACCTTTACCAAATCATGTTCACACACTTAGCTCACACACAGTAGGACATGTTCACACACCTCTGATTCATCCTCGATGAATCAGACCTGACTCAACTCTAAGCAGTAGCAGGCATGACAAACAAACAAGAATGAGTAGGCACATCAGGGCTCAAACAACTCCTACTCATGCTAGTGGGTTTCATCTATTTACTGTGGCAATGACAGGTCATGCAGAGGATAAAGGGGTTCAGCTACCGCAGCAAGTAATAGTTGAATCGATGTTGTCCTAATGCAGTAAAAGGGAGCAGGAGCGAGAGAGTGGGATTGAATCGGAATGAACAAGGGGGCTTTGCTTGCCTGGCACTTCCGAAGATAATATAGCTCTTCATCAGTGTCATCGATCTCATCGTCGAAACCACATCTATCGAGAGGGGACAAACACTGGCAACTGAGAAAGAACACAATCAATGCAATGCCACAATATGATGCATGATCATGATATGGCAATATGCTGTGATTTGAGCTAATGCATCTAGCTATGATTTAAATGAAGTTGGTTTGAATACACGATTCAAATTCCAACTCCATATATGATTATTTAAATGCCCTTTATTTGTTTTGTCCAAAACAGAGGACAAACATTGTTCAAACATGCATGAAATGGTACAGATGGATTCCTTGAATTTTTCTGATAATTTTACATATATAATTTATTTCATTCTGAGTTATAGATTATTTTCTATGAATTTTAGAAGTTTAGTCTATTTTCTGGATTTCCTATATAAGAATAAATCCAGAAAAGGATTTACTGCGTCAGCCTGGCGTCAGTGTGACGTCAGCAGGTCAACTGCATCGGTCGGGTCAAACCTGACCTGTGGGACCTATACGTCAGTGTCTCAGGCTAGTTTGGGTGTATGACAGGTGGGACCGGTCAACGTTGACTTGACCAAAGTCAAAGCTGACACGTGGGGTCCACACAGATTAGTACTAATCTTAACAGAAAATTAGACTAACCTAAATATGCTCGGGGACCCACATGTCATTGACACAGGCAATAACTAAACACGATTAGCACCTAAACTAGTGGGCCACGTCAGCTACCGGCGTTTAACCGCCGGCGACGACAGACCGCGGCTGTGCCCGCATCGGGTTTGCTCTACGGGCCACCGTTCGAAGAGTGTCTGGGTGCGTTGGAAAGCTCTTGCTCCCGCGCGTCGAACGGTGCAGGTGCTGGGTCGTGGGGAGGCCGGAGCTCGTCGGAGTGGAGCCCGCAGCGGTTGCCGGAGCTCGGGATCGAGCGGCGCAATGCTATGGTGCACGGGAAGACATGATGGTGGCGGCGTTAGCTTGCTGCGAAGCTGCTGAGCTCGTAGCCGTGCTCGGGAACGAGCTTTGCCAGCTCTTGTTACAGCGGCGACAAGAACGGCGGCGGCCGGCTCTCGGCTCCAGTGGAAACGGAGGGTACATGGCGCAACGGAGCACGGGGAGAGAGGGGAGTGGCAGAGGAGCTCACAGTGAGTCGAACGGGAGGGTCAGCGAGCTCAGGGAGGCACCGAAGGCAGCAAATCGACGGCGACGATCTCCGGTGGCCGACGAGGGGAACGGCAGTGCTTGCGGCGTCCAGGGGCTTCCGGCGTCGGGCGGCTCGGTGAGGAGGAGGAGAGGGACTAGCCGGAGCTCGTGGGCAGCTCCAGGGGGCGAGGGAGAGGCGGTGGCGTCGATTACGGCGGCGGCGGCTTACGGGCGCGTCGGTCGTAGCGGGAGAGGACGAGGGAGAGGCCAGAGAAGGGGAGAGTGATGTCCAGGGGGTCGAGGCGGCACCGAGGAGAAGATGCGAGGCGTCGCGGCAGGCGACGCAGGCAGGCAGCCTGGTGGCGTGGCGCCAGCAGCTGCCGTTGTTGTCCCTCCTCGCCATCTTGGCGGAGGTTGGGGATGACTCGCACCAGGCCAGGTGGGCTGGGCCAGCACAGGTGAGGCCCAGGTGGGCTTGGTGGGCGCCAGGTAAGTGGCCCAGGTAAGTTCTCCCCTCTGTTTTATTTTTCTATTCTGTTTTCTATTATTCTGTAAATTTAGGGCTTGTTTTAAAAATGCCAGGTTATTACCAAAAATGATGAAACTGCTCCATGTCACTGTTTGGAATATTTCCAACAGTAAACATTTCAGTTTGTGATTATTTGAGCATTTAAAATATTATTAGCAATTAAATGCCCAAATGCAAATACTATAAAATTTAATTCAGTGACCAAATATGTCCTGCAAAAATTTAAACCATTTTTGGTAGATGATTCCACCTCAAACCAGAAATGTTGAACATTTTTAGAGGGCATTTTGAGTTCAATGAAAAAGTTTTTATTTTGACCCTAGTTGAATTCATTTGGTTCTAGGGTTTAAGCATCCCCATTTCAAGTTTCATAAAATTTAAACATGATGCATGGATACTACTGCAAAGACAAGCAAGGCCTGGACTGGGGCAGTGACATAGATGAACATGCTTGTTTTGTGTGACACCGTATATCTGAAAAAGGGAAACTATTATGGGATCAAATTCAATGTTTGCAATGCTATGCTTGGAATTTATGTGAAATATATGAGTTTACTTGTTGTTCTGAAGACCCTAAGAAACACCTACCCTATCAATGCTTGTTTAGTGATAATGGAATCGTATCTTCGTATGCTAAGGGTGTTTACAATTACTATGATGTTCAACAAATTGAAGAATTTGTTGCTTTTAAAGGTGCTTATGAGATTGCCTCTTTGATTGAAAAGTATGATGCTACTCTTTACAAATCTGAAAATTTTGCCATATTTCAATATTGTTATGATAATTATGCTTCTAATGCCTATGTTAAACCATATATTGACTACTTCTCCGCTGTCCAAGAAGAGATTAATATTTTGCAGGAAGCTATGGAAGAAGAAATTGATGAAACAGTGAGCTCATTGGATGAAAAAGATGATGAGGAGAGCGAAGAACAAAAGGAGGAAGAGCGGATTAGCTACCGTGCCGACCTTCTAATGAGAGTAACCTCCAACTCATACATTATTTAATTCCCTTCGTGCTTACCAAGGATGATTGCTATGATCCCTTGAATTTGTTTGAAATATCCCTTTTTGATGATGCTTGCTATGCTTGTGGCCAAGATGCCAATATGAATTATGCTTATGGAGATGAACATGCTATAGTTCCTTATGTTAAACATGAAATTGTTGCTATTGCACCCACGCATGATAGTCCTGTTATCTTTTTGAATTCTCCAAACTACACTATATCGGAGAAATTTGCGCTTAGTAAGGATTATATTGATGGGTTGCCTTTTACCATTGCATATGATGATTTTAATAGATATAATATGCATGTGCTTGCTTCTCCTACTTGCAATTATCATGAGAGAGGAACTACATCTCCGCCTCTTTATGTTTCTAACACGATAGAATTGCAAGAAACTGCTTATACTATGCATTGGCCTTTACTTGGTGTGCATGAATTGTTCTTTTATGACATGCCGATGCATAGGAAGAGAGTTAGACTTCGTTGTTGCATGATATATGTTACTTTGTGCTCACTACTAAATTACAAATCATTGTTAGTTAAAATTGGCTTTGATATACCTTGGGATCCGGGTGGATTCATTACTTGAGCACTAAATGCCTAGCTTAATGGCTTTAAAGAAAGAGCTGCCAGGGAGACAACCCGGAAGTTTTAGAGAGTCATTTATTTCTGTTGAGTGCTTTCATATAGTTTAAAAAAAGAGGGGAACCTAAATTTTTTTCAAAAAGGAAATTGAAAGTGAGAAAGACAAGCATTGTTGAAGTGGGAGCTAGCCTTGAACTTTGTTCATGCTCACGAAAACTTTGTGAATCTTTATTACAGAAACTTTTCAACAAAAATAATTATCCCCTTGTATAATTCCTTTGTATTATAAAAACTAGTCATCAACCTGTGCGTCTGCACGGGCTAGCCAATTTATGATGGAATGAAACTAATAACATTCAATTGTATACGGATATTATCGTAATTAAAAAATCAATGAAGAAGCTTACATTAGCGAACAGATTACATGGAATTACCAGCAATAGTATATTAGCTACCATTTGGTCCGAAGGAATTTATTTCGATAAAGGCTTCAATTTATATTCAGGTTTACTATATATGAAGTTTGAGAAACATTTTTCTGTGTATAAGTTAGAGCTCTGGTGAACTTAATTAGCAAATATATGAAGAATTTTAGTTAATATTACCATTTTTTGTATGCTCCTTTAATTATATTACGTGATCCTAAATATTGTGTTATTGCCTAACTGATGATCTAAAACCTTGTGACACTCATGTATCAGGCATGATATATTGTACGAACTCCAAATAGCTTCTTGGCTTTAGTGTGTTGGTTTAAGATATATTTTCATGTAAGTTCCGTAGATAAAGAAATATATGTGGATCTTCAGTGGATCTACTATGTTTCTTACTTTGGAACATCATATTTTTCGTTCTTTGTGTTGCCCACAATGGCATATTTAGAACCCAACACCGTATATATACAATACATATTTAGATCGTGCTATCTCAAGTGATAACCATATACCCTTTAGAGCAATGCCTTTCCAAATCAAATTTCTAATTGCATCCTTTTATAATTTTAATGACTGGTTGCATTGTTTCACTGATGAAAAATGAGGCAAAATGCCCAATATTTGATGCATGCCACACAGAAGTATTGGGTGCCATGGTTCCACTTACTGGTTAAAGAAGAACCAAGCATGTGGCCAAACAAAAATGTAATATACAAATGTAGTACTAAGTACTCCCTCCTTAAACTAATATAAGAGTGTTTTTAGATCACTATAATAGCTAGTCATTTAAACATTCTTATATTAGTTTACAGGGGGAGTAGTAATCTATTTCGTTTACTGCTCACATGGGGGTTTATAGGTCTGAAACAGCTACACAACATAGACTACTAATCTAGTTGGGCCGGCAGTACAAATCTTGGCGTATACCCAGCAAATATTATAAATTATCTGACATGATTTTTTAAAATCTTTGAAGTTGGTATGTAAAAATTGAAGTCTAGGCATTATAGCGTCCCTTAGGACTGAAAGCCCAAATAATTGGACATGTACGTACCAAAGTGTATAACCGGGATTCAAAGACATAGTCTGAAGAAACCCATATACATCTGATTTCTCTATATAGGAAAAAACAACTTATGTTCGCCATGGAGTCTCTCCGTATCTGGTGTTAAGCTTCCTACAAATATCAAAGTGAACTGGCTGTCCATTGTTTCAACTGCTCATGTCGGGTACCCGACCATACTATATGAAATCTGCTAATATCTTGCGATCGGTTGACATGGTTGGGGAATAAAGTGGGAAGTAACGGATCCTGGCTTACTTTCCTACTGTTAGGGACGACTGTGTCAGGAAGATAAATCACCATGCGAAAGGTCCGATTCGTAAAAAACTAACTAAAAAATGGGTGCAAACAATCCGTCATACTCCTTCAACTCGTGCCTTGCTGAAGGCGGCATCCGCGGAGCTGCTTAAAACTGCCGCCGTCCCATCACTTCCGCTATTTTCCCTAATATGAAAATCAAAAGGGCACAAAGGTATACTGCTATAATATTTACTATATGTCATCCTAGCATATGAGTCCGTGATCGGAAAAAGAAGAAATCACTCGTGTCAAAACTGCTGAGAAGCACTATAAAGAGCTACGCTAGCCGTAGCACTGGCCTGGAAATCAAAAGAGTGATGGAGAGACCTACACATAGTTTTCTGAAGCTGCAAAAGCATTATAACCAACAGTACGTGCATATTGACTATAGTCAGCAGCGAAACGTCATTAGCTGGAGTGCAGTACTTGGATAGTAGAGTACAGTTAGGGCAACTGGATCTTACATAACATATATAGAAAGCAATGGAGTCTGCCATTTAAAACATGAAGGCATAAATGTCTGTCAAAACATTAATTATGCATGTGCAGCTCAATTACTACTTGAAGCTAACTCCCTGCCAATAGTTTTAAATCTGACTACTTTATCTAACAACTAAAAAGGGTACAATTTTAGTATCTAAATATGTGAGCAGAATTAAATCTCTAAGCGTTGTACATCTGTGTAATGGCAGGATAATTAATTAGATATACACGATTGATTTAATCAGTGATTTTTTTAAAATATACTTGAAAGAAACACACACATACACATATCATTGATCTTCTACGTAAGAAACGACAACAACTGATTCGGTTCGCCATATAAAAAGAACTAACTCGGTTCCCTACAATATCGATTATGTGCTCCAGCTGGAAGCGATGCAGACCACCCCCACTGCCATGCGTCCTCATCTTATGGCACACAATGAAGTCAAGATGACTGAATATGGATTCACATGGGTTCTGTGAAGAATTCGTAGGATGGACAATACAGCAGGCGTCGCGACACCACCAGTTCGCTGCATTTTCTTCACTTGGCCTAGTCGACTTGAAACTGCTGTTGGCACACCTCTCTCAACGCATCAACCATTGTGAGAAGATCCAGTGATTGGGCTGATCAGAGCCTGAAATATGAGGAGATTAAAGACCGAAAAAAAAAACAAATTGGGGAGATGCTATTTGAAGAGTGACCTTTCTTTTTCAGGAGCGATGGCTCCATCAACTTAGCAGGCGTTCTTGTCCTCTGCTCCCTCGTCCGTTCCGGTGGACGCCATTCTCCTCTCTTATGATTCCATCAACGCCATGCATACCACACCTACAGCCTGTACGCCGCCGGTGTGTGGCATATAGGCCATCGACCCTCGTAATGTTAGGCATCTCTTCTGCTCTCTTTGAGGTGAAAATTTCCTATGATCTGTAATCCGGAAAAGTGGAAATCTGAGGATCAGGTTGGTATGGAGGAGGGATTGAATCGTGGGCTTTTTATCAAAGGGATTAAAGCGCGGATGCAGCTGAGGTTGACAACAGCATGCTTTGGAGATGGCCATGCCGGAGGAGCGAATAGGAGAGGCGACGTGAGGGATTTGGGGCTGGAGCGAAGGGGACCGGCGATATGAGGGATTCAGGGCTGTAGGGCGCGTGCGAGAGCTTGAGAGGACACGTCAAGCACTTCATCTGCCTTACCGTGTATCCTCACGTCATGATATAAAAGCGACCCTTTTTTTAAACTGAGAAGAGATCAATACAGAAGATCTTCTTCTTTTTCAAATGAGAAGAGATCTTCCTTCGTGAGGGTAACAAACCGATGGAACTGTGACTCGTAAGTACCCAGGACTCTTGGTTTTTTTTGCAAATATGATTATATTGATTTCTTTATAATCTTGGACGTAGAACTGAAATCCAATGGTTATTATAGTTAATTATCTAGGATAAACGTGGAGGCTCCAATGATGCTTCCAACTAGTAAATATAAGATAATGTTCTAAGGTTTACCTTTAGGTTGTTTACAATGCTTGTTGGTTTGTACGGTGCAGGACAGAAACTTTGGCTGTAGTGCGCGATTCTACGTTTTTAACTGGAACGTTAATTGGTTCTGATTCTTTTTGCACTGTCTTGCTATACAACTTTTTTATTTTTATTAATTTTGGTAGAATTGTTTGGGTACCAGAAGTATGGTGGATGTTCAGATTGCTATAGACTGTCCTGTTTTTGACAGATTCTGTTTTTAATGCATAGTTTGCTTGTTTTGATGAAACTATCAATTTATATTAGTGGATTAAGCCATGGAAAAGCTATATTAAAGTAGACACAATGCAAAAACAAAATATGAATTGGTTTGCAACAGTACTTAGAGTGGTGATTTGCTTTATTGTACTAACGGATCTTACCGAGTTTTCTGTTGAAGTTTTGTGTGGATGAAGTGTCTAAACGAGGAGGTCTTGATATGAGGAAAAGGAAGAGAGGCAAGAGCTCAAGCTTGGGGATGCCCGAGGCACCCCAAGTAAATATTCAAGGAGACTCAAGCGTCTAAGCTTGGGGATGCCCCGGAAGGCATCCCCTCTTTCTTCAACAAGTATCGGTTTGTTTTCGTACTCTTTTCGTTTATGCATTATGTGCAAGTCTTGGAGCGTCTTTTGCATTTAGTTTTCATTTTTCTTTTATGCACCATGCTGGTATGAGATACTCCTTGGTTGATTTATAGAATGCTCATTGCACTTCACTTATATCTTTTGAGTGTGGCTTTATAGAATGCTTCATGTGCTTCACTTATATCATTTCTAGTTGGATTGCCTGTTTCTCTTTACATAGAAAACCTCCATTTGTAGAATGCTCTTTTGCTTCACTTATATTTGTTAGAGCGTGGGCATATCTTTTGTAGAAAGAATTAAACTCTCTTGCTTCACTTATATCTTTTTAGAGAGATAACAGGAATTGGTCATTCACATGGTTAGTCATAAAATCCTACATAAACTTGTGGATCGCTGAACATGATATGTTTGATTCCTTGCAATAGTTTTGCGATATAAAGATGGTGATATTAAATTCATGATAGTGGGTGGTTGTGGATTGTAGAGACACTTGAGTTGAGGTTTGCAAGTCCTGTAGCATGCACGTATGGTAACCGTTGTGTGACAAATTTGAAGCATGGGGTGTTTCTTTGATTGTCTACCTTATGAGTGGCGGTCGGGGACGAGCGATGGTCTTTTCCTACCAATCTATCCCCCTAGTGGCATGCGTAGTAGTACTTTGCTTCGAGGGCTAATAAAATTTTGCAATAAGTATATGAGTTCTTTATGACTAATGTGAGTCCATGGATTATACGCACTTTTACCTTTCCATCATTGTTAGCCTCTTCAGTACCGTGCATTGCCCTTTCTCACCTCGAGGGTTGGTGCAAACTTCACCGGTGCATCCAAACCCCATGATACGATACGCTCTATCACACATAAGCCTCATTATATCTTCCTCAAAACAGCCACCATACCTACCTATCTTGGCATTTCCATAGCCATTCCGAGATATATTGCCATGCAACTTCCATCATCATCATATACATGACTTGAGCATTTATTGTCATATTGCTTTGCATGATCATAAGATAGCTAGCATGATGTTTTCATGGCTTGTCCTTTTTTTTGATGTCATTGCTACCCTAGATCATTGCACATCCCGGTACACCACCGGAAGCATTCATATAGAGTCATATCTTGGTTCCAGTATCGAGTTGTAATATCGAGTTGTAAGTAAATAAAAGTGTGATGATCATCATTATAGAACATTGCCCCATAAAAAAAGAAAAAGAAAAAAAAAGGAAAGGCCAAAGAAGCCCAAATAAAAAAGGGGGCCAAAGAAGCCCACCCAAGAAGAAAAAAAAGAAAAAAAGAAAAAAAAGAAAAGGGGCAATGTTACTATCCCTTTTCCGCACTTGTGCTTCAAAGTAGCACCATGTTCTTCATATAGATTGTCTCCTATGTTGTCACTTTCATATACTAGTGGGCATTTTCATTATAGAACTTGGCTTGTATATTCCAACGATGGGCTTCCTCAAATGCCCTAGGTCTTCATGAGCAAGCAAGTTGGATGCACACTCACTTAGTTTCTTTTGTTGAGCTTTCATACACCTATAGCTCTTAGTGCATCCGTTGCATGGCAATCCCTACTCCTCGCATTGACATCAATTGATGGGCATCTCCATAGCCCGTTGATTAGCCGCGTCGATGTGAGACTTTCACCTTTTTTGTCTTCTCCACACAACCTCCATCATTACATTCTATTCCACCTATAGTGCTATATCCATGGCTTGCGCTCATGTATTGCGTGAGGGTTGAAAAAGATGAGGCGCGTTAAAAAGTATGAACCAATTGCTCGGCTTGTCATCAGGGTTGTGCATGATGGGAGCATTTTTGTGTGACAAAAATGAAGCATGGCCAAACTATATGATTTTGTAGGGATAAGCTTGCTTTGGCCTTGTTGTTTTGAAAACACGTGATTGATTTATTGGTACGCTCGAAGTATTATTGTTTTTATGTCAAATGATAGACTATTGCTTTGAATCACTCATGTCTTAATATTCATGCCATGATTAGACATATGATCAAGATTATGCTAGGTAGCATTCCACATCAAAAATTATCTTTTTTATCATTTACCTACTAGAGGACGAGCAGGAATTAAGCTTGGGGATGCTGATATGTCTCCGTCGTATCTATAATTTTTGATTGTTCCATGCCAATATTATTCAACTTTCTTATACTTTTGGCAACTTTTTATACTATTTTTTGGGACTAACATATTGATCCAGTGCCCCGTGCCAGTCCCTGTCTGTTGCATGTTTTATGTTTCGTAGAAACCCAATATCAAACGGACGGAGAATTATTTTGGAATATTTGGGATTTTCTGGAGGAAGAATCAACGCGAAACGGTATCCGGGATGGCCACGAGACTGGGGGCGCGCCCTCCCCCCTGGGAGCGCCCTGGACTCTGGTGTGACACCCGTAAGGCGGTTGACGCTCTTCTTTTGCCGCAAGAAACCTAAATTTATGAGAAAAATCTGGGCGAAAGATTCACCCCAATCGGTGTTACGGATCTCTAGATATAAAAGAAACGGTGAAGGGGTAGAATCTGAGAACGCAGAAACAGAGAGATAGATCTAATCTCGGAGGGGCTCTTGCCCCTCGCACGCCATGGGAGCCAATGACCATAGGGGAAACCCTTCTCCCATCTAGGGAGGAGGTCAAAGAAGAAGAAAAGGAAGGGGGGCTCTCTCCCCCTTGCTTCCGGTGGCGCCGGAACGCCGCCGGGGGCCATCATCATCACCGCGATCTTCACTAACACCGCCGCCATCTTCACCAACATCTCCATCACCTTCCCCCTTCTATATTCAGCGGTCCACTCTCCCGCAACCCGCTGTACCCTCTACTTGAACATGGTGCTTTATGCTTCATATTATTTTCCAATGATGTGTTGCCATCCTATGATGTGTGAGTAGATTTTCGTTGTCCTATCGGTGATTGATGAATTGCTATGATTGGTTTGAGTTGCATGTTTTATTATTGGTGCTGTCCTATTATGCCCTCCGTGTCGCGCAAGCGTGAGGGATTCCCGTTGTAGGGTTTGCAATATGTTTATGATTTGCTTATGGTGGGTGGCATGAGTGACAGAAGCACATACCCGAGTAAGTAGGTTGTTTGCGTATGGGATAAAGGGGACTTGATACTTTAATGCTATGGTTAGGTTTTACCTTAATGAATCTTTAGTATTTGCGGATGCTTGCTAGAGTTCCAATCATAAGTGCATATGATCCAATTAGAGAAAGTATGTTAGCTTATGCCTCTCCCTCAAATAGAATTGCAATAGTGATTACCGGTCTAGTAACGTAGTCAATTGCTTAGGGACAATTTCACGACTCCTACCCCCACTTTTCCACACTCGCTATATTTACTTTATTGCATCTTTATCTAAACAGCCCCTAGTTTATATTTACGTGTTTTTTATTATCTTGCAAACCTATCCAACAATACCTACAAAGTACTTCTAGTTTCATACTTGTTCTAGATAAAGCGAACGTCAAGCGTGCGTAGAGTCGTATGAGTGGCCGATAGGACTTGAGAGAGTATTTGTTCTACCTTTATCTCCTCGTTGGGTTCGACACTCTTACTTATCGAAAGAGGCTACAACTATCCCGTATACTTGCGGGTTATCAGAAGATAACTGTTCAGATGGAGATTCAGAAGGAGCCGACCATGCCTGTTTACCACCTGAGGTGTTTGCTCTAACCTGGCATGCTGATGTTGGTCATATCATGCATATGGCGCCTTGTATTGCTTACATTATACATCTTATATGCCATCAGCTTAGTTTAGATTTGCTTTGTGTGAATGCCACCTGTTTGGTTTCTATATCATACTCCCACCATTCCTAACATGTGCCGAACTAGAAGCACAGACGTATGTGCCAAGATGGAACGTTCCTGTGGACCAATGAGGACGTCGGTTCCTCTGAGTTGGGGTGTATGTGATAGCCTGGCTTAATAGGGATGATAGACTACTCATATCAATAAGGAATTCCTTCTTTTCCGGGAGCCCATTCGGACAGAACTCCAAAGTTAAGCATGCTCAGCTTGGAGTAGTTTCAGGATGGGTGACCGGCCGGGAAGTTGCTCCCGGGTGCTCACGAGTGAGGACAAAGTGTGCAGAAAAGACTAGTATTGATCTGGGAGGCCATTCTAGATCCCGCCGAGAGTAACGACCACCGGCGGGTGTGTCCGGGGCGTTACAAGTTGTCTTTTTAGAGATTTCAACAAGTGACTACATACGGAACAAAATGAGTGAATCTACACTCTAAAATATGTCTATATACATCCGTATGTGGTAGTCCATTTGAAATCTCTAAAAAGACAAATATTTAGGAATGGAGGGAGTATATGGGAATTATGCAATGCCATCTTCTTTAGCCGGGCATCATATATGTGAATCATGCAATGCCATCCTGTTTAGCCAATCATCATATATGTGAATTGTATCGTGCCATATTTTTTCCATAATGTATTCCATTTGTCAACAATGTTTATACATTCATCTACTCTTACTGTGCATCAGCCATTTGAGTCGGTCATGGGAAAATCTGGAGTGAAAACAAGGTCTTCTGATGCAGATTTCTTGCTGGTTACAGATAGCTCCTCAGAGGAGGATTCAGAGAGAGATGACCAGTCGTATTCCCCCCGATCGAGGTGCATGCTCTAACTTGGCTAGGTTATATTGCTCATATCATGCATGTGGTGTCTTGCATTGCCATGCCATCTGCTTAGATTAGACATGCTTTGTGTGAATGCCTCCTGTTTGCTTTCTATATCAGATATGTGAATTATGCAATGCCATGTTTCTCAGCCAGTTATCATATCTGTGAATTATGGACCGCCATGGAGCCAGGCATCATATATGTGAATTATCTCATGCCATCTTTTTTTCATTACGTATTCCATTTGTCGACAATCTGTGTATATTGAACTACTCTTCATGTGTATCAGCCATTTGAGCTGGTTATGGAAAAATCTGGAGTGAAAACAAGGTCTTCAGAGCAGGCAATGGTACCTGTTGAAGCATATATCTCGATGGTTACAGGGAGCTCCTCAGAGGAGGATTCAGAGATAGATGACCAGTCCTATATCCCACCTGAGGTATATGCTCTAAGTTGCAATGTTTATAATTCTCATATGATGCATATGGTGTCTTGCATTGCTTAGTTTAGACATCATATGCACAATATTGAATTCTATCTGCTTAGTTAAGAGATCATACATGTGAGTGCCAGCTGCTTAGTATATGAATCAATTATGTCAATTATATCATGCCATCCTGTATACTTAGACAACATGTATGTGAATTATTTCATCCCAACCTATTTTAGAAAGACGTCATATAGTTTTGTCATGTCATCCTGTTTAGGTACTCATCATATGTTGAATTATGCCATTATATTCTGTTAAGTTATCCATCATATATCTGAAACTGTGTCATGCTATCCTGTTTAGTTAAGCATCATATATGTGAAATTGTGTCATGCTGTCATGTTTGGTTAGACAACATATATGTGAATTACCACATCTGTCTATCATACAATGTCTGTACATTCAATTTCTTTATCAGCCATTTGAATTGGAGGGGGTGATGGCAGTATCTAAGGGAGCAAAAACCCGTTCTTCACAAAAGACAGTGCTACCCATCGATGCAGATAGAACCATGGTTGTACTGGCCCACAAACTAGCCCCACCACACATAATCGAGACTCTTCCAGATTGCACACTTACACCGTTGGGCAGAGAACTAGCTACAACCCATCTAACTGCAAACCCAGCGGATAGTAACCCACTTATAGTTGACAAAGCACCATGTCCACCATAGAGTACCCCCACACGAGTAGTTTGTAAAGCTACTGCAGTGCCCAAAGCACAAAGACCACCACAGCTAACCCAAACTCCACGTTTAAAGCAGAAGAGCAACTGTTCTCAGGTCAGATTCTGTAGCTATGGTCCATACTCCTTTGCTATTGCATCACTGTATTTACTCATACCAACTACTTTCGAATTTGAAGGATCCAATTGAAACTCCAATGGCACAACAGGTATGTTTTAAACCTATTTCTTTAACTGGATTGCTGTTCTAACTTCTTGCTCTATGTTAATTTCAGTTTAAGTTGTACAAACATTTATGTTCTCATGTGACGCACATTACAAGTGCTGCAAATGCTATGTAGTTTCTAACACTTATATTCTGTCTATGCTGTTGTGTCTAAAAAATATATGAGTTGAACTGTGTCTCTATGTTGATTAGGGAACATAAACTAGAATGATATGGACAATACAATGACCATAGTACGTAGATATATGTTGGTTTCATGCTATTATCCTGTCCACCTTACTACTGAACCGATTTACCAAAATGAGTTTCGTACACTACAAGCTAAACCTGTGATGTGTCTGCTTGTTTCTCTTGTAGTATGCAAACAGAATATTCGAGAAGAGTACCCCACTATGCAATGGTAGAGAAAGTAATCCAGATAAGGTTCAAGATAGTGAGACAACCCTGTTGGTCTCCAAGAAAGGTGATAAAAACGATCTTGTAGACAGTGAGAAAACTCCACAGTCCTTTGTTGATGTAGTGTTCGAGTTACTGGCCAGTACCGCTGGCACAAGCTCTTCGAAATCGCTGCCTGAATCACTTCGGCTTCTTCAGTCTTAGCTACAAGATGAAAGGCATCAGTCAGCTGTGCTGCGGCAAGAAGCCAAAGGACTGAGGAAGTCCCTGCAGAATTCAGATGCGTACTTTCTTGTGCAACAACAAGCGCTGGAGGATTTAAGCGCCAAGCAAGAGAAAGTTAATAAGCTTGCTAAGCATCTTGCTAGCTGAGGGAGTCCTGGACTAGGGGGTGTCCGGACGGCCGGACTATCAATATCCGCCGGACTCCCATGCTACGAAGATAGAAGATTGAAGACTCCGGCTCGTGTCCGGAAGGTACTTTCCTTGGCGTGGAAGGCAAGCTTGGCAATACGGATATGTAGATCTCCTACCATTGTAACCGACTCTGTGTAACCCTAGCCTCTCCGGTGTCTATATAAACCGGAGGGCTTTAGTCCGTAGGAGACAACATTACATCTCAACAATCATACTATAGGCTAGCTTCTAGGGTTTAGCCTCCTTGATCTCGTGGTAGATCTACTCTTGTACTACCCATATCATCAATATTAATCAAGCAGGACGTAGGGTTTTACCTCCATCGAGAGGGCCCACACTGGGTAAAAACATTGTGTCCTCGTCTCTTGTTACCATCCGCCTAGACGCACAGCTCGGGACCCCTACTCGAGATCTGCCGGTTTTGACACCGCATTGGTGCTTTCATTGAGAGTTCCTCCGTGTCGTCCCGATAGGCTCGATGGCATCTTCAACCATCAAGGCTGTCCAGGGTGAGACTTCTCTCCCCGGACAGATCTTCGTATTCGGCGGCTTTGCACTGCGCGCCAATTCTCTTGGCCATCTGGAGAAGATCGAAAGCTACGCCCCTGGCCGTCAGGTCAGATTCGGAAGCTTGAACTTCACGACCGATGACCGCGGAGACTTGATCTTCGACGGACTCGAGCCACAGCCAAGCGCGCCGCACTGTGACGATGGGCATGATCTAGCTCTGCCGCCGGACAGTGCTTTGGTGGCCGCACTCGGATCCGCTCCGGCCACTAGCCCGGAGCCGATTGCCCATGTCGAGGGCCGGTGGATAGACGCCGCCCTGGGGGCTTCAACATCCACGGCGATGGAGCCGAATACCAATCTTGTCCCCTGCGAAACTCGTGATCCCGAGGCGCCGGACTCCTCGCCGGACTCCGAGCCTCCCGCGCCCCTGCCAATTAAACCGGATTGGGCGCCGGTTATGGAATTCACCGTTGCGGACATCTTCCAGCACTCGCCTTTCGGCGATATCCCAAATTCTCTGAAGCATCTCTCGCTATCAGGAGAATCCTGGCCGGACTATGGCCAGGACGGTTGGAGTTCGGGCGACGAAGAAACTCAGAGCCCACCCACCACCCACTTTATAGCCACTGTCGAAGATTTAACTGACATGCTAGACTTCGACTCCGATGACATCGACGATATGGACGACGATGATGGAGACGAACAGGACCCAGCGCCCACAGGGCACTGGAAGGCCACCTCGTCACACGAAGTCTACATGGTGGATACCCCAAAAGAAGGGGACGGCAAAAAAGCAGCGGAGGAAGATTCTCTAAAGAAGCAGCCCAAACGCCGGCATCAGCGGCGCCGCTCTAAATCCAGCCATAACAAGAATATAGATTCCGGCACAGGAAATAACAATACCCCGGAGAGTGCCGAAGACAACCCCCTCTAGCACAACTCAGCGCAGGAGGATGCACAAGCAAGCCCTCACGAAAGGGCGGCAGAAGAAAAGGTTGAGGATCAAATCTATATACCTCCCTCCGAAGACGAAACAAGCCACAATGACGACGAACTTGTCGCGCCCAAGGAGCCCGTCGAACAAGAGCTTTTCAAGCGCAGGCTCATCGCTACAGCAAGAAGCGTGAAGAAGGAAAAACGGAAGCTCAACACAGCGGAAGACGCGCTCCGAATAAGATGGAGCAAAGTACTCAAAACCGCAGATAAGTACGGCAATGGCCACCAATCGAAGAGCTACCCGAAGCGCAAGCTGCTTCCAGAATTCGACGAGGAGGCCATAGAGCCCCCACCATCCAATGGCCCAGCCAGGTCCATCTACGGACCCAAAAAGAAAGCCCCAAGAAGCAAAGCAACACGTCAAGTGTCCGACGATAGCGGCACATACAAGTCTGGGCGCCAGACACCCACTATGCTTCACCGACGAGGTGCTGGATCACGAATTCCCAGCAGGGTTTAAACCCACAAACATAGAAGCCTACGATGGAACAACAGACCCTGGAGTCTGGATAGAAGACTATATATTGCATATACATATGGCCAGAGGAGACGATCTCCACGCCATAAAATATCTACCCCTCAAGCTCAAAGGGCCAGCCCATCATTGGCTCAAAAGCCTCCCAGAAAACACTGTTGGAAGTTGGGAAGAGCTCGAGGAAGCATTTAGAGCAAATTTTCAAGGGACTTATGTCCGGCCTCCGAACGCAGATGACCTAAGTCACATAACTCAACAGCCCGGAGAGTCAGCGCGGAAATTCTGGAACAGGTTCCTTACCAAAAAGAACCAGATAGTCGACTGTCCGGACGCCGAAGCCTTAGCAGCTTTCAAGCACAATGTCCGAGACGAATGGCTCGCCAGACACCTCGGTCAAGAGAAACCAAGGACAATGACCACATTAACAAGCCTCATGACCCGCTTCTGTGCGGGGGAGGATAGCTGGCTAGGAAGAAGCAGCACCAGCGACCCAAGTACATCCGAGATAAGAGATGGAAACGAAAAATCACGGCGGAGAAAAGAACAGCACCGGAATAAAGAGAAAAGCCCAAAGAGCACGGCAGTCAACGCCGGATTTAAAAGCTCACGGCCAAATAATAAAGCTCAGCCTCTAAAGGATTACAGTGACGAATTGTCCAACCTAAAGAAGATTTTGGGTCGGATCTGTCAAATCCACAGTACCCCCGGAAGGCCTGCAAATCACCCCCACAGGGACTGTTGGGTTTTCAAATAGTCCGGCCGATTATACGCCGAACACAAGGGGCTCGACGCGTCAAGCGAAGAAGAGAAACCCCGCCAGCAGGGCAGCGGAAAACAAAAGACTTTCCCACAAGGGGTCAAAGCAGTAAACTCACTTCGTGTGAGGACACGGAAAAACAGTGCGGCACTTTCTAAAAAGAGCTTCGCACGATCCAGCCCAACAAACCATAGAGATTGGATATCAAAACCAATCACCTTCGACCACCTGGACTATTCCATAAGCGTTCGAAACGCGGGAAGGACTCCCCTGATATTGAATCCGATCATAGACAGATTACAATTCACAAACGTCCTAATGGACGGAGGCAGCGACTTAAACCTGCTATATTCAAACACAATTCGTCGGATGGGGATAGACCCTACCAAAATTCGACACAGCCGCACTTCCTTCAAAGGAGTGACGCCAGGCCCTTACGCCAAATGCACAGGCTCGATATTACTAGAAGTCGTGTTCGGATCGCCGAGCAACTTTCGACGCGAAAAATTAATTTTTCATATCGTCCCATTTAAAAGTGAATATCAAGCACTGTTGGGACGAAAGGCTTTTGTCCGCTTCAACGCCATACCGCATTACGCGTCTCTTACACTCAAGATGCCCGGTCCACACGGCGCCATTTCAGTGCGAGGGTCACTTAAAGACCCCGGACTCGGATAGACGAATCCGGACTCAGCAGGCTAGGGGCTCCCTAGCCGCATACCCTTTTCACAGGGGGCTGCGCGCACAACCGATCGCGATGAACAACATGCGTACCCGTCCAGGATAACGGCGCAACGGAGACACAGGCGCAGACGTGCAGTAGGGACCTGTTGCAAGGATTCTTTTCAGATTAAGACCCTGCGTAGACCTTTTTATTACTGTCTCTTGTTGTTACTCTCCCTCGGCTCCTTCCCATAGCCAAAGTGGAGCCTGAAGCTTTGGCATCGGCCGCGTCAGAAGACCATGCCCGTACCTGGACACAAGGGGCTTAGGGCATAATTCTGCCCATTATCATAAAGTCCGAACACCTTCGGGAGTGTTCGGCGTCTCGAGTTAGGCATTATATGCTTCAACTCCGAATCATGTCTTTGGTCAAATGTTGGGTTTGCCCGGCTCCACGTGTTTTGCTGCCTTACGCTCCGATCACCCGCTAACGCGGCACCGGAGAACTATCTGCGATTGTGCCCCAGCCGGCCGGGCGAGCACCTCGAGAGAAAGCAAAACCGACTGTCATGATATAGCGAGTCCGGTCAGCCACTTGATCGACTATCGGAATGTTTAGAATTCCCCGCTTTGACGAAGGACCATTTCCCGGTCAGGCACATACGCACCCCGAGTACGGAGATGTGCGGTGTCACCAAGGGCTATATCGTAGCCCCACCCTCGAGCTCCATTGGCTAAGTGAAACAGATAAAGCACTATAGTCCGGATTGCCTCGTTCGCTACGCTACCACCTCCTTATAACAGGACCAAGACGTCGGATTAAGTGTGAAAACGCGCTATTTTGCGAACACCCCAGCACCTTGTGCGAGGAGGCTGAAGCCGAAGACTGCATCTTTCAGGTTATACACAAGTATACTTAAACGGCCGCACAGGAGAAGTTTTACTACTTGGAAGCACAAGTATAAAAAGCATTCAAACTATAATAATTGATTTACAAGGTACTGCGTTCATTTGAACGTTACATTCTTTGAGCACTGCGCCTCTACTTTACGAGCACCGCGCATGACTTCCCCGAAGTAGTGCTCGGCAGGGAGCCGGCTTTCATCCGGACCCCGGGCGGCAACGGCGGTGGCATCCATCTCGGGATAATGCACCTTCACACGGGCAAGAGCCATCCGCGCGCCCTCGATGCAGGCTGACCGCTTCATCTCCATTATATGCGGCACCGCCCCAAGGAACTGCTGCAGTAAGCCAAAGTAGCTCGTCGCCTTGGACCTCTCTGGCCACATGGGCCACGATGTCAGTCATGGCCAGTCCGGACAGTCTATTTAGTTCGGCCCATTCGGCCAACCTGTCCGTCAGCGGAAGAGGGCGATCCGGGCTGTGGAATTGAGACCAATACAACTCTTCCGCCTCGTGATCCCCTTGGCTCCGGAAGTGCTTAACGGCATCAGCCGCACTCGCAGCCAAGTCCATATACGGATCCTTCGAACTCCACAACCGCTCTAATTGAGCGTGCCAGCATCCATAAACCGGGCGACGATAAGAAAAGGCTTGCCGCCACGATTTTTCCGGCTTGGCGCAGCTCCTCCTTCATAGCTCGCATTGCAGGCGGGCATCCTTAACTTCGGCGTTGGCCTTCTTCAAGTCTTCCCGCCCGATAGGCGCCCTTTTCAAGAGCCTCACTACGGTCGGTAGCATCCTTTAATTTCTTGGCCAATTCGCCACCTCCGCCTCGCTTAGGCAGTGTGCAGCCTTTTGCCTTCAACTCTTCGACGCCCTCTCGCAATCAGATCACTCCTTCGGCTTGATCCTTAGCTTGAGCAAGTTCGCCCAAGGCTCTCCACCGCAGCAGCACTGCTCAGATAAACAGCATATAACTTATTAGAGGCGGGCTTTGACCCACTCAATAAAGCGGCTGCGGAGAATTTATTTACCTTGCGACTCGTCAAGTCGCTGATTGACAAGCGCGATGTCAGCATCTGCCACGTCAAGTTGTCGACTCAATTCGGCAAACTCATTAGTCCGGCTGGCCCCCGGACTATCCGCCACCTGTATCGGAACGGCGGTATTCATTACCTGAGATGTTGGGATTTTTGATCCTCCGCACGCTGTCGTTTTCGACAACCTACCGAGTCTCAGGGGCTACTATCTATACAGGGTGCATTTTTTATATGCAAAACTATTAAAAGACAAAGGGGTACATCATTTTCGCATACCTCAAATCCCGCCAGCAAGCTCATGGCGGCATTACGCAATCCGCTTTCAGCGGACGAAATCCTTCCAACCACCATACGCACACGCGCGGTGATCTTCTGAAATGGACGCCTCTCAAGCAAACTCTTGATTCTCGCCGGACTCGGTGGGTGTCGAACTCTCGCCCTCCGGACTCGGGGGCGCCCTCCGTGATTTACACTTGGGCTCGCTTTGCCTCATCTGGCGGCGCTGGCGGACGGCGGCGATCGCTCTCCATCATCTCCGGAAGAAGGTCCCCCTGAGGATGAACTCATCTGAGACGGCTGCAGATCCAAACTGCGATACAAATATTTCGGTTACCTACAGAAGCATAAACGAAGGAAATTCCTTATTAAACTTCCCCTTTCATACTCACGGCTCGTTGGAGGGCTGGTCCTTCGGCGATGATTGCGCGTCCGGATTCTCTCCGGACGCCGGACCCCCCGGTGAGGATTTCTTCCCGCGCTTAGGGGCTTTGGCCTCCGGATCTTCGGAGGCGGTCCTCTTCTCCCTCTGAAGGGAGGGACCCTTGGTTCCCTCCTCTTCGGTCGCCCTTTTGGGCGAAGTGTTAGCTCCTTTATCTCCCCCGTCGCCCCCCTCTGTGGGCGCAACCACCAACATTCTGACCAGCACGGGCTCCAGTGCGGTCTCTGGGAGGGGGGCCGGACACCTTATCAGCCTTGATCGCGCCACCCATTCCTGTAAAGAATAAAGGGTCAGGAGACGATCTTTTGAAAGGCATAACAATAGAATGTTCGGGCTCCGAGATATTTACCTGAGTATCCGGGCGATCGCGGCTTAGGCCTACGTCCACGGCCGAATCCCGACACGCCACTTGCGGTCCGAAGAACAGCTCGTACATCTCCAAGGGTGTCGCACCCATAAAATGCTGGAGAATACGAGGTCCCTCCGGATTGAGCTCCCATAAACGGAGAGGACGACGTTTGCAGGGTAGGAGGTGCCTGATTAGCATGACCTGCGTCACCTTGACCAGGTCGATCTCCCTTGTTTGGAGGTCTCGAATCCGGCCCTGTAGTGCGGGCACGTCCTTGGACGGCCCCCAGTTGAGCCCTTGGTTGACCCACGACATCAGCTGCCGTGGAGGTCCCGGGCGGAAGGAGGGCGGCGGCTTTTGCTTGCTGCCCCTTGGAGCAGTGATGTAAAACCACTCCTGCTGCCACAATCCTGCTCCTCTTGAAGGAACCTTCGAGCCACGGGCATCGACCTTCTTGCTTATGGTCGCCCACAAGACTCCGCTTGACGCCCCGATCATCTTGGCTCCACCTTGAATGTTTTCAGCCACAGGCGAAGTGGGGATGACGCGAGGAAGGCTTCAGACAATACTGAATGCGGAGATATGGAGGATGGACTCCGGAGCCAAATCGTGGAAGTCCAGCCCGTAGTAGAAAAGGAGCCCTCTCACGAAGGGATCCGTCGGGAAGCCTAATCCCCGACGGAGGTGAGGGGCGAAAATGACGTATTCGCCGGGCTCGGGGGCTGGCACGGCCTGCCCTGGGGCAGGCAACCTGTGCGAAACTTCGTAGGCCAGGTACTTGGCCTCCCGCAACTTCAGTATGTCCTCCTCCGTGACGGAGGAGGGCATCCACCGGCCGGACATTGTTTAGGATCCGAAGCGCTCGAATCCAAAGCTCTGGGTGTTGGAACTAGGGGCAGAGGAAAGATTCGATGCGAGATTGAAGAACAAGGACATGCCTTGGTCCTCTTATAAATGGGGAAGAAATACCAAGGGCCGTCTCCGTGACCGTTTGAGATTCCCCTTCGATAGAGGAGGCGCGGCGAGGAGCAGTTGGGTTACCCACGCGTATTGATGAGGATCCCGGAATAAAAGGGAACATGATCTCTGCTTCGACAGGACGTGCCAAGGAAACCGCTTCGCTAAACGTGCTGAGGCGGAATAATAAAAACGATTCAAACGAGGGCTTGGCTGCGGTGTGATGTCATGCCGCATAATACGTCAGCAGATTGAGCTGAGTGTATATTTTATTCTCTCTACGTTGGAATGTGGAATTTATTTTGCAGAGTCGAACACTATCCTGATGTTCATTATCTTCTCTGGATTATTCAAGGGAGGAACCCGCCTTGCAATGCCGAACATTAGGCACGCCGGACTTATCATCATTGAAGACTGGTTCAGGGGCTACTGAGGGAGTCCTGGACTAGGGGGTGTCCGGACGGCCGGACTATCAATATCCGCCGGACTCCCATGCTACAAAAATAGAAGATTGAAGACTCCGGCTCGTGTCCGGAAGGTACTTTCCTTGGCGTGGAAGGCAAGCTTGGCAATACGGATATGTAGATCTCCTACCATTGTAACCGACTCTGTGTAACCCTAGCCTCTCCGGTGTCTATATAAACCGGAGGGCTTTAGTCCGTAGGAGACAACATTACATCTCAACAATCATACCATAGGCTAGCTTCTAGGGTTTAGCCTCCTTGATCTCGTGGTAGATCTACTCTTGTACTACCCATATCATCAATATTAATCAAGCAGGACGTAGGGTTTTACCTCCATCGAGAGGGCCCGAACCTGGGTAAAAACATTGTGTCCCTCGTCTCTTGTTACCATCCGCCTAGACGCACAGTTCGGGACCCCCTACCCGAGATCCGCCGGCTTTGACACCGACACCAGCATTATGAGTACCCGGGATATTGTTTCTTGAACTCTTCTGAAGTGGTTTCAGTTCTGGACTTGTTTTGCTGCGGCGTTTATATGCTGCTTTGTTCCCTATATTTGCACTGGTGGCGAACTTTGATGCCCAGTGGATGTAATATGTGCAATAGCCGTGATAGCCCATCATAAGTTGCTTCCTTATTTATTTCCTTGTTGTCTTGTTTATTTGTTTGCTTGTAGTCAGTGCAGTTCTTTTTCCGCAGTTTGCTAGTGGCTGCAATAACCTATTTTTTAAAACTAGGCCACAATAACCACGGGCTAATATTTACTGTAGTGACACTGGGCGTCCTACATGTCGTAGAAACAGTGGGCCTTCTATGGGCCATAGAAATAGTAGGCCTTCTACGGGCCATAGAAACAATGGGCCTTCTACGGGCTGTAAAAAATGGGCCTTCTACGGGCCGTATCATCAATGGGCCTTATACGGGCCGTATGATCGATTGGCCAAACATGGGCCAATAACAGGCTGCATTATGGCCGTAAACAGGCTAGAGTTGGAATCGTCCGTTCATGGGCCGACTGTCGGTGTCAAAACCGGCGGATCTCGGGTAGGGGGTCCCGAACTGTGCGTCTAGGCGGATGGTAACAGGAGACGAGGGACACGATGTTTTTACCCAGGTTCGGGCCCTCTCGATGGAGGTAAAACCCTACGTCCTGCTTGATTAATATTGATGATATGGGTAGTACAAGAGTGGATCTACCACGAGATCAAGGAGGCTAAACCCTAAAGCTAGCCTATGGTATGATTGCTGTAATGTATGTTGTGTCCTACGGACTAAAGTCCTCCGGTTTATATAGACACCGGAGAGGGCTAGGGTTACACAGAGTCGGTTACACGCCAAGGAAAGTCCCATCCGGACACGGGATGGAGTCTTCAATCTTGTATCTTCGTAATCTTGGAATCCGGCGGACGATGATAGTCTGGTTGTCCGGACACCCCCTAGTCCAGGACTCCCTCAGTAGCCCCTGAACCAGGCTTCAATGACGATTAGTCCGGCGCGCGTTATGTTCGGCATTGCAATGCGGGTTCCTCCCTTGAATAATCCAGAGAAGATCATGAACACCAGGATAGTGTCCGGCTCTGCAAAATAAATTCCACACTCCACCGTAGAGAGAATAAAATGTACACCAGTCCAATCTGCTGACGTATTATGCGGCGCGACATCACACCACCACCAAGCCTTTGTATGAATTGTTTTTACTATACCACCTCAGCACGTTTAGCAAAGCGGTTTCCTTGGCACATCTCGTCGAAGCAGA
The DNA here is from genome assembly GCA_021437245.1 of Aegilops speltoides. Lineage (NCBI taxonomy): Eukaryota > Viridiplantae > Streptophyta > Magnoliopsida > Poales > Poaceae > Aegilops > Aegilops speltoides. Next base: position 513,141,630 of record CM038147.1, read on the forward strand.
GATCGTGTTCCCCTTATTCCGGGATTCTCATCAATACGTGCGTGGGTAACCCAACCGTTCCCGTCGCCACGCCTCCTCTATCAAAGGTGAATCCCAAACGGTCACGGAGACGGCTCTTGGTATTTTCCCCCTTTATAAGAGGACCAAGGCTCGTTCTTTTTCTTCAATCTCGCATCGAATCTCTTCCTCGCTCCCAGTTCCAACACCCAGAGCCTCAGATTCGAGCGCTTCGGATTCTTAACCATGTCCGGCTCCGACCTCCAAGGTCGGTGGATGCCCTCCTCCGTCGCGGAGGAAGACATATTGAAGTTACGTGAGGCCAAGTACCTGGCCTACAAGGTTTCGCACAGGTTGCCTGCCCAAGGGCAGGCCGTGCCCACCCCCGAGCCCAGTGAGTTCGTTGTCATCGTATCCCACCTCCGTCGGGGTTTAGGCTTTCGGACGGACCCCTTCGTGAGAGAGCTGATGTTCTATTACGGTCTGGATTTTCACGACTTGGCTCCGGAGTCCATCCTCCATATCTCCGCATTCATTATCGTCAGGAACTTGGACTGTGGCAGCAGGAGTGTTTCTATATCACCGCTCCGAAGGGCAGCAAGCAAAAGCCGCCGCCTTCATTCCGCCCGGGACCTCTATGCCGACTAATGTCATGGGTCAACCAAGGGCTCAATTGGGGGCCGTCCGAAGACGTGCCCTTACTGCAGGGCCGGATTCGAGACCTCCAAGCGAGGGAGATCAATCTGGTTGTGGTGATGCAGGTTATGCTAATCAGGCATCTTCTGCCCTGCAAACGCCGTCCTCTCCGTCTATGGGAGTTCAACCCGGAGGGACCTCGGATTCTCCAACACTTCATGGGTGCGACACCCGTGGAGATGTATAAGTTGTTCTTCGGACCGTAGGTGGCGTGTCCGGAATTGGCCGAGGACGCAGGCCTAAGCCGCAATCGCCCGGATACTCAGGTAAATAACTCAGATTCCGGACGTTCTGTTTATCTGCTTTTCCAGAGTTCGCCTCCTGACCCATTACTCTTCACAGGAGTGGGTGGGGCGATCAAGGCTGATAAGGTGTCCGGCCCCCCTCCCAGAGACCGCACTGGAGCCCGTGCTGGTCAGAATGCTGGAGGTCGCGCCCATGGACGGGGGCGATGGGGAAGATAGAGGAGCTGTTATTTCGCCCAAAGGGGCGTCTGAAGAGGGGGGGAGTCAAAAACCCCTCCTTCCAGGGCGAGAAGAGGACCGCCTCCGAAGATCCGGAGGCCAAAGCCCCTAAACGGGGGAAGAGATCTTCACCGGGGGGTCTGGCATCCGGGGAGAATCCGGACGCACACTCATCGCCAAAGGATCAGCCCTCCAGCGAGCCGTGAGTATGAAAAGGGGAGTTAATTAGTAAGGAAATACCTCCATTCGTGCTTCTGTGGGTAACCAAAATATTTATCTTGCAGTTCGGATCTGCAGCCTTCTCAGATGAGTTCATCTTCGGGGGACCTTCTTCCGGAGATGATAGAGAGCGAAACGCCTCCGTCTCGCTGCTTGCCGAGATAAGGCGACGAGCTCAAGTATCGTCACGGAGGGTATCCCCGAGTCCGGAGGGGCCAGAGAGTTCAGCACCCGCTAGTAACCGGCCAGGAGAACTGAAGAATCTACTTGAGAGGGCGTCCATCTCAGAAGATCACCGTGCGTTGATGCGTATGGTGATTGGAAGGATTTCGTCCGCCGAGAGCGGATTACGCAATGCCACTATGAGTTTGCTGGCAGGGTTTGAGGTACGTGAGAACGACGCACCCTTTTGTCTTTTAATCAGTTTTGCACGTAAAAATGCGCCCTGTATAGATAGTAGCCCCTGAGACTCGGTAGGTTGTCGAAGACGACAGCGTGCCGAGGATCGAAATCGCAAGTAATGAAAGTCGCCGTTCCTATGCAGGTGGCGGATAGTACGAGGGCTAGCCAGACTAGTGGAGTTGCCGAATTGATGCGGCAACTTGACATGGCGGATGCGGACATCGCGCTTGTCAACTGGCGACTTGACGAGTCGCAAGGTAAATGAGTTTTTCGCAGTCGCTTTATTAAGGGGGTCAAAGCCCTCCTCTGATAAAGTTTATGCTGTTGTACAGACGGTGCTGCTGCTGTGGAGAGCCTTCGGTCCGAACTTGCTCAAGCTAAGGAGTGAGCCCGAAGGAGTGACGCGGCTGCCTCGAGGGCGGCCGAGGAGTTGAAAGCCGAAAAGGCTGCACACTGCCTAAGCAGAGAAGAGGTGGCCGAATTGGCCGTGAAAGTAAAGGATGCCGACCGCAATGAGGCTCTTGAAAAAGAGCGCTTGTCGGAGTGGGAAGACCTGAGGAAGGCCACCGCGGAGGCCAAGGAAGCCCGCTCTGCAATGCGGGCCATGAGGGAGGAGCTGCGCCAGGCCGGAGATATCGTGGCTGGCAAGCCTTATCTGCTGCGTCGCCGGTTTATGGATCAAAAGTATGCTCAATTTGATCGGCTATGGAGTCCGGAGGATCCGTATATGGACTTAGCGCAAGTGCGGCTGATGCCGTTGAGCACTTCCGGGGCCAGAAGGATCACAAGACGGAAGAGCTATTTTGGTCTCAATTCCATAGTCCGGATCGATCACTTCCGTTGACCGACCGGTTGGCCGAATGGGCCAAGATAAATAGATTGTCCGGACTTGCCTTGACTGACATCGTGGCTCATGTCTGGCCCGAGAGGCCCAAGGCGACGAGCTACTTCGGTTTACTACAGCAATTCCTTGGAGCGGTGCCGCATATCAAGGAGATGAAGCGGTCGGCCTGCATCGAGGGCGCGCGGATGGCTCTTGCTCGTGTGAAGGCACATTGGACAGAGATGGATGCCACCGCTGTTGTCTCCCCGGGTTCGGATGAAAGCAGGCTCCCCGCCGAGCACTATTTCGGGGAAGTTATGCCTGGCGCTCGTGTAATAGAGTCGCAGTGCTCAAAAAATGTCATGTTCAAATGAATGTTTTAGCTTGTAAAACGATGATTATGCTATAACTGCTTTTTATACTTGTGCGTCCCAAGTAGTGAAACTTCTCCTGTGCGGCCATTTACGTATACGTTTGTATAACTTGAAAGATTGCTGTCTTCGGCTTCAGCCCCCACGCACAAGGTGCGGGGGTGTTCGCAAAAATAGCGTGTTTTCACACTTAATCCGACGTATCGGTCCTGTTAAGGAGGTTGTAGCATAGCGAACGAGGCAATCCAGACTATAATGCTTTATCACTTTCACTTAGCCAGTGGAGTTCGAGGGTGGGGCTACGATATAGCCCCTGAGGGCACCGCACTTCTCCGAATTCGGGACGCGTGTGTGCCTGACTAGGAAACGATCCTTCGTCAAAGCGGGGAATTCTAAACATTCCAGTAGTCGATCGAGTGGTTGACCAGTCTCTAGCTGTATGATGACAACATCGCCGGCTTTCATCGAGGTGCTCGCCCAGCCGAACTGGGGCACAATCGCAGTAGTTCTCCTGGTGCCGCGTTAGCCGATGATACGGAACGTAAGGCATCAAAACACAGGAGCCGGGCAAACCCAACATTTGACCAAAGACATGATTCGGAGCTGATGCATATAATGCCTAACTCGAGACGCCGAACACTCCCTAAGGTGTTCGGTCTTTATAGTAATGGGCAGAACAATGCCCTGAGCCCCTAGTGTCCAGGTATGAGCATGGTCTTCTGACGCGGCCGATGCCAAAACGTTAGGCTCCGCTTTGGCTATAGGAAGAAACCAAGGGAGAATAACAACAAGAGACAGTAAGAAAGGTTTACGCAGGGTCTTAATCTGAAAAGAATCCTCTAACGGGTCCCTCTGCGCTCTGCGCTGTGTCTCCGTTATTGCCGTTATCCTGGACGGGTATGCACGTTATTCATCTGTAAAAAGAGAGGAACGCTTAGTTTGAAAACGATTCGTGCGAGAAATATATGTGTAAAAGAAGAAATATAAATAAGTAAAGCGGGGTTTGTATGAACCCGCGGTTGTTTGTGCGTGCAGCCCCCTGTGGAGAGGTGTGCGGCTAGGGAACCCCTAGCCTGCCGAAGCCGGACTCGTCTATCCGAGTCTCGGGTCTTTGAGTGACCCTCGCACTGAAATGATGCCACGCGGACCGGGCATCTTGAGTGTAAGAGACGCATAATGCGGTATGGCGTTGAAGCGGACAAAAGCATTTCGTCCCAAGAGTGCTTGATATCCACTTTTAAATGGGACGATATGAAAAATTAGTTTTTCGCATCGAAAGTTGTTCGGTGATCCGAACACGACTTCTAGTAATAGGGAGCCTGTGCACTTAGCATAAGGGCCTGGCGTCACTCCTTTGAAGGAAGTGCGGCTGTGTCGAATTTTGGAAGGGTCTATCCCCATCCTGCGGATTGTGTTTGAATACAACAGGTTTAAGTCGCTGCCTCCGTCCATTAGGACTTTAGTAAATTGTAATCCGTCGATTATGGGATTCAATATCAGGGCAGTCCGTCCCGTGTTTCGAACGCTTCTGGAATAGTCCAGGTGGTCGAAAGTGATTGGTTTTGATATCCAATCTCTATGGTCTGCTGGGTTGGACCGTGCGAGGCTCTTTTTAGGAAGTGCCGCACTATTTTTCTGTATTATCACATAAAGTGAGTTTACTGCTTTGACCTCTTGTGGGAAAGTCTTTTGTTTTCCGGTGCTCTGCTGGTGGGGTTTATCATCTTCGCTTGACGCGTCGAGCCCCTTGTGTTCGGCGTTTAGTCGGCCGGACAGTTTGAAAACCCAACAATCTCCATGGGTATGGTTTGCAGCCTTCCGGGGGTACTATGGATTTGACATATCCGACCCAGAATCTTATTTAAGTTGGACAGCTCGTCGCTGTCATCCTTAAGAGGCGGTGTTTTATTGTTTGGCCGCGAGGGTTTGAATCCGGTGTTGACTGCCGTGCTCTTGGTGCTTTTCTCTTTATTCCGGCGCTGCTCTTTTCTGCGCCGTGATTTTCCGTTTCCATCCCTTATCTCGGATGTACTTGGGTCGCTGGTGCTGCATCTTGCTAGCCAGCTGTCGTCTCCCGCACAGAAGTGGGTCATGAGGCTTGTTAGTGCGGACATTGTCCTCGATTTCTCTTGACCGAGGTGCCTGGCAAGCCATTCGTCTCGGACATTGTGCTTAAAAGCTGCTAAGGCTTCAGCGTCCGGACAGTCGACTATTTGGTTCTTTTTGGTGAGAAACCTGTTCTAGAATTTCCGCGCTGACTCTACGGGCTGTTGAGTTATATGACTTAGATCATCTGCGTCCGGAGGGCGGACATAAGTCCCTTGAAAATTTGCTCTAAACGCATCCTCGACCTCTTCCCAACTTCCCACAATGTTTTCTGGGAGGCTTTTAAGCCAATGACGGGCTGGCCCTTTGAGCTTGAGGGGTAGGTATTTTATGGCGTGGAGATCATCTCCTCTGGCCATGTGTATATGTAGTATATAATCTTCTATCCGCACTCTGTGGTCTTGTTCCATCATAGGCCTCTATGTTTATGGGTTTAAATCCTGCTGGGAATTCGTGGTCCAGTACTTCATTGGCGAAACATAGTGGGTGTGCGGCGCCCCTGTATTTGGGTGTGCCGCTATCTTCGGACACTTGATGTGTTGCCTTGCTTCCTGGGGCCTTCTTCTTTGGCCCATAGATGGACCTGACTGGGTCATCTGTCCTTCCAAGTTCATTGGTTGGTTTATGTGCGGCGCCGCTTTCAGAATTTGGTCTGTCATCCGGCCGTCTATCCGACCATGCAGCCTCTTTATTTTTTGACTGTGGGGGCTCTATAGCCTCGTCGTCGAATTCTGGTAGCAGCTTGCGCTTCGGATAGCTCTTTGATTGGTGGCTATTGCCGTATTTATCCGCGGTTTTGAGTACTTTGCTCCACCTCATTCTGAGTGTGTCCTCCGCTGTTTTGGGCTTCCGCTTTTCCTTCTTCAAGCTTCTTGCAGTGTTGACGAGTCTTTTCCGAAGGTTTTTACCTTCCGGCGGCGTGTCCGGCGTGAGATCGTCCGAACCGTCGTTTTTGCCGGGCCTGGACTGATTATCTGACTCGTCCTGTTTGGACGGTTGCTTATCTGCATGTTCGTCGTCCACTTTTGTGCCCTGCTGGATTGCGGGGTCTTTAGGAGCGTTGTTGTTGTCGAGGCGGGACTTAGGGCGGCGTCTGCGCCGCCGTTTTGGTTGTTTATCGGCGGGGTTATCTTCTACCGCGGCCCGTTGGTCCTCGTTATCGCCCTCTTTTGGGGTATCCACCATGTATATGTCATATGACGAGGTGGTCCTCCCGTGCCCTATAGGCACTTTTTCTTGCTCGTCTCTGGCATCGTCGTCTATTCTGTCGATGTTTTCGGAGTCATAGTCTAGCATGTCGGTTAGATCGTCGACACTGGCTACAACGTGGGTGGTGGGTGGGCTCTGAATTTCTTCGTCGTCCGTATCCCAACCATCCCGCCATAGTCCGCCAGGCTCTCGATAACGAGAGATGCTTTAGCGAATTCAGGATGTCGCCAAAAGGCGAGTATTGGAAGATGTCCGCGGCGGTGAGTTCCATAACCGGCACCCAATCCAACTCGATTGGTAGGGGCGTGGCTGGCCTGGAGTCCGGCAAGGAGTCCGGCACCTCGGAATCACGAGTTTTGCGGGGGACAAGATTAGTGCTCGGCTCCATCGCCGTGGATGTTGAAGCCCCCAAGGCGGCGTCTATCCACCCATCCTTCATCTGGGCGATTGTCACACCCTGATTTTCATGGCACAACACTTAAGCTGATAAATCATGATAAAATGTGGTTTGACAAAAACTTTTGTGTGTTTTGGTCCTTGCTTGATTTGATTTTTTTTGTCTGCTATTTGCAAGTGCTCTAAAAATAAAATAAATCCTCCAACTCCTATACTTCATCTCCTTTCCAAAACCTTTTCCCAATGATCATACCATGTGTACAGAGCAATATAGTATTTTCTTACAAAAATAATTTGGCCAAAAAGTATTTTCAAAAATTAGTTTTCCAAAAACCCCTGAATTGAGGATTGCACCGCAAGTACTTAGTTAAGGGCAGTAAAAATCTTTCCAAAAATATATTTGACTCCTATTAGATATAGGATACCCAGAAACCACAAAAATATAATTTTAAAAGTTATTTTCCTATTTTATTTAAAAGCTTTTTCTTAAGGCCAGAAATGGTCTTTAATAGGAAAAATTATTTTATTGTTTTAAAAATATTTGACAAAAATCAGGGAAACTCAGTGGACATATATTGTCCATATATAAGAGTTTCAACACATGGTCATGTTCAAAACATTGGTCAAATCCCTCAAAAACCCTTTCTGGATATTTCAAGCTTTTGAAATATTTACAAAGGAAATTTTCCCCAAAAATTCCAAGAAAATTCTATCATGTCACATATGACATATTAGATGATCTTGCCAAGTCTCATGACTTGGAGAACAAGATAACATCATCAAACCCCCTCAAAACCATTTCTGTCCATTTTGAAGTTTGAGCAACTTTACATTGCCAAACATGTCCAAATGTTCTCAAACCTTGTGAACATGCTCAAATGGTCTAATAATTCATCTAGACCAAGTGGCACAAGTTGGAGAACAATTTAACTTGATCAAAGTGCCCCAAAACCCTTCCTGTCCAGAACCAAATTTGAACAACTCTACATTGGAAACTTTCTCCTTTTGATCTCAATTTTTGTGTGCATGTTCAAATCGTCAAATGATGACACTACACCAAGTGGTACATCAAGGAGAATTGATTTGCATGACTAAATCTTGGTAAAGCCATTTCTGCTAATTTCTAGGGTTTACCAAAGTTGCATTGGCAACTTTGCCCAAATGAGCTCAATCTTGGTGGAACATCTTATTTTCTCATGCCATTTGACCCTGTCAAGCCTCATGACAAGGGAAGTCCATTTTCTTGCCCAAACCAACAACAAACACCTTCTGCCATTTTTCCAAAATCATCATTTTGACCACTTCCACTATTCTCCATGAGCTCAACTTGTTACCACAGCCCTCCTAGTCCCCTTGCACGTCCAAGAGCAATGGCAAGTCCATAGCTCAATTATTGGAGGGTAAACCCCACTTTCCCTCTCTGGACAGCCCTTTTCTCTCTCTCCTCAACCTCTCTCCTCTCCTAGTGGTTCACCAGGCATCCAAGGCCACCACCCCTTTGTTTACTCACCCCACAAAGCCCTGACACTAGTGGACACGCCCACAGCACATAAACAATGCCATGGCATGCAGAGCAAGCTCTGGAGCACACTCTGATGCTCTCCGGCACTGTAGCACGCCCATTCCAAGGCCTCCCGTCGACCTTGGGCTCCGGAATCGTGTCCCCCGAGGCCGCCTCGGCGTCCACGACACGCAACACTGTCGGCCCCTTCCTCCCTGGCCCTCCTTCTCCCTCTACGGAGCTCACCGAGCGCGCCCTAGACCGCGCCCACTGTGCACCAACGCCCCCTCTGTATAGATCCCCCCTCGAGTTCTCTGGCCTGTTCCTGCTCTCCCTCTCCCCCAGAAACCTCCCGGACAAGCTCTCTCGCCGCCTCATGCCCTCTGTCCACCTCCATGGCCGGCGGCCTCTTCCACGGCCATCCCGCTCTCCACCTCTTCAGACCTCCCTGACATGCCTTGGGCATCTGGATGGATGCGGCACTCCGTCCTGAGCTCTCCCGTGTGCAGCCTGGCAGGGAGGTGGTCGGAATCGCCCGGCGGGCGGCGCTGCCATCGCCCGACGGCGGCAAGCGACACGCACGTGGGCGGCGCCTCCTTCCCCTGCCTCCTCCTTCGGGCGCGGCCGAGCCACACGGCTCCGCCCCCACCGCCGGCCAGCGCAGATGGGGAGAGCAGCGCCAACGGCGAGCGAGGCCGGCGCCCTCTGCCTGGCGTCGCGGGGTTGAAGACGACGCGGGGCAGGGCGAGCGACCTGCTCGCGGGACCCGCCCGTCAGCCACCGAAGCGCCATGCCCAGCTGGCATAAGTGGAGGCGCCCGCGTGAATCACGCCTTCGACGTGGCCCTACGCGCGTGCGGCCGAGCCGCTGGGCCGGCCCAGTGGCGTGCTGCTGCTAAACTTCGCTCTGTGCGCCTCTTAAGGGTAAAGCCCTTGTCTGTTTCCTTCTTTTTCTTTTTCCAGCAACTTGTATAATCTCCCAAATATTCATATTAACTCCAAATTTGATGATTCAAATTTCTAGTAGCTCATAAAATCATGATCTATCTCATGGTGCAACTTGCACATTTTTCCAGAAACTTTTTCTTCACAAACATTTATCAAATCTTGTTTTTCCATTTCTGTGATGAACTTTAGAAAATCACAGAGGGCTCATATTTTATCCAAATGCCATGATTCAAACTCCTATATGCATCTAAGTTCATAACTTAGTTTATGAACATTTTTATTAATACTTTCTGTACCCCATAAAATAACAAGCCATTTCTTCATATTTGTCAAATTTGCAAATTCATAAGAAATTCATTTGAACTCTAAATCCAGTGAAACCAATTCCTAGATGCTTCTAAAATCATCCTTTGTTAATTGGGTTCCTTTGCTCATTTTTCAAAAATATATTTCTGTACACTTCTTGCAAATCCATAAACCCCTTGATTCCACCATATCAAAATGTTCAGAGATATCCATTCATCAAATCCAGAGGAAACCACTTTGGTCATCCCTCATATGACCAGAGGTATCCCAGAAAAGTCAAACTCATATTTTTAGAGCACTTTTATTTCCTGCCTTGTTGTGTTGCTTATTATGGTTGCTTTCGACGATAGAGGACGAAGTAGACGAAATGCTCGGAGTTGGACCAGAGATATTCGAAGACCTCGAAGAATTTGTTGAAACAGGCAAGCAGCCCTTTGACCATGTTTATGAAACCTTCTTATACATGCCAGATAGTTCGTTATACTTGTTGCATCGAAATCATGATGAGATGGTGAACCACGTGGTTGATTGCCTCGGTTACATTCCTCGTTGATACTTGCATTGTGCATGGCCCTAACTTCTTATGAGGGTTATGCCGGTGGGAGTAGATAGGATGCAAATGTAGATGCTACGCAAATGGGATGGGTTTGTGCATGGTGAAGGAGGCAAAGTGATTTCAGAAGTCTTTTCGAAAACCCCGTCGGGTGCCACTTATGCCCGAGGGAGATGATGAGATGGGTGACCACTTGATGACGAAGTGGTGTGCCAAGGAAAGGGTGTGTTGTTTTCAAAACGGATTGGTCGGAGTTATGCACCGTTATTCCAACCATACATGCGCGACCACTCTACCCTTATATGGGAAAGGGCATTATTGAGTACCTAGACCGATACTAGCTTGGAGCCCGCATTACTAGTGGCGGGGAGAGTTGGTGCTCTCTCTTGGGACGGGTCGTGCCGTAGGGCGGCCATGATTGTTTTCACAGGCACCGGACACACCGTTGGTACCCGTGCTTGTGGTATGTGATGAATATGGGAGCGAGGCTCCACAACTTTATGATGTGAAATGTTTGGCACGGGGTTACTACTAATCGAGTGGACTCCATGTTAGTGTCGTCTAGGGAAAGGTAGTGATCGGTGCTTACCCCGGTACTTGAGGTACCGCGGGTCGTGGATGACACGGAAGTTCCCCGGATCTAGTGGGTAAAGTGTGCAACCTCTGCAGAGTGTAAAAATATTCGAATAGCCGTGTCCACGGTCATGGACAGTTGGGTAACCACTCTTGGGCTACGTCCACTTGTTTTCAAACCCAGTGTGTGTGAGATGATGGAGATGTCTTGGGTCAAGTCAAAGGACTTGACACGATTGAGATGGGTTGGTGCCCACTCTGTTTATGATAAATGGGTTGGTGCCCACTCTATTTATGTTGATATCTGTAACCTGTCCTCATGGTTACTTGAGCTCCCTTGATGCATGCTTTATATAGATGTTGAACATGTCATTGCACTCAAAACTAGCTTTCTGCAAAATTTACCTATATCATGCATTGTTGTACCTTGAACCAAAACATGGGTTGCTTGCGAGTACATTCAAAGTACTCATTGGCTTGCCACTGGTTATTTTATTGACCAGGCATGAAAGAACAGGATGTGATGAAGAACTCTTGGTGATTTAACACGCGAGCTAGGGCGCTTCAAATCGAGAATGCCCGTAGGGTTAAGGCGGATGGCATGGGTCCAAGTTATCGACGAAGATTTCCACTGCGATGTTGTACTCAAGACTTGACCATAACGGTCCTACTTGTGTAATACGGTATGTATGGATGTAAGACTCTTGTTATTCAGCTTCTGTGTGTTCAGTGAGCATTGATCTCTGGGATCACTGTACACGTGCATTCAGTGATCTCGACTTATGAGTCGGGGTCCCCACAGCGATCGGCTCCGGACTAATGGCCGAAGCGGATTCATGTGCGGCCACCAAGGCACTGTTCGGCGGCAAAGCTAGATCATGCCCCTCGTCAAAGTGCGGCGCGCTTGGCTGTGGCTCGAGTCCGTCGAAGATCAAGTCTCCGTGGACATCGGCCGTGAAGTTTGGGCTTCCGAATCTGACCTGACGGCCAGGGGCGTAGCTTTCGATCTGCTACAGATGGAGAAGCAAATTAGCCCCCAGTGCGAAGCCACCGAATATGAAGATCTGTCCGGGGAGTAAAGTCTCACCCTGGACAGCGTTGTTGGTTGGAGATGCCATCAAGCCTATCGGTGACGACACAGAGGAACTCTCAATGAAAGCACCAATGTCGGTGTCAAAACCGGCGGATCTCGGCTAGGGGGTCCCGAACTGTGCGTCTAGGCGGATGGTAACAGGAGACGAGGGACACGATGTTTTTACCCAGGTTCGGGCCCTCTCGATGGAGGTAAAACCCTACGTCCTGCTTGATTAATATTGATGATATGGGTAGTACAAGAGTGGATCTATCACGAGATCAAGGAGGCTAAACCCTAAAGCTAGCCTATGGTATGATTGCTGTAATGTATGTCGTGTCCTACGGACTAAAGCCCTCCGGTTTATATAGACACCGGAGAGGGCTATGGTTACACAGAGTCGGTTACAATGGTAGGAGATCTACTTATCCGTATCGCCAAGCTTGCCTTCCATGCCAAGGAAAGTCCCATCCGGACATGGGATGGAGTCTTCAATCTTGTATCTTCGTAGTCTTCGAGTCTGGCGGACAATGATAGTTCGGCTGTCCGGACACCCCCTAGTCCAGGACTCCCTCACCGACCATAACGGGCCATCGTTAATAGGTCGTATTTGATTACGCTATGAAAATGGCCCAACGTATTAACGGACCACAAACGGGCCGACTGTAACCACAGGCTGAATGTGGCCCACAAGAAGAAAATGACAGTAACGGGCCGTAAGTAAACAAATGCTGGAAATGAGCCCAAGAATAAATGGGCTCTGAGAAGGCCGAAAGATAACATGGGCGGGAAACGGCCCAACGGAATAACGTGCCAATAATGGGTATAAAGTGATACACTGTTCATTACAAGCTAGTTTCACCATGGGTCGTTAATGGGTGTAAAGTGATACACTGTTCATTACGGGCCAGTTTCACCATGGGCCATTAATAGGCCAAGAGTTACATAGGGCCTCATATGGGCCGAAAGATGTCATGGGCCATACATGGGCCAATGAAAACGGGCTGGAATCATATTGGATGGCCCAGATGACGCTACTGGGCCTAATTCGGATAGGGCGTAACGGGCCTTGGGTTAGCGGGCTGTAAATGGGCTATATGCGAACATGCCATTAACAGGATTTCCATGGGCCGGCCCACCACCTTTTGACCAAGTCAAACGGGCTGGCCTTTTCACAGGAATGGGCCTCTGTTGGGCCGTGCCACGTGTCGACGTATCATAGGTGCTTTCTGTCCAACGAGTGGATGACATCTGTCCCAACGATGATCCAACACGTGTTTCCTCCAGCAATGATGATTTTACACGTGGAAAATCCCCATTGGTCGGGGCGATTAACGGGTTATCGGATCAAAAACCCGACCCGATAGCTTAACATCTTTCCGTTATGGTGGATGCCACGTGTCGGTCACCCTTGACGAACGCACTTCTGTGACGCGAGATTTATTGTCATGGCAGTGGACACTTCCGTGATGATAATTTTGGTAATGTCATGGAACACTTCTACGACAGCACATGTATGACTATCTTGATTCTGTCTTAAAATCGTCATGGATGTACATGCATGACAAAAAATGCGACCTACCGTGACAAACACGTATCATCACGGTAGTGTATTTTTTTGTAGTGGAAGAAGGCTGTCATTGAGGAAGTCGTCGCTGGCAGCAGTCACAAGAGTGAAAAACCTGATCGCCCCTCTCCCGTACAGGATCATGAAAGGAGGAGGGATGCAGAATAATTGCATGGCGGCGCTAAGATCTGGAACGGTGCGAAACCATATGATACAGCGGCGGCTAGGGTAGAGCCTATTAGGTCGGTCGCGCGAGTAAGACCAAGTATAATAGTAGGTCTTTGGCCCAAACCCCACGTCCAAGTCAATAATAGCCCCACTATCCAAAAGAATCAGAAATGACTGAGTAATTAAGACGTCCGTTAATTATTAATAAATGACTTAATAAATTTTTCGACTCACACCACACTTAGAGCATGGTTAATAGTATAGCCAACATCCGGCTAATGAAGTTGACACATCATCTAGAACCAACCTAATACATAGCTTGCTTACAATTGTTAGTCCCTTTAGTATAATACTATATCATTAATAATGGCCCCACCTTTTGTCTCACAAAGTATGTGTAGTCTAAAATGTCGGGCGTGCAGCGGGCGGTGCACTTGGTCGGTGCGCCGCTTCAACGGCGGAAGCAGTGAGAGGTTGCATCGCCCTGGCTTGCCATCAATGTGGAGCGGCGGGCTCTGCTGGCACCGGGCGGCAAGGTTTCGATTTTTGATTCAGTTGCTATGATGCTACCGTCCAATATTCGCGTGTGGTTGTTTCTAGAATAAAAAAGGAGGTACTCTTACTTATGTTACTCCCACTATTGCTAGCCTGAGGTTAGTAGGTGACCTTGCGCTTGGCTCTTCGCCTCTTCCGGAAGTCGAACAATAAAGGTGGTACTATAGTAGTACTTCTGGCAATCTGACACCAAATGAACTCCTGCACGTCCACCACTTGTAAGCAAAATTTTCTCCTCATGCCGCGAGCCATCGCGCACGCGTTGGCGAGGGAGAAGGCGTAGTAAGCAAGCTTCTCATCGTTCTATGAGTTGACGGGACACATCAAAGTTATTTAGTAAGCTCTCTCCAAAAAGGGCTGACCATGTCATGGCTACCATCCCGTGCTCCATCACTGAGTACATGCACTATTCACATGCCATCGAGGAGAAAAAATATTGCGTAGTAGCAGTAGGTGCGATCGAAGTGCACGACTCACTTACGCATTGCTTATCTGCTTATCTCCATTTTCTTGCATGACACGTGCACCTAGATGCTAGATGTCTCGCGTGTTGGCAAAAGGTTGAACAAAGCTCATGTAAAAAAAGAGTGGAAGAACATAGATTCCTGTCAGGACCCCGACTCAATGTCACATCGATCTAGTCTGTAACACATCATATCACTTTGCGGCCTCACGCACGGTAACCCAACGGGTGTCGCCTTACCTTAGCCCGGGACCGTTTGCGCCTTTTGGCACACGTATATGATAGTGTCGCTAGCATCCATATGAAAAGGAGCCCGGGCTGACATGACTAGTCGTAAACCCAAAGTGGCACAGACTTACAGGGACAGGCATCCATGACCCATCATCGAACGTGTCGGTCATCAGCAAGTAAGCTCCGGCTGTAGCACTGGGCTAGCAGACTCGATAAACCGGGCAGTAGGCGGGCTAACAGACTCCGGCACTCAATGCGTGACATTTCCCGGGACGCGCACACGAGAACGAAGAAGGACACATGCCGGCCAGCCTATGTGTTCCCGAGCAGTAGCAAGCTACCATGGCTCAGTGGAGACACTAGGAGACATTTCCCAGTAAGAGAGGCTACTAAAGATAAACAACTAGATAGTCAGATCCCACACATACCAAGCATTTCAATCATACACACAATATGCTCGATATGTGCAAATACAACAAGGCATCACAACATGACTCTACGACACAAGTACTTTATTTAAAAGGCTCAAGAGCCATACATAGCATACACACAAGTACGGGTCACATGACCCACATTCAAGTCATACAAGCATACAAGCCAACAGCGGAAGTGTTTTGTCTGAGTACAGACAACTAGTAAAATAAAAGAGGCTTGGGTAAGCCTAGCTATACTACATGGTCCTTCACTTGCTCAGGATCACCACCTGGGCCTTAGTCTACTCATCGATGTCAACGTCGCAAAGAACCCGTCGGAAGGGTTTGTGGCATCTTCTAAAAATGTAAATTAAAGCAACATGAGTACAAAGGTACTCAAGAAGACTTACATCGATCCTACATACATGCATATTATCAAGAAGGGTTTGTGGGGTTATTGCAGCAAGCCAGCTTTGACTCATGGCTAAGCTATCCTCTGAGACACCAACTTGAAATAGTTTTATGACTCGAGTCCACTACTCATCACTTCAATACACCACCGAGGATCCACCTCCGTCTTCCTACGGAAGAGCCATCCTCGGCACTCACACTTATCTTGAGGCTTTTAGTAGTATCCATTTACTTGTCTATGAACCGTATAGGCAACCAAGTAGTCCTTTACATGACGCCAGCTATTCAATATATGATGTTAACCTGCGGGGTGTACTTCTTCATACATGTTTCCACCACTTAGCGTCAGCACACGACATGTGCTCGGCGGACTTCAGCGAAAACCGACGTGGGTGTAGACCACGACCTACCTAGACACTCAAGTCTCTAGTCCAGTTTATCGCCTATTTGGGTTCCATCTATGAGGAGTTCCGCCGTAGTCTCGCTCACAGCCCCAAGCGATGTGAACAGGGTTCCCGAGATACCAAACGGGCATCCGGTACACCCGCCACGCACCTACCGCATCACAGCCCACCCCTACGGTCGGTGCTGTCCACGGCCTCCATGAGGCTACAAACACGAAACTACTTGCAACTCCCGGACGGAGGACTAGCGTGAATAAGAAGTCGGCGGGGTCATATTTCAGGCCCAATGTATGGTAGTAGCTGATTCTTAAATCACACATACAGATCTCGAGGCTTAAGGACGGCCTCAATGAAACAACCCACCATGTACTCCTACATGGCCTCTCATCGATACATTTACCAAATCGTGTTCAACACCTTACTCTCATCTTGACCGATCATTTCACTCTAGCCATCACCCGATGAACCGGACTGACACGACTCTAAGCATAGCAGGCATAGCAAGGTAGGAACAACACAATCATATGGCTCAATCAACTCCTACACATGCTAGTGGGTTTCATCTAGTTCTTGTGGCAATGACAGTCATGCAGAGGAAATGGGTTCAACTACCGCAGCACACAGCAGTTTGAATCGCGTTGTCTTAATGCAGTAAACGAGAGCAGGAGCAAGAACATGGGATTTTATCGATATGATCAAATGGTTGGTTGCTTGCCTGACGGGTCGGTGCACGGGTATTGCTCTTCGTCGGGGTTATCACGGTACTCCTCAGGGGCAGAACCTGCCGCAGAGAACACCGATACACAGCATTACCAAACAAGATGCAACAATATGATGCATGCAATGAGACATGGCAAAATGAGTGCATTGGGCTAATGCAACTAAGATCAGATGGGTTTGGAGCATTTTGAACCAAAGATGCAATTTCCAAACTCATATATGATCATTTAAAGTGTTATATCTTGTTCTGTGTAAAACAGCAGGTTAGCTTGCTTAAACATGCATGAAACCAGTACAGATGGACAGGTTGGATTTTTCTGATCATTTTTCATATATAATTTGTTTCATTTGGAGTTACAGATTAATTTCTATGAATTTTTGAAGTTTGAAACATTTTCTGGAATTTCCTGTGTAAAAATAATTCCAGTAATTGGATTTACTGCGTCAGCATTATGTCATGATGACGTCAGTGGTCAACGGGCTGGTCAGGTCAAACTGACCAGTGGGTCCCGCATGTCAGTGGGTAATTAAACTAATTAAATTAGGTTTTAACTAAATTGATTTAGTTAGCAGGAGGGGGCCCACATGTCATAGGCCCAGGGGGTCAACCTGGGCCCACCCGTGGTCAAGGTCAGGGTCAAAACCCTGCCGGCGTTTAGCCGCCCGGCGAGCGACGCGGGCGGAAGTGGTTTTTGCTGTTTCGCCACCAAATGAGTCGCGGAGGCCACGGAGTGAAGCCGAGACCAGCCGCAGCTCTTGGCGGAGTCCATTGGGGTCGGGTGGCGGAGTTACGCGCGGGCGGCGATTTTGGCGCCACCGAGTTCGGTGAGATCGAACTCGGCCTTGGGGTGTGCGGTGAGGTGCGGGAGTGCTCGGTTAGCTCCAACGTCGTGGTGAACGCGATGGACACGGTGGGGTGGCGGAGGATGGCGGGAGCACGTCGGCGGCGAGGTCCGCGACGGCGCGCGGCGGTGAGCCGTGTGCTCGCTGTGGTGCACGGGAGCGAGAGAGAGGGTGGGAAAGGTAGCCCAGCTCACAGCGGTCTCGGCAGAGACGACGGCGTGGTCGGGACGAATCGATGCGGCGGCGACGGCGAAGGGATCTCCGGCGGTGGCGCTTGGGCGAGGTTGGTGCGGCGGCTTGGGCACGCGAAGCTTCGGGGCTCGGCTAGCTCGAAGGAGTGGACGGCGGCGGAGCTCTCGGACACGGTGGCACGGGCGTGGGGTCGACGGAGAGCGCGGCTGGCGGTGGTGCGGTGCGACGGCAGGCGTCGGTCATGGCGTGGGAGCGAGAGGAGACGAGCTGGAGAGGAGAGGGGTGTCTGGGGGTTCGGGAGAGAGGGGAGATCCCGTCGTGGCATGACGAGGAGGTGGCGAGGCGGCGAGCAGGTGCGTGGCACCCATGCGGTGCTCGCTGTCCGAGCACCTGCTGCCTGCTGGTCGACAAGCAGCTCATTGGCCTTGAGTCTTTGGGCTGGGCCGGCCAGGTGGGCTGGCTAGTGGGCCGGGGCGCCAGGTAAGTTTCTTTCCTGTTTTTCCTTTTCTATTTTTCTGTAACTTTGTTGAATTATTTAAAATACCTAAAAAGTTCTAAAATTCACCAAACTACTCCTGGTCCATTGTTGGAATATTACCAACATGAAACATTTTAGTTTGGGAGTATTTGTACATTTGAAATATTTTATAAATTTTAAATGCCCAAATTCAAATAATTATGATTTAATTCAAAGACCTTAGGATGACCTAGGAAATTGTGCATCACTTTTGGCAAAGGTTCGAACCAAGACAAAAATGATGGACATTTTAGAAGGGCATTTCAGGTTCATCGAAAATATTTTAGTAAACCCTAGTTTGTTTCAGAGAGGGCTGGGAGTTCGCAATCCCATTTCAGGTTTCATTGAATGAAATAAACATGATGCAACACTCTAATGCAAGAACTAGCTAGGTGTGACAACTCACCCCACTCAAAAGAATCTCGTCCGAGATTTAGGTTCCTCCGGAAAGAAGGCGGGGTACTCAAGTCGAAGACGATCCTCCCTTTCCCAAGTAGCTTCCTTCTCAGAATGGTGCGACCATTGAACCTTGAGAAACTTGATATTATGCCGTCGAGTGGTACGCTCGGCTTGATCGAGGATACGAACGGGGTATTCCCGATATGTGAGATTATCTTGAAGATCAAGCGTTTCGTGGTCCATTCCACGGATAGGATCCGAGAAGCAACGCCTGAGTTGAGAAACGTGGAAGACATCGTGGACTTTGGAGAGATGCGGGGGTAGTTCCAATTGGTAGGCAACTTCTCCTCATTTGGCAAGAATGCGAAAGGGTCCAATGTAGCGAGGAGCCAATTTGCCTTTGATACGAGCGATGGGTTCCTTCAAAGGGTAACCCAAGGTAAGCCTTCTCGTCAACCTCGTAAGTCATAGCCTTATGTTTTCGGTCATATTGACTCTTTTGACGAGATTGGGCTGTTTTCAACTTTTCACGAACGATGCGAACTTGCTCTTCTGCTTCCTGGATCATATCCGGGCCAAAGAATTGTCTTTCCCCGGTTTCTGACCAGTTAAGAGGTGTTCGACACCTTCGTCCATAGAGAACTTCAAAAGGTGCTTTGCCCAAGCTAGATTGATAGCTGTTGTTATAAGCAAATTCGGCAAATGGAAGGCATTTCTCCCAATCCATTCGAATGAGATATGTAAGCTCGAAGCATGTCTTCTAGGATTTGGTTGACGCGTTCTACTTGACCACTTGATTGAGGGTGGAAAGCGGTGCTAAAGGAAAGATGGGTTCCCATAGCGTTTTGGAAACTTTCCCAAAATCGAGAGGTGAAGAGACTTCCTCGATCCGAGTTAATTTCCAATGGAACACCATGAAGAGACACTATTCGGGAGATGTACAAGTCTGCTAGCTGACTAGCGGTTATACTCTCGCGAACAGGTAAGAAATGGGCTACTTTGGAAAGGCGGTCGATAACGACAAAGATAGCATTATTCCCTCTCTTGGTCCTGGGAAAACCAGTGATGAAATCCATACTAATTTTATCCCATTTCCATTCGAGAATAGCTAAGGGTTGAAGGGTGCCAAGAGGCCGTTGATGCTCTGCTTTTAGCGATTTACGACGCCGTCAGATTAGCAACAAATTGAGCAATGTCTCTCTTCATCCTAGTCCACCAGAACCTCTGGCGTAGGTCCTGATACATTTTAGTGCTACCGGGATGAATGGTGAGAGGAGAGTCATGAGCCTCCTTAAGGATCAGCTGTCGTATGTGCTGATTCTTGGGAACCACTAGACGGTTCTCAAAATATACAACACCATGATCATTTCTGGAGAAACATTTAGCAACTCCGCTAGCAATGTTCTCCTTGATCCGGGATATTCCTTTATCTCGTTTTTGGGCAGTAATGACTTGATCCATAAGGGTAGGTTTCGCCACCAAGGTGGAAAGGAATCCTTGAGGAACAATGTGAAGGTTAAGCTTCCGAAATTCCTCGTGGAGAAGTGGTTGACTTTGTTGCAACATCAGATTGTTGCAATAAGATTTACGACTTAGCGCATCAGCCATGACGTTGGCTTTTCCTGGGGTATAAGTTATTCCTAAGTCGAAATCTGTGATCAACTCAACCCAACGTCTTTGCCTGAGATTCAAATCTGGTTGGGTGAATATGTACTTCAGACTTTGGTGATCGGTGTAGATTTCGCAACGATTACCAAGAAGGTAATGTCGCCAGGTTTTGAGTGCATGGACTACAGCTGCAAGCTCTAGATCATGAGTTGGGTAGTTTTCCTCATGTGGGTGTAATTGCCGTGAAGCATAAGCAATTACGTGTCGATCTTGCATGAGAATACAGCCTAGTCCTTGTCGCGAGGCGTCGCAATAGATAACAAAGTTCTTAGAGAAATCTGGTGGTACCAGCACGGGAGCAGAAGTTAAACGTCTTTTCAGTTCCTGGAAACTGTGCTCACATTGTGGAGTCCACTCGAACTTTTTATCCTTCTTGAGGAGTTCAGTTAGAGGTTTAGCAACTTTGGAGAAGTTCTCGACAAAGCGGCGACAATAGCTCGCTAAGCCAAGGAAACTTCGAACTTGCTTGACCGTTTCAGGTGGAGTCCAATTAAGGACGGCTTGAACTCGCTCGGGGTTGACAGCAATACCTTTACCAGAAATTACATGTCCTAGATAGGTCACTTCTGGCAGCCAAAATTCGCATTTAGAAAACTTGGCATAAAGGCGATGCTCTCGAAGTTTCATCAACACTAGCCTTAGATGTTCGGCATGTTCTTCCTCGTTCTTGGAGTAGATGAGTATATCATCGAGGTAAACCACGACGAATTTATCCAAATACTCCATGAAGATTGAGTTCATTAACCGGGAGAAGGTGGCTTGGGCGTTGGTTAAGCCGAAGGACATGACGGTGTACTCGTATTGGCCGTAACGAGTAACAAAGGCCGTTTTGGGAATGTCCCCGTTTTGGATTTTGATTTGGTGGTAGCCTAACCTCAAATCCATCTTAGAGAAGACTGAGGATCCTGCGAGCTGATCATACAGATCGTTGATCCTGGGGAGCGGATACTTGTTCTTAATTGTGACCAAGTTGACGGGTCGATAATCTACAACCATCCGGTCCGTACCATCTTTCTTCTTGATGAAGAGGACGGGGCAAGCCCAAGGAGATGAACTAGGACGGATGAAACCCTTTTTCAAGGACTCATCGAGTTGTTTCTTAAGTTCGGCTAGTTCTAGGGGTGCCATCTTATAGGGTCTTCTAGAAATTGGGACAGTTCCTGGAATGAGATCTATCACGAACTCAACATCTCCGCGGTGGAACACCGGCAATTCTTCTGAAAGACATCCGGAAGTCACGGACTACGGAACGTCTTCGAGGTCCGCAATGGACCGCATTAAGAGAATATAGTTGGCGCTTGGATATTCGGGTCAAGACATTGACTATCTTTCCCGAGGTGCGTAAGTTGAACAGTCCTAGAGAAACAATCAATCTTGGCATGATGGGCTGACATCCAGTCCATACCCAAGATGATATTTATATCCGAAGATTTGAGAGCTATCAACGATGCAAGGAAAACAAGTCTGTCGACCTGAATTTCATTTCCATGGCTTACTCTAGAGGTTTGCCATCTGGAACCCGGAGTAGAAATTTCCATGGTGGAAGGCATGTCACAGAATGCAGTGTTATGCAAACGAGCATAGTTTTCGGATATGAATGAATGAGATGCTCCAGTATCGAAAAGAACAGATGCCGCGTGGCAATTAACAAGAAGCGTACCGAGCACGACGTTGGGATCTTCTTGGGCCTCTTCAGCTGAGACACAATTAACATGGCCACGTGCAGTGGTGGCCGGTTTGGCATAGAACACCTTTCCTGCTGGCTTGCCGCGGCCAACAGCTTTTGCAGGCTGGTTGGGGTTGGTCTGGGGACAATCGCGCATGTAGTGGCCTGATTCACCACATTTGAAGCACGTCACGGGGTTGGCGCGTAGAGGAGAATTGTTGGTTGGCCCACCATAGGGCTTGGCTGGTGCATACTGCTGAACTGGGCGAGGCGCCTAAAAGGATGGCCTCGGTGTGAATCTGGGTGGCAGGGCAGTATTAGGCACCCACACACGGCGCTTCTGTGGTCCAGCACCGGATGAGGAACCCATATCACGGCCATGCTTGCGTGTTGCTTCGAAATCAGTCTGACCAGTTTCAGCGCTGATGGCTTTATTAACAAGCTTCTGGAAAGAGGTGCACTCATGCGACGGAGATCTCGGCGAAGTTCGGGCTAAGTCCCTTGCGGAACCTTGCCTGCTTCTTGGCGTCGATGGAGACCTCTTGATTGCATAGCGTGCGAGATTACCGAACTCTCTGTGTGGCGCCCACGGAGAGACGGCCTTGGGTGAAACTGCAAAACTCCTCACGCTTACGATCCATGAGACCCTCCGGAATGTGATGTTCACGGAAAGCCTCGCTGAATTCTGCCCAAGTAGTGACATGGCCAACTGGGCGCATAGCCATATAGTTCTCCCACCAGAGACTGGCGGGGCCTTCAAGATGATATGCAGCAAAGGTGACCTTGTCAGCCTCAGCTACCAATGCAGAACGCAGCTTGTGAGTAATGCTGTGAAGCCAGTCATCAGCGTCGAGAGGCTCGACGGAGTGGTGGAAGGTAGGTGGGTGTAACTTGATGAAGTCACTGAGCGACACCAAATTATTTCTCTGATGATGGGCCGTGTTCTATTCGATACGCTCCAGCAAACGGTTGGTCTCCCGTTTGTTTCTCTCGGCCTCCAGCATAACTTCGGCCAGAGAAGGAGGGTGTGGCAGGTTCTCTTCCCCAACTCTGCTGCCTTCGGCCTGCTCTGGCGGAGCAGGGTTGTTGCGGGTGTTAACCATCCTAGGAAAAACAAGACAAGGATTTAGTCCAGGATGGCCAGATCTTGACATAGAAATGTAGAATGTAATGGATAACTTGGAATGCGAGATGATCATCCGTATGACATGGTAGATACAGAAACTACTTCCTTTATTCCATAGTCATACACCATACAAGGTTTAGTACAAGACCAAACAAAGTACTACTACGGTGAAAGGTAGATTACATCTCGTCGGAGGCATACCAAGCTCCTATACATTATTTTTCTTACACCTCCGAATTAGTACACACTAAGTCATATTCCACGAGTCACGCAGACGGTGGAAATACAAATATTACAATACTAGTGAGACTACTACTAACTCAGACGCGTCCGTAGTAGTTCTCATAGAAGTCTCCTCCGTAGCCCAGGAGTTCAACGTGATCGTCCGGAAGCAGACGGTCCCGAGGAGCTGTGGACCATAAGGGCATGGGTGAGGTCTTGGACCAACGAGCGGTGGCTGCGAGGACCACGAGATGGGGTGATGCCCCCACATCACGCCAATCCATCATGTCCGCAAAGCAGACTGACAGATCTGATCTCTCATATCCATATATCCAGCTTGGACTGCCGGTGCAAAACGAGTCAAAGTGGCCCAGTGATCAGCATGGGCATTGAAGAGCTCCATCCTCAAGGCCCAACTCTCTCGGTCCTTGTCCTCGAGCAGCTCGGCAGTGGTGCGGGTTAGTGAGTCCTCCTGGCTGGAATCAAGATAGATAGCCCGAGATAACCAAACGCCCAGAAGTGAACCCGCATATACCGAAGTCGGTGTTGCGAAGCAGGCCAGTCCTGACTCGCATGATGGTCATCATAGAATACGCAGCATCTTGCACCGCCATATCAATAGTAACACCAAGCCCATAGGAGCTGTGAAGGGCCTCGGTGGAACCAGGATAAGAGGGAAACACCACGACAAAGGCAGAGATACCGCTTTGATTAAAGTCTCGACATCGCTCTTCAAGCTCGTATTCGGGTACCAACGGTATCCCGCTCGATCATAACCCGAACTAGCATGGTTGTATGACCGGTCACACCAATGCATCTGGTCAGACGAACCACTTGATTTTGGTCACGAGTGGCCATCTGGAAGCATAACCACAATGCAAAGACATTAGAAATTCTGGCAGAATTTGGACAGCATAACGACTGTAAATGCTCAAAAGGATTTGAGACATTTCACAAGGAATTGCATAACCACTCAACAATATCATATCAAGGTTCTGGGTCCAATTAGTAACATAACAGGATAGTAAAACTGAACCAGGCTTGTAACCATCAAACCTACAAGGTACTACTGATTAGTAACACGTGAGCCTAATAGAGAGAAGAGATCCTAATCCTTAACCCCCGATGGAAGAATGGACTGACTCAGATCAGAATATCATGAGATAAAGGAGTAAAAAGAGCCTTACGTACCATCCCACAATCAATTCCCCTACATATAACTAAAGCATTTCTAGACTCAACATCGACCAGTTTGGCTTGGAGAACCTACAGCAGTCCGCTCGATGCCAACGCTGTCGGGACCCGACTCAATGTCACATCGATCTAGTCTGTAACACATCATATCACTTTGCGGCCTCACGCACGGTAACCCAACGGTGTCGCCTTACCTTAGCCCGGGACCGCTTAGCCTTTTGGCACACGATATGATAGTGTCGCTAGCATCCATATGAAAAGGAGCCCGGCTGACATGACTAGTCGTAAACCCAAAGTGGCACAGACTTACGAGGACAGCATCCATGACCCAAAGATCGAACGTGTTTGGTCATCAGCAAGTAAGTTCGGGCTGTAGCACTGGGCTAGCAGGACTCCGATGGCGGCAGTAGCGGGCTAACAGGACTCGGCACTCAATGCGTGACATTTCCCGTAGGGACAGACACGAGAACGAAGAAGGACACATGCCGGCCAGCCTATGTGTTCCCGAGCGAGCAAGCTACCATGGCTCGGTGGAGACACTAGGAGACATTTCCCAGAAGAGAGGCTACTAAAGATAAACAACTAGATAGTCGATCCCACACATACCAAGCATTTCAATCATACACACAATATGCCTCGATATGTGCAAATACAACAAGGCATCACAACATGACTCTCGACACAAGTACTTTATTTAAAAGGCTCAAGAGCCATACATAGCATACACACAAGTACGGGTCACATGACCCACAATCAAGTCATACAAGCATACAAGCCAACAATGAAGTGTTTTGTCCGAGTACGAAAACTAGTAAAATAAAAGAGGCTTGGGTAAGCCTAGCTATACTACATGGTCCTTCACTTGCTCAGATCACCACCGGCCTTAGTCTACTCATCGATGTCAACGCTCTACAAAGAACCCGTCTTAAGGGTTTGTGGCATCTTCTAAAAATGTAAATTAAAGCAACATGAGTACAAAGGTACTCAAGAAGACTTACATCGATCCTACATACATGCATATTATCAAGAAGGGTTTGTGGGGTTATTGCAGCAAGCCAGCTTTGACTCATGGCTAAGCTATCCTCTGAGACACCAACTTGAAATAGTTTTATGCTCGAGTCCACTACTCATCACTTCAATACACCACCGAGGATCCACCTCCGCCTTCCTACGGAAGAGCCATCCTCGCACTCATGCTTATCTTGAGGCTTTTAGTAGTATCCATTTACTTGTCTATGAACCGTATAGGCAACCAAGTAGTCCTTTATCATGACGCTATTCAATAGATGATGTTAACCTGCAGGGTGTACTTCTTCATACATGTTTCACCACTTAGCGTGCACACACGACATGTGCTCTGGCAGACTTCAAGCAAAACCGACGTGGGTGTAGACCACGACCTACCTAGACACTCAAGTCTCTAGTCCAGGTTTATCGCCTATTTGGGTTCCATCTATGAGGAGTTCGGCAAGTCTCGCCACAGCCCCAAACGATGTGAACAGGGTTCCCGAGATACCAAACGGGCATCCGGTACACCTTGCCACGTACCTACCGCATCACAGCCCACCCCTACGGTCAGCGCTGTCCACGGCCTCCAGTAGACTACAAACACCAGAAACTACTTGCAACTCCCGGACAGAGGACTAGCGTGAATAAGAAGTCGAGCGGGTCATATTTCAGGCCCAATGTATGGTAGTAGCTGATTCTTAAATCACACATACAGATCTCAAGGCTTAAGGACGGCCTCAATGAAACAACCCACCATGTACTCCTACATGGCCTCTCATCGATACATTTACCAAATCGTGTTCAACACCTTACTCTCATCTCGACCCGATCATTTCACTCTAGCCATCACCGGATGAACCGGACCGACACGACTCTAAGCATAGCAGGCATAGCAAGGTAGGAACAACACAATCATATGGCTCAATCAACTCCTACACATGCTAGTGGGTTTCATCTAGTTATTGTGGCAATGACAGTCATGCAGAGGAAATGGGTTCAACTACCGCAGCACACAGCAGCTTTGAATCGCGTTGTCTTAATGCAAGAAACGAGAGCAGGAGCAAGAACATGGGATTTTATCGATATGATCAAATGGTTGGTTGCTTGCTCGACGGGTCGGTGCACGGTATTGCTCTTCGTCGGGTTATCACGGTACTCCTCGAAGCGTAACTCGCCGCAGAGAACACCGATACACAAGATTACCAAACAAGATGCAACAATATGATGCATGCAATGAGACATGGCAAATGAGTGCATTGGGCTAATGCAACTAAGATCAGATGGGTTTGGAGCATTTTGAACCAAAGATGCAATTTCCAAACTCATATATGATCATTTAAAGTGTTATATCTTGTTCTGTGTAAAACAGCAGGTTAGCTTGCTTAAACATGCATGAAACCAGTACAGATGGACAGGTTGGATTTTTCTGATCATTTTTCATATATAATTTGTTTCATTTGGAGTTACAGATTAATTTCTATGAATTTTTGAAGTTTGAAACATTTTCTGGAATTTCCTGTGTAAAAATAATTCCAAGATTGATTTATCGTCAAGATTATGTCATGATGACGTCAGTGGTCAACGGGCTGGTCAGGTCAAACTGACCAGTGGGTCCCGCAGGTCAGTGGGTAATTAAACTAATTAAATTAGGTTTTAACTAAATTGATTTAGTTAGCAGGAGGGGGCCCACATGTCATAGGCCCAGGGGGTCAACCTGGGCCCACCCGTGGTCAAGGTCAGGGTCAAAACCCTGCCGGCGTTTAGCCGCCGGCGAGCCCGACGCGGCGGCGGAAGTGGTTTTTGCTGTTCCGGCCACCAAATGAGTCGCGGAGGCCACCGGAGTGAAGCTGAGGACCAGCCGCAGCTCTTGGCGGAGTCCATTGGGGTCGGGGTGGCCGGAGTTGGCGCCGGCGGCGACTTTGGCGGCCACCGGAGTTCGGGTGAGATCGAACTCGGCCTTGGGGTGTGCGGTGAGGTGCGGGGAGTGCTCAGTTAGCTCCAACGCGTCATGGTGAACGCGATGGACACGGTGGGGTTGCCGGAGGATGGCCGGGAGCACGTCGGCGACGAGGTCCGCGACGGCGCGTGCGGGTGAGCTTCGTGTGCTCGCTGTGGTGCACGGGAGCGAGAGAGAGAGGGTGGGAAGGTAGCCCAGCTCACAGCGGTCTCGGCAGACAGACGGGCGCGGGTCGGGATGAACTCGATGCGGCGGCGACGGCGAAGGGGATCTCCGGCGGTGGCGCTTCGGGCGAGGTTGGTGCGGCGGCTTCGGGGCACGCGAGCGCTCGGGGCTCGGCTAGCTTGAAGGAGTGGACGGCGGCGGAGCTCCTGGACACGGTGGCGCGGCGTGGGGTCGACGGAGAGCGCGGCTACGGCGGTGGTGCGGCGACGGCGGCGTCGGTCATGGCGTGGGAGCGCGAGGGAGACGAGCTGGAGAGGAGAGGGGTGTCTGGGGGGTTCAGGGGAGAGAGGGGGAGTGATCCCCGTCGTGGCATGACGAGGGAGGTGGCGAGGCGGCGAGCAGGTGCGTGGCACCCATGCGGTGCTCGCCGTCGAGCACCCTGCCTGCCTGCCTGGTCGGCAAGCAGCTCGCTGGCGCGGTGCTGGGCTGGGCCGGCCAGGTGGGCTGGCTAGTGGGCCGGGGCGCCAGGTAAGTTTCTTTCCTGTTTTTCCTTTTCTATTTTTCTGTAACTTTGTTGAATTATTTAAAATACCTAAAAAGTTCTAAAATTCACCAAACTACTCCTGGTCCATTGTTGGAATATTACCAACATGAAACATTTTAGTTTGGGAGTATTTGGACATTTGAAATATTTTATAAATTTTAAATGCCCAAATTCAAATAATTATGATTTAATTCAAAGACCTTAGGATGACCTAGGAAATTGTGCATCACTTTTGGCAAAGGTTCTGAACCAAGACAAAAATGATGGACATTTTAGAAGCGCATTTCAGGTTCATCGAAAATATTTTTATTAAACCCTAGTTTGTTTCAGAGAGGGCTGGGAGTTCTGGCAGTCCCATTTCAGGTTTCTGTTGAATGAAATAAACATGATGCAACACTCTAATGCAAGAACTAGCTAGGGTGTGACAACTCACCCCCACTCAAAAGAATCTCGTCCCGAGATTTAGGTTCCTCCGGAAAGAAGGCGGGGTACTCAAGTCCAAGACGATCCTCCCTTTCCCAAGTAGCTTCCTTCTCAGAATGGTGCGACCATTGAACCTTGAGAAACTTGATATTATGCCGTCGAGTGGTACGCTCGGCTTGATCGAGGATACGAACGGGGTATTCCCGATATGTGAGATTATCTTGAAGATCAAGCGCTTGTGGTCCATTCCACGGATAGGATCCGAGAAGCAACGCTGAGTTGAGAAACGTGGAAGACATCGTGGACTTTGGAGAGATGCGGGGTAGTTCCAATTGGTAGGCAACTTCTCCTCATTTGGCAAGAATCGAAAGGGTCCAATGTAGCGAGGAGCCAATTTGCCTTTGATACCGGGCGATGGGTTCCTTCAAAGGGTAACCCAAGGTAAGCCTTCTCGTCCACCTCGTAAGTCATAGCCTTATGTTTTCGGTCATATTGACTCTTTTGACGAGATTGGGCTGTTTTCAACTTTTCACTTAACGATGCGAACTTGTTTTTCTCGCTTCTGGATCATATCCGGCCAAAGAATTGTCTTTCCCGGTTTGACCAGCTTAAGAGGTGTTCACACCTTCGCCCATAGAGAACTTCAAAAGGTGCTTTGCCCAAGCTAGATTGATAGCTGTTGTTATAAGCAAATTCGCAAATGGAAGGCATTTCTCCCAATCCATTCAATGAGATAATGTAAGCTCAAGCATGTCTTCTAGGATTTGGTTGACGCGTTCTACTTGACCACTTGATTGAGGGTGGAAAGCGGTGCTAAAGGAAAGATGGGTTCCCATAGCGCTTTTGAAACTTTCCCAAAATCGAGAGGTGAAGAGACTTCTCGATCCGAGTTAATTTCAATGGAACACCATGAAGAGACACTATTCGGAGATGTACAAGTCTGCTAGCTGACTAGCGGTTATACTCGCTGAACAGTAAGAAATGGGCTACTTTGGAAAGGCGGTCGATAATCTATTAAAGATAGCATTATTCCCTCTCTTGGTCCCGGAAAACCAGTGATGAAATCCATACTAATTTTATCCCATTTCCATTCGTGAATAGCTAAGGGTTGAAGGGTGCCAAGAGGCCGTTGATGCTCGCTTTTACACGATTTACGCACGCCGCAGCTTAGCAACAAATTGAGCAATGTCTCTTTCATCCTAGTCCACCGTAACCTCCGGCGAGGTCCCGATACATTTTAGTGCTACCGGGATGAATGGTGAGAGGAGAGTCATGAGCCTCCTTAAGGATCACCGTCAGATGTGCTGATTCTTGGGAACCACTAGACGGTTCTCAAAATATACAACACCATGATCATTTCTGGAGAAACATTTAGCAACTCCGCTAGCAATGTTCTCCTTGATCCGGGATATTCCTTTATCTCGTTTTTGGGCAGTAATGACTTGATCCATAAGGGTAGGTTTCGCCACCAAGGTGGAAAGGAATCCTTGAGGAACAATGTGAAGGTTAAGCTTCCGAAATTCCTCGTGGAGAAGTGGTTGACTTGGTTGCAACATCAGATTGTTGCAATAAGATTTACGACTTAGCGCATCAGCCATGACGCTGGCTTTTCCCGGGGTATAAGTTATTCCTAAGTCGAAATCTGTGATCAACTCAACCCAACGCCTTTGCCTCGAGATTCAAATCTGGTTGGGTGAATATGTACTTCAGACTTTGGTGATCGGTGTAGATTTCGCAACGATTACCAATAAGGTAATGTCGCCAGTTTTGAGTGCATGGACTACAGCCGCAAGCTCTAGATCATGAGTTGGGTAGTTTTCTCATGTGGGTGTAATTGCCGTGAAGCATAAGCAATTACGTGTCGATCTTGCATGAGAATACAGCCTAGTCCTGTCGCGAGGCGTCGTAATAGATAACAAAGTTCTTAGAGAAATCTGGTGGTACCAAAGACGGAGCGTGGTTAAACGCCTTTTCAGTTCCTGGAAACTGTGCTCACATTGTGGGGTCCACTCGAACTTTTTATCCTTCTTGAGGAGTTCAGTTAGAGGTTTAGCAACTTTGGAGAAGTTCTCGACAAAGCGGCGACAATAGCTCGCTAAGCCAAGGAAACTTCAACTTGCTTGACCGCTTCGTGGAGTCCAATTAAGGACGGCTTGAACTCGCTTCGGGTTGACAAAGAATACCTTTACCGAAATTACATGTCCTAGATAGGTCACTTCGGCAGCCAAAATTCGCATTTAGAAAACTTGGCATAAAGACGATGCTCTCAAGTTTCATCAACACTAGCCTTAGATGTTCGCATCATAGATCGCACCATATCTAGTAAAGTACGACACGACGCTCGACACACCATTACGCTGTGGTGTTCGGGTGGCGGAGTTGCTAAACTATTCCGCATTGTTTCAAATGTAGACCAAACTCAGAACTCAAATATTCACCTCCACGATCAGATCGTAGAAATTTAATTTTCTTGTTACGATGATTTTCAACTTCACTCTGAAATTCTTTGAACTTTTCAAATGTTTCAGACTTATGTTTCATTAAGTAGATATACCCATATCTCGCTTAAGTCATCTGTGAAGGTGAGAAAATAACGATATCCGCCACGAGCCTCAACATTCATTGACCACATACATCTCAGTATGTATGATTTCCAACAAATCTGTTGTTCTCTCCATAGTACCGAGAACGGGTTCTAGTCATCTTGCCCATAAGGCACGGTTCGCAAGTGCCAAGTGATTCATAATCAAGTGACTCCAAAAGTCCATCAAGATGGAGTTTCTTCATGCGCTTTACAATCGATATGGCCTAAACGGCAAGCCACAAATAAGTTGCACTATCATTATCAACTCTGCATCTTTTGGTTTCAACATTATGAGTATGTGTATCACTACTATCGAGATTCATCAAAATAGACCACCCTCAAGGGTGCATGACCATAAAAGATATTACTCATATAAATAGAACAACCATTATTCTCTGATTTAAATGAATAACCGCCTCGCATCAAACAAGATCCAGATATAATGTTCATGCTCAACGCAGCACCAAATAACAATTATTTAGGTCTAAAACTAATCCAGAAGGTAGATGTAGAGGTAGCGTGCCGATCGCGATCACATCGACTTTGGAACCATTTCCACGCGCATCGTCACACCTCGCCCTTTGCCGTTGTTCGCTAATCCGTAGTCCCTGCTTGAGTTGCAAATATTAGCAATGTAACCAAATCAAATACCAGTGCTATCATGAGCTCTAGTAAGGTACACATCAATAACATGTATATCACATATACCTTTGTTCACCTTGCCATCCTTCTTATCCGCCAAATACTTGGGGCAGTTCCGCTTCAAAGGACGAGTCCGCTTGCAGTAGAAGCACTCGATTTCAGCTTAGGTCCAGACTTGGGTTTCTTCTCTGAGCAACAACTTGCTTGCTGTTCATCTTGAAGTTCCCTTCTTCTTCCCTTTACCTTTCTTCTTGAAACTAGTGGTCTTATTGACCATCAACACTTGATGCTCCTTCTGATTTCTACCTCCGCAGCCTTTAGCATTGCGAAGAGCTCGGTATAGTCTTTACTAACCCTTGCATATTATAGTTCATCACGAAGCCTTTGTAGCTTGGTGGCGTGATTGAAGAATTACATCAATGACACAATCATCCGGAAGATTAACTCCCAATTGTGTCAAGTGATTGTAATACCCGACATTCCGAGTATGTGCTCACTAATGTAACTATTCTCCTCCATCTTGCAGCTATAGAACTTATTGGAGACTTCATATCTCTCAATCCGGGCATTCTGTTGGAATATTAACTTCAACTCTCGAACATCTCATATGCTCCATGACGCTCAAAACGCCGTTGAAGTCCCGGTTCTAAGCCGTAAAGCATGGCACACCGAACTATAGAGTAGTCATCACTTTGCTCGCCAGACGCTCACAACATCTAGTGTTGCTCCAAAGCAGAGAGCCTATCACCTAGCGGTGCATCCAGACGTAACTCTTCTCAGGCAGCAATGAGGATAATCTCGAGTTACGGACCCAATCCGTAATTGCTACCATCATCTTTCAACTTTGCTTTCTCAAGGAACGCATTAAAATTCAACGGAATAACAAAGACGAGCCATCTATCTACAATGAAACATAAACAAGCAAGATACTATCAGTACTAAGTTCATGATAAATTTAAGTTTAATTAATCATATTACTTAAGAACTCCCACTTAGAAAAACATCCTCTAGTCATCTAAGTGATCACGTGATCCAAATCAACTAAACCATAACCGATCATCACGTGAAATGGAGTAGTTTTCAATGGTGAACATCTTATGTTGATCATATCTACTATATGATTCACGCCGACCTTTTGGTCTCCGTGTTCGAGGCCATATCTGCATATGCTAGGCTCGTCAAGTATAACCCGAGTATTCTGCGTGTGCAAACTGGCTTGCACCCGTTGTAGATGGACGAGAGCTTATCACACCCGATCATCACGTGGTGTCCGGGCACGATTTAACTTTGTCAACGCTGCATACTCGGGAGAACACTTCTTGATAATTTAGTGAGAGATCATCTTATAATGCTACCGTCAATCAAAGCAAGATAAGATGCATAAAGGATAAACATCACATGCAAATCAATATAAGTGATATGATATGGTCATCATCATCTTGTGCTTCGTGATCTTCATCTCCGCAGCACCATCATGATCACCATCATCACCGGCGCGACACCTTGATCTCCATCGTAGCATCGTTGTCGTCTCGCCAATCTAATGCTTCTACGACTATCTCTACCGCTTAGTGATAAAGTAAAGCATTACAGGGCGATTGCATTGCATACAATAAAGCGACAACCATATGGCTCCTGCCAGTTGCCGATAACTTTGGTTACAAAACATGATCATCTCATACAATAAAATATAGCATCACGCCTTGACCATATCACATCACAACATGCCCTGCAAAAACAAGTTAGACGCCCTCTACTTTGTTGTTGCAAATTTTACATGGCTGCTACGGGCTTAAGCAAGAACCAGTCTCACCTACGATCAAAACCACAACGATATTTCAAATAGACTCCGTTTTAACCTTCTCAAGGACCGGGCGTAGCCACACTCAGTTCAACTAAAGTGAGAGAGACAGCACCCACCAGTCACCTTTAAGCAACGAGTGCTCGTGGCGGTGAAACCAGTCTCGCGTAAGCGTCTGCGTAATGTCGGTCCAGGCCGCTTCATCTCACAATACCGCTGAACCAAAGTATGA
The DNA here is from genome assembly GCA_021437245.1 of Aegilops speltoides. Lineage (NCBI taxonomy): Eukaryota > Viridiplantae > Streptophyta > Magnoliopsida > Poales > Poaceae > Aegilops > Aegilops speltoides. The sequence goes on from CM038147.1 coordinate 513,175,380, forward strand.
CATGCTGGTAGGTAGTATGACTTGTATCGCCCACAACTCACTTGTGTTCTACTCGTGCAAAACATCAAACCATAAAACCTAGGCTCGATGCCATCGATGGGGAACGTAGTAATTTCAAAAATTTCCTCGCACACGCAAGATCATGGTGATGCAAAGCAACGAGAGGAGAGAGTGTTGTCTACGCACCCTCGAGACCCGGCGAAGCGATCACAACGTAGAGGAAGTAGTCGACGTTCTCCTCGCGATCCGACCGATCCCGACGCCAACATCCGGCGCTCCGAGTTCTTGACACACGACAGCTCGATGACGCCCCTCGTACTCGATCCAGCCGAGTGTCGAGGAGAGAGTTCCACAAGACGACGGCGTGCAGGACGATCTTGATGTTTCACCGGCGCAGGCTTCGCTAAGCTATGCGACGGTATGACCGAGGTGGAATATGGTGGAGGGGGCACCACACGGCTAAGGAACGATCCGTAGATCAATACTTGTGTCTTCTAGGGTGCCCCCTGCCTCGTATATAAAGGAGGGAGGGGAGGCCGGCCGGCCCTATAGGCGCGCCAAGGAGGGAGGAGTCCTCCTCCTAGTTGGAGTAGGACTCCCTTTCCTAGTCCAACTAGGAAGGAGAAGGGGAAGGAAGAGAGGAGAGGAGAGGGAAGGGGGCCGCCTCCTTGTCCTATTCGGACTCCCTGGGCGCGCCACCTCCCGGTGCGGCCCCTCTCTCCCCTTTGGCCCACTAAGGCCCATAGCTTCCCCGGGGTTCCGTAACCCCTCCGACTCCGTTTTTCTCCGAAACTTCCTAACCTTTCGGTGTCCGAATATAGCCGTCAATATATCAATCTTTATGTCTCGACCATTCCGAGACTCCTCGTCATGTCCGTGATCACATCCGGACTCAACTTCTTCGGTACATCAAAATACATAAACTCATAATAACCGCCATCGAAACCTTAAGCGTGCGGAACCTACGGTTCGAGAACAATGTAGACATGACCTAGAACTATTCTCGTCAATAACCAATAGCGGGACCTGGATGCCCATATTGGTTCCTACATATTCTACGAAGATCTTTGTCGGTCAGACCGCATAACAACATACGTTGTTCCCTTTGTCATCGGTATGTTACTTGCCCGAGATTCGATCGTCGGTATCCAATACCTAGTTCAATCTCGCTACGGCAAGTCTCTTTACTCGTTCAGAATACATCATATCACAACTAACTCATTAGTTGTAATGCTTGCAAGGCTTCAAAGATGTGCATTACCGAGAGGGCCCAGAGATACCTCTCCGACAATCGGAGTGACAAAACCTAATCTCAAATACGCCAACCCAACATCTCGCCTTTGGAGACACTGTAGTACTCCTTTATAATCACCCGATTCGTTGTGACGCTTTGGTAGCACCAAAGTGTTCCTCCGTAAACAGGAGTTGCATAATCTCATAGTTACAGGCATGTATATGTCATGGATAAAAGCAGTAGCAACATACTAAACGATCGTGTGCTAAGCTAATGGAATGGGTCATGTCAATCAGATCATTCTACTAATGATGTGACCTCGTTAATCAAATAACAACTCTTTGTTCATGGTCAGGAAACATAACCATCTTTGATTAACAAGCTAGTCTAGTAGAGGCATACTAGTGACATATTGTTTTTGTCTATGCATTCACACATGTATCATGTTTCCGGTTAATACAATTATAGCATGAATGATAAACATTTATCATGAAATAAGGAAATAAATAATAACTTTATTATTGCCTCTAGGGCATATTTCCTTCAGCAAGATCATGGTGATACATAGCAACGGGAGGGGAGAGTATTGTCCACGTAACCTCGTAGACCGTAAGCGGAAGCGTTATGACAACGCGGTTGATGTAGTCGTACGTCTTCATGATCCGACCGATCCAAGCACCGAACGTACGGCACCTCCGAGTTCAGCACATGTTCAGCTCGATGATGATCCCCGGGCTCCGATCCAGCAAAGCGTCGGGGATGAGTTCCGTCAGCACGATGGCGTGGTGACGATTATGATGTTCTACCGGCACAGGGCTTCGCCTAAACTCCGCGACGATATGACCGAGGTGGAATATGGTGGAGGGGGGCATCGCACACGGCTAAGGAACGATCCGTAGATCAACTTCTATGTCATGGGATGCCCCCTGCCCCCGTATATAAAGGAGCAAGGGGGAGGGGATGGCCGGCCAAGGGAGGCGCGCCAGCGAGGAGTCCTACTCCCACCGGGAGTAGGACTCCCTCCTTTCCTAGTCCAACTAGGAGAGGGGAAGGAAGGGAAGGAGGAGGAAGGAGAGGGAGGAAAAGGAGGAAAGGGGGGCCGGCCCCCTAGTCCAATTCGGTTTGGGCTAGGAGGGCCGCGCGCCCTGCCTCCTCTCTTCCACCACTTGGCCCATGAGGCCCATTATTTCTTCCAAGTATTCCCGTAACTCCCCGGTACCCCCTAAAATACCCGAATCACTCGGAACCTTTCCGAAGTACGAATATAGTCGTCCAATATATCGATCTTTACGTCTCAACCATTTCGAGACTCCTCGTCATGTCCCCGATCTCATCCGGGACTTCGAACTCCTTCGGTACATCAAAACTCATAAACTCATAATATAACATCACATCGAAACCTTGTTGTCACGGACCCTACGGGTTCGAGAACTATGTAGACATGACCTAGAACTATTCTTGTTCAATAAGCAATAGCGGAACCTGGATGCTCATATTGGCTCCTACATATTCTATGAAGATCTATATCGGTCAAACCGCATAACAACATACTTTGTTCCCTTTGTCATCGGTATGTTACTTGCCCGAGATTCGATCGTCGGTATCCAATACCTAGATCAATCTCGTTACCGGCAAGTCTCTTTACTCGTTACGTAATGCATCATTTCGTAACTAACTCATTAGCTACATTGCTTGCAAGGCTTGTAGTGATGTGCATTACCGAGAGGGCCCAGAGATACCTCTCCAGCGCATTCGTCGACGTGTCGCCGCAGGACCGTTCCAGGCGCATGTGGCGGGAAGCTGTGCAGCCAAGCGGTGCGAGGTGGCAAGTGGAGATGACAAGAAGGCCATCATGGCGAACGGTGGCGCCCTTAACGGTCGCTTTTCTGCACTGTTGGGCGACGCGGACGGGCATTAAATGCTCTTGTCCCCTGCTGTCAGAGTTAGGTAGGATCCACTGTAGAAGCAGTTGTACCAACCCCCCTTTTTACATTTGTACCCTTCCCTGCGTTGCCACCTGTCGGTGACCCCTTGAGCCTATAAAAGGAGGCCCATGCGCAACATAGAAAGGGTTCGACTCATTCGAAACCATAACACTCTCACGCTCTCGAGCAAGAGCAGAATACAATCACAAAGCAGCAGTAGAAGTACTATCTCTCCGGAGAGTTCCGAATCTGGGTAAAAATCGCTCGCGTGCTCCGCCTCGATCCGCTCTTCGTGCGCCCTCCGCCCCTGCCGACGAAAAGGCCCTGCCCCATAGGTGTTCGCTCACGACATCTTTGGCGCGCCAGGTAGGGGGCGTCGAGGTTGTGTGAACCCGATCCGGCGTTCAAGCGAGCCAGTTCATCATCATATTCATCGACATGCCACCGAAGAAGAAGGCTTCGGAGGTGGCCGCTCCGTCCGCGTCGATCCCGCCGCCACAGGAGCAAACGGGCGGTGGGGTAGACGCCGGCGGAGGAACGGGCGCCGACGAGTGAGCTCACGTGGTTACCAGATCCAAGGACAAGGCCCTGCAAACTTCGGCGTCCGTACAGGCACCGCGTCCATCTCAGGAGGCGCGGGATCGACAACGTCATGGTGCTCGCAGCACCATACTTGCATTAGAACAAGGCCAAGCTGGTGGATCTCGGGGCGTTCAAGACCAGCATGCACGTCAGCATGCCGGCACGAGTGAGGTACGGTCGCCTGGACGGGGTACTGCTCCTCGCGCCGTTCACCGCCGCCACCAAAGACTCCAGAAGAAGCGTTGGCCCGAGCCCAACTGCTCCTGGATTACCCTCCGATGGCGGACAAGATCGACGGTTGGAGGGCCACCATTCAGAGCCTCATCGGCTTCGCCAACGCCGACACCCCGGCAACCGAAAGCACATCGGCGCGGCAAGACGCCAGCGCAATCCGATGGTGACAAGACCGGTGGGGTGCAACCACCGTGCACTCCCCGCCCGAAGGTCGAGATCGCCGACTCGCGGGTCAACCTCGACACCGACTCCGGCGCGTGCCGGATCCACGAGCTCGCCGCGATCAACGCCAAGTTCTTCAAGAACGAGAACAAGAAGACGCCAGACTCGATCGAGCATCGAAGAGAAGCGGCGTCGGTCGGACCAGCACGCCGGGCCCATCGTCGACATGCATGCGCCCGGAGAACCAGCGACTTGTCAGACGCGTAGGTTGCCCTACGCTCACCCGTGAGCTGCGGCAAGTCCAAAGGGCTCAAAGACAAAGAACTTCAAGCCAGATGTACCAGAGAAGTATGACGGCAGGTTGCATCCATCGGAGTTCCTCAGCATCGACACCATCGCGGTGCAGGCTGCCGGGGGACGCGACGACAAGATCCTTGCCAACTACTTCCCGCTGGTGCTCAAGCCCAATGTCAGATCCTGGCTCATGCACTTGCCGGACGACTCCATCTCCTCATGGGCGGATCTGTGCCATCAGTTTGTCAGCGCCTTCACAGGCGGCCACAAGCCCCATGGCCGGGAGAGCGATCTTCATCTACTCACCCAGAAGGAAGGAGAACCCCTGCGCAAGTATATTCAGAGATTCAGCCAAGTGCAGTGCAACATCCCAGATGTCCACCCCGCCGCGGTCATCAAGACGCTCCATCGAGCGTCGCGAATCGCAGGATGCGGAGGAGATGGCGATGTGCAAGATAAGAGACGCAGTGAGCTCTACGCCCGGCCGGCTGTGTGCACGTCTTTGAGGAAGGGAGGAAACTCCCCGGAGAGAACACAGGAGCAGGGGGTCTGACAGTGAGGATGCTGCCCCGGCAAAGAAAAACCGGCGGCGGAACAATAGAAGAAGGAACAGCAAAGATGTGGTAACTGTCGAGCAGTCCGGCAACGGAGGTGGCGCCAAGGAAGCAGAACCTGTGGCGGCCGCCGACAAGCAGGGCGGTTCCGACAAGCAATACTGCAAGATCCACCGTACCAAGGGCCATGATCTTCAAAGTTGCAAGAAGGTCGAGCAGCTCGTTGAGCTGCAAAAAGCTGAGTATGAGCGACGCAACAAGGAGAAGGCCCAGGAAGGTACTGGCGGATCCGGCAAGAAGCGTCCCGGCCGGGGAGGACGCGGTGGCAAAGCCAAGCAGCGGCAAGGAGACAGGCCTCCCCGTGGCCGCGTCAAGGATGAAGATGAAGATGAAGATGAAGACATGGATGATGACGAGGCCGACAAGCAGGAGTTTCAGAAAGCAACAGAGGTTCTATGCATTGACGGTGGTGCTTCCCTGCATACTTCGCACCGCCAGCTCAAACAAAGGTGCGGAAGTTAATGCAATGGAACCATCGCTTGAGTCACGCAAGCCCTCGGTGGTCCAGACGCCTATCATCTTTGACATTGAGGACCACCCTGATCGCATCACTGCGGTCGGGTGCTTGCCGATGTTGGTTTCACCAACTATCCGCAACTCAAGGTCACAAAGATGTTAGTTGACGGCGGGGCCGGCTTGAATCTGATCTCCTCCGCGGTACTCAAGAAGCTCCAGATCCCCGACAGCGAGCTCGAAGAGACTGGTACATTCCAAGGAATCAATCCGGGAAGGAGCAAGCCGAAGGGGAAGATCACGTTGCCAGTAACATTTGGCAGCGAGCTGAATTTCAGAACAGAGAAAGTCACTTTTGACGTCGCTGATTTCCCATTGCCCTACAATGGGATACTCGGCCGTCCAGCGCTCGCCAAGTTCATGGCAGCCTCTCACTATGCCTACAACGTGCTCAAGATGCCAGGTCTGATAAGTGTCATCTCTGTCCTTGGCGACAAGAAGGATGCCCTTATCTGCACCGACAAGATCTACCGGGAAGCAGCAGCCGCAGCAGATCGCAAGACACTTGCCGCTGAAGCTCCCGGGGGTAAGAAGAAGACCATGTCCGGCAAGAGCTCTGATGCCCACTCCAGCAAGCGCACCTCTTCGGAGTGCTGCGCTACCGTCGAGGACGCACCATCGAGCTCCACCGGCAAGTGTAAGAAGGCGAAGGCAACTCCGCCAGAGACCAAGAAAGTGGCTGCCAAGGAGGACGGCACTGGTGGTACCTTCACCATCAGTACCACGCTTGATCCTAAATAGGAAAGCGCGCTCGTTGCTTTCCTGCGGGAGAATGTCGATGTGTTTGCATGGCAACCATCTGACATCCCCGGTGTTTCCAGGAAAGTAATTGAGCACCACCTTGCCGTCTGTCCTCACGCGCGGCCCGTCAAGCAGAAAGTCAGAAAGCAAGCAATGGAGCACCAAGAATTCATTGTAGAAGAGATCAGGAAGTTGGAAGCAGCAGGCCTTGTCAGGGGAGTGCTCCATCCTACGTGGCTGGCCAATCCTGTGGTCGTGCGCAAGGCGAACGGAAAATGGAGGCTTTGTATTAACTTCACTGATGTTAATAAAGCCTGTCCCAAAGATCCATTTCCCTTGCCGCGCATTGATCAGATTGTCCACTTCACGGCAGGATGTGATTTGCTTTCATTTCTTGATGCATATTCAGGATATCATCAGATCTTCATGGCAGAAGAGGATGAAGAGAAAACCGCATTCATTACTCCATGTGGCACATACTGCTTTGTACGGATGCCTTTCGGAGAATGCTGGTTCAACATTTGCAAGAGTAGTTCACGAAGCTTTTGAGCCACAGTTGCACAGAAATGTAGAAGCTTACATGGATGACATAGTGGTCAAGAGCAAAGACAAAGCAACTCTGATCCAAGATTTGGACGAGACCTTTGCAAATCTGCGCAAGATCAACCTCAAACTCAACCCCGAGAAGTGTGTTTCGGAGTCCCTTCCGGCAAGCTTCTCGGGTTCTTTGTATCTCAGTGGGGGATTGAAGCCAATCCCGACAAGATCAAGGCCATTGAGCAGGTCGAAGCACCGAAACACGTCAAGGATGTACGAAGGCTTGCCAGCTGCGTAGCTGCTCTCAAAGAGTTCATCTCTAAATCTGCTGAAGGCACTCGCCGCTTTTTCAAAATATTGAAAAAGGCAGGTCCAATGAAATGGACTCCGGAAGCATAGGCTGCGCTGCAGGACTTGAAGAGATACCTGTCCTCCACTCCAATACTTGTTGCACCTAAACCACAAGAGAAGTTGTTGCTGTATCTAGCGGCAACCAATCAAGTGGTTAGTGCTACGTTAGTAGCAGAGAGGAGGCGGATGATGAGCCAAATACACCACGCAAGCGCGGCCCAACGACAAGCGGGGCTTCCCGACAAGCTCGTCCCGACAAGGATGGACTCTGCAATCACAAGAAGAGAAGAAGAAAAGGTGCAGCGCCAGTTTACTTTGTCGCCTCCCTTGTGCGGGGCTAGATCAAGGTACTACGTGTGCAGAAATTGCTTTTCGGCCTTCTCATGGCCTCGAGAAAGCTGCGCCATTACTTTCAAGCACATGAGATCACAGTTGTCACTCGCTTTCCGTTGAAGAGGATATTGCAGAATCCGGAAGCAACAGACAGGATTGTCGAGTGGGCACTGGAATTGTCAAGCTTTGGCCTCAAGTTTGAAAGTACTTCAACTATCCAGAGCCGAGCATTGGCAGAATTCATAGCAGAATGTACGCCAACACCTGATGAAGAAATTCCGGAAACGAGCATGCCCGTCAAGGAAGCAAACAAAGAATGGATCATGTACTTTGATGGTGCCTTCTCGCTGCAAGGCGCCGGTGCGGGCGTGTTACTTGTCGCACCCACCGGAGAACACCTCAAGTACGTGGTCCAGATGCACTTTCCCAAGGAGCAAGTGACAAACAATACTGCAGAGTATGAAGGTTTGCTTGCCGGACTCAGGATCACGACAGACCTTGGGATTAAGAAGCTTATTGTTAGGGGTGACTCGCAGCTTGTCGTCCGCCAAGTAAACAAAGATTATCAGAGTCTGTTGATGGAAGCTTACATTGATGAAGTGAGAAAGTTGGAAGAGCATTTTGACGGCCTGTAGATGGAACATGTTCCAAGAGCCCAGAACGATGTTGCCGATGGCCTGTCAAAATGCGCTGCATTAAAGTTACCTGTGGAACCAGGGATCTTTGTGCTCAAGCTGACTCAACCATCTGTAACACCATCAACTGGACAGAGCAAGAAGAGGAAGTTGATTTCCGGTGACTACTTTCCGGCAGAGCTCCCCGAAGCCGCCGCCAAGAAGATCCCCAAGATCAACACCAAGAGTGCTGAGGAGCAGTCTGCTCCGACAAGCCCTAAGGTTTGTTCCGTTGAAGCAGACGCTCCCGACAAGTTTTGCTCCGGCAAGCTTGCCGGGGAACATCAAGCTCCGGCTGAGCCGCAGGTTCTTGCCGTAGAAGCAGATGTTCCCGCAGCAGCATTTGTGCCTTTAGTCCTTGTTGTTGAGCCGGAAGCTCCAGCATGGGCACAACAGATTGTCCATTTCCTTCAGACAGGAGAACTTCCCGAAGAACAAGAAGAAGCGGAGAGAGTAGCCCGGCAATCAAGTATGTACCAGTTTGTCGATGACATACTATACAGAAGAAGATTCACCGGAGTGAAATTGAAGTGCATTCCCAGGGAAGATGGACAGGAGCTGTTGGCGTAGATACATGGAGGCATATGTGGTCATCACATTGGCGCAAGAGCACTTGCCGGCAAAGCTTTCCGGCAAGGTTTCTTTTGGCCAACAGCCCTCCAGGATGCAACTGCACAAGTAACCAAGTGTGAAGCGTGCCAGTTCCACTCCAAGTAGATACACCAGCCAGCTCAAGCTCTCCAGACGATCCCTTTATCCTAGCCATTTTCGGTCTGGGGGCTCGACATCCTCGGCCCCTTTCCCCGAGCTGTCGGGGGCTTTGAGTACTTGTACGTTGCAATCGACAAGTTCACAAAGTGGCCGGAAGTGGAAGCAGTGAGGAAGGTGACAAGACAACAAGATCAAGTTCTTGGTCAATTGTTTGCCGCTTTGAGTCCCTAACAGGATCATCACCGACAATGGCAAACAATTTACGAGCCGCACCTTCACGCAGTATGTCCAAGATCTTGGCGCTAAGATCTGCTTCGCTTCTATTGCTCACCCGAGAAGCAACGGTCAAGCGGAGAGGGCCAACGCTGAAGTGCTGCGCGGGCTCAAGACCAGGACTTTCGACAGGCTGCACAAGTGCGGAAAGAATTGGATTGAGGAGCTGCCGGTGGTTCTTTGGTCGATCAGGACGACGCCAAATCGAGCCACTGGCCAGACACCTTTCGCTCTAGTCTATGGAGCGGAGGCAGTTCTCCCCACGGAACTCGTATATGGATCGCCTCGAGTGCTCGCTTATGATGAGCTTGAGCAAGAGCAGCTGCGGCAAGATGACGCGCTACTCCTTGAGGAAGATTGTCTTCAGGCTGCTGTACGAGCTGCTCGATACCAGCAAGCTTTGCGCCGCTACCATAGCCGCAAAGTTAATGCCCAAAGTCTCGAGGAAGGCGACCGTATCTTTGGCGCGTTCAATCCGCCAAGAATTCCCACAAGTTGACGCCGAAGTGGGAAGGCCCTTATCGGGTGAAGCGAGTCACTAGGCCCGGCGCTGTCCGCATTGAGACCGAAGATGGCTTTTCGGTGAGCAACTCCTGGAACATTGAGCATCTTCGTAAGTTTTACCCATAAGGCGCGGTTGCCGGAACCTGTTTCGGCAACCACCTTTTGTACAAGCCTTGCCGCTGTTGCATGTAACCCTTTGTACAAAGCCGGGCGCAGATCCCGTGCATAAATAAAGATCATATGCTCCGCGCATCTTCTCAAATTTCATGCTTTTTTCTTTTTTGCATGTATTATCTGACACTTTGTGCAACGCTTGCCCCCGGTAAGCAATAACGAGCCTTAAGGCTCCATATCTTTATTTTCTCTTCTTTCTTTTTCTCAAAAAGAAGGTTCCTTCGCCCACAAGTTCACCGGGGGGGGGGAGGAGAAGATAATGGTGTGGACCAGGCGTCATTCAAGGAAGTATCGCCTTGCCAGGGCGCGATACACAAATGACAGAAAAGCTAAGTTGCCAAAGTTTGAGCACTATCAGTTTTAAATTTTTTTAGAAAAAGTTATCTTCCTTGAACGAACGTGCTTTGTATGGAAAACCTGTGCGTGGAGGAACCAACTCGTAGCTAGTTGCGCCCTTACTTTGTTTCGAGTCCGCTCAACAACTTAAGTGTGCAGCGACTAGTTGTGACAAGGTTTCTTGTCGGAAGCAGCACCGCCAGCAGGCTGCTGATGTTCCGCACTTAGCGCTCGCGGCAAGGGTGCCTGCGCCGGCAAGTTCCCTAAAAGCATAGGGTAAAAACATACAAAGGAAGGAATCAAGTAAAGGAAATAACATAGCAAATGCTGCCCAAGATAAAGTTATATTACAAAGGTAACTTGTCGCAGCACTGACAGAATTGTTCTCATAACATAAATGGCAGCGGCAAGGAAAGAAGAAACGGGCAGCCTAATCTATGCAGCCACCATCAACCCTTTTGACTTCATTCACCTTGTCCACGATGGGTGCGACAAGGGCCTTGAGATCTTCAAGATCAGCACCCGCCGGCAGCTTCTTGAGCACGTTGGTGAGGTTGAGGCCTGGATTGCGGAAGAGCACCTTCACCAACACTTTCTCCAGGACTCTGGCGCAGATCGTGCGCGACTCGTTGGCCAGCTGCTTAGGGATCCTTTCCCGGAGTTGCTGGAGCGCCGTCGCTACGCCCTTGAAGAACAGAGTGAGCTTGGCGCTGGGCTGGAGGTTCTTGTCGGAGGAGTACCCGAAACCCTCCAGTTCCAGCTATGCCAGCTCCTCGTCGATAACTGCAGCGATGTTGACGAGGCCCTCTGTCCAGAGCTCCACAGTGTCCCTGAAGGTGTTCTGGGTCTCGGCGGCCCTCGTCAGCAGTGCCTCGTTGTCCTTGAGCTCCTCCTTCAAGTCCGCCTCCCGCTTCTTGGCGCCATCCAGCGTCTCGGTCAGCGTGGCCAGCTTCAGCTCCAGATCAGCATTTGAATCCTTGGCGGCACTCAGCTCTTTGCCCCCTCTCGAGGAGACGACCCTGCAGCTCACCATGGGCAAGGGCGTCCTTCTCGCGCTCGCGCTGGAGCGCGGCAAGCTCTTCATTCTTCTCCTTGAGGGTGGCTTCTAGCTCCATCACTTTCACTTCCAGCTCCTTCTTGGCGGCCTCGGCAGCTGCAGCAGCATCCTTCGCTTCCTTGAGGGCCCCGCCAAGTGTCTCCTCGCGCGCGGCAAGCTCCTCCTCATAGTTGTCCAAGTTAACCTTCCTCTGCATAAGCTCGCCTTCTCGCACGGACATCTCCTCGGCGGCAAGCCGCTGCTGCTATTCGGCTTCAGCCTTCTCGAGGAGGAAGGCTTTCCGCGCCTCGGCAAGCTGCACCCTCTCCTCTGCAATGGACCGGAGGGCCTCTTGGTTGCGGCTCTGGAGCTCCTCCGCATGCTTCTCAATGTCCACTCCCGCCTGCGCGACAAGCGCTTCCCGGGACTCCAGTTTGGCTTGTCGGGCACGGTAGAGCGACACCAGCTTCCGGAGCAGCTGCTCCTCCTCAGACTCACCGCTGCTGCTGCTTGGCGCGTCAACTGGTCAGCCCAGTGAGCGAGCACTTCTCTGTCAAAGCTTCTCCTCGACCGCGCCTCGAGCTTGACGCCTGTGGGAGCTTGATGAAGACACAGCCGCTGGCCTTCAATTAGGCGCCGGGCTGGGCTCTTGAGCTGGCGCCTGTGTCGTGGCGGAGGGATCGGCGGTCGGCGAGGCGCCTTGCGCCTCCTGCGGCCCCGGTCGTCAAGACGATCGCGGACCCTCGCCACTCTCCGCGCCAAGAGCCTTACGGCCCTCTTCGTCGGCAGGATCCTCAGCGCCTCTTCTTGATGGCAGCACCCGTCACATGATTGCACAAGACATTCTCCTCGCCGGTGGCCTCGGTCTCCATCGGCTACGTCGAGGAAGGATCTGAAGACAGGAAGAGGAAGAAAAAGTCAAGCAAATATCCAAAAAAAGAAGATCAGAAGAAGAAGAACCCAAGGGAAGTTTTCTGACATGAAGGATTACCTGTGCTGGGCTATGTAATCATGGGCTCCACCACCGGGGGATCACTAGTCTCGTCCCTTGCCGGAGAACTGCCCCTTACCGGGGACCTCTCCCTTGCCGGAGAGCACTCCCTTGCCGGGGAGTCACCCCTTGGCGGCGTAGTTGAAGCAGATAGCACCTTAGGAGCGGCTTCTAGTTGTTCCTGGTGGGCCTGTTCTGCTCCTACACAAGCAAACCAACAATCAAGATATCAGCAAGGAAAGGACACCTATGCGCACCCTACAGCAGGAAGTAAGACTATGTACTTACGGTGGGGGCTGCGCTGGGGGCTGCTTCACGGAGTAATTGCCGGGTCCGACAAGGTAGTCTCGGACGTGCCCTCTGTCATCACAGCAGGATCGTCCTCGATGACAACCACGGGGACCTTGTCCTCTTCGCCGCTCTTCCGCCCGTAGTCCCGAAAGGAACAAGGTTCAGAAGAAAGCAGATCAGATACAAGACAAGAAACAGCTAGAATCGAAGAAATATAAGTACAACAAGAAGAAAGTCTTACTCATCCTCCTCTTCTTCCTACTCATCGGTGCTGAGCGCGGAGAGGTCGAAGTTCGGTACCCTTTCGGCGCGACGAGGCAGAGGAGTAGGATCCCTGGGCGCTTATGGGGCTGCGGCAGGATCGGCGGCGGCCCGAGAAGACCTCGCCCGCTTGCGGTGCGGCGTGAGATGCTCCCGCGGCAACGGTGCTTGTCCCGGTGGAGCGTGTCCCGGCTGTTGGCCTGTCTGTCGCCCTGCTATGTCTCCGGTCCTGCGGAGGCGCCTTCTTGGTTGAGCTGGGGGCTGCACTGGGGCACCGCCTGCGGCAAGCTGCTTGAAGAAGGCTGGCCGATTGCACCCTCGGTGGGCTCGCTCGATTCGGCTTCGGGCTCTCCCTCGCCGGCGACCTCCCCGACAAGCTCCTCCCGCTCGGCAAGGCTTGCCGACTCGGCTGCCTCTGCCTCCACCAGAACCCGAACTCACCATCCGCGGCCGCCGCCTCTTCCGCCCTGGTGGCAATGCGCCGCATCTCATCGTCGGTGGTGTCGCGGGTGAGGCTCGTCTGCTCGTCGGCGCGGACTGCCACCTCCACCAAGTTGTCGAAGAATTGCTGCACGACGTCGTCGGCGGGCTCCTGCCAAGTTGGGATAATCCCATGCGAGTCGCACTCTGGCATCATTGCGCAAATGCGATCGAGCAGGGAGTTGTTGCACAATGGGACGATGCCCTGCGGCAGCCTGAACCTCTCGGGATGGTTGGGGTCGTGCTTGAACAGTTCCTTGAGCGTCCCATCCAACTCCAAAATAGTAAAATTGAAGTTGAGGCCCGGGAGCAGCATCATGATATCCGCCGAACCCCCAAACAGCCATGCGGGTCTCCCCCTCTCCTGCATAGGGGCGATGCGGCGGCGAAAAAAGACCGCGCCAACAGCACAAACGGTGAGCCCGGCAATCCTGAGCCGCAAGATCCGGGTGGTGGCGATCTTCAGTCTAGCATCGTCCGCCGCTAGGGCGCTCCAATCGCCACCGCGCACTACTCGGGTTTGGCGCAAGTTGGTGAATGGCTGCGGGTTCTCATCAACAATCCAACACCACTCCGCTCTCCACTCCTCCCATATGCTACGGAGCTCCCCCTCCAGATAGACCTCCTTCATGCCGGCTCTTGAGATCCAGGCGATCCCGCCAGCTAAGGGCTCTCCCTTCTCGACTCGGGGCATGAAGTAGTGGCAAAAAAGGGCTACATTTGGGTGGATTCCGACGAAGTTCTCGTAGAGATGTGCGAAAACCGCCATGGTGAGGACGGCATTGGGGGTGAAATCGAGGCGGTGGAACCCGTAGGTGTTCATGATGTCACAGAAGAAATCGGAAAAGGGCGGGCAGAGCCCGCAATAGAAGAATAGTGCGAAGAAGGGGTATCCTTTTGGACACCGTTTTGAAGTGGAAACTTCGGTGGAGAGTACCTGCGTGCGCGGATGCGCCCGCGTCTCTGTCGGCCAGAAGAGATAGAACCACTCCCGCAGCTCCTTCGCGGAGAGCTCGGGGGGGGGGGGGGAGTGCCGCTCCTTCCGGAGCGCCACAAGCCGCAGTGCCTCGGCCGACTTCGCACCCTTCCCGGTCTTCGGAGCCATGGCGGAGGCGGTGGGGGAGAGCGAGGGCGTTGGCGGCGACGGCGGCGACGGGGGGCGGAGCGCTGCTCTCTTTCGGCTTTGGGAAGCGGAGGGGAGCGGCGGAGATTTCTGAGGAAGGATCCGCAAGTGGCGAAGGTGGGGGAACGGCCCCTGTTTCCCCTGCTTATAAAGAGGAGGAGGCGAACGTTACGCTTTCTCCGAATAAAGAATCACCCACGATCTCTCCCACGACGTTGTTCGACGCGTGCTGTTACGGGAGGGCGCGATGGATACGGAGTTAGATTCAGTGTGGACCCGGGCCGCGCGTGCCCGTGCCCTGTTTTGGGCCAGGCCCAACAACGCTCAGCACCGTGTGTGGCCCAGGCCCGGGGGCTCCTGTCGGTGTACTAAAGTAGGGGTACCTTAGTCTCCCGAACTTGTGCACGGGCAGTCGTCGCGCCCCGCGGCAAGGCTTGCCGGGTGCCTGCCAAGATCCTCCGTAGTTCCTATTAATGCCATTCAAGAACAAAGTGTTTTAACTGAGAAGACAAGGCCCCGGCAAGAGGAGCTTGCCGGGAAGGACAAGGCCCCGGCAAGAGGAGCTTGCCGGGAGGACCAACCAAGGCACTTCAGGAAACTTGCCGCGACGCACCGCGCGTCCCGGCAAGACCCGGCGAGCGACAAGCTTCCTGGCGCGGCAAGACAACGACCGCGGCAAGGCGCTTGCGTGCGCGGCCACCACTGCGCCCATGCTCCAGCGCATTCGCCGACGTGTCGCCGCAGACCGCTCCAGCGCACGTGGCGGGAAGTCAGGCATCAAGCGGTGAGGTGGCAAGTGGAGATGACGAGAAGGCCATCGTGGCGAGCGGTGGTGCCCCTAACGGTTGCTTTTACGCAAGATGTTATGCGTGCGGACGGCATTAAATGCTCTTGTCCCCTGCTGTCGAGTTAGGTAGGATCCTTCAGAGAAGCAGTTGTACCAACCCCCCTTTTTACATTTGTACCCTTGCCTGCGTTGCCACCTGTCGGTGACCCCTTGAGCCTATAAAAGGAGGCCCATGCGCAATGTAGAAAGGGTTCGACTCATTCGAAACCAGAACACTCTCACGCTCTCGAGCAAGAGCAGAATACAATCACAAAGCAGCAGTACGAGTATTATCTCTCCGGAGAGCTCCGAAGCTGGGTAAAAATCGCTCGCGTGCTCCGCCTCGATCCGCTCTTCGTGCGCCCTCCGCTCCCTGCCGGACCGAAAAGGGGCCCTGCCGCATAGGTGTTCGTTCCCCACGACACCTTTATAATCACCCAGTTACGTTGTGACGTTTGGTAGCACCCAAAGTGTTCCTCCGGCAAATGGGAGTTGCATATTTTCATAGTTACAGGAACATGTATAAGTCATGAAGAAAGCAACAACAACATACTAAACGATCAAGTGCTAAGCTAACAGAATGGGTCGTGTCAATCACATCATTCTCCTAATGATGTGATCCCGTTAATCAAATGACAACTCTTTTGTCCATGGCTAGGAAACATAACCATCTTTGATAAACGAGCTAGTCAAGTAGAGGCATACTAGTAACACTATGTTTGTCTATGTATTCACACATGTATTATGTTTCCGGTTAATACAATTCTAGCATGAATAATAAACATTTATCATGAAATAAGGAATTAAATAATAACTTTATTATAGCCTCTAGGGCATATTTCCTTCAGTACTTTGCGGCCAACTCTACTTAGCCGTACACTAAGCTCACAGGGATCTCCTTCCCATCGGGCCCCGCAGGTCTGACCTCAGCCATGTGGTTTGGGTCAGTCTTCATGTACCGTGTCTTCACCATGGCAAAGGCTCCCTGGTGCCTTGACGGCAGGCCGATATCTTCCATAAGCAGAAGCGCTACCGCGCTCCCTGAAGCCTCTCTGCAAGCTCTCCAAGGCCTTCGGGCAGGGAGACAGATGGCCACAAGGCCTGGGCGACATCTTTCATCACCTGCTGAACTCGTTCATGCAGTTGCAAGAGCTCGGGAAGAAGGTCACCCATAGAACCGGGCATTTCCTCTGCAGGACGGCCTGTGAGCATACCTACAGACATAACTCTGTTAGCCGACTTCCTCGCCGAACTCTTTTTCAAAGTTCGTTCAAGCACTTACTAAAAATGCCATGTTGAAGCCGCCGATTCTCCTTAACAGAGTCAGATAGCTGGGCACGAACATCGTTTAGTTCCTCACCCAGCTAGGTGTTGGCATCTTGGAGATTATTTTTCTCCTGCCTCACCCTTGTAAGCACATTCTCGCCGGCCTTTAACCGGCGCATGAGCTGTTGCTTGTCCGGATCTATCCCGGCGCCATCTGCAATATTATCGTCAAACTTATACACACGCTGCACTTCACAAATTACTTATCTTTTGAAGCATATATTACCAGAGGGGGTCTCTTAGGGTTCCCCTGCTGCGGCTAGTGCAGCCTGAAGTTGGGCTTTGCACTCCTCCAGCTCCTGGGATAGTTGGGTATTCTTTTCTGTAAGATCCTGCATAATGAATGATCCTTAAATCAGTTATTCTAACAATTTCAAGTATCGGGGGCTACTGGCATATATAACTGTAAAATTTTCTCACCCGTATGTCTTTTACATACTGCTCCATGGCTCTGACTAGACCATTTTGAGCGGCACGGATGTGCGCATCTCCCGAATTAAAGGCATCCAATGCCTCTGGGGAGAAACATGCGTCATGAAGAACTGTTCGGTGGCGCCTGTGATTCATGGCACTCTCCAGCTCGGAATTGGTGGCAGATAACCTGTCGGCATCCTCTGTCGGATGAACATCCGATGCCTGCCTCGTGTTCGCCTCCGCTTCTTTACCTGGCTTTGGAGCCTGGCAAGCGGAGGATTGATTGGCAACCTCTCCGGATACAGTCCGGCGAGCGCTCTTCTTCCTGAAAAGGCACGAGCGTTAGTATGCCTCCCGGGAATAAAGCCTGGGAGTAAGGTGACACGCCATACCGTTGCGCCGGAGTTTCGATCCGGACCGCACTTCTTTTTAGCTGCTGGGCCATGCTGATCCTTGTTGGCTAGCCACCGCGGGCTCGGCCTTTCGCCCCAAAGGCGCCCCCTTGTTGGCTAGCCACCATTGGTATACGGTAACCAAAAACACGCACGGATGGGTCATTTTCAAAGTATTGGGACTTCGGTCTCAGTTACCTACGAGGCGGGAAGTATTCCGGGGTAATCGGCCGTAATGGCGACCAAAGCTTTATCGATGCTCAGTTGGTGAAATACCTCGTCGATCAGCTCCACCGATATGTCCGGATCCTCTTGGGAGGTCGGATCGAGGAACCGTTCCGGATCGTCGGGTTGTGGAGGCGGATTGTTTATATCCTTTACGGCCCGGCGCAGTTCCTACGCTGAAATCACAAAATGAGATACTCGACTGTGGGAGTATGCATCTGATAGGCAAAAATAAATGTCCGCTTACCCAGCTTGGAGGATTGTTCATAGAAAATCCGCCCTGCGGATTGACGCGGAGAAATTCCTCCTCTTCTCCCTTGTACAATGCGGACAAGATCTTCATCAGATCGGCGACCGATCCTGGCCCCTTACGGCCGCAGCGGGTGGCGTCATCCTCCCTTTTGAAATCCCACATGGGTGGCCTCTATATCGAGCGGCTGCACCCCAAGATAATGCATGTGGCCATGACTCGATCATGGTCGATGCAGAATGAGCTAACAACCTTATTCGCTCATCGTAAAGGACGCCCATGTCATTTTTTCTTCCGAGGGCTCCGTGGACGCCACTTAGGCGTTTCTTCAAAGGGGCGTTATTGAACTCGGGAGGCCGACCGACAGGTCCGCGGGGACATCTTCTATATAAAACCATTCCGAAGGCCGGTCTTCGGACGCCTTCTTCGGGGTTCCGAATAGATATCCGGTCCCGGCGATGTGCCATAGTTCGGCTCCGCCCACTTGATATATTGACTCCTCTTGAGAATGGGGCACAAGGCAGAATAGCTTCTTCCACAGCGCAAAATGAGCCTCGATGCCCAAAAGCAGCTCGCAAAGGGCCACGAAGCCCGCAATATGCAGAATGGAGGCAGGTGTAAGGTTGTGCAACTAGAGGCCGTAGAACTCCAGGAGCCCCCGGAGAAGCAGATGAATTGGAAATCCGAGCCCTCTTCTCAAATAAGAGATAAGGCATACCCTCTCTCCTTTGGAGGGGCTGGGGACGCTCTCCGCTTGCTTTCTGTCCTTATAGGTGGCGAGTCCGGCTCGAACTGGAACTATGAAAGCTGGGGGGAAGAAATCCCTTGGTTCGGAGCACCAGTAGCTCACTGTGCAGGATGGAGCATCTCTCCCAATCTCCAGGCTGAGGGCTGGGAGGGCGAGAGGAGGAGTCGCGTCAACTGTCCATGATGGAATGGATTTCTGTCAAATGCGCTCTAATGAATGCTCGCGAGGGGAGGATGGTGTGATTTGGATCTAGATCCTCGTCTCTTTTATAGGCAGCTTATTTGCGCAGTTAGGGGGATAAATGTAAAAATACCCTGGCTTTTCGCATTCGTTCAACACGTGGAAGATGGACATTATTGGGCGTGGAAGCCGAGGAGCACAATATTTACAAGAAGCAGGACGCTATTCAACAGGTGCACAGGATTTGGAGAAGAACCCGCCTTGCAATGCCGAAGACAATCTACGTGCCGGACTCATCGTCATTGAAACCTGGTTCGGGGGCTACTGAGGGAGTCCCGGATTAGGTGGTGTCCGGATAGCCGAACTATCACCTTTGGCCGGACTCCTGGACTATGAAGATACAAGATTGAAGACTTCGTCCCGTGTCCGGACGGGACTTTCCTTGGCGTGGAAGGCAAGCTTGGTGATACGGATATGTAGATCTCCTACCATTGTAACCGACTCTGTGTAACCCTAACCCTGTTTGGTGCCTATACAAGCCGGAGGGTTTTAGCCCGTAGGAGGAACAACAATCATACCATAGGCTAGCTTCTAGGGTTTAGCCTCTCTGATCTCGTGGTAGATCTACTCTTGTACTACCCATATCATCAATATCAATCAAGTAGGAGTAGGGTTTTACGTCCATCGAGAGGGCCCGAACCTGGGTAAAAACATCGTGTCCCTTTGTCTCCTATTACCATCCGCCTAGACGCACAGTTCGGGATCCCCTACCCGAGATCTGCAGGTTTTGACACCGACAGCTGCCATCTAGGTCAAGCTGGCTATGTTAATTAGGACATCTATCGACGGACCCCTTTTCTATGAGTTTATCTTTAATTTGAGCTTTGTCCCTCGTCTAGTTGTCCGTCGGGATTCATGTTTTCTCCTTTGGGCAGTGAGGTTATGATTTCTTCTCATGTGGCATTTTTCGTGTTATATGTTATAATCCGGCGCTTCAGATCAAAATGACGACAATTGCGCCTCCGGGCCACGTGCATGAAGACTTCTCGACAGTCATTGACGAGGTGAAGCCGGCTCCGGTAGACAAAAGAAAACTAAGTACTACTACACTATATAGGCAGGAGCCTCCGCGCTTGCTTGCTAGTGTTGCTCTCTTCACACTGTCTCGGCCTCTCCAAATCTAAACACGACAGCGATGGCCACTCTCTCTCTCTCTCTCTCTATATATATATATATATATATATATATATATATATATATATATCTATCTCTCTCTCTCTCTGCTCACCGTTGGTCACAGATCCAGCCGGATCCTCTCCGCCGGGGAAGGTGAGAAGGTTCAACATTCACGTGGTCGTCCTCAGCGACGGCTCTTACCCACTGCTGGGCGCGTCCCGATCAGCCTGCCTTGTCGTTCTCTCCCAAGCACCGCTGGGGAGGGAGGGCCTCCGACCCCTTCTTCCTTGCTGTCATAGTGTGGGTAGATCCGGCCTCCCGTCGCCCACCTAGTGACATCCCGTCGACCATCAGGTATAACTTCCTTTGAAACCAGCCTTGCTCTACTTCCCGAGCTCCTGACGTCGCTGCATTTGTATCTTTTACTATTTCTTAGGCCCCCTCGTAGATAGGATCGATCGGCTGTTTGAAAACCACCTAATTTTTTTAAGTTTAAGAGGTAAAACTAGTTCATGCACTCGAATCTAGTACTACTTGGTTAAAACAAGGAAGAAAGGGTGTGGGGGGTGGTGGAGGATTTGTTACCTGAATCTAGGACTTGGTCGAAAGAGGAAATAATGGGGGCGAGAAGTAGCAGAGACTGGCTATCCAACTGGTCTCTAGGTCTAATAGGGAAATAAAGGGAAATGTAACACAAACTCAATATAAACCCGATCTATTGGTTGAAAAAGGAAAGAAAGTGGGGACTGGGGGACAAGTCAACAGAGTAAGTCCAGCACTAGATTTGCTAGCCTCACACAGTATAAGGTGGCTATACCGAAGTAAAATGGGACCAACCCAGATATCCTGTTCTGATGTTTGTTGTCCCGAGCCACTCTTATGTAATGCCACTGGTAAAACTAGTCGTCAACCCGTGCACCTGCACGGGCTAGCAGTTTGAAGACCACACAGTTGTATTTGATGTTTGCAAAAATGTGATGATAGAATTTTTGAAATGTTGGTACTAAAAAAGTTTTATTGTTCCACGGAAGGATAATAAAGAATCATATGCATTCACACAATTGTTTCATGGTGATACATTCTCATGGAAATTGTTTTATTTGTTAGACCCCTCACGCTGATTAGAATATTGCTATCCAATGTAACTGCATAGTGATGCATTACTCTTTTTTTGATGTATTTATTTTTTCTTTTATTGGACATGTACAGATGCATGCATACTTAGAACATATTTCAGTCATATCTAACTTTGATACAGCTGAGTTTAGGCCAACCGATCATTGTCCAGAAATGTGGCCAAGGCTAACAAAGCCAGGACATAATTATGGAAAAATAGCAAAATATAGATTATAATCCAGATGTAAATGTATAAACATTAATGTCTAGAAAATCACAACTGCATGTGGTGTAAATCTTTTTTTTTGCGGGAATGCATGTCGTGTGAATCAAATACATACCTCACAGTTTGTGCCCTTCACTAAATTGAATCTAGGTACTTTATTTTACTTCCAGCATTAATATGTATATGAAAGCTAAGACATGGGTAATGTTGTATACATATGCATGTGATTGGACCATTAGATAATCTACAAAGATAGGTGTCTTGTATATTTTGTCCATTGTTATACTGTACTTGCAAACTTGAGATATGAAGGTATTTTTATACAATAACATGATATACTAAGAAGGGATTCTATTAGTAGTAAAGAAATCATTGCTAGGCGATCAATGGGAATATGATCAATATGATAGGCCACACATAAGAACAGAAACTGCTATGTGCATGAATATGACCAATAGAACTTGCTGCATATATGCCACACATCATTGGGAATCATGTGGTGAATTATGTGATTGAGATGACTCATGTGAGACATCATGCAAACAAACCGACCATGTAAAAGACCATTAGTGCATCACAGTTCTGAAACTGGTGTTGTAGACGCCCGACACCAACAACAATCATTGATATATCTTGATCAGGGGCATCGAGCACCTCTTAACATCCAACATGTAAAATCCCTGGGATCATGGGGCGTCGTCAGCCGGTTACCGTCTGAGCCTTTTAGACTTGTGCTTTATTTTGTAAGATGAGTCTTCGGTTTAAACCAACAATTTTAAATCTGAAGCATTTACAATGGAGTATGTACACAAACAAATTCTGGGTGCGATAAGCTAATAGTAGCATTAAATTCGCACCAAAAATATGTGTGAATAAGTCCTTAACCAATCAGTATATGACAAATAGGAGATTTAAATTGGTAGAATAGTTTATATAATATGAGTGGGCGGGTGGTTTACATATGATGTGCAGTCTAGCATGATAAATTACTTTTTTATAAGTTTTTGTTGCAAAAAATATTTTCCGTATAATGCGACATATCAAACTCTACAAACATGCAGAAAAAAAGGATAATCTTTGTTTGGAAAAAATAGTTAAGTAAAGATAATTTTCGATAAACTTAAGTAAAGATATGTGGTGTAAAATACTTAGTTGTGTTTTTCATTGGTCACACTTCATGTTACAATTCCTAATATGGTTCATCTATATGGTTTTTCTTTGTGAACAAATCCAAAACGTTGCATGTGTACGTGGCGTTACAAACAAACAGACCAATCTTCTGGTTGAAACCCACGCATGTACGTACACAGCCTGCATATGCATGACGGATGCATGGTGGCCTATATCATTATTCATTACTAATTCGCTTGCATCTGTATGCTGCTAAATTAATGATACACAGGATTTAGGGATACCTGTAGGCCATATTACAGGAGTGTGCGCGCGTGCTGCCTCTGCCATTGCCGCCAAGGAAGCTTCCGTCTGATGTGAGATCGGAAGAAAAGGTGTAGGATAAGTGCAGATACATTGTAAGATGAACCACAGCCAAGCAATAGCTACGAATAAGGCATCCTTGTGAATCTGTTGACACCCATGCCGACGGTGGTAGCCCCTGAAAGGGTCATAAAATTAATACTATTAAGCTTGCCGATCTATTAGCTCTCTTGGTCGGTTGCTGCTTACCGTTCTTTGATTTTGTGTGTTTTCTTTATCCTTCCTGAGTCCAGCAGCACGTGCACTGCTACCTCCACATGCATGTTTGTTGCCGCCTGGCCGAGTACAGCGTGATTAACGCACATACTCCCGTTCACATGAAGGGACGTAGCCTTGGCAAAAAGTTCAGCAGATGAGAAAGAACGGTATCAGCTCCAGAGCCGTGACTGCTCACAAATAGGAACGCGCGGTATCTCTTTTTTAGATGGGAAATCATATAATACATGCAGGATTTTTCCTTGATTTTTCCACGCCGCTCGTGGTGTCTGGTTGTCACTCTTGATCGGCACCATGCCAACAAACTTCTGCGTTCAATCTACCTTGAAAATATGTACTCAACCGCAAAAAAAGTACTGAATTACAGACGGTTGAGATTTATTTTATGAGCAAGCATATAGAAAAAAACAGATCTACGATAAATTAAATTCTGAATAAAGGATAATATAACTGCAATACAAAACCTTGTTCCCGATGGCTGGCGAGGGAAGCTCATCCTCTGTGCGACACCAGGTCTTGGACTCCATTGCGGTTCGTCAACAGTTTAGATTTATTTCAAGGGGAGGAGAAGGCAGCGATTTGTTTAATCCACTTTTTTTTTCTATCTGCAATCTAGTTGGAGAGGCGTACCTGATCAAAAAACATTGTAGTGGATTTCTTCTTTTCTGAGAACCTGGGATATTTTTGTCCACCCCGATTGTGCATTCTTTTTTTCTGTTTATCTATATATACGGTGGAGTTTTTTTGCGTGGAGGTTTCTATTTTGTCACAACGCGTGGATATCATGGAGTTTTTTTCCACTAACGGTGAACGTGACATATCCTTTTTTTTCACAGCACAGTCCACATCATACGGGAAACCTGACAACTATACATGCTGGCCGTGACAGATCTTTTTTCTAGACCATGGAGTTTTAATTGGTAGAGGCTTCTATTTGTTTCCACAACGTGACAGATCCTTTTGTACGTGACCATCTTTATTACGCAACTTTCCTTTTATCTTGGCCGTAAATTCTTTAATCCAACGCTTCAATTAATATTGATGATGTGGGTTAATTAAACAGCTTGAAAGGTGCCTCCAATTAGTAAATATAAGATATAAGATGTAGCAGTCGCACTGTTAAAAGTAACGACACGTTAAACCAATGTTGTTTTCAATGTAATGCCTCCAGTAATATGAATCAATGGCACTTCTTTACATGTCCTGCTAAAATTTCCCATTAAGATAAGTTGGTTCTTTTCGTTATAAATGCAACTGTCCTGGTCCGCCTACTCTCCCGTGCCCAAAGTAATGTCGTATTTAACGGTTGTCATAGTTAATCCTAAGGCCCACACTAATATCTAGCAATGCCACTGCTTTAGAAATTGCTACTGTCCTTGTAGGATTGCCATTCAGATAAGGAACATGTTTCTTTTTATTTGATGCATGTTTCATCACTTGTTAGTCACCCTCCTTTCCAACTTTTTTTGTGCAAACAGAGATATACATTTTACGCTCGATCTTAGTTGAACTGCGCAAATGATATCCAAATTATAGTTGAGCATTCCAGGAGCTTCACAAACAACCTTGATGTTGATCAATTTTATTGCAACTAATGAAGAAGAAGCTCTGTGTGTTTCGTTTTCTGATGGAAATGGAACCGGGGCTGGAGCCCTTTTCTTAAAAAATTTGAAGAAGAAGCTGCTAGCTAAGGGGACATTGCTTCATTTTAGGTGAACTGCACCGAAAGGTCCCATGAATTGAATCATCCATGTTGGTGACTGAAAGAGCCAGATTCAGCATCCCAGTCTAAGCACCCCCGGCCTCCATCCTTGCGACGCACGGTACACCTCTTTTGCCACCTACTCGACCCTAGTGTCACTAATGAAATGAAGTTATAATACAGTTAAAATAGAGTGAGTGTCATCTCTATCATTTCATTTCCAATGTAGATAAAGAAAGTTCTTCTCTTTGTTAAAGTATGTTTCATCAACTAGTCCCATTGTTAATTTTTAAGCGTTTTTGTAAACTGGGGTGCTTAATTTGAGTTGATATGTACAAAAATAGAGATTTTAATGTCTCAAGGCGCCTCCTTGTACTACCGTTGTACACTGATGTTCATCACTGGCAGAAGGTGTATCTAGGAGAGTTGGGATGATGTCCAGTATGAGGCGTACCGTATGAGGCGTCGCATGGCCCATCTCGCCCTTGCAGCATGGCATACTATGATACTATCGCAATATTTAATTCTATTTATTTTGTGTGTTTCATCAACTAGTGCCACATTAATGTAATCACGCCTTTTCATTATCTGTACAATCAGGGTTATTCAGCTGCATTTTGGTGGAACTGCACAAATGTACGTATGGAACTGGCATATATGTAGAGTGCGAGGTGTGCCAAGTAAAAATTACCGACACCAACCATGTTGCATGCACGCATTGGCATCCACCACCACCAGTGGGATGTGTGGCGCTCTCTGTGGACGGATCTTTCTCGGCAGCAAATCCTCTAACCAAATACTAGTAGCTTATATTGGCAGTTTTCTAGGGAGTACTCTTTTCTGAAAGAAGCACCAATCTATTTTTCTTTATTTGTACACTGTGTCACAACTTTGTCCCAAAGGTCTAGAGCTATTTTAGGGTGATTGGCGTAGTACTCGGAGACTGATTGTAAGCATGATTTTCATTAGCTATCACACTAATTGTAAGCATGAGCAGGTGGAAGATTAGGTTAGTGCGAAGCTTACCTTAAACCCTACCGTCGCCGTTGAAATGAGGCGAGCGTCGATGGAACCGTGGAGAACGGCGGGGAAGCAACGTCGCTCCATCCGGCCTCCTCTTGTGGTGGGAGAACAAATACTCATGTGGCTTCGGCTGGCTCTGCACCCTCACGAACGGCACACGATACTCGATTGATTCGTTATCCTCTGGGTGCTTGACCTTCGAGCTGTATGCCCACCACCTCCGCCTGACTGTCGCTTCGGGTGAATCTGTCTGCTCCATCGCCCATAGGAGATACTCGATGAACTCGGAGGACTGCGGCGTGACTGCCGCCGAGGAGTACCTGTACATCGCCGCCCTCATCGCCGCCGACTCGCTCTTTCGCATACATTGCCACATGGCCCGCACCGTCCTCAAAATCTCCCACTCATTGTCAAACCAACTAAGGATCTCCTTCAACCTGGCTAACATTGCCTGTTCGCCGCCGGCGATCTGCCTGATTCGCTGTTGCATCCTCTCCATAGATGTCCTTATGAGTGGTCCGGTGCTAGCTTTGGAAGATGGGAGGAGAGACAGAGGTCTTGCAATAGAGAAGAGGGAGAGGCGAGACGGTGGTTTTGGAATGGAGATGATGGAGAGGAGAGGAGGTGGTTTTGCAATAGAGAAGATCAGAAGAGGGAGAGGCGAGACGGTGGTTTTGGAATGGAGATGATGGAGTGGAGAGGAGGTGGTTTTGGAATGGAGATGATGAAGAGGAGAGGAGGTGGTTTTGCAATGGAGAAGATCAGAAGAGGGAGAGGCGAGACAGTGGTTTTGGAATGGAGATGATGGAGAGAAGAGGAGGTGGTTTTGCCATGGATAAGAGGGAGAGGAGCGTGCGGCAGCGATTTAGGATTGGGCGAGAGGGCCGGCGCGCTGTGACTGGATCAAAATCAAAATCAATTTACCCTTCAATTAAGAAAGCGACCCCACATTAACTAGTCTCCCTTTTATTCTGGGTCATAATTGACCATGATTTTCGCACATAAATATATATTATACGTTGCAAAAATAATATAATTTGAAAGTACATCCAGATATGAACCAAACGATACAATTTTTGGTGACATGCATTCACATTTTGCTTGTCAAATACAGTACGTGGTCAAACTTTTACCCAAAACGCAAAACAACAAAAAATACTTCCAAGACCAGCGCCGCTGTTCCGCTCTTCTCCTCTTAAACCACCGACGCTCCTCTCCTGTTCCATTCTAAATCCAGCGGCGCTCCTCTCCTCTTCAATTTCAAAACCGCCGCCCCTCCTCTCCTGTTCCAATCCAAAACCAGCGTCGCTCCTCTCCCGTTCTAATCCAAAACCAGCGCTGCTCCTCTCCTCTTCCATTCAAAAATCACCGCCGGCGATTGAAGGTGCTGTGGAGAAGTAGATCGATGGAGGAGTACAACCGATACGTTAGAATCGTAGACGGTGACCCTCTTAATCTAGCTAGGATGTTGGAGATACAGTCTCGGTTTGACAACAAGGACCAACTAGCGGCGACAGTGACATCCATGGCCAAATATCCGCAACAGAGCGAAAAGGAGGCGACACTCCCGGAGGGAGTCGCGCCGTAGTACATAGAGCTGCTCCTCTGGGCCATGGAGCAAACAGATTCACCGAATCCGATCGTGAGGGAGCGGTGGTGGGAGTATCAATCCGAGATGGAGCATCCACCAGAGATTGAAGGATCGAGCATCTACAGGGTGCCGTTTGTGAGGGTGTCCTGCCAGAGTGAGCCAGTGGAGTCTTCGTAGACCGAACCCAACTGCAAGAGGAGAAAAGCAGTTGGCCCGACGATGCTTCCCCGCCATCGTCTCACGGGGTGGCTGTCTGCCGCCGAGGAATAGGAGAGGGCTGCCCCCCTCCCCCCCCCAGCCCAATAGTCGGGCAGGTTGTGAATTGTCAGGAGGAGCTTAGGGTTGTCAGTATTTGCAGGTTGTGAATTGTGTTTTGTGTTGTGTATTTTGAGAGTACTTTCAGATATGAATGTCTTTTGAATTTCAGATTTGCAGTATTGAGCATATGAAGAATTTTATGAATTCTAGAGATCTATTTTTAGCACTTAAAAAAATGTAGTTTCATAGGAGTATAAAAGTGCAGACGAGAAGAAACTGCAAGTTTCAGTTTCAGATAAGAAACTGCAAGTTCAGTTTCAGATAAGAAACTGCAACTTTCAGAGGCAGAGCATTTATATTAACACGGCCTTTTCAAACAGGGTTAACATCATGTTGGAAGTTTTATTCATGGTCGAAAATGGAACTACCAGCCAGTTAACATCATGCTGATCAACATTCATGCATAGCACATCTTCATATGATGCACAGTCAAAATGCCCACACAATGTCGAGTGTGCGAAACACAGAGAAAACGAGGGACGAAGTTTTGGTAAGTGTTGGACGTGGTTTTGGGCTGCCCCGTCTAGGCTTTCATTTTTAACATGCGCAGCCCACGACCTCAGATGGGATGGCCTGTTTGTATTTTCTTAGGGCCGTCATCTATCGACCGGCCTATGGACCTTCCGTCCGAGGTTTTATTTTTGGCAGCCCAATTTATGTATTTTTTTGAAGAAAACGCAGAGGCCTGTTCTATTTTTTTATATAAGAATAGGAACGCCAGGTCCAACTTATGTTTCCCTTCTAACTATATATTTAAATTATTTTATATGTTATTATATATTATTTTTATGGTCATCATATATTTAACAGATACTTACATATGTAAGAAAACAATATCCCACATCTTATTAACTTATAAAAATAATTTCTTAACAAATAAAATCCTGGATTGTTTTGCCACGAAAATCCCAGTGATTGTGTACAAAAGCTTGCTAAGATTTAAGGACGAATGTAAAAATATTACTTATCTATACCTACTATTAAAGGGAATAGATATTCTTGGTTTGGTTCCGCTTTGTTTGGTCCCGTTTTAAGTATTTTTATTATCTATATCTGCCAGCAACGGTATTGGGACAGAGCAGGATGAGCATGACTCTAATATCCAGGTCGTCTGCAGCAACGCACATGGCGGTGGTATGGTCACACGGGCGAGTAGACGACACCGAGATAGATGTGTAGCCGACGCGGCGTCAAGAGCTATAAGCTGAGCGTGCATATGGCGGTGGTTGTCATGACGACGTGCAGCCGGCGCGGCTGCACTACACAAGATGTAGAGAGGGCAGCGGAGTGGTTGTGGATGTGCAGCGAGCTATGGCCGGCGGCGGCGTGACAACACAAAGAAGGAAGGGTATGCTGGGCAAGGTTCGGTCCACCGGGCCAAAGGGTTGCACCGGGGCACGTGAATCTTGAGCTAGCAGCAATGCCATTGAGATCGACTGGGCTTGTGAATCTGGAAGAAGAAGAAGCAATTAGGGAATCACTGGTCACAATCCATGCACGTAAACTATGGACATGGCAATCAGCTGGATCCATGCATTGTTGAACATGTGCATAAAAAAACTGCGCATGGAGAGAATTGTACTAGCAAATATGTAACACACGTGAGAGGTACTCAAGTTCCTTGATCATTACGTGCATTAAAATGTATGGTTGGCATGCACTTTTGAGCAATCTTTTTTTTAGGGGTAACTTTTTTTAGGGTTAACTAATTTGAACTAAGACTTCAAGTAGCTTTGTGTTTTCCAGTAGTGCCACATCTAATTATATGCATGATCCTTTTCTTTTGGATATATTCACGGACTAATTACTCACAATAGTAACCATCTCTGTAAAACTTAAAGTCTATATATCAGGAGCAAATATATCTATCTCACAGCATTACTTAAAGCCAATATATGTCTTTATTTCGATCCGGACGGATTTGGAGTTAGTAGTGCACTAGGTAAACACTCAAATACGACACAAACCATGAAATTTATTTTATACCCATTGCAAGGCACGGGCTCTTTTGCTTATAGGCTGCCTCTAAAACTAGATGGACGCTAAGCTTGGAGATATCCACGCCATGGCTTGCATTGTATGGAGGCTGCCTCTATAGGCTGTGAAAACTTCATATGTTTTTGGTATTTTGAAGAAGAAAGAACGGCCTTCTAAAAGTTATTTTCTCAGCTTAAGTTTTTTTAATCTCTACAACATCTCCACAGCCTGAACTTTAACATTGCATGATGTTTTCTTTATGACTTAGATAGGACTAAGAAGGTGTATGAAATCATCAGTGGATTTTTTAAATGAATTGCCAACCGTTGTCATCCAGCTTCATCAAGTAAGGCCTTTGTTATTTGCTTCAAAGTTATCCAACAGTAGTTCTCTCTATCATATATTGCGCACCGTGAGAAATGAGCAATTGCATACAATGCGGGGACGGTGCATGCATCAAGTAAAGATGAGATAAGGATGGCGCCCACCATCATCATATGTCCGTAAAATTATAAGTCGGTGCAGGGAGGGGCTCACGATGCTGCATTCGAGAGTATGATGACCAAGCTCATTGCCTTAGGATTGAGTACTTTCATTGTGAATAAGTGGACAACGTGATTATTATTGGCGACGATAGTGAAGAGGAGCGGTGATACGGATGGGTCACCGCTAGGCGCATGAAAAGATTTGTTTCTCCCGTTGCGACGCACGGGCACATTTCCTAGTTATTTAAATATATTTATAACAAAATGCTCAGCCCCTTTTTATTTTTTGATAACATTGCTGGCCCAACCCAACATTATAATTAGAATCAGCCCAGTAAAATCGTGTATTTCGAGAAAGTGTAAATGGCCTGTAACTTTTTAGGAAATAAAATAAATGGGCCGCATGGACGCTACATTATTTGTTCACCCAACCCAGCTAATGGCTGTAATTCAAAAAAAAGATCAAATTGACTGTAAATTCTACCGCGAAAAAAAAAGATTGTAAATTCTGAAAAAATGGGTTGAATACGTGCCACATTTTTGGAGGCTGAAATGTGGGCCAATAGATCAAAGCCAACGCAAGTCGTTGTCAGTCAACAAATGATTCTGACATGTTAGCCGTTGGATTTACATCCAACGACCGGCATCCATCTTCAATCTCTCGTCTTCTTCCTCCAGCGCCGCCGGGACCACCTCCCGCCTCCTGCTGCTAGCAGCTTTGCTTAGCACGCTTCGCTATGGAGCGCTACTCCACCGCTGGCCAGGCCATCCCTCCACCCCTCGACACCTGCTGTTCTTCTCCACCGACTGCCGAACCACATCGCACTAGAACCAGTTAACCCTCGTACACCTCTCCGTCTGCGACTCTACTCCCGCGTCTTCCCATCTCCGGCTCGTTGCTGTCCGAGGCCTCGCCGTCGTCCACCACCTTGGATGCGCTCGGCGCGGCGTGGTCAACATGGTCAACGAATGACACCATCGGAAGTAGACTGTGTGTGGAGAGGTTGATAGCTGGGTCCACGGCCGCACACAAGGAAATGCCACCTTATTACGCGCAAAATAATGATTCCTCCACCTGACATCTGGGACCCACCGAAAGGGCCTCTGTATTTCGCAAAAAAAAACATGCCCCCCGCTGACTTCTCGGACCCACCAGCTATCTTCGCACGCAAGGAAGTGCCTCCTTATTACGCACAAAAAAAATGAATGCTCCCCCTGCCCGCTGGAACCCAGCATACTGGGAGGCTGACTTGTGGGCCTACCAAGTTGACGGGAACGGAAGGCTTTGTCAACTTAGTCAATATGAACGATTCTAGCTCCTGTTACTGTACAATGTTCATCCAACGGTCGTAGTGCTTCTTCAACCTCTAGTCTTCTTGCTCCAGCCGCCCGAACCAGCGCCAGTCGTGCTGCGTGGTCCTGCCTCCCGTGGCCGGCTGTGATGCCGCGGAGGCCACACCGCCCCCTACTACTCCCATCGCTGGCCAGGCCATCCCTCTACTCACCCACACCCCCTGTTATTCTACGGCGACAGAAGCCTCACACCGCTACCGAACCAGTGAACCCTCGTACTCCTCTTTGCGTGGGCATCCACTGCTGCGTCTTCCCCAGCTCCGTAAAACAACACACTTGACGAATAATTGTTGTGGTTTTGATGCGTAGGTAAGAACGGTTCTTGCTAAGCCTATAGCAGCCACGTAAAACTTGCAACAACAAAGTAGAGGACGTCTAACTTGTTTTTGGAGGGCTTGTTGTGATGTGATATGGTCAAGACGTGATGATATATATATATAGGGCTGGACTATTCTGTTACCCATAACAGAATATTATTATGTTACCCTCGCGCCCTATATAGAGCCAGATATTGTTTCCCGAACCGTTTTAGTTATTATCTCTCCCGTGTGGCCGCTGCCCTCCACCTCCTCTCCCTCGCTCAAGCCGCCGTCCTGCGCCCCACTTTCTCCCCTGGCTCCGGCCGCCGCACCGAGCCCCACCTTCTCCTCTGACTCCGGTCGCCGTTCCGCGCCTCACCTTCTCCCCTGGCTCCGGCCGCCGCCCCACGCCCCACCTTCTCCTCTGGATCTGGCCGCGCCCCGCACCCACGTAGTCCCTGGCTCAGGCGGCCGCCCCATGCCCCACCTTCTCCCCCGGCTCCAGCCGCCGCCCCGCGCCCTACCATCTCCCTCGGCTCCGATCGCCTCCCAATCCCCACCATCTCGTGGACCCTAGCCACGCCCCATCCCCCATCCGCAGCGCTCTGGCCACCCCCACCTGATGCGCGCCTGCCGCCCCCATCCTCAGCGTGCCAACCCCTAGGTCGCCACTTGCTCCATCGCGACGTCGCCCACTGTCCTTCCTTCTGGCTTCTCCTAGCCATGGCGAGTGCCTCCTCCCTGCTCCAAGCTCACTACAGACTACACAGAGCCGCCAGCCCCCGCCGCCTCCCGTACAGTACAACACAGCCCCAGTACCAAGTTCAAAGACCTTATAGTGAGAAGGAAAGGAGATGCTAAGGTTGGCAGCTTCCTCGTTGCCATCCTGGTACGGTGTGTATCCCCTGTTTCATCTTCTGCCATTCAGTTTACTAACTAGCAGCAGTATGACTTGCGACTGCACATTTTTTCATAAGTTCGAAAAATTCTAGAGCTTCAGTCCAACTATGTTGCTTTTGCAATTAGTTGTACGCAGAAATCCACACTGGAGATTGTTTTGTTCTCTGAACCTAAGCGCGGTTGTTCTTTGAGCTTAAATGCATTTATTCCCTGAACATTAAACGGGTTGGTTCTCTGAACTTAAGTGTGTGCGTTCTGTGTGTATTGGAGCATTACATATATTCATTTTGCTGTTGACATGGGTCATTGTAGTGACTGTAGAGCTTACTTTTCGGTGCAGGTCATGGCTTAGCTGCGGCACGCCTCACATTGCTTCTCCTCGCTGGACTAGTCGACCTGCAAGAGATCAACTGTCGGTGTACTAGAGTAGGGGTACCCTAGTATCCCGAACTAGTGCACGGGCAGTCGCAGTGCCCCACGGCAAGGCTTGCCAGGTGCCCGCCAAGGTCCTCCGTGGTTCCTTTGAAGCCATTCAAGAACGAAGTGTTCAAGTCAAGGAGACGAAGCCCCGGCAAGAGGAGCTTGCCGGGAAGGAGACAAGGCCCCGGCAAGAGGAGCTTGCCAGGAAGGCCAACCGAGGCATTTCAAGGAACTTGCCGCGACACGCTAGGCGTCCCGGCAAGGCCCGGCGAGCGACAAGCTCCCGGGCGCGACAAGACAACAACCGCGGCAAGGCGCTTGCCGCGGCAGGCCACCACTTTGTGCCCACGCTCCAGCGCATCCGTCAACGTGTCGCCAGGGGACCTTTCTAGGCGCGCGTGGTGAGAGGCCGTGTAGCCAGCGGTGCGAGGTGGCAAGCGGCGCTGACAAGATTGCCATCGTGGCGAGCGGTGGCGCCCCTGAGGGTCCTTTTTCTGCACTGTTTGGGCGACACAGACGGGCATTTAATGCCTTTGTCCCCTGCCGTCAGGGTTAGGTAGGATACACTGTAGAGGTAGTTGTGCCAACCACAATTCTTTTCCAGTTTTGCCCTCGCCTACGTTGCCACCTGTCGGTGACCCCTTGCGCATATAAAAGGAGGCCCATGCGCAACGTAGAAGGGGTTCGGAGCATTCGAAACCATAGAACACTCACGCTCTCAAGCAAGAACACAATACAATCACAAAGCAGCAGTAGGAGTATTATCTCTCCCGAGAGCTCCGAGGCTGGGTAAAATCGCTCATGTGCCTCGCCTCGATCCGCTCTTCGTGCGATCTCCGCCCTCCGCCGGACCGAAAGGGACCCCGGTCCCATAGGTGTTCGTTTCCCACGACATCTTTGGCGCGCCAGGTAGGGGGCGTCGAGGTTGTGTGAACCCGATCCAGCGTTCACGCGAGCCAGATCTTCATCTTCTTCATCATCTTCATCGAAATGCCACCGAAGAAGAAGGCTTTGGAGGTGGCTGCTCCGTCCACGTCGATCCCACTGCCACCGGAGCAAACGGGTGGTGGGGTAGACGCCGGCAGAGGAACAGGCGCCGACGAGGGAGCTCACGCTGCCGCCAGGTCCAAGGACAAGGCTGCACAAACCTCGGTGTCTGTACACGCACCGCGCCCGTCTCAGGAGGTGTGGGGCCAACATCGTCATGGTACTCACGGTACCATACGTTCGTTGGACCGAGATCGAGCTGGCGGATCTCGAGATGCTCAAGACCAGCACGCACGCCAACCTGCTGGCACGAGCAAGACACGGTCGCCTGGACGGGATCCTGCTCCTTCTAACATAGTTAGAAGTCCGAGCATGTCCCGCTCATCGCACCGTTCGCCACCGCCACCGAAGACCCCAGAAGAAGCGTTGGCTCGAGCCCAACTACTCCTGGATTACACTCCAACGGCGGACAAGATCGACGATTGGAGGGCCACCATTCAGAGTCTCATCGGCTTTGCCAACGGCGAAACTCCCCGGCAACCGAGTACATCAAAGCCGCGGCAAGACTGCCAGGCACGAGCCGATGGCGACAAGACTGGTGGGGGTGCAACCACCGTGCACTCTCCACCCCGAAGGCCATGATCGCCGACCCGCCGGGTCAACCTCGACACTGACTCCACAGCGTCATCAGATCCACGAGCTCGTCGCGATTAGAGCCAAGTTCTTCAAGAGCGACAACAAGAAGACGCTCGTACATGCATCGAGCGTCGAAGAGAAGCGCCGCGTCAATCAGACCAGCGCGCTGGGCCCACTGTCGACATGCATGCACCAGGGGAACCAGGTGACTTGCCGTACGCGGTAGGTTGCCCTGCGTTCACCCGTGAGCTGCGGCAAGTCCAGTGGCCCAGTACAAAGAACTTCAAGCCAGATGTACCAGAGAAGTACGACGGCAGGTTACATCCATCGGAGTTCCTCAGCATCTACACCATCGCGGTGCAAGCTGCCGGGGGGCGTGACGACAAGATCCTTGCCAACTACTTCCCACTTGTGCCCAAGCCCAATGTCAGATCCTGGCTCATGCACTTGCCGGACAACTCCATATCCTCATGGGCGGATCTGTGCCATCAGTTTGTCAGCGCCTTCACAGGCGTCCACAAGCCTCATGGCCAAGAGAGCGATCTGCATCTGCTCGCCCAGAAGGAAGGAGAGCCCCTGTGCAAGTATATTCAGAGATTCAGCCAAGTGCAGCGCAACATCCCAGATGTCCACCCTGCCGCGGTCATTAGTGCGTTCCATCGAACGCGCGAATCGCAGGATGCGGAGGAGATGGCGATGTGCAAGATCGACACGCGCTGAGCTATATGCCCTGGCTGACAAGTGTGCACGTGCTGAGGAAGGGAGGAAACTCCCCGGAGAAAACACAGGAGCAGGAGGATCTGACAGCGAGGATGCCGCCCCGACAAGGAAAAACCGGCGGCGAAACAACAGGAAGAAGAGAGGCAAAGACGTGCTAGTTGTTGAGCAGTCCGGCAACGGCGAGGCTATGGCGACCGCGGACAAACAGGACGGCTCCAGCAAGCAGTATTGCAAGATCCACCGCACCAAGGGCCATGATCTCCAGAGCTGCAAGAAGGTCGCGCAGCTTGTCGAGCAGAAGAAGGCTGAGTACGAGCGACGCGACAAGGAGAAGGCCCAGGAAGGTACTGGAGGATCCGGCAAGAAGCGTCCCGGCCGGGGAGGACGCCGCGGCAAGGCCAAACAGCTGCAAGGAGACAGGCCTCCCCGCGGCCGCGACAAAGATGAAGATGAAGATGAGGACGAAGAGATGGATGATGATGAGGCCGATGAGCAGGAGTTCCAGAAGGACACAGAGGTCCTGTGCGTTGACGGCGGTGCCTCTCTGCATAATCGCACCGCCAGCTCAAGCAGTGGGTGCGCGAAGTCAATGCAGCAGAACCACCAGTCGAGTCACGCAAGCCTCTGAAATGGTCCAGTCACGCAAGCCACTGCGGTCGGGTGCTTGCCGATGTTGGTCTCACCAACTATCCGCAACCTCAAGGTCACTAAGATGCTAGTTGACGGGCGGGGCCGGATTGAACCTGATCTCCTCCGCGGTACTCCAGAAACTACAGATCCCTGACAGCGAGCTCGAAGAGACCGGCACTTTCCAAGGAATCAACCCGGGAAGGAGCAAGCCAAAGGGAAAGATCACGTTGCCGGTAACATTTGGCAGCGAGTTGAACTTCAGGACTGAGAGGGTCACTTTTGACGTTGCTGATTTTCCATTGCCTTACAATGGAATACTCGGCCGGCCAGCGCTCGCCAAGTTCATGGCAGCCTCTCACTATGCCTACAACGTACTGAAGATGCCCGGTCCGATAAGTGTCATCTCTGTCCCTGGCGACAAGAAAGATGCTCTTATCAGCACCGACAAGATCTACCGGGAAGCAGCTACCGCAGCAGAACGCAAGACACTTGCCGCTGAAGCTCCCGGGGGGAAGAAGAAGACCAAGTCCGGCAAGAGCTCTGATGCCCACTCCGGCAAGTGCACCTCTTCGGAGTGCTGCGCTATCGTCGAGGACGCACCATCGAGCTCCACCGACAAGTGTAAGAAGACGAAGGCAGCTCCGCTAGAGACCAAGAAGGTGCCCGCCAAGGAGGACGGCACTGGTGGTACCTTCACCATCAGTGCCACTCTCGACCCTAAATAGGAAAGCGCGCTCATTGCTTTCCTGCGGGCGAACGTCGACGTGTTTGCATGGCAACCGTCTGGCATCCCCGGTGTTCCCAGAAAAGTAATTGAGCACCACCTTGTCGTGTGTCCTCACGCGCGGCCCGTCAAGCAAAAAGTTAGGAAACAAGCAGTGTAGCGCCAAGAATTCATTGCAGAAGAAATCAAGAAGTTGGAAGCAGCAGGCCTTTTCAGAGGAGTGCTCCATCCTACGTGGTTGGCCAATCCTGTAGTCGTGCGCAAGGCAAACGGGAAATGGAGGCTTTGTATTGACTTTACTGATGTTAATAAAGCTTGTCCCAAAGACCCATTTCCCTTGCCGCGCATTGACCAGATTGTTGACTCCATGGCTGGATTTGATTTGCTTTCATTTCCTGATGCATACTCAGGATACCATCAGATCTTCATGGCAGAAGAGGATGAGGAGAAGACCGCATTCATCACTCCGTGTGACACGTATTGTTTCGTACGGATGCCCTTCAGTTTGAAGAATGCTGGTTCAACATTCGCCAGAGTAGTCAATCACACTTTTGAGCCACAAATACACAGAAATATGGAAGCCTACATGGATGAGATAGTGGTCAAAAGCAAGGATAAGGCAACTCTGATTCAAGAGTTAGACGAAACCTTTACAAATCTGCGCAAGATCAACCTCAAGCTCAACCCCGAGAAGTGTGTGTTCGGAGTCCCCTCCGGCAAGCTTCTCGGGTTCTTTGTGTCTCAGCGAGGAATTGAAGCCAATCCCGACAAGATCAAGGCCATTTAACAGACTGAAGGACCAAAGCGCATCAAGGATGTACGAAGGCTTGCCGGCTGCGTGGCTGCTCTCAGCAGGTTTATCTCTAAGTTTGCTGAGCGCGCCCTGCCATTTTTCAAAATACTGAAAAAGGCAGGTCTAATGAAATGGACTACGGAAGCGGAGGCTGCGCTGCAGGACTTGAAGAGATACCTGTCCTCCACTCCAATACTTGTCACACCTATGCCACAAGAGAAGTTGCTGCTGTATCTAGCGGCAACCAATCAAGTGGTTAGTGCCGCGTTAGTAGCGGAGAGGGAGGCGGATGATGAGCTAGCGGCCGTGGCAAGTGCATCCAGCGACAAGCAGGGGGCTTCCCCGACAAGCTCTGGTCCCGACAAGGATGGATCTGCGCAGGTGCAGGAGGAGAAACAGAAGAAAATGGTGCAGCGCCCAGTTTACTTTGTCAGTTCCCTTCTGCAGGGGGCTAGGTCAAGGTACCCTGGTGTGCAGAAATTGCTTTTCGGTCTTCTCATGGCCTCGAGAAAGCTGCGCCATTACTTCCAAGCACATGAGAGCACAGTTGTCACTCGCTTTCCGTTGAAGAGGATACTGCAGAATCCGTACAACAGCAGGATTGTCGAGTGGGAACCGAACTGCAAGCTTTGGCCTCAAGTTTGAGAGCACTTCAACTATCCAGAGCCGGCATTGGCAGAGTTCATAGCAGAGTGGACGCCAACACCGGATGAAGAAACTCCAGACGAGAGTATCCCGCCAAGGAAGCAAGCAAAGAGTGGCTGATGTACTTTGATGGTGCCTTCACCGCAAGGCGCCGTCGGGCGTGTTGCTTGTCGCACCCACCGGAGAGCACCTCAAGTACGTAGTCCAGATGCACTTTCCCAAGGAGCAAGCAACAAACAATACTGCAGAGTATGAAGGTTTGCTTGCCGGTCTCAGGATCGCAGCAGACCTTGGGATCAAGAAGCTCATTGTCAGGGGTGACTCGCAGCTTGTCGTTCACCAAGTGAACAAGAATTATCAGAGTCCGTTGATGGAAGCTTACGTGGATGAAGTGAGAAAGTTAGAAGAGTGCTTTGATGGCCTACAGATGGAACATGTTCCAAGAGCTCAGAATGACATTGCAGATGGCCTGTCAAAGTGCGCTGCACTTAAGTTACCTGTGGAACCGGGGATTTTTGTGCTCAAGCTGACTCAACCATCCGTAACGCCATCAACTGGACAGAGCAAGAAGAGGAGGTTGGCTTCTGGTGACTATTTTCCAGCAGAACTCCCCGAAGCCGCCGCCAAGAAGGTCCCCAAGATCAACACCAAGAGTGCTGAGGAGCAGTCTGCTCCGACAAGCCCTAGGGTGTGTTCCGCTGAAGCGCACGCCCCGACAAGTTTTGTTCGCAAGCTTGCCGGGAACATCAAGCTCCGGCTGAACCGTAGGTTCTTGCCGTAGAAGCGGATGTTCCCGCAGCAGCATATGTGCCTTTGGTCCTTGTTGTCGAGCCACAAGCTCCAGCATGGGCACAACAGATTGTCCTTTTCCTTCAGACAGGAGAACTTCCCGAAGAGCAAGAAGAAGCGGAGAGAGTAGCCCGGCAATCAATATGTACCAGTTTGTCGACAACACACTGTACAGAAGAAGATTCAACGGTGTGAAATTGAAGTGTATTCCCCGGGAAGACGGACAGAAGCTGTTGGCGGAGATACATGGAGGCATATGTGGTCACCACATTGGCGAAGAGCACTTGCCGCAAGGCATTCCAAGCAAGGTTTCTCTTGGCCGACAGCCCTCCGTGATGCAACCGCACAAGTAACCAAGTGTGAAGCGGTCGGCCCACTCAAGCAGATACACCAGCCAGCTCAAGCTCTCTAGACGATCCCTTTATCCTCGCCATTTTCGGTCCGGGGCTCGACATCCTCGCCCCTTTCCCCGAAGTCGGAGGCTTTGAGTACTTGTACGCTGTAATCGACAAGTTCACAAAGTTGCCGGAAGTGGAAGCAAGGAGGAAGGTGACAAGACAGACAAGCATCAAGTTCTTCAGTCGATTGTTTGCCGCTTCGAGTCCCTAACAGATCATCACCGACAACGGCATGCAATTCACAAGCCGCACCTTCATGCAAGACGCCCAAGATCTAGGCGCCAAGGTCTGTTTCTTTTCGCTTGCTCACCCGAGAAGCAACGGTCAAGCGGAGAGGGCAATGCTGGAAGTGTGCGCGGGCTCAAGACCAGGACTTTCGGCAAAGCTGCACAAGTGCGGTAAAACTGGATTGAGGAGCTGCCGTGGTTCTTTGGTCGATCAGATGACGCCAAATCGAAGTCACCGCCGCACACCTTTCGCTCTAGTCTATGGAGCGGAGGCAATTCTCCCCACGGAACTCAGATACGGATCGCCTCGAGTGCTCGCTATGATGAGCTTGAGCATGAGCAGCTGCGACAAGATGACGCTGCTCCTTGAGGAAGATCGTCTTCAGTCTGTCAGACGAGCTGCTCGATACCAGCAAGCTTTGCGCCGCTACCATAGCCGCAGTTAATGCCGAAGTCTCGAGGAAGGCGACCTTGTTCTTCGCGCTCAATCCGCCAAGAATTCCAATAAGTTGACGCCGGTGGGAAGGCCCTTAACGGGTGAAATGAGTCACTAGGCCCAGATCGTCCGCTTTGAGACCGAAGATGGCTTTCCGTGAGCAACTCCGAACATTGAGCATCTTCGTAAGTTTTACCCATAGCGCTGTTGTTTGAACCTGTTCCGGCAACCACCTTTTGTACAAGTCTTGCCGCTGTTGCATGTAATCCTTTGTACAAAGCCGGGCGCAGACCCCGTGCATAAATAAAGCTCATGTACCCCGCACATCTTGTCATATTCCATGTTTTCTATGTTTTCGCATGTGTTATCTGACACTTTGTGCAGCACCTGCCCCTGGCAAGCTGTCACGTCCCTAGCCTTGCTATGCACTTGGACTAGCTTGGTTGTTGCATCATGTCTAAAATTATTTGAAACTTGAAATGGGGATTGCTCAAACCCTAGCACCAGATCAAATCAACTAGGTTCAAATAAAAAATTTCTCAATGAACCCAAAATGATCTTCAGAAATGTTCACCATTTTTGGGAAATGCTGGAAACAGTAACAAGAGATATTGCACATTTTTCCATGACATTTGGATTATTGAATTAACTCATATTGTATTTGAATTGGGGCATTTAAATCCTATAAACATTTTTAAATGCTCTAATAATTCTGAAACTAGTTTTGGGTTGTTAGGAATAATCCCAACAGAGCCCACAATTATTTTCAGGATTTTTGAAAACGTTTTGGTATTTTTAATAAAGCCCAAAAGTTGCAGGAAAATTAGTAAACAGAGAGAGAGAGAGGGTCACCTGGGCCACTTACCCGGGCGCCCATCTCAAGACTCGCTCAGCTGATCGGCGCTGCTGGCCGTCCGTCTCCACCGCGCCGAAGGTCAGCCG
The DNA here is from genome assembly GCA_021437245.1 of Aegilops speltoides. Taxonomy (NCBI): domain Eukaryota; kingdom Viridiplantae; phylum Streptophyta; class Magnoliopsida; order Poales; family Poaceae; genus Aegilops; species Aegilops speltoides. Next base: position 513,216,338 of record CM038147.1, read on the forward strand.
AAGCGTGTGCTCACCGTGCGCACACACGCTCGCGCTACCTCCTCGCTCGCTAGCTTGCGTGGCGCCGCGACAGACTCCATGAGAGCCGCTCGATCGCCCGACCGCCCGCCACTCTCCCCTCGCTCTCTCACCTTCCACCATGGCCGAGACGCCATGAGCTCGCTGCCGCCATAGCCGCAACCACCGCCGCCTCGCCCTTCGACATGGCCAAGAGCTTCAGACGACGCCTCATCTTCTACACCAAGTCACGTGACGCGGGACGCACTGCATCACCGCCTTCTTCATCGTCTTCAAGCTCCGGCCCCCGAGATCGCCGGCGACCCCTCACTCGCCTCGCAGCCTCCCCGAGCCCACTGACCACCCCTGCAGACTCGACGTGAGCTCCTCTTCATTTCCCCTCCGTCCTTTCACTCGATTTCGTGCCATATCCATCGTCCCCGCCAACCCGAGTGCCGCCGCCCACCATGGACGTCGGGAATGGCCTTGCCGTGTCCTTGCGCTCAAACCCATGCACCTCGAGTCCTCCTAGAGTGCCCGAGATCCCGCCGCCCTCCTCAACTCACTTGCTAACGCGCAGCAGCCCTCGCGCCGAGCAGCCAGAGCTCGCCGCCGCCGCCATTGCCGCCGCTAAGTCCGACCTCCCCAGCACGAACGGATGCCGCGGTACGATGCGCGCACACACCAGCTACCCGTAGAGCCCCTTAGTCGCCGATTTGGTCGCCAGGAACTGAGTTCTGTGTTTGTGATCCATGAACAGCTACTACCACGCATTGGAATGCTTAAGTGCCCCTCTCGACTTATTAATCAACCTGATCTCTGTCCAGGAGTTGCAACTAGTTTTTGGTGTTTGTAGGTAGTGTTAGTAGTCTACCAAGTGGCACCTGCATGTGGGCTTGGGATGACTAGGCACAAGGGTCTGTGTACCAAGTGGCACACGGATGGTGGGCTTGGGAACCCTGCACACATCGTTTGGGGCCGTGAGCAAACACCCCGGCCGGATCTCCTTGCGGATGGAACCCGAATAGGCGATAAACCTGGACTAGAGACTTGTGTGGTTAGTCGGTCGTGGCCGACTCCTCGCCGGCTTCCGCTTGAAGGTTGCCGAGGTACATGACGGTACAGTATGATAAGTGGCGAGAGCGTGTGTGAAGAAGTACACCCTCAGAGGGTTATCATTGTCTATTCAATAGCCGGATTCCTCGGATATGGAAACTTGGACCCCTTATAACCCAGTGCACTAGTAGAAAAAAGACCTATAATATGAGACACATTAGTGCCGGTTTGATTTTGAGCCGGCACTAATGTGTCCATTAGTGCCGGTTCAAACGGCTAGCCGGCCGTTCTCATTAGTACCGGTTCGTGGCGAACCTTTAGTACCGGTTCGTGCCACGGACCGGTACTAAAGAGGGTGGTGGCAGGGTGTTGTCAGTCTGGGGCCCGTCCAGCACCTTTAGTACCGGTTCGTGCCACGAACCGGTACTAAAGGTCGACGTATTTAAACCCTTCGTCCACCCGAGCCACTCTGTTCTTCCCCTTTCCCCTCACTTCCTCTGTTCTTCCCCTCTCTTCCTCGAGCTCCTCACAAATTTTGCCCAAAATTTGTCAAGATTTGAAGGCACCCATCCATTCAAATGATCACAAAGGTTAGCAACTTTGTCCTTTCAACTCTCATTGCTAGATTAGCTCTTGCAATGCTTTGTATAGTGATTAATTTGGGAGGAATTATATTTGCTAGTATTTCATTTATATGCAATTTGAGGTCAAAAATAACACTTAGTTTGCATATGTAGGTGTGGTTTACTTAGTGCCTTCTAAATCTCCGTCGTAACCACCGTCGATCGCCTGCACCGTCCCGTCGCCGGCACCACCTTGTGGTGAGGCTCTTGTTCATGAATGTTTTACATTACTAAATTGATGTTTGTGTGATTTGGATATATAGTTACTCGTATAATTATCTTACCCGTACGTTGTTTGTTATACATAGTGCCATGGTTTTGATATCCGTCCCCGTCGGCCCTCGTCCTTGTTATGATTCGGATGTGGTATATTCTCTTTTAAAACTAGTTGTTGCATTTCGTGTTTATGACAAATTATGCCCATCAAATTGACATAGATATTTTTATCTAGGAGGTATGTGAACCGGAAATTCCAACCGACCCTATTGTCGATAGGTTAAATTTAGTTGAAAGAGAAAACGAGTATTTGAAAGAAAAATTGAAAAGAATTGAGGGGGAGAAGATGGAATTGGAGTTGCATGTTGCCGATGTCGTCGATGATCACAAGATCAAGATGGAGAAAATGAGGTTGAAGATTAGAAAGATTAAAAAATATGCCATTGATAGTGTGGCTTGGTATCATTATGCTGTTGGATCAATTATTACCTTAGTTGCGATCTTCATCGCATTTTTTGTTGCATTTAAATTCTTTAGTTAGAGAGTTATTTGTATTTTGCACTTAATTAAGTGTTGTATATGAACTTTATGTGTGAACTTTATGTATGAACTTGTATTAATTTGGTCTATTCGGTGTTGTGTAATGAAGATGAGCTGACAATGGATGTATGATGACCAATGCTCTCCCGAGTTCATTAATGGCGTGCATACTTTTCTGCGGGTCGCTGAGGCAAACAAGCGGGCGGATGGTTTTATGCCTTGTCCATGTGCTGGCTGTAAGAATGGTCACAGTTACTCTACGTCAAAAACCATTCACGTCCACCTATTTAAGTCCGGTTTCATGCCCCACTATAATGCTTGGACCAAGTATGGAGAAATAGGGGTTATAATGGAAGACAATGAAGAAGAAGAGGACGATGATGGCTGTCCTGGCCATGGGTTTCCAGAATACGATGATACAACAATGGGGGAAGAAGCTGAGCCGGCAATGCGGGAAGAAGCTAAAGAAGAGGCATCAGATGAGCCCGCTGATGATCTAGGTCAGGCCATTGCCGATGCAAAGAGAAACTGCGCAAGTGATCTGGAGAGGACGAAGTTGCAGCGCATGTTAGAGGATCGCAAGAAATTGTTGTACTCGAATTGCGAAGCTGACAAAAAAAGTTGGGCACCACACTTGAATTGCTGCAATGGAAGGCAGAGAATGGTGTATCTGACAAGGGATTTGGAAAGTTGCTGGTAATGATAAAGAATATGCTTCCAAAGGACAACGAATTTCCCTAGAGTACGTATGAAGCAAAGAAGGCTGTCTGCCCTCTAGGGTTCGAGGTGCAAAAGATACATGCATGCCCTAATGACTGCATCCTCTACCGCGGTGAGTACGAGGATTTGAACGCTTGCCCGGTATGCGGTGCATTGCGTTATAAGATCAGTCGCGATGACCCTGGTGATGTCGAGGGCGAGCGCCCCAGGAAGAAGATTCCTGCCAAGGTGATGTGGTATGCTCCTATAATACCACGGTTGAAACGTTTGTTCTAAAACAAAGAGCATGCGAAGACGATGCGGTGGCACGCAGAAGACCGTAAGAAAGACGGAAAGTTGAGAGTACCCGCTGACGGTTCGCAGTGGAGAAAAATCGAGAGAAAGTACTGGGAGGAATTTGCAGGTGACCCAAGGAACGTATGGTTTGGTCTAAGCGCGGATGGCATTAATCCTTTCGGGGAGCAGAGCAGCAACCATAGCACGTGGCCTGTGACTCTATGTTTGTATAACCTTCCTCCTTGGTTATGCATGAAGCGGAAGTTCATTATGATGCCAGTGCTCATCCAAGGCCCTAAGCAACCCGGCAACGACATTGATGTGTACCTAAGGCCATTAGTTGAAGAACCATTACAGCTGTGGAATGGAACAGGTGTACGTGCATGGGATGAGCACGGACAGGATGAATTTGAACTAAAGGCGTTGCTGTTCGTGACCATCAATGATTGGCCTGCTCTCAGTAACCTTTCAGGACAGACAAACAAGGGATACCGCGGATGCACGCACTGTTTGGATGATACCGACAGTATATTTTGGATAGTTGTAGGAAGAATGTGTATGTGAGGACCCCGACTCAATGCCACATCGATCTAGCATGTAACACCTCATATCACTTTGCGGCCTCACGCACGGTATTCCCATTGGTGTCGCCTTACCTTTGCCCGGGACCGTTTGCGCCTTTTGGCACACGTATATGATAGTGTCGCTAGCATCCATATGATAAGGAGCCCGGGCTGACGTGGCTAGTCGTAAACCCAAAGTGGCACAAACTTACAGGACAGCATCCATGACCCAAAGATCGAACGTGTCGGTCATCGCCGAGTGAATCCAGTGTAGCACTGGCTAGCAGGACTCGTGAACCGGCTGTAGCGGCTAACAGGACTCGAATTCATCGCGTGACATTTCCCGAAGGATGAACACAGAACGAAGAAGGACACATGCCGCCAGCCTAAGTGTTCGGAGCAGTAGCAAGCTACCATGGCTCGATGGAAACACTAGGAGACATTTCCCGGTAAGAGAGGCTACTAAAGATAAACAACTAGATAGTCAGATCCCACACATACCAAGCATTTCAATAACATACACACAATATGCTCGCTATGTGCAAATACAACATGGCATCACAACATGACTCTACGACTCAAGTATTTATTCATTAGGCTCCGAGGAGCGAGATATTACAAACAGGGGTCTCATGACCCAACATTCAGAGCATACAAATCAAAGCACAAGCGGAAGCTAATATGTCTGAGTACAGACATCTACAAATGAAAAAGGCTTAGAAGCCTGACTGTCTACCAGATCCTGCCGAGGGCACAAGATCGTAGCTGAGGTAACAAGCTAAACGTCGAAGTCCACGTGGAACTACTAGCGAGACGGAAGTCTCTCTGCAAAAACATAAAATAGGCAAACGTGAGTACAAATGTACCCAAAGAAGACTTACATCGTAACTAACTACATATGCATCATTATCAAAAGGGGTGGTGGAGTTTAACAGCAGACAAGCCAGCTTTGACTCGGTGGCTATCCTAAACTACGAACGCAAGTAACTCTTTTGAGGTGGCGCACGAGTCCACATATTCACCATATCAATACACCACTATGGATCCGCCTCCGCCTCCCTACGAGAACGCCAACCATAGCACTCACGCTTATCTTGCGATTTTAGAGTATCCACTTTCACTTGTCTATGAACTGTTATAGGCAACCCGAAGTCCTTTTCATGGACACGGCTATTCGAATAGATCATATTAACCCTGCAGGGGTGTACTTCTTCACACACGCTCTCACCACTTACCGCCGTTTACACGACATGTACTCGGCAACCTTCAAGCGGAAGCCCAACGTGGGTGTCGGCCACGACCTACCTAAACACTCAAGTCCCTAGTCCAGGTTTATCGCCTATTTGGGTTCCATCTATGAGGAGTTCCGGCCGAAGTTTCGCTCACAGCCCCAAACGATGTGAACAGGGTTCCCGAGACACCAAACGGGCGCCTGGTACACCGTGCCACGTGCCTACCGCATCACAGCCCACCCCTACGGTCAGCGCCAAGCACGGCCTCCAAAGATACTACAAACACGAAACTACTTGCAACTCCCGGACAGAGGACAAGGGTGATTAAGAAGCCGAGAGGGTCCATTGGTTTCGGGCCCAATGCGTGGTAGTAGCTGAATCATGGATCACAAACACGAACTCAGTTCTCGAGGACGGCCGCAATGAGACAACCCACCATGTACTCCTACATGGCCTCTCACCGCTACCTTTACCAAATCGTGTTCACACGCTTAGCTCACACACAGTGGGACATGTTCACACACCTCGATTCATCCTCGATGAATCAGACCTGACTCAACTCTAAGCAGTAGCAGGCATGACAAACAAGCATGAATGAGTAGGCACAACAGGGCTCAAACAACTCCTACTCATGCTAGTGGGTTTCATCTATTTACTGTGGAATGACAGGTCATGCAAAGGATAAAGGGGTTCAGCTACCGCAGCAAGTAACAGATGAATCGTTGTTGTCCCAATGCAGTAAAAGAGAGCAGGAGCGAGAGAGTGGGATTGTATCGGAATGAACAAAGGGGTTTTGCTTGCCTGGCACTTCTGAAGATAATATAGTTCTTCATCGGTGTCATCGAACTCGTCGTCGGAACCACGTCTATCGAGAGGGAACAAACACCGGCAACTGAGAAGGAACACAATCAATGCAATGCTACAATATTATGCATGATCATGACATGGCAATATGCTGTGATTTGAGCTAATGCATCTAGCTATGATTTAAATGAAGTTGGCTTGAATACATGATCCAAATTCAAGCTCCATATATGATTATTTAAATGCCCTTTATTTGTTTTGTCCAAAACAGAGGACAACAATTGTTCAAACATGCATGAAAATGGTACAGATGGATTCCTTGAATTTTTCTGATAATTTTTCATATATAATTTATTTCAATCTGAGCTACGGTTGAATTTATATGAATTTTGGAAGTTTAGGGCATTTTCTGAATATATTAAATCATTTAAGATTTATTTAAATTCCAGAAATAGATTACTGCGTCAGCATGATGTCATGCTGACCTCAGCAAGTCAACAGGCGGGTCCAGGTCAAACCTGACGTGTGGGGGCCACACGTCAGTGACACAGCTAATTAACAGAGGTTACTGCTAATCTAATTAAAAGATTAGGGCTCCGGGGCCCACTGTCGGTGTCATTTAGACTAACTAAGTTTAGTTAGTGTTAACTAATACTAACCTAGCTAGTTGATTAGTGCTAACTAGAGTAATTAGTCGGGCGGGGCCCGCAGGTCAGTGAGAGAGAGGGGGAAGTCAAACCGGGCAGTGGGGTCAATCCACGCCGGTCAACGGGTCAGCGGTCGCCGGCGTTTAACCGCCGGTGACGACAGAGACGGCGGCGTGCGGCGGGTTTTGCCCACAGGGCTCGGTTTGGCGCGCGGAGCACAGCTTTGGGATGCGGACGCTCGTCCGCATCCAACCGTGGTGGTGGCGCGGCCGGGGAGTGGCCGGAGTAGCGCCGGCGACGAGCTTGGCGGCGGCCGAAGCTCGTGCAACGGCGGGTTCGGCGCTATGGTGCATGGGAGGAGGGGTTGGTGGGTGCTACGGGCTCCGGGGAGTGCTCTGAGCATAGTAAAACACTCCGTTGCGGGCATGCGCGGCTATGGCCACGGCTGCGCCATGGCCGGCGGCGAGAAGCTCTCGGCCGCGACGGCATCGGTGTTAGAGGAAGAAAACGGGCCAGGGAAGAGGGGGAAACGGCACAGGGGCTCACAGCGGGTGCAGCGGTGGCCTCGGCGAGCTCGGGGAGGCACCGGAGCGAGCGGAGCATCGAGGGGGATCTCCGGCGGCCGAGGTCGGAAACGGCGGCATTGGCAAGGCTTCAGGGCGTCCGGCGTTGCGTAGCTCAGCGGGGAGGTCGAGGATGATGCGGCGGAGCTTATGGACTCGTCGGCAGGGCGAGGGGTGGTCGGTGGCCGTGGTGGCGGTGAACGGCGGCGACGGACGCGTTCGGTGGCGCTCGGGGAAGGAGCCAGAGAGCGAGGGAGAAGAACAGAGAGTGAGGGGAGAGGCAGAGGGCTGCGGGCGTCTGCACGCGATCGAGGCGAAGGCGCGCCGCCACAGCAAGCAGGAGGTGGTCGGCCGTCGCTGGCGTCGCCCAAAGACGCAACTTGGGCGAGGGTAGGAAGATGACTGGCAGCTGGGCTGCACAGCGACGGGCCGCGCTGGAGCTGGGCCAGTCAGATGGGCATGCCAGGTAGGTGGCCAGGTAAAACTCTCTCTGTTTTAATTTTTGTTCTGTTTTCTATTTGTTCTGTTTTGTTTTGGTTTAGTAAAAATACTAAACCATTTCATAAAATCCTGGAAATAATTATGGGTGCTTCCTGAATTATTTCAGTGACCCTCAGCAATTTCCAGCATTTTTGGAGCATCTAAAATATTTATAGCATTTAAGTAGCCCCAATCCAAATATCTTTGAATTAATTCAAAGTCCAAATATGTCCTACAAAAATGTGAACCATTTTTGGTAGATGCTTCCACCTTGATCCAGAAATGATGAACATTTTTAAAGGGCATTTTGAAATCATTGAAAATATTTTGGTTCAACCTATTTGAATTCATTTGATGCTAGGGTTTAGTCAATTCCCATTTCAGGTTTAAATGAAATTTAAACATGATGCAACACTCTAATGCATGCACTAGGCATTGTCAGAACTAGGGATGTGACAACTCGCCCCCACTAAACAAGAATCTCGTCCCGAGATTCAAGTGTAGGGTAAGATGAAAGGAAAGCGCAATCTAATATAATCTTCACGATCCAAGTTGCACTTCAAATGAACGTTGATTCGATCACCATCTTTGTCTCGAGGTATTGCTTGAGAACTCTAACTAACATGACAATGAGAGGAAAAGGAAATTCTAAAAGAATCGTTCTTCTCGGAGATCAAACAACTTAGGATCAGCTCACGGGGTGAGCCATAAAAACATCTCTCAAGCTGAGATACAAAGCATACGTCTAGAGGAATGGAATGGAACAGATGACGAAGGTTCACTAGGTAGACAACAATTTCACACCTAAGAGGGTGGTGAACGGTTGTCAACGTAGCGAGGAGTTATTTTGACATGACACCATAATGATGCACCTTAGGGAAGGTGACTCGAAGATATATCCCCTTAAGTGGCAAAAGAATTATATTTGATTTTGAGATCATTGAAACTCTTTATACCAGCCTAAGGCAATACACAATCAATTATTTGAAGGAGTCCAAAAGAATGACATTCTCGGGCCAGAATGGATGATGTGGATTACCTTGTTGAAGACAACACAAAGGGTGATTTTAGTAATCATCGGGAGAAGCTCAAGATAGATGAGAGCGAATCAAAACACGTTGGAATGGTTATAGCATAACCGAGGGAATTGAGAGCAATCCCGGTTAGTAACTACGATTGCACCTAATGCTTGTGCGTGCTCTCAAGAACTTGAGCATTTCCATAATCATCAAGGTTTTACCAACATCCATGTCAAGGGTGCTGACAACACAACATACTACCATGATGAATAGTGATGGACGATGCAGATGCAAAGAAAGATAACACTTTCTCAGATTTTACCTTAGCGAGACCAAGGGGACAAAATCTGGATGATTGACCGAGAGACACTTAGCACTCCGCTTCTAATGTTCTCCTTGATGTACTAGCGTATCCCATTCATTGAAATGGTTTGATATCTAGAACACCAAGTAATAGGTCGGACTTCGGAAGCACAAAAATCATAAGGCACACAAATAGGGAATAATTCCTACGAAGTCCTTATGGAGAGGTGGCCAACTTCTTCAATCAAGATATTACAATAACAGGTCTTCCGGCTGGGTGTGTTGGCCACGACATCCACCTACCGGGTTACAGAGAGACCAGTATTATAATTCTTGGAAAATGTTCCAACCATCACATCTGCCTGAGATTTAGATCTGGTTGGTGTTAGAATAATCCAGACTCATCGAGTCTAGAAAGAAAAATGAAAGTTTGCAACACAAATCGACGAGATGATGTTGCGTGATTCTCGGGAATGACTACGATAGCAAGCTCCAAAACATGAGCAGGTTCTGCTACAAACCTGTGAACACGCTGTCCAAGACAAGCATGATCCCATGGTAGTCTTACAATAAAACACTACCGAGTTCCGGTGGGGAACCACCATCGAGGATATCAAAGTCCTTGCATAAGGTATACTCTTAGGAAGGAACTTTTTCTCCTTGAACAAATCAATCAGTGGCTTGGTGTGCTAGGGATACATATAGAATGAAGGTTGCAAGTCTTCGAACCACAGAATACTTCGCACGTATGCATGAATGATTTGGGATGATTCCAAGGGAGGCAACATTGACTTTCTCGAATCCATGGCGGCAACTTACATCTAATGCACATGAACTAGAGGAAGTCACTTCTTACATCCGAACATATGCTTCATGAGCTATCATGAACAAATGCTTTCAAAATTTCCAACACTAGCTTAATGTTCAGCAAAATTATGGAGAAAACAAGGATATTGTCGATGGGCTCAACAACAATTCATCCAGACTCCCATGGAGATGGAATTCCATAACTATGTGAACAAGGTGATAGTATTGGTCAGACCAAAGGATATAATGGTGTATGCTCGGGGAATCAACCACGAGTAAGACAACATTAAGAACATCATTGGTTCTGACTTGATTTGAGGATAGCCCATACTCAAATCAAAGTTTTGGTAAGACAATAGTTCTGACAACTGATCACGAGGACCAATCAATGAAGATATCATCTTTCTTCAACACATATACACAGAGAGATATCCCTTTGGAATGATCTGAGTCGGACAAGCTTTCATCTTCCAACTCTCCAAGTTGTTGTTTAGCTTAACCAACCAGCTCAGGGGTATCCAACACGGATTATTGGAGAAAGGGTGGTTTCAAAAACCCACCTGATCACGAGCTCAACATAGCGGTCAGGTGACAACCTGGTAATACTTCCGAGAAGATATTCGGAAAATCACGAACCACCGGTATGTCACTAAGCTCGAGAACAATCTTGCTTTTCAGGGCAAGATGATATGATCAAAAGAGCGAGGGTTTGACAAAATCCTAACTCATTGATCGGAGAGTGCACTAGAAATAAGGACTAGGTAGCACAATCATACTTAGGGTGGTGATTCAAAAATCAACATGCTAAGAGTGAGGTTAATGTCCTTTAACTACTAAGCAACAAAGTTGCTAGGAGTATTGATTTCACACATCACGAATCACTTGTCGGTATTCCGGTTGCGACAACACGAAACCGAGGAATGAGTAATGATGGCGAGGAGTATCACTATACCAAGAGTTCATAAGAGGTGGTGCAATTCTCATGACACTCTTGACATAAAGATGGTAACACTCCAAGGTAGAACAGAACAAAAGCTGGATTGGCATTTTGATCTGTGGAATACAACTTCTTTGACCCAATCCTAGAAATGGATGAGGTACCGGAGTTTGTTTCTCCTAGTCATTCCGAATAGAATGACTTGACGGACCACAAGAGTAATAGGCATCGATGAACGAATGCACCCATACTCTTGACTATCAATTGATAGACGAGGGTCGGATAATTAAAGAGGGACAACCCAAGAGAACATATGATTTTCTGAGTTGTGGACGCATGGACTAGCATGTCGAACGTGTTCAACATATTTCTTCCGGATAACCCATGCAGAAAGGTAGAACTGGCAGAGTCACAATATAAAATGGAGAACTCATCAAGAGCACTCCTGTTGTGATCTTTTGATCCAACGAACTTCTGCCATAAGCGGTTCATAGTATTTGGAAGAAGGAAATACCACGGACCACGAGGAACAATGCAAAGGTTACTAATAACCTAAAGGAACTAGCAAAGACTATCAACATGAGGTAAGTAGGGTGAATCTCGGGTTCAAGAACCCAGAAGTAGAATACCTACTAACTAAATTGCATCACGGGATGCTTTCGAGAATGTTGGCCAGAGTCATCACACTGGGATACAAATCATGGCTAGAACTAGATGATCCCCTAAGACACCTAGGGTCATAATAACAACTCCAACATATATGTCGAGGCAATAGAATACCTCAACTCAGCATTTAGTGTGATTAACCTGGCTCAAAGGAGCATCAAACCAGAGGGAAAGGATTTGCAAGTGCGTCAGACTAATTAGAAACCTGGGATGACTCGGACAGCATAACGGCTGTAAATGCTCAAAAGATTGGAGACAAACTACAAAAATGGTGGCGTAGCCACTCAGAAGCACAATATCAAGGTTTCGAGATCAACAGGTATGAACATACGGAAATAGTAAAAACTGAACTGAGATTTGAAACTAACAATTCTATAAGTCTATGGGTTAGTAACACGTCATCCTGATAGATAGATGAGAAAGCCTAGTTCTTAATCCCCGTAGAAGAGAAGAGGATGACTCAGATCAGAAGGCCATGAGGTATAAGGAGTAAAAAGAGCCTTACGTTCCATCCCACAATCAATTCCCTTACATATAACTAAAGCATTTCTAGACTCAACTTCGACCAGTTTGGCTTGGTAATCCTCTGAGCAACAAGCTCGATACCAAAGCTGTCAGGACCCCGACTCAATGCCACATCGATCGAGCATGTAACACCTCATATCACTTTGCGGCCTCACGCACGGTATTCCCATTGGTGTCGCCTTACCTTTGCCCGGGACCGTTTGCGCCTTTTGGCACACATATATGATAGTGTCGCTAGCATCCATATGATAAGGAGCCCGGGCTGACGTGGCTAGTCGTAAACCCAAAGTGGCACAAACTTACAGGACAGCATCCATGACCCAAAGATCGAACGTGTCGGTCATCACGAGTGAATCCAGGCTGTAGCACTGGGCTAGCAGACTCGGTGAACCGGGCTGTAGCGGCTAACAGACTCGGAATTCATCGCGTGACATTTCCCCGAAGGGACAGACACAGGAACGAAGAAGGACACATGCCGGCCAGCCTAAGTGTTCCGGAGCAGTAGCAAGCTACCATGGCTCAGTGGAAATACTAGGAGACATTTCCCGGTAAGAGAGGCTACTAAAGATAAACAACTAGATAGTCAGATCCCACACATACCAAGCATTTCAATAACATACACACAATATGCTCGCCATGTGCAAATACAACATGGCATCACAACATGACTCTACGACTCAAGTATTTATTCATTAGGCTCCGAGGAGCGAGATATTACAAACAGGGGTCTCATGACCCAACATTCAGAGCATACAAATCAAAGCACAAGCGGAAGCTAATATGTCTGAGTACAGACATCTACAAATGAAAAAGGCTTAGAAGCCTGACTGTCTACCAGATCCTGCCGAGGGCACAAGATCGTAGCTGAGGTAACAAGCTAAACGTCGAAGTCCACGTGGAACTACTAGCGAGACGGAAGTCTCTCTGCAAAAACATAAAATAGGCAAACGTGAGTACAAATGTACCCAGCAAGACTTACATCAGAACTAACTACATATGCATCATTATCAAAAGGGGGTGGTGGAGTTTAACAGCAGCAAGCCAGCAAGTAACTCTTTTGAGGTGGCGCACACGAGTCCACATATTCACCATATCAATACACCACTATGGATCCGCTCCCGTCTCCCTACGAGAACGCCAACCATAGCACTCACGCTTATCTTGCGCATTTTAGAGTATCCACTTTCACTTGTCTATGAACTGTTATAGGCAACCCAGAAGTCCTTTTCCTCGGACACGGCTATTCAATAGATCATATTAACCTGCAGGGTGTACTTCTTCACACACGCTCACCACTTACCGCCGTTTACACGACATGTACTCGCAACCTTCAAGCGAAGCCCAACGTGGGTGTCGGCCACGACCTACCTAAACACTCAAGTCCCTAGTCCAGGTTTATCGCCTATTTGGGTTCCATCTATGAGGAGTTCCGCCAAGTTTCGCCACAGCCCCAAACGATGTGAACAGGTTCCCGAGACACCAAACGGGCGCCTGTACACCGTGCACGTGCCTACCGCATCACAGCCCACCCCTACGGTCAGCGCTGCGCGGCCTCCAAATACTACAAACACGAAACTACTTGCAACTCCCGGACAGAGGACAAGGGTGATTAAGAAGCCGAGAGGGTCCATTGGTTTCGGGCCCAATGCGTGGTAGTAGCTGAATCATGGATCACAAACACGAACTCAGTTCTCGAGGACGGCCGCAATGAGACAACCCACCATGTACTCCTACATGGCCTCTCACCGCTACCTTTACCAAATCGTGTTCACACGCTTAGCTCACACACAAGAGGACATGTTCACACACCTCCGATTCATCCTCGATGAATCGACCCGACTCAACTCTAAGCAATAGCAGGCATGACAAACAAGCATGAATGAGTAGGCACAACAGGCTCAAACAACTCCTACTCATGCTAGTGGGTTTCATCTATTTACTTGTGGAATGACAGTCATGCAAAGGATAAAGGGGTTCAGCTATCGCAGCAAGTAATGATGAATCGTTGTTGTCCCAATGCAGAAAAGAGAGCAGGAGCGAGAGAGTGGGATTGTATCGGAATGAACAAAGGGTTTTGCTTGCACGGCACTTCAAGATAATATAGTTCTTCATCGGTGTCATCGAACTCGTCGTCGGAACCACGTCTATCGAGAGGGAACAAACACCGGCAACTGAGAAGGAACACAATCAATGCAATGCTACAATATTATGCATGATCATGACATGGCAATATGCTGTGATTTGAGCTAATGCATCTAGCTATGATTTAAATGAAGTTGGCTTGAATACATGATCCAAATTCAAGCTCCATATATGATTATTTAAATGCCCTTTATTTGTTTTGTCCAAAACAGAGGACAACAATTGTTCAAACATGCATGAAAATGGTACAGATGGATTCCTTGAATTTTTCTGATAATTTTTCATATATAATTTATTTCAATCTGAGCTACGGTTGAATTTATATGAATTTTGGAAGTTTAGGGCATTTTCTGAATATATTAAATCATTTAAGATTTATTTAAATTCCAGAAATAGATTATTGCGTCAGCATGATGTCATGCTGACCTCAGCAAGTCAACAGGCGGGTCCAGGTCAAACCTGACGTGTGGGGGCCACACGTCAGTGACACAGCTAATTAACAGAGGTTACTGCTAATCTAATTAAAAGATTAGGGCTCCGGGGCCCACTGTCGGTGTCATTTAGACTAACTAAGTTTAGTTAGTGTTAACTAATACTAACCTAGCTAGTTGATTAGTGCTAACTAGAGTAATTAGTCGGGCCACCCAGGTCGTGAGAGAGAAGTCAAACCGGCGGTGGGGCCACGGCGGTCAACGGTCGTGTCGCTGGCGTTTAACCGCCGGTGACGACGAGGCGGCGTCGTGATTTTGCCCCAGGTGGGCTCGGTTTGGCCACCAAATGGGATGCGGACGCTCGTCCGCATCAAACCATGGTGGTGGCGTGGCGAGGAGTGGCGAGCCGCGACTTGGCGGCGGAGCTCGGTGCAACGGCGGGTTCGGCGCTATGGTGCATGGGAGGAGGGTTGGTGGGTGCTACGGGCTCGATGAGTGCTCGAGCATAGTAAACACTCCGTTCTTGGGCATCGCGCGCTATAGCCGCAGCTGCGCCATGGCCGGGCGAAAGCTCTCGGCGCGCGAGCATCGGTGTTAGAGGAAGAAAGCGGGCCAGGAAGAGGGGAACGGCACAGCGGTGGGTGCGCTGGGCCTCGGCGAGCTCGGGAGGCACCGGAGCGAGCGGAGCATCGAGGGGATCTCCGGCGCCGAGGTCGGAAACGCGGCATTGGCAAGGCTTGGGGCCTCCGCGGCAGCTCAGAGGGAGGTCGAGATTGATCTGGCGGAGCTTATGGACTCGTCGGCAGGGCGAGGGGTGGTCGGTGGCCGTGGTGGCGGTGAACGGCGGCGACGGACGCATTCGGTGGCGCTCGGGGAAGGAGCCAGAGAGCGAGGGAGAAGAACAGAGAGTGAGGGGAGAGGCAGAGGGCTGCGGGCGTCTCGCGTTGTCGAGCGAAGGAGCCCGCGGGCGGAGGTGGCAGGACGCTGCAAGGCCCAACCTGCACTGCTGGGCGAGGGGAGGAAGATGGTCGGCATGGCTGTGGCCCTGACGGGCATAGCTGGGCTCTGGGCATGCTAGGTGGCAGTAAAACTCTCTTTTATAATTTTTGTTCTGTTTTCTATTTGTTCTGTTTTGTTTTGGTTTAGTAAAAATACTAAACCATTTCATAAAATCCTGGAAATAATTATGGGTGCTTCCTGAATTATTTCAGTGACCCTCAGCAATTTCCAGCATTTTTGGAGCATCTAAAATATTTATAGCATTTAAGTAGCCCCAATCCA